>CM019214.1:17221284-17242911 GCA_009741485.1 Malurus cyaneus samueli
GGTTGTAAAGATAGGGAAGATCCTTTCTGCTCATGAATTTCTTTCCATTATTCCCATCCGGAGATTATTGCACCTCTAAAGAAAGGAGAATTTGTGGAGCTCTCACAGCTCCTCTGTGTTGGGAGGCAGAATCCTCCCCTTTTCCCCCTCTTGTAGCTCCTGTTCCCTGCCCAAAAACATCCCAGGAGAAAAACTCTAACAAGGGTGGCACAAAGCCTCAGCAGATCCCTCAGTGAAGGTGTGGAAGGTACAAAAAGTCCTTTCTGCTCACTAAATTCTTTCCATTATTCCTGTCTGGAGAATATTGCACCTCCAGAGAAAGGAGAATTTATGGAGCTTGCACAGCTCCTTTGCTTTGGGAAGGAGAATCCTCCCCCTTTCTCTTCCTTTGGCTCCTGCTCCCTTCCCAAAAACGTTCCAGGTGAAAATCTCTAACTAAAGAGGGGCACAAAGCCCCACAGATCCCTCAGTGAAGTTGTGGAAGGCAGGAAAGGTCCCTTCCGCTCACAAATTTCTTTTCATCATTCCCAAATGGAGATTGTAACACTTTAGAAAAGGGAGAATTTATGGAGCCATCACACTTTCCTGCTGCCTTTGCTTTGGGAAGGAGAATCCTCCCCCTTTCTCTTTCCTTTGGCTCCTGCTCCCTGCCCAAAAACATCCCAGGTGAAAATCTGTAACAAGGGTGGCACAAAGCCCCAGAAGATCTCTCAGTGAAGATGTGGAAAGTACGAAGTCATTTCGGCTCACTAATTTCTTTTCCATTATTCTGTCCTGGAGAATCTTGCACCTCCAGAGAAAGGAGAATTTATGGAACCATCACAGACCACTTGTGACTTTGGGAGGCAGAATTCTCCCTTTTTGCCCCTCCTTTGGCTCCTACTCCCTGCCCAAAAACATCCCAGGTAAAAATCTGTAACAAGGGTTGCACAAAGCCCCGTCAGATCCCTCAGTGAAGCTGTGGAAGGTAATTAAAGTAATTTCTGCTCACAAATTTCTTTCCATTACTCCCAAATGGAGATTGTTACACTTCAGAATTTATGGAGCCATCACACTTTCCTGCTGCCTTCGCTTTGGGAAGGAGAATCCTCCCTTTTCCCCTCCTTTGGCTCCTGCTCCCTGCCCAATAACGTTGATTAGGCTCGAGGGCAGAAGCAGCATTTTGCACTTTCTTGCGAGCCAGGCTTTCGATAGCGGCGAAAACTCAACCCCGGCTTTCTTTAATAATTCACAGGGCAGGATTGTGTGGATACTCTTAACTGCTACTTAGAAGTAATTAATTGATTTTCTGACATATCAGTTAACGATGTATTGCACTGACGTGAAGTTGTGACTCTGCCGGCGATGGGGCTGGAGGCCTCGGTACAGGAGCCGAGCTTCAAACCCTCTAAATATATTCTGCTATAAAAGGAAAGGCATTTTCCATGTCTCCAGCTCGAATCCAACGCTGTCAGGGGCGAGGATTTCATTGTTATTTACAGGAGGCTGAGGGGGATTTAAATTTAGAACATCCAGGAGGTAGGAAAACACAATTTCTGTCAGCAGCACGTGTGGAACTGCACAGAGAGAGGCTGCAGATGGACTTTCACGTGTTTCCAAAGTGGGAGAGGTTTGAAGCATCTCCTGTTTCCACTCTGAGCTGTTGGAAACCCAGGAGCACTGCAGAGATTTGGATGGGTCTGAGCAGGAGGACAAAGAAATAAATCCCATTTTTCAGATTTCACATTTACAGCTTTTTATCTTTACAGCAGGTTACCACTTGTACTAAACCCCAGGGCTGGGTGGCAAGAGCAGGTTCAAGAAATTATTGTGGTACCAAAGTTCCGACCAGGAATACTCTGTCACAGCCAAATACAGAAGGTTTCCTGGCTTTAATGACATTTAGGGGACTTTACAGCACTCTGCGATCACAAATTCACAAATCTCCTGTTTTATCGCTGAAAAATCTGCCCTGGATGAGAGGAAGCTCCTGGAAATATTCCTGTTTTTTATAGAGGATCTGAATTTGCCTGCCTGTGATCTCTGCTTTGATAGAGGCAAATTCTGGCAATGGATCCCATCAGGGATAACTCGGGTCACATCCCTGACTTCCATGTGTTCCGGATGCTTCATGTGTTCAACACTGCTCTCAAAGAGGCTTTTTCCCTCTTTTCCCCCTTTCTATGAACCACCACAGAAAAACTATGGAGGAACAGAGCAAATCCCTGCTAAAAATGCTCTTTTAATAAATATTTTATGTGGAACTCTTTGTGGGGAGCTGCAGGTGCTTTTGTCACACCGGCCGTGAAATCAAGAATCTTCCCGTGCCTTTTCCAGCTGTTTTCCCTCCATGTTCACCCCTCAAAATCCTGCCATTTTTAACCTTCTGTTTGTCAAGAAGATCAGAATCAAGAAGATCAGAACAACTCTCACCCAGCCTTGTCACCAGATCGAGAAGCTGCCACAGGAAATCCGTGGCCATCCTGTTTGTGCGATTAAAGCTCTGCTTCTGCCTGCACGCCGTGAAAAACCTCCACCCTCACCATTATTTACAAAAACTTACCCTCACCAAACCAACTTCACCCTCACCATTATTTATCAAAAAACCTTCGCCCTCACCATTATTTATCAAAAAACCTCCCTGACCATTATTTACCAAAAAACCTTAACTTTCACCATTATTTACCAAAAAACCTCCACCCTCACCATTATTTATCAAAAAACGTTCACCCTCACCATTATTTATCACCAATCCCTGTGATTTCCTCACCAAAAAAAACCTTCAACCCCTTCACAACTCGTTTTAACTCCACAAAAATATCATAATTCGGCACTGAGCGTTTTCTGGAAGGTTTCTCTTTGGAAGAAAGGAGTTTTGAAGAAGAAGGAGAAGAAGAAGAGAGGCCATGAATTATTAAGAGCCCCCTCTGTGGAAGGGAGAAAGTGTCAGGATTTTGCTGAAGTCACGGATTGATTTTCTGACACAACCGTTGGGGAGATGTGGAAGCAGAATGCTGGAGGCAGGGTCAGACACACAATCCAGCAGGAAATGGGCTTGCTCCCCTCGCCAGCAGTGCTCCCAGGAAACAGGGAAGGAAGAGTGGGAAAAGTGGGAAAAAATTGAGTGAAAAAGGAGTAAAAAATAAAGAAATCCTGTTTTATTGAGATGGGTAAAAAGTTAGGGCTAATTTTCTTTTTTTTCTAACTGAAAAATGCAGATTTAAGCTAAAATGACATTTCATGAATTTATGGCTCTATTAAAACTTAGAAGCACAAACAGAATCCCAGAGTGGTCTGGGCTGGGAGGGATTTAAGGTATCATCCCATCCCACCCCTGCCACGACAGGACATTTCCACTGTCCCAGACTGTCCCAGCCCCATGTCCAGCCTGGCTTGGGCACTCAAAGGATCCAGGGGCAGCCACAGCTTCTCTGGGCAACCATTTTTTGTTTCATTGAATTTTGTTTCATGAATTTTGTTTCAGTGAAAGCCACCTTGTGTGGGGAGGAAGGTTTGTTCATCCAGGTGTTCCCTAAACATCTTCACTGACTTTGGAATCCTGTTAAAAAACTCCTCTGGCATGAAGTGGTGCAAACCATTGCCAGAATTTGCCCTGAATTCAATCAGGAATGGCATCAATTTGCTTCTGCTGAGGGCTGATTGCTGCTTTCCTTTACCCAGAGAGGGAAAAGCAGAAAATGAAATAATCAGAGAGTGATGGAATTATCAGGGTGGGAAGAGCCCTTTGGGATCACCCAGTGCCACCCAGCCCAGCAGCATCACCCCAAAACCTGTCCCCAAGGGCCACATCCAACCCTCCTGACACTCCCAGAGACAGGGACTGCACCCCCTCCCTGGGCAGCTATTCCAGGCCTGACCACTCTGACAGGGAATTTTCTTTGCCAATCTCACCCGAGCCTCCCTGGTGCAATTTGAGGCCATTTCCTTCCTCCTTTCCCTTGGACACGCAGCAGAGCCCGACCCCGGCTCCCTCCTGTCAGGGAGTTGTGCAGAGCCACAAGGTCCCCCCGGAGCCTCCTTTGCTCCAGGCTCAGCCCTTTTCCAGCTCCCTCAGCCGCTCCTCCCAGGATGAATTTTCCAGACCTTTCCCATCTCCATTCCCTTCCCTGGACAGCACCAAGGAGAACAAAACCAGGATGGGAGGTGGAGATGGGAAGGTGAAACCCCACCTGTGCCCCTTTTCCAGCCCAGCCAAGCACTGGGGCTCCCTGGAAAACCTCAGGCAGGGATGGGGCTGGAGTTTGTGCCAAAAAAAGGGATTTGCAGAGCTGGGAATCAGGACAGGGGTGGGAAAAATGGTTGAAAATGATGGGTTTGCAAAATTTACAAAAATCGCTCCCCTCCAGCACAGGAAGCCAATGGCTCCCATGGCAGATAAAAGCGAGGCAGAGGCTGCTAATAAAAGGTGACATGAAAAAAGGGCCAAGAAAAATGGAAACCACACTGGAAAGATCGATTCATCCCAATTTTTCCAAGGAAAATTTGCTGTTCAAGCCCAAGGCAGCGACAAGTCCTTCTCACTAAGCAAAAAATGAGGGAGCTGGTGCAAAACCAGCCCAGCTGGGAGGCTGAATTCCAGTTCCCCGTGGAGGAAGGGCAGCCTGCTCCGTGGTTTTGGGTTTCCTGAGGAGGAGGGGTCTGGGTGGTCTTTGTTCAGATCTCAGGGTTTGGATCCCACCAGGGCCTGGCTCCTCTCCAAGGAAAAGACAATCCTTTAGCAATTAGCACAGTTATAGATAACAGGATTTCCTCCTCCAGCTGGGTGGTCCAGTTTAGAGCCCAGGATAAATCAGATCCAGGGTATTCCTGAGGCTTCAGCCTGGCAGCATTGAGCAGAGAATTGAGGAGGATGAGTCCCACAATCCTCGGGAAAATGGAGGTTTGGAAGTTTGTGAATGGGCAGGAAGAGGAGAGAGGAATATTGTGGCTCTGGAGGAGATGTGAGAGGTATTTCCAGAGCATTCCTTGGGTTTATTACTTGGTTTTATTAAAAAAAAAAGGTGGAAACTGCACTAGACACAAGGCAGCGCATTCCCACGGCAGAAATTGGGACAAACAAAGGATGTGGAGCTGCTGGAGAGAGCCCAGAGGAGGCAGCAGGATGTCAGAGGGATGGAGCAGCTGTGCTGGGAGAAAGGCTGGGGAGCTGGGATTGTTCAGCCTGGACAGGAGAAGCTTGGGCTGAGCTCATGTGGCCTTGCAGGGCCTGAAGGAGCCCACAGGAACCATGGAGAGACAATTTCCAGGGGCTGAGGGACAGGACAAGGGGGATGGGACTCAAAGTGAAAAATTGCAGGTTTAGATCAGATATTAGGGAAAAATTCCTCCCTGGAGGGTGGGCAGGCCCTGGCACAGGGTGCCCAGAGAAGCTGTGGCTGCCCCTGGATCCCTTTGAGTGCCAAGGCCAGGCTGGACATTGGAAGGAAAGGAAAGGAAAGGAAAGGAAAGGAAAGGAAAGGAAAGGAAAGGAAAGGAAAGGAAAGGAAAGTGAAGGAAAAAGGAAAGGGAAACGAAAATTCCTCCCTGTCCAGAATCTCCAAGGAATTGCATGGCTTCAGTTATAACCATCTGGTGTTGTTTCATTTGTTTTCATATAATTTTTATTATTATTACTATTACTATTAGTCTAGATTCAGTGCTTTAGTGTTTAATTCTCCCCAGAACTTCCTTTCCTTGCTTTCCACTGCTTTAGGATTCCATTCTCCCCAGAACTTCCTTCCCTTGCCTTCCTCTCATTGAGCATTGGCCAGACTTTCCCCTGGTTTGAATTTTCTGCTTGACTCCACCCCAAACTTTGCGAGGGCAGCCATTCTTTTACTCCAAAAATAAAAGTGACCAAAACGACTCCTGACAGGTGACAAATGCAGAACCCACTGGCCTCAGAGGCTGTTGGAGCAGAGCAGCCAAACATTCCCAGCAGCTGCTTAATGCAATTACTTGATTAGGGCAAGGCTTTTCATTTCCTCGCTGCGACAAGGATAAGCAATAAAGCTGTCAATAATTCCAGCGAGCGCCGAGGGTTGGTGGTCAGCCCCGACCACATCTTTGCATGGTCATTAACGCTCCTCCATCAGCGCTCCCGGCCAAGCCCTGAGCTTCTTCGGGGATTTGGGCTGGATGGGAATTGACCTTTTCCTTCATCAGCTGCCGGAGTATTTTTAATTCCTGAATATGCAGTGAATCGCTGTGTTTTACATCAATCCTCCATTTAAGTCAGCTCGTGTTATTTTGAGGTGGCCAACGAGCTTGGCTGCCTTTGGAGTTGAAGATGGGTCGGTGAGGAGTGCTAAACCCTACAAGTGCTTGGGTAAAAGGTGAATTCCATCAAGAAAAAGAAGGATTTGTCTTTGTTACCATCGGTTTTGCAGCCATGGACCAAGGGTGAGGTGGTGACAGTGTGCTCAGCTCCTGGGCTGACAAAATCCGTGTCCTGTTCACTCAGATGATCCCAAGGGCAGAAATGGCTCCATCCCAAAAATTCGGCATTGTGTCTACCACAGTGTTCAGGGCAAAGGGGGATCTTTAGGGGATCTGGAGTTTTGTTGTGATGAGGGTGGAACCTCTGAAGGGCATCTCCTGCCTGGCTGTGGTGAAGAATCTGCAAAACAGGAGGAGAGGCTGAAAGAGCTGGGAAAGGGCTCAGCCTGGAGCAAAGGAGGCTCTGGGGGGAACTTGTGGCTCTGCACAACTCCCTGACAGGAGGGGGCAGAGAAAGGAGGAGAGGAAATGGGCTGAAATTGCACCAGAGGAGGCTCAGGGTGGAGATTGGCAAAGAAAATTCCCTGTCAGAGTGGTCAGGCCTTGGAATGAGCTGCCCAGGGAGGGGGTGCAGTCCCTGTCTCTGGGAGTGCTCAGGAGGAGTCTGGATGTGGCCCTTGGGGACAGGCTTTGGGGTGATGCTGCTGGGGCTGGGGTGGCACTGGGTGATCCCAAAGGGCTCTTCCCACCCTGATAATTCCATCACTCTCTGATTATTTCATTTTCTGCTTTTCCCTCTCTGGGTAGAAGGAAAGCAGCAATCAGCCCTCAGCAGAAGCAAATTGATGCCATTCCTGATTGAATTCAGGGCAAATTCTGGCAATGGTTTGCACCACTTCATGCCAGAGGAGTTTTTTAACAGGATTCCAAAGTCAGTGAAGATGTTTAGGGAACACCTGGATGAACAAACCTTCCTCCCCACACAAGGTGGCTTTCACTGAAACAAAATTCATGAAACAAAATTCAATGAAACAAAAAATGGTTGCCCAGAGAAGCTGTGGCTGCCCCTGGATCCCTTTGAGTGCCCAAGGCCAGGCTGGACATTGGGGCTGGGAGCAGCCTGGGACAGTGGAAATGTCCCTGTCGTGGCAGGGGTGGGATGGGATGGGATGACCTTAAAATCCCTCCCAGCCCAGACCACTCTGGGATTCTGTTTTGTGCTTCTAAGTTTTAATAGAGCCATAAATTCATGAAATGTCATTTTAGCTTAAATCTGCATTGTTTCAGTTAGAAAAAAAAAGAAAATTAGCCCTAACTTTTTACCCATCTCAATAAAACAGGATTTCTTTATTTTTTACTCCTTTTTCACTCAATTTTTTTCCCACTTTTCCCACTCTTCCTTCCCTGTTTTCCTGGGAGCACTGCTGGCGAGGGGAGCAAGCCCATTTCCTGCTGGATTGTGTGTCTGACCCTGCCATCCAAGCATTTGCTTCCACATCTCCCCAACGGTTGTGTCAGAAAATCAATCCGTGACTTCAGCAAAATCCTGACACTTTCTCCCTTCCACAGAGGGGGCTCTTAATAATTCATGGCCTCTCTTCTTCTTCTCCTTCTTCTTCAAAACTCCTTTCTTCCAAAGAGAAACCTTCCAGAAAACGCTCAGTGCCGAATTATGATATTTTTGTGGAGTTAAAACGAGTTGTGAAGGGGTTGAAGGTTTTTTTTGGTGAGGAAATCACAGGGATTGGTGATAAATAATGGTGAGGGTGAACGTTTTTTGATAAATAATGGTGAGGGTGGAGGTTTTTTGGTAAATAATGGTGAAAGTTAAGGTTTTTTGGTAAATAATGGTCAGGGAGGTTTTTTGATAAATAATGGTGAGGGCGAAGGTTTTTTGATAAATAATGGTGAGGGTGAAAGTTTTTTGGTAAATAATGGTGAGGGTGAAGGTTTTTTGGTAAATAATGGTGAGGGTGGAGGTTCTTTCACGGCGTGCAGGCAGAAGCAGAGCTTTAATCGCATAAACAGGATGGCCACGGATTTCCTGTGGCAGCTTCTCGATCTGGTGACAAGGCTGGGTGAGAGTTGTTCTGATCTTCTTGATTCTGATCTTCTTGACAAACAGAAGGTTAAAAATGGCAGGATTTTGAGGGGTGAACATGGAGGGAAAACAGCTGGAAAAGGCACTGGGAAGATTCTTCAATTTCACGGCCGGTGTGACAAAAGCACCTGCAGCTCCCCACAAAGAGTTCCACATAAAATATTTATTAAAAGAGCATTTTTAGCAGGGATTTGCTCTGTTCCTCCATAGTTTTTCTGTGGTGGTTCATAGAAAGGGGGAAAAGAGGGAAAAAGCCTCTTTGAGAGCAGTGTTGAACACATGAAGCATCCTGGAACACATGGAAGTCAGGGATGTGACCCGAGTTATCCCTGATGGGATCCATTGCCAGAATTTGCCTCTATCAAAGCAGAGATCACAGGCAGGCAAATTCAGATCCTCTATAAAAAACAGGAATATTTCCAGGAGCTTCCTCTCATCCAGGGCAGATTTTTCAGCGATAAAACAGGAGATTTGTGAATTTGTGATCGCAGAGTGCTGTAAAGTCCCCTAAATGTCATTAAAGCCAGGAAAACCTTCTGTATTTGGCTGTGACAGAGTATTCCTGGTCGGAACTTTGGTACCACAATAATTTCTTGAACCTGCTCTTGCCACCCAGCCCTGGGGTTTAGTACAAGTGGTAACCTGCTGTAAAGATAAAAAGCTGTAAATGTGAAATCTGAAAAATGGGATTTATTTCTTTGTCCTCCTGCTCAGACCCATCCAAATCTCTGCAGTGCTCCTGGGTTTCCAACAGCTCAGAGTGGAAACAGGAGATGCTTCAAACCTCTCCCACTTTGGAAACACGTGAAAGTCCATCTGCAGCCTCTCTCTGTGCAGTTCCACACGTGCTGCTGACAGAAATTGTGTTTTCCTACCTCCTGGATGTTCTAAATTTAAATCCCCCTCAGCCTCCTGTAAATAACAATGAAATCCTCGCCCCTGACAGCGTTGGATTCGAGCTGGAGACATGGAAAATGCCTTTCCTTTTATAGCAGAATATATTTAGAGGGTTTGAAGCTCGGCTCCTGTACCGAGGCCTCCAGCCCCATCGCCGGCAGAGTCACAACTTCACGTCAGTGCAATACATCGTTAACTGATATGTCAGAAAATCAATTAATTACTTCTAAGTAGCAGTTAAGAGTATCCACACAATCCTGCCCTGTGAATTATTAAAGAAAGCCGGGGTTGAGTTTTCGCCGCTATCGAAAGCCTGGCTCGCAAGAAAGTGCAAAATGCTGCTTCTGCCCTCGAGCCTAATCAACGTTATTGGGCAGGGAGCAGGAGCCAAAGGAGGGGAAAAGGGAGGATTCTCCTTCCCAAAGCGAAGGCAGCAGGAAAGTGTGATGGCTCCATAAATTCTGAAGTGTAACAATCTCCATTTGGGAGTAATGGAAAGAAATTTGTGAGCAGAAATTACTTTAATTACCTTCCACAGCTTCACTGAGGGATCTGACGGGGCTTTGTGCAACCCTTGTTACAGATTTTTACCTGGGATGTTTTTGGGCAGGGAGTAGGAGCCAAAGGAGGGGCAAAAAGGGAGAATTCTGCCTCCCAAAGTCACAAGTGGTCTGTGATGGTTCCATAAATTCTCCTTTCTCTGGAGGTGCAAGATTCTCCAGGACAGAATAATGGAAAAGAAATTAGTGAGCCGAAATGACTTCGTACTTTCCACATCTTCACTGAGAGATCTTCTGGGGCTTTGTGCCACCCTTGTTACAGATTTTCACCTGGGATGTTTTTGGGCAGGGAGAAGGAGCCAAAGGAAAGAGAAAGGGGGAGGATTCTCCTTCCCAAAGCAAAGGCAGCAGGAAAGTGTGATGGCTCCATAAATTCTCCCTTTTCTAAAGTGTTACAATCTCCATTTGGGAATGATGAAAAGAAATTTGTGAGCGGAAGGGACCTTTCCTGCCTTCCACAACTTCACTGAGGGATCTGTGGGGCTTTGTGCCCCTCTTTAGTTAGAGATTTTCACCTGGAACGTTTTTGGGAAGGGAGCAGGAGCCAAAGGAAGGGAAAAAGGGGAGGATTCTCCTTCCCAAAGCAAAGGAGCTGTGCAAGCTCCATAAATTCTCCTTTCTCTGGAGGTGCAATATTCTCCAGACAGGAATAATGGAAAGAATTTAGTGAGCAGAAAGGACTTTTTGTACCTTCCACACCTTCACTGAGGGATCTGCTGAGGCTTTGTGCCACCCTTGTTAGAGTTTTTCTCCTGGGATGTTTTTGGGCAGGGAACAGGAGCTACAAGAGGGGGAAAAGGGGAGGATTCTGCCTCCCAACACAGAGGAGCTGTGAGAGCTCCACAAATTCTCCTTTCTTTAGAGGTGCAATAATCTCCGGATGGGAATAATGGAAAGAAATTCATGAGCAGAAAGGATCTTCCCTATCTTCTACACCTTCACTGAGGGTTCTGCTGGGATTTTGTGCCCCTCTTGTTCAAGATTTCCACCTGGGACTGTCCTTGGAGTGCTGAGGGCTCAGCTTGGTTGGGACATCACTCCCTGTTCTCCTCATGTGGGTCTGTGAGAGCTCCATGGGGGAATAAATCGGGTGGTGATTCTGAGCTGGATTTGGTTCGGATTTTCTCTCTTCTCGTGGTAGAATATATATAAAATAGTTATCAGTGTGGTATTCTAAACTTGGTTTCCCACCTGTTAGGCAAGATTGACCAGATGGCTGTTCCTGGTAGGGAGGAAAGCAGGGAATTATCAGTACTGGATTGAAGAATTGTCTACAAATGCAAAGTTCAGTGGTGAACATGAAGTTAATATTGTATGAAGTCAGAAAAAAAATTCCAAAATAACATCCCCACACTCCAACTAAAACCTGGGGTGGTTTTTTTTTTTTGTATCAGAAAATGAGAAAATCAGAAAATAAAGGAAAAAAGGAAAGCTTCACTGAGGAGGGACTGAGGGCGCCAGGAGTGGGAGCGGCTGGGGATTGTCCCTTCAGTGTCACCACAGTGGGAAGATGCCCTGGGAAAACGTGGGATTTGCCGTGGAATTCTTTCCACAGCTGGAAAACTCCATCCAGGCCCGTGACAGACACCCCTCAGCCCTCTCCCTTCACCCTTGTCTTTCCCTCTTCCGTCTGCCAGGAGCTGGGAAGGGCTGGGATGGCGGCACAGAGCACCCAAACGATGCTCCAGGGTGGGTTTGGGCACCAAACTCTGATCCCTGGGGGCTCAATCCTGCCCTCAAACTCCTCACCAAAATTCCAGCAGAGCTGGAGGCCTGGAAAATCTCTCTCTTTCTCTTGCTGGGAGATCTGGGAATGGTTTTGCCCCAAAAACTGATGAGTTGTGGTGCATTTTGGTGCCTGGTTTTCCTCTCCAACCCAGCAGGGTTCAAATACTCCCGGTTTTTCCAGAAATCTCCCTGGCACTGGAAAGGTCAAAGAACTCAAATTCCTGATGCTAATAATTGTCAGGGCCCTTTCTGGTGGTGTTTTTCGGCTCCCCAGGTCCCATGGCTGAGGTGATAAATGATGGAGAATTAGAAGAGCTTTGAAAGAGCCAATCCCAACCTGGCGCCTCCCAGCAAAACTCGGAATTTTCATTTTGATTTTCTTTATCCCCTTCCATTCTGAGCAGAGACAAGCCATTGAGGAAGCTAAATGAAAAATCCTACCCCGAGAACGCCCCAGGCAAAAAGAAGAAGTCAGATCACGAAAACTTAAAGCTTTTCACCAGGAAAATATGGATTGGTTTTGAACTGAGAGAATGTTACATATCCTGGGTGGGGTGCTGAGTTAAATTCCAGATTATCCCTGCAGCTCTAGGAGAAGCCTCAGCTCCTGGGGAGCCCTGCATCCACTGGGGTTGATTAACGTACCTAAACATAACTATTTACAAACAATTAAAAAAAAAATCTAAAAAAATTATTTAAAAAAAAAATAAAATTAATTAAATTATTTAAATAAAAATAATTTATTTAAATAAGCAATTTAAAAAGCATATTCCAACAAACCAAAGCTGAAAGACATACCTCTAAAAAAATCCAAATTGAAAACTTTCTACAAATAAAAACAACTTCAGGAAACATAATAAAAACATAAAAATATAACAAACTGCCACTGCTACTTATAAAAATATAAGTAACTGCCGCAAGTAAAATAATTCAAACTAAAATCTTACCTTCAAATACATTATCACAAAAAACTGAACTGACACTAACAAAAACTCTGAAACGAGACAAAAAAAACCCACATAGACAAGTTCCAAATATACCTCTAATATTATTCATGCCCATAACACTATTTAAAAAAAAACCATAACCTGCTAACTACTCAAAATAATAGAATTAAATGTACAAAACAAATCCTTGCACTCCTGCAAAATAATAAAAAAATAAAAATATTCAGAAATTTGAATGCCTGTGTGGGAGGATAATTTTCTGAAGGCTCTCAGGTCTCCTTCCACCAAACCCCAAAAAACAAGACGGGCAAGGTTAGGATGGGGACAGAGATGTTGGTGGCTCCTTGAAAGCTGTGTGAGGACAGCCCTGCCCAGTTTCTTGGTGTGGTTTCATTTCCATATTTATTTGTGGGGGTTTTTTTAGCTCTGCTGTGGCACTGCACAAAAATGGAGTTTTAAAAGAGAGAGGGGGATTTATAGGGCAGAGAGTGACAGGACACAGGGAATGGGGTCACACTGCCAGAGGGCAGGGCCAGATGGGATATTGGGAATTGGGAATTGTTCCCTGGGAGGGTGGGGAGGGGCTGGGATGGATTTCCCAGAGATTTCTCATGATTCTGTGTTGATGTTGTTCCGAATCCTATTTTTCCAACCAGATCTGAGTCCCTGGGCTGCTTTCTGTGCTGGGGCAGATCCAGGGGCAGGACAGAAGCTGAGCTGACACCAAATGTCACTTGTGCACCCATTCTGGCAGAGTTTGGCTCAGGAAATCTCAGAGAGTGACCTTTTGTTTTATCTGAAACTTTATCTGAAATTTTATCTGAAAATTTATCTAAATTTTATCTGAAACATTGCAAACCAGCAAAAGCATTCCCAGGTTGCAAAGCTCCCTTGTTTCCTAAAAAGCCCCCATTTCCCAACTCTGGGACTTTATTTCAGGAGATGGTGGTGGAAGGACTCGTCATGAAAAAAAAAGGGGGTAAATAACTTTTTGATTTCTTTCAAACATGTCTCAGGCAGCTCCGAACCCGATGAATTTGCAGCTGCTGTTCCCAAATCTCCCCAAGTTCCATTTCACCGGCAAACTCCGGTGTCCATCTCCAGCATTTCAGAGTGAAAGCTCACAGAAATACCATCCTTATCCCAAAAAAAACCCCGGAATTTGCGTTTCCCTGCTAGCTGCATGTGTTTTCCAGGGAAATCCACCCTCATCCATGAGCCCGGCAATTCCGAGGAACAGTCTGCTCCACTAAAGGGTTGCTAAAAACCCTACAAAGAGGATGTGGGGCTTCAGGGCTGCTTCAAGGCTGTTGCATGTCAAAAACAGGACGTGTGCTCATCCTGTTTCAGTTTTACTCGCCCCTTTAGGGTTTTTTTTGTGTCTGAGTTATGTTTCTTTTTTAAAATCTGTCAGAATTCTTGCTCAGAGAAGCCTGAAATTGTCGGTGCTCGTGGAGCGGAACTCGCTGGGTTTGGTTGGTTGGGTGATCACCCTGAAAAGGCTTCGAAATGAGATGGGCTGGAGTGAGGAGGGGATGGGAATATCACAAATTCCCTTTTTTGGGTGTTTTTTTTGGACATCACAGGCCACAGACACCCAGCATTTCAATGAGCAGCCCAAACCCTTGTGTTTGAGAAACTGAAATTAGGAAAGACCCGTTTATCCGAGCGTTAAAAGGGATTTGTGTGGGAACCCCGTTACTCCCTGGAATTCCTGCCTGGAGTATTCCATTAAGGAAAGGTTTTATTGGCACAGAAATAGGTTTCCTGCAGTCCTGTGGGGTGTTCAGAGCAGTGTTTGAGGAGATCAAATCCTGCTTTTATTAGCAGGGCTGATTTGATTCTCTCAGAAAGCTCCGGGTGTCCCTTCAGCCTGGAAACACCAAGCAAAATCCACTTTTCCTATTTCCTGCTAAGGGGACACCACCAAAAGGCACAGAATTCCCAGAATTCCCATTGATTTTCAGGCAGATCCTTTAAAAAACAGGTTAGGAAGCTGCCAAAAGCCTGAACTTCAAATCCAGCAGTGTCCCAGTTAAAATTGTGGAATCGTGGAAAGGTTTGGGATGGAAGGGACATCAGAGATCATCCCCACACCCTTCTCGTCTCCAGGCTGAACATTCCCAACTTTCCCATAGGGAACGTGCCCCAGTCCTTTTAGGGCCACCAGACCTGGACACAGAATTCCAGGTGGGATCTCACCATGGTGGAGGAATTCCTGAGATCCCCAAAAAGTGGGATCTGCTCTCCCAAACCAGCGGCTTTGGCTGGAAAAGTCAAAACCCAGCACAGAATTTTCCTCACAGTCCAGTGTTTGTAGGGCCTGGAGGTGTGTGATGTTGGCAAGTGAGGTTTTATGGTTTTTGTAGGAAATCTGATGTAAAATTCCATCAGTGAAAGGGGAAAGGTTTGGGATGGAAGGGACATCAGAGATCATTCTCACAACCTTCTCCTCTCCAGGCTGAGCATTCCCAGCTTTCCCTAACCCTAACCCTAACTGTAATTCCTGATGGATTTTTCCCTAAAACCCCCAAAATAACCAAATTTAACAATTATGAATATGTTATTATTATTATATATTATATTATATTATATAATATAATTATATTACATGACATTACCTTACATAATCATTAATATCTTCATATCATATCATATTATTCATATATATCATATTGCATTATATCGCATTTATATTATATTATATTATAATATTATATATTTACATTATATATGACATATGATATATAATATATGATAAAGAGTATGGAATATGTAGTATATATTATATATATTATTATAATATAATATATAAATATATATAATATAATATATGTGTAATATATAGTGTAATATATAATTTGTATAATATAATAATATATGATATTGAAGTCTAGATAATTTATATTTAATCCTTATCTATTATGTGTAACCATCATATATTATATATAATATATAATATAATAATATATAATAATATATTAATATATAAATATATATTATATATATATATAATATAAATATAATAAAGCATATAAATATATTATATATAATTATATGATAATATGTATATATAATATATAATATATGAATGATAGGTATTATATAAGATATAATATTATTAGGGAAGAAAACCATGGAATTCCAGTCCCTCCTGGATCCGTATCTTGGTTTTCCCGGCCAGTCCGTCCCCTCCGATGTCCTCACCCAGCCCCGGCACTCCTTATCTCCATGCAAATATCCCCCAGGTGCTGCCAGGCTGATAGCAAAGGGAAAAGGGAGCTGAGAACTGATAAAAATTTACAAAAAAACGGGAGAAAGGCGCGGGCCGAGCTGCGAGGAGGCTGGGAAGGAGGAATTGTGGCTGCAGGGAGCATCTGGAGATAGCGGCCCCGGGGGTTTATCTGCCCCGGGACAGAGGGGCTGCGGCAAAGCCCAGGAAACACCTTGGGTGCCGCTGATGAAACTGCGCCCTGGGGTCCCTCCCGGCCCTGCTGCCACAGTTAAAGAATGTCACAACCCGGCCTTGGGCAACAGGGGAGGGGTTGCGCTCTTGCGTTTCATATCTCTGCCAGGTTTTGCTTTTTTTCCGCCCTTTTTTCCGTTCCTTTCCTCATTTCTCTCCTTTTCGCCTTCATTTTTTCTTTCAAACCCTTTTATGTTTCCGTATTCAGCACCAGAGCAGCGACCAAAGAGTTTCTGGATTCAGTTTCCCAGAACTAAGTTTGATTTTTTTGTTTCCTTTATCCGTGGTGAAAGAATTCCCGTGATCCCCAAAAAGTGGGATGTGCTCCCCCAAACCAACGTCTTTCACTGGAAAAGTTGAAAACCAGCACAAATTTTCCACACATTCCAGTGTTTGTATGGTCTGTGAGTTTGAAGTGAGATTTTAGCATTTTTGTGGGAAATCCTATTTAAAATTCCATCACTGAAACGGGAAACTCGAGCAAATCCCACAGCCTTTTATTCCCACATATTTTTTCCCCTGATTTCATTGGAAAAATCCCAGGCTGGATTCTGGGAAACATAAAAAAAAAACCAAATAACACATCTCCTTCGCCATATCAGCTCAAATTCTGGCATCATCATTTTTATTATCCAGGTACAACTTCTCCTACTTGATTTTGTGTCTCCTCACCTCTGTCTGCGACCATTTTTCCAATTTCCAGGAGGGGAAATAGATTAGGGAAAATAAGGTTGGAAAGGTCAGGGAATAAATTTGGGTTCTTAGTCTGTGCTTCCCTTCTTGACTGAAGAGAGGGAGGAGATCCCTGTGGGGTGCACCAAGTGCAGGAAATGCCCTGGAAATTTTGATTTCAGGTGGATTTTGGGTGTTTTCCAGCTGTTTCTCACTCTTTCAGTGCCTGCAGCGTTTTGGATGTTGGACAGAACAAATGGGATAAAATTTGGGACCTGTTTTTCCACCCTTTCCACCCTTTCCTCCATCCTGTATTTATTTCTCCATGAATTTGTAGGAAAATGCTGAATTCCAGACAGATGTGCCACAGTTGCATCCAGGAAGGACAATTCCCCTTCAAACACCAGAGTTTTGAGAGGTGGAATCCCTTTTCCTCCAAAATTCCAGGTTTTGCAGACACTCACTCATATTTAGGGATTTTTTTCCCTCCTCAACATTCCCATCCTGGTGCTATCCTGGAATTATTCCCATGGGCAGGTGGAATGAGGGTGGGGAAAAAAAAAAAATTAATTCCCCATATTCAAGATATTTTTATGATTTGGTGTCAGCGAATAAAAATATTATTAAATAATAAATATAATAAATATAATAAAAAAAATAAGATATAAAATAAAAATAGAATAAATGCAAATACAAAAAATAAAAGTATTAAAATATTAAAATACTAAAATATTAAAATATAAGGCTGTAAAGATATTGAAATACAATAATAAAATATGGAATAAAAGATAAAATGTACATAATTAAAAGAATTTATCCATGCCATTATTACTGGAAGGAGATCCCAAAATATTGTAATAGAAATAGAATAGATAAAAATATAATAAATAAATAAAAAAAATTCTTATCCTGCATTAATAATGGAGGCGATCCAAAAAATATTGTATTAGAAATAGATAAATAAAATAAATCAATATAATGATCTAATAAAATATTTATTATCTGTGCCATTCATTAATGGAAGGAGAGCCCAAAATATTATGATAGAACAGATAAAAATATAAAAAATATAATAATATAATAAAAAGAATTCTTATCCGTGCCATTAATTGCTGGAAGGCGATCTCAAAAATATTGTAATGAAATAGAAATAATACAGATAAAAAATATAATAATATAATAAAAGTATTTATTATCTGTGTCATTAATTACTGGAAGGCAATCCCAAAAATATACAATACAAAGAGAATAAATAAAAATAAATAAGTATAATGATATAATAAAAATATTTATTATCTGTGCCATTATTACTGGAAGGAGATCTCAAAATATTATAATAGAAATAGAATAAATAAAAATACAAAAAATATAATAATATATTAAAAGATTTATTACTTTTCTGGAAGAGTCCCAAATATTATAATACAAAGAGAATAAATACAGATATAAAAATATAAATAATAAAAGTATTTATTATCTGTACCATTATTACTGGAAGGAAGAGCCCAAAAACCCAGGAGTAATCCCAACCTGCTCCCTCCCAGCCCAACTGAACTCCAATCTCCCTCTTCGCTCAAATCAGGCAGGGAGAATCATCAAGAAGCTCAAACGAATTACTCGCCTATAAAAGCCTGAGGCAAAAGAAAAAAAAAAAAAAAAAAAAAAAAAACCAGGAGAGGGAGGGAGAGGAGAAGATGTGGAAATCTCCTGTGAGTTGGTTAGTGGAGGGAAAAAAAAAAAAAAAACAACAAAACCTGGATGAAGTGTGGCTGGATGTCATTTTTCAATTTGCTGCTGGTAAATGCTGATCTCGGGGGCAGCAGGGAGAGGTGAAAAGGAGCAGCTCTGCCCTCGCCTCGCTCAGTTCCTGCCCCAAAAACATCCAAGATGAACCCCGGGCACTTCGGGATGGGCTCTCCTCTCTCCTGGACCATGTACCTGATGAGGAAAAGCAGGGCAGCCTCTGGTTGGTTGGGTAAAGCTTTTTCTTTTCTTTTCCCCCAAAGTTTGTCTTGGCTTGATCGTGCGGCGAGAATTATGGGGAAAAATCTCCTAAAGCCAGAATTTCTGTTGGAAATCTGTGCAGGTGTGGGCAGGAGCTTCCAGCAGGCAGCTGGGTGGGGGTTGAACCTTTCAAACCTTTCAAATGTTGCAAACCTTTGTGACCAATGCAGTTTCTTCATGAGGAACCGCTTGAAAATCGCTTTTATTTCAAATATTTGGGATGGGGCTGCCCCCAAAGCTGGAGAGGATCGGGAAGGGATGTCCATGTGGTGCTGTTTAATGTGGGATGGTTGGAAACTTGGAAATAGAAAAGTAATTTTGAAAGACCAGGGAGTGGAAAGGGATTTATTGCTTGATTTGAGTCCCAGGGTTGTTCCCAGTCCCAGTTTTATCGTCGCCTTTTTAATCCAAATTAAAGATTTGTCCTCCGGGCTTGGTGCATTTGTATTCCCCCACAAACAACGATAAAGAAAAGATTCCTTCAGAGCATCAAAAAAACTTTATCAGAAGGATACTTTAGAGAACATTATGGAAATTTTAACCTAATAATAGGACTTTTGACCTGGTTGTGTAGACTTTGTCATGGTGTATTTTGCTGTGTGTTTATAGGGAATAAAATTGGGTTTTCAGCATCACAGGAATCTCTTGCACAACCCATCATCTCCTTTTTTTTTTTTTTAATTCTGTCATCTGTAAAAATATTTGATTATGTTTATATTTAATTATTTAATTATTTAATTATATTAATATTGCTGTGGCTCTTCCCTTAATGCCTCTCCTGCTAAATATTTGCTGAATTCAACTGAGATATCTGTGCAAAAGGGTTTTATAGCCAGGTTTTAATGGGATTTTTTTGTAATGGGTTTGATTTTTAAAAAGCCAGTGAACACCAGAGAATGAAAATTGGGGGTGTTGAAGGAGCATTTATTATTTTTCATTCTGATTGGAATTCACTTTTCCTCTCTGCCCCACCGTGTTTTACCAAATTTATTTGGCGCCTCCAGTTCACGGGAACTGCAGGAAGTTTCTCTTTGCTATTGGATGAGGGGACGATTTTATCCAAATTTATCAGAATTTTATTCTGGTTTTTGAACCCTTGAACTCAGAATTCCTCCCAGATTCGTTTCTGTGGCAGAATCCTTGGAATAATGGTGTGAAATAATTTTCCACAGACAAGCCCTGGATGAAATTTGTGCCTTCCAAAGGCTCTGCCACTCCCTTGGGACAATCCTGGCCTTTTCTGCTTCCCTGCCCCAAGCACCCAAGGGATTTATTAGGATTTTCCAAAGCAGGAAAAAATAGGAAAACAACCTTTTTTTACCTGGCCGGGGTATTAGGACACATCCAGATAAATCTTGGGGTTTGTGGGATGCTTTCAGCTCCATCAGGTGCGGGGATTCTTCGTGGTTACATTTTTTGCTTGCGTCTCAGAAATGAATATTTGAATTTCCTGCTTGAGAGCACAGGATAAAAAGGGATAAAAAGGAATTTACAGGATGAGTTTGGAATCAGAGATCCAAGAAAGTTGGAAAGGGTTTTGGGCCAATATTCCAAACCCAGTTAGAAATGGCAGAGCTGGAATTCCTGCTCCCATTGCAGGTACAAGAGATAAATGTAATATTTAGAGATGGTTTATGCAGGGATTAAACCAAATATTTGTTTAATATTTTCATGCATAGATTTGATTTTGTGGTGATAATTGAGATAATTCCCACCTAAGGATCCTGCAAGGATCCTTTGTGGGGGCTAAAAAAAGATTCAAATTATTGCCGTGTATTTCTGTTGCCTAAAAAAGTGAAAATTACAGTCCCAAATTTCATCACTGTGCAAAGGAACTGGAGAAAAACCAGATTAAGAGGCTCTGGTGTCCCTAAAATTATCTTTCCAGTTGGAACCCAGCACATTTTGGGGATCAGGAGCAGAACCTGGACCCGGAGAGCAGAACACAAACCCGACCTGGGGCTGATCTCGCTCAGCTTTGTTCACCCCACAGTGAATTTCCTGGAAAAAGGGCTGGGTGTTGTTTGGGATCGGTGTTCAGGGCGTTATTTATTAGGAACAAAAACAGTTCTTGAATATTCGTGAGGTTTGGATGCATTTCAGGGTGGGGTTGTACCATTTCCACACGTTTTCAGTCCAATTCCAGCTGCTGAGGGATCCCTGAAAGCGCTGGATCATCCCCTGGGATGTCACTTCTCCGGGAATCCTCTCCCCTAGAAAAGGCCAGTGGGGACCTTTTCTATTTTCCCCTGAAATTTATGCTTTTTTTTTGCTACAATTCCTACAAATGCTACAGAATTCTTGTTGCTCACTGATTTTTCCAAGCATTAATTGATGCTGGACATGGATCAGGGTTTGCAGAGAATTCTTCATCTCAGTGACAGTGACACTGAGCTACAGAGTGACAACAAATGATGCTGAAACTAAAAAAATGAGCTTTTTCCCCTAAAAATCTGTAATGAGGCCATCTCTGGCTATGCAGGCCTGTTTTAAGTTATCCTTGGGGCTCAGGAGAGGTTTGGTACCTCCAGATCCTCAAATTAAGCTGGGAAATGATAAAATGTAGGAGCTGGTGGTGGATATGAGTATTTTGGGAAGTCCTGATTGGACTGACGGGCTCTTCATCAGCTCAGGAATTCCCTAAAATAACCAGATTGGAGAAACCCTGAAAAAAATCAGATTGTGAAACAGGTTTGAAGTGGGGCTGGAGTGCCAGAAGGAAGAAAACTGGGGGGGAGGGGGGGTGTGTGGAATAGAAAAATTAATGGAACAGCTGGAAAGGGGAGAAAATGGGGGATCAGGGGGAACCTTGTGGCTCTGCAAACTCCTTGACAGGAGGGGGCAGCTGGGGAATGCCAACAGCACCCCGATGGCACCCTGTGCCCACAGGGAACATCTCCTGCTGGGGGATGTGTGGGATTGGGGTTCAAATGGCTTCAGGAAGGCGTCAAACCCCAAAATGGCCTGGGGTTGGACAGGACCTTCAAATCCTCTCATTCCACCCCCTGCCATGGGCAGGGACACCCTCTACTGTGCCCCCATCTTCTTCTCTTA
>CM019214.1:17242936-17254867 GCA_009741485.1 Malurus cyaneus samueli
GTGGCAAAGAAGGTATTTTACTCATAAAATTCTCTGGCAACTCAGTTGATATTTTCTATATATTCTATATATTCCATTCTATTCCACTATATTATACAATTATTATATTATATTATATTATATTACATGACATACTCTTAATCAATATCCATATCAAATCATATCATATATTCATATCATATTGCATTATATCGCATTATATTACATTATATTAATTATAAATATATATTACATTATATATGACTATGTGATATATAATATATGATAAAGAGTATTGTAATATGTAGTATATATATATGATATACAATATATAATATAATAATATATAAATATATATTATATATATATAGTTGTAATATATTAATATTGTTATAAATATTAATAATATATGTATATGAAGTCTAGCAATATTTAATATTTAATACCTTAATCTATTATGTAGTACCATCCATATATATATATATATATTAATATATAATATATAATATATAATATATTTAATATGCTATATGCGATATAAGTATATAATAGGAATCAGGGGTCTAAAGGGCTCTTTAGGGAGCATCTGGAGATAGCGGCCCCGGGGGTTTATCTGCCCCGGGACAGAGGGGCTGCGGCAAAGCCCAGGAAACACCTTGGGTGCCGCTGATGAAACTGCGCCCTGGGGTCCCTCCCGGCCCTGCTGCCACAGTTAAAGAATGTCACAACCCTGCTTTGGGCAACAGGGGAGGGGTTGCGCTCTTGCGTTTCATATCTCTGCCAGGTTTTGCTTTTTTTCCGCCCTTTTTTCCGTTCCTTTCCTCATTTCTCTCCTTTTCGCCTTCATTTTTTCTTTCAAACCCTTTTATGTTTCCGTATTCAGCACCAGAGCAGCGACCAAAGAGTTTCTGGATTCAGTTTCCCAGAACTAAGTTTGATTTTTTTGTTTCCTTTATCCCGTGGTGAAAGAATTCCCGTGATCCCCAAAAAGTGGGATGTGCTCCCCCAAACCAACGTCTTTCACTGGAAAAGTTGAAAACCAGCACAAATTTTACGCACATCCCAGTGTTCGTATGGTCTGTGAGTTTGAAGTGAGATTTTAGCATTTTTGTGGGAAATCCTATTTAAAATTCCATCACTGAAATGGGAAACTCGAGCAAATCCCACAGCCTTTTATTCCCACATATTTTTTCCCCTGATTTCATTGGAAAAATCCCAGGCTGGATTCTGGGAAACACAAAAAAAACCCCAAATAACACATCTCCTTCGCCATATCAGCTCAAATTCTGGCATCATCATTTTTATTATCCAGGTACAACTTCTCCTACTTGATTTTGTGTCTCCTCACCTCTGTCTGCGACCATTTTTCCAATTTCCAGGAGGGGAAATAGATTAGGGAAAATAAGGTGGGAAAGGTCAGGGAATAAATTTGGGTTCTTAGTCTGTGCTTCCCTTCTTAAATGAAGAGAGGGAGGAGATCCCTGTGGGGTGCACCAAGTGCAGGAAATGCCCTGGAAATTTTGATTTCAGGTGGATTTTGGGTGTTTTCCAGCTGTTTCTCACTCTTTCAGTGCCTGCAGCATTTTGGATGTTGGACAGAACAAATGGGATAAAATTTGGGACCTGTTTTTCCACCCTTTCCTCCATCCTGTATTTATTTCTCCATGAATTTGTAGGAAAATGCTGAATTCCAGACAGATGTGCCACAGTTGCATCCAGGAAGGACAATTCCCCTTCAAACACCAGAGTTTTGAGAGGTGGAATCCCTTTTCCTCCAAAATTCCAGGTTTTGCAGACACTCACTCATATTTAGGGATTTTTTTCCCTCCTCAACATTCCCATCCTGGTGCTATCCCTGGAATTATTCCCATGGGCAGGTGGAATGAGGGTGGGGAAAAAAAAATTTAATTCCCCATATTCAAGATATTTTTATGATTTGGTGTCAGCGAATAAAAATATTCATAAAAAATAATCAAAAATAATAAATATAATAACACAAATAGAATAAATATAGAACAAATAGAATAAATGCAAAATACAAATATAAAGTATTAAATATTAAAATACTAAAATATTAATATAAGGCTGTAAGATATTGAAATACAATAATAAAATAATGGAATAAAAGATAAATGATACATAATTAAAAGAATTCTATCCATGCCATTATACTGGAAGGAGATCCCAAAATATTGTAATAGAAATAGAATAGATAAAAGAATAATAAATATATAAAAAAAATTCTTATCCGTGCCATTAATAACTGGAAGGCGATCCAAAAAATATTGTATTAGAAATAGAATAAATAAATAAATCATATAATGATCTATAAAAGTATTATATCTGTGCATTCATAATGAAAGGAGAGCCCAAAAATATTATGATAGAACAGATAAAAATATAAAAATATAATAATATAAAAAAAGAATTCTATCCGTGCCATTAATTGCTGGAAGGCGATCTCAAAAATATTGTAATAGAAAGAAATAAATACAGATAAAAAATATAATAATAATAAAATATTTATATGTGTCATTAATTACTGGAAGGCAATCCAAAAATATTACAATACAAAGAGAATAATAAAAATAAATAAGTATAATGATATAATAAAAATATTTATTATCTGTGCCATAATTACTGGAAGGAGATCTCAAAAATATAATAGAATAGAATAAAATAAAAATACAAAAAATATAATAATATATTACAAAGATTTATTATCTGTTCTGGAAGGAGGTCCAAAAATATTATAATACAAAGAGAAATACAGATATAAAAAATAATAATAAAATAAAGATATTTATTACTGTACCATTAATTACTGGAAGGAGAGCCCAAAAACCCAGGAGAATCCCAACCTGCTCCTCCCAGCCCAACTCTGAACTCCAATCTTCCCCTTCCGCTCAAATCAGACAGGGAGAAATCATCAGAGAAGCTCAAACGAGAATTACTCGCCTATAAACGCCTGAGGCAAAAGAAAAAAAAAAAAAAAAAAACAAAACCAGGAGAGGGAGGGAGAGGAGAAGATGGGAAATCTCCTGTGAGTTTGGTTAGTGGAGGAAAAAAAAAAAAAAAACAACAAAACCTGGATGAAGTGTGCTGGATGTCATTTTTCAATTGCTGGGTAAATGCTGATCTCGGGCAGCAGGGAAGGTGAAAAGGACAGCTCTGCCCTCGCCCGCTCAGTTCCTGCCCAAAACATCCAGATGAACCCGGCACTCGGGATGGGCTCTCCTCTCTCCTGGATCATGTACCGATGAGGAAAAGCAGGGCAGCCTCTGGTTGGTTGGTAAAGCTTTTCTTTTCTTTTCCCCAAAGTTTGTCTTGGCTTGATCGTGCGGGCGAGAATTATGGGGAAAAATCTCCTATAAGCCAGAATTCTGTTGGAAATCTGTGCAGGTGTGGGCAGGATCCAGCAGGCAGCTGGGTGGGGGTTGAACCTTTCAAACCTCAAATGTTGCAAACCTTTGGACCAATGCAGTTTCTTCATGAGGAACCGCTTGAAAATCGCTTTTATTTCAAATATTTGGGATGGGGCTGCCCCAAAGCTGGAGAGGATCGGGAGGGATGTCCATGTGGTGCTGTTTAATGTGGGATGGTTGGAAACTTGGAAATAGAAAAGTAATTTGAAAGACCAGGGAGTGGAAAGGGATTTATTGCTTGATTTGAGTCCCAGGGTTTTCCCAGTCCCAGTTTTATCGTCGCCTTTTTAATCCAAATTAAAGATTTGTCCTCCGGGCTTGGTGCATTTGTATTCCCCCACAAACAACGATAAAGAAAAGATTCCTTCAGAGCATCAAAAAAACTTTATCAGAAGGATACTTTAGAGAACATTATGGAAATTTTAACCTAATAATAGGACTTTTGACCTGGTTGTGTAGACTTTGTCATGGTGTATTTTGCTGTGTGTTTATAGGGAATAAATTGGGTTTCAGCATCACAGGAATCTCTTGCACAACCCATCATCTCCTTTTTTTTTTTTTTAATCTGTCACTCTGTAAAAATATTTGTTATGTTTATATTTAATTATTTAATTATTTAATTATATAATATTGCTGTGGCTCTTCCCTTAATGCCTCTCCTGCTAAATATTTGCTGAATTCAACTAGATATCTTGGCAAAAGGGTTTTATAGCCAGGTTTTAATGGATTTTTTTGTAATGGTTTGAATTTTAAAAAGCCAGTGAACACCAGAGAATGAAAATTGGGGGTGTTGAAGGAGCATTTATTATTTTTCATTCTGATTGGAATTCACTTTTCCTCTCTGCCCCACCGTGTTTTACCAAATTTATTTGGCGCCTCCAGTTCACGGGAACTGCAGGAAGTTTCTCTTTGCTATTGGATGAGGGGACGATTTTATCCAAATTTATCAGAATTTTATTCTGGTTTTTGAACCCTTGAACTCAGAATTCCTCCCAGATTCGTTTCTGTGGCAGAATCCTTGGAATAATGGTGTGAAATAATTTTCCACAGACAAGCCCTGGATGAAATTTGTGCCTTCCAAAGGCTCTGCCACTCCCTTGGGACAATCCTGGCCTTTTCTGCTTCCCTGCCCCAAGCACCCAAGGGATTTATTAGGATTTTCCAAAGCAGGAAAAAATAGGAAAACAACCTTTTTTTACCTGGCCGGGGTATTAGGACACATCCAGATAAATCTTGGGGTTTGTGGGATGCTTTCAGCTCCATCAGGTGCGGGGATTCTTCGTGGTTACATTTTTTGCTTGCGTCTCAGAAATGAATATTTGAATTTCCTGCTTGAGAGCACAGGATAAAAAGGGATAAAAAGGAATTTACAGGATGAGTTTGGAATCAGAGATCCAAGAAAGTTGGAAAGGGTTTTGGGCCAATATTCCAAACCCAGTTAGAAATGGCAGAGCTGGAATTCCTGCTCCCATTGCAGGTACAAGAGATAAATGTAATATTTAGAGATGGTTTATGCAGGGATTAAACCAAATATTTGTTTAATATTTTCATGCATAGATTTGATTTTGTGGTGATAATTGAGATAATTCCCACCTAAGGATCCTGCAAGGATCCTTTGTGGGGGCTAAAAAAAGATTCAAATTATTGCCGTGTATTTCTGTTGCCTAAAAAAGTGAAAATTACAGTCCCAAATTTCATCACTGTGCAAAGGAACTGGAGAAAAACCAGATTAAGAGGCTCTGGTGTCCCTAAAATTATCTTTCCAGTTGGAACCCAGCACATTTTGGGGATCAGGAGCAGAACCTGGACCCGGAGAGCAGAACACAAACCCGGCCTGGGGCTGATCTCGCTCAGCTTTGTTCACCCCACAGAGAATTTCCTGGAAAAAGGGCTGGGTGTTGTTTGGGATCGGTGTTCAGGGCGTTATTTATTAGGAACAAAAACAGTTCTTGAATATTCGGTGAGGTTTGGATGCATTTCAGGGTGGGGTTGTACCATTTCCACACGTTTTCAGTCCAATTCCAGCTGCTGAGGGATCCCTGAAAGCGCTGGATCATCCCCTGGGATGTCACTTCTCCGGGAATCTTCTCCCCTCGCTAGTGGGGACCTTTTCTATTTTCCCCTGAAATTTATGCTTTTTTTTTGCTACAATTCCTACAAATGCTGCAGAATTCTTGTTGTCCACTGATTTTTCCAAGCATTAATTGATGCTGGACATGGATCAGGGTTTGCAGAGAATTCTTCATCTCAGTGACAGTGACACTGAGCTACAGAGTGACAACAAATGATGCTGAAACTAAAAAAATGAGCTTTTTCCCCTAAAAATCTGTAATGAGGCCATCTCTGGCTATGCAGGCCTGTTTTAAGTTATCCTTGGGGCTCAGGAGAGGTTTGGTACCTCCAGATCCTCAAATTAAGCTGGGAAATGATAAAATGTAGGAGCTGGTGGTGGATATGAGTATTTTGGGAAGTCCTGATTGGACTGACGGGCTCTTCATCAGCTCAGGAATTCCCTAAAATAACCAGATTGGAGAAGAACCCTGAAAAAAATCAGATTGTGAAACAGGTTTGAAGTGGGGCTGGAGTGCCAGAAGGAAGAAAAACTGGGGGGGAGGGGGGGTGTGGAATAGAAAAATTAATGGAACAGCTGGAAAGGGGAGAAAATGGGATCAGGGGGAACCTTGTGGCTCTGCACAATTCCCTGACAGGAGGGGGCAGCTGGGGAATGCCAACAGCACCCCGATGGCACCCTGTGCCCACAGGGAACATTCTCCCTGCTGGGGGATGTGTGGGATTGGGGTTCAAATGGCTTCAGGAAGGCGTCAAACCCCAAAATGGCCTGGGTTGGACAGGACCTTCAAATCCTCTCATTCCACCCCCTGCCATGGGCAGGGACACCTTCTACTGTGCCCCCAGGGTGCTCCCAGCTCCATCCTAAATGTTGTAGGATTCCTGACATAAAGACCTTAATGACAGCACCGTTAAGAGAAAAATATTTGTGTATTTTTAATGATGATTAATAATAAAAAATCCAGCCAGAAAGCTGCTTATTTCTGAGGAATGGGGAGCATTTTCCATGGAGATTTTGTTATTTTCTACAGAACTTCACAAATTAAGGCACATTTCCAAGTTTAGGCTCAGCTTATGGAGCAAGGAGAGGTGTGTTAGGATTGGTCTTATCTCCCTGTAAGGTTTTCATTCTTGTTTTCCATTGGTAATAAGAATTTTGTAGAAAATTAAATTTTAAACGTGCCCACATCCAGTGCTCAGAACTGTGCTTGGATGCTGAGTCCCCGGATTCCAGAATGATTAGACTAGGAAAGACCTGAACAATGAATAAATGTGCAGAGGGATATAATATTTGGGGATTTAAAAACATTTCCATTTGAAAATTTCACTGTTGGAAATTTGGGACAAAGTCAGCAATGATTTAAGCTGCTCAAAGTTTTGATATCTGTTATTTATTCATTGAAAAATAAGGTTTATGCACAAAAACCACCTGTAACTGAGAAGTTCTTTACTGGCAGTGACCTGAATTTCTTGGTTCCTCACCTCTAAGTCTCGCTTTCCTCTTTTTATTTTATTTTTGCCCCCAAAGAGCAGATCAAAACCCCAAATACCACAATTAATTGATTAATCCATGGCCTTCATGATAGGAACCTGAGCCTGTAAAATGCATAGGAAGACCGCGATGGGTATGAAATTATCTGCATTAATTTATGCATGGGATGAACAGAATAGAATAGCACAAAATGTGCAATTTTGGGTCTCCAAACCAAGTTCTGAGAGCAGATGGCAGCTTTTCAACAATTCCCGTTCCTTCTCCAGCCCATCCTCCCGAATTTGCCCCATTACTGGCTTCTCCTCCAATAGAACCTTATTTAATATCTAATTTTCCCTGCTCAGTGTTCCCCAGGGATATTTTTAATTTTGGCCTGTCAGGAGACGCAAACCCAACAGTTCAGAGCATTTGTGAGCATTTTTCTGGTTTTTACCTCCAGAACAGCCTCAAAATCCGGGTTTTTAGGCTGCACCCAGCATTTTTTGGCTTTGCTTCTGCTCTTCCTTCAGCTTTCCCCTCTGAGTTTTTATCAAACTCCGATTTGAAAACTTCAAGTGCTGTTGAATTTGCAGCATCCCTGGGAGGGGGTGTTTGATCTCGGGATCAGCGCTGTCCCTGCTCCTCCAGCTGAATTTATTTCCTTTCACTTGGCATCTGATCATTTTGAAAGCAATCCCCACCCTCCCTCTGCATTTCTGGATTTCTGATCCTTGGAAACCTCAGTCACAGTGGCCTCTTGGCTTCCCTTTTCACCCCGAATTATTCTGGTCTTTCATTCCTTAATCTCTCCTTAGAGGTGGTTCCTTCCAGATCTTTAATCTCTGGAGCTGCCCTTCCCTGGAATCACTTTCTCATTCCCCGATCTGCTCAGAACTGTCTGGTCAGGGTTAACCCATGGCTCTCCTGGGATTGGAGTTTTGGGAAAATAAGATTTGATGATCCCTGGGTTCTGGGTGGGACCCCTCTGCGCCTCCAGAGAGCCTTTCCCGGCTGGAATTCTGGATTCCAGCACAGGAAGGACGTGGAGCTGCTGGAGAGAGCCCAGAGGAGGCAGCAGGATGGTCAGAGGGATGGAGCAGCTGTGCTGGGAGGAAAGGCTGGGAGAGCTGGGATTGTTCAGCCTGGAGAGGAGAAGCTTTGGGCTGAGCTCAGTGTGGCCTTGCAGGGCCTGAAGGAGCCCACAGGAACCATGGAGAGAGACAATTTCCAAGGGCTGCAGGGACAGGAGCCAGGGAATGGCTTCCCAGTGCCAGAGGGCAGGGCCAGATGGGATATTGGGCAGGAATTGTTCCCTGGGAGGGTGGGCAGACCCTGGCACAGGGTGCCCAGAGAAGCTGTGGCTGCCCCTGGATCCCTTTGAGTGCCCAAGGCCAGGCTGGACATTGGGGCTGGGAGCAGCCTGGGACAGTGGGAGGTGTCGCTGCCCACCCCAGATGATCTTTAAGGTCCCTTCTTTCCCAAACCATCCCATGATTTTATGATTCTCTGAGAACCCAAATTCCACTTGAGGAAGGCAAAATCCACCCCAGCTGCAGAGCGATGCATTCACAGGTCTGGTCCACAGGGGAGGGAGCAAAACTACAAAGGACAAACCCCAAAAAGGGATTTTTGCAGCAGAAATTGATTCCATTTCTACCCAGCAGTTTCTTACTGGATATGTAAATCCAAGGAGAAAACTCCTTGGTGATGTTCTGGCAGGAATTTTTCATCCTTCCCTGCCTGTCCCCCAGTCCCTTCCCATCACTGACAGCAGTTGAAGGTTTCAATCCAGGGGTGCAGCTCTTTGGGGTGCGGTTGCTGAGGGCATGGGGAGGCTGAAATGAGAAAATGAAATCCCTTTCATGGGCAGATTTATCCCCATCCCACCCGTTTCTCTGAGAACCCGTTTAATATTTGGGAAAATCATTCCCCACCTGCTCAACCAGGAGCCACCTCCTCAAATATCTGGGGTGCCAAGAGTGTGGATTATCCTGTTTGGGAAAGAAAAAAGCTCTCGGCTTTTACCCGGCAACAACGAGATGAAGTTTTAGGGTCCGAAAGACAATGGGATTTTAACCATCGTTATCACCCAAGGATCCTAAAAGCGATGGGATTTTAACCACTGTGGTCACCTGAGGATCCTAAAAGCGATGGGGGCTTACCCATCTTTATCACCTGAGGATCCTAAAGGGGCTGCAAGTCCTCGGGAAGTTTTCCCAGAGTCCCAAATAATCAGAAGCCCCAGTTGAAGTTCCCGAATGATCCCGGGTTTATTTCCCTCTCCCCACCAGCCCCAGCTTTGCATGAAACGAGCTCCAGCACTTTCTGCGCTCCCGGAGGGAATTGTCGCTGTTATCAGAGATCAGAGACAACATTCCTGCAGGGATTTAGGCTCTTCCCAGTCCCTGGAAGTCAGGGAATTCTCCCTCCACCCGGCACAGCTCACACCTCATTCCTGGTGCCGTTTTGGATGATTTCCCATTGTGTGTGTGACACCACTGCAGGAAATAAGGGGAAAAGTCTCATTTTCTTTGCTGGCTGCTGCTTTTCTCTGGGCATTGTGTCATTGTTATCTCCCAAATAATTTAATAGGGATTTATGGGATTTTTTTTCAGCTCAGGCAGTGGTATCCCACACGACAGTGACTCAAATGTAATAAATATTTGCAGGGATAATTCAACAACCTGATACAAATATATTTATAGTGGCGTTTCAAGTGTGTTTTCCTTCTGTGAGCGGTGAACCAGCAGCTTAATGAATGAATGAATGAAATTTGTAGGATCAGGGATTTTTTATTTTTTTTTTTGCATAAATTAAAGGAATTCAGGTGCAAGAGGGAAGATCTGACCCACGGCTGCTTGTCCAGGGAATATTTCCCTGCATCGTTCAGGGCGATTTAGGCTGTTTAAACTCATCCCTAAATTGTTGCTGCCTCTCCCTCGCACTTCCGAAGCTTTCCTTGGCTGTGATGTGGAAAAAACTCGGGGCTGTGTGCTCGAGGAATCCCGTGCGACAGAGGCGAGGATGGAGATTCCCTTGGGGTTGCTCCCGGCGGGGATAAATTGATGTCAAAATGCAACTGCGGGCGAATCGGGGAAGCTGGAACGCCCGTGGCGATTCCCAAAATGTTCCAAAACACTTCGCGCGTTTTAAATTTAAGGACGCTAAAAAAGCCTCTTTATGGAGGAAAGTGTATCAGCTTTGCATCGTTTCCTGTTCCCACAGAAATTAATTTCCATTTTTCCAGAGCACCTGCGCAAGGAGAAAGTAAACACCTGTGAGAGTCGCTGTCCCTGTCGCGCAAAAGTAAAATTATGAGGGAGACTGTGAACAGAATTGGCTAAAAAACTGCAGAGAAAAAAAGAAAAAAAAGAAAAACAAAAACAAACCTGCAACGGTAAACTAAAAAAAGAAAAAAACCCAAACAAAACCAAACCCACCCAGTGCTAATGGGGCTGTAAAATAAACAGCTCATCTGCACCAAAATATCCTCGCCACGGTGTTTTCCCTGGCCGCTCTCTCGCATTTAACTCCTCAACTTCCCTCGCGAAAACTTCTGGGCAGCGAAAAAGAAAATTGTCGCCCCTAACCCACATTAAAGTCCTTCGCCGCGCTGATAACGCCGGGAATTTATGGAAAAAATGTAAACAGGTCGGATTTTCCGCGCCTCTGCTGAATCGTGGCAATTTCTGGGTCTCTCCACGCGCGTTTGTTTTGTGTTTACAACAAGGAGCTCGAATTCAGGCGAGATGCAAAGCAGGGAGTGAAACCGAGCTCAGCGCCGTCATTAATTTAAATAGAAAATCCTCCCCACATCTTGGCTAAAACAAAAGAACCAATTAAATGCCTTTTTTTTTTTCACATCTTAGCAGATGGATGCACATCAGTAAAATAACTCTTCTTATCTCTACCGTGACCGTAAAAAGTTATCAGCCGCTAGTACAGCCCAGATGGTTCTGGAGATGTGGGTTGTAACAGCCACTCGCCGGGGTATTTCTATTTTTTTTTCCTTAGAATAAGAAGTAATTTAAACTCGGATGCAAGAATCGGAAAACACCGAATCAAAAGAAAAAAAAATTTTAAATACTCTATAAAAAATTAGGAACTCGGTGCGAAATAGTTTTAGCACCAAATTCGGCTGCTTAAAACAGGGACCTGTTACGAGGCTCGCCCACTCTGTGTTCCCTCCGCAGCGCCTTTTGGGGAGCGACGGGACCCGAAAATTGTCCCGCGTCCTCTGGATAAAGAGGGGAAGGAGGGGAAGGTGATGAGAAGATGGAGCTGTAACCCTGCGGAGAGGAGGAAATGTGGGCAGCTCCGGCCACGGATGGGCAGTGTGGGATGGGATGGGCAGTGCGGATGGGCAGTGCGGGAGGGCAGTGCGGGATGGGCAGTGCGGAGATGGGATGAGCAGTGCGGGATGGGATGGGCAATGCGGGATGAGATGGGCAGTGTGGGATGGGATGGGCAGTGCTGGATGGGCAGTGTGGGATGGGATGGGCAGTGCGGATGGGCAGTGTGGGATGGGATGGGCAGTGCTGGATGGGCAGTGTGGGATGGGCAGTGAGGGATGGATGGGCAGTGCAGGATGGGCATCCCCGGGTTCCTCCACCAAGGGCCACCCGGAGCCCACTTAGGGAAAAACGCTCCTGACCCGCACCGGAGGGATGCGGGAAAAGCTTCACCCGGCGCTCGTGCTGGGAATTCGGGGCGCCCAGCGCATCCCTCTACCGCAGCACGCACCGAGTTCTCCCCGCCAGTTTAATTTTATTTTTCAGTTTAATTGCGTTAAACCCTGCACCATCAATCGCCATTGCTCCATCCCGCATCTCGCCGTGTCGCGTCCCCGCAGCGACTCCAAGAGCGGCTCCCGGACAGCGAGCGTCCCGCTGTGCCCGCGGGGCGGGGGTCTCAGCCGCTGTGGGTACAGGAGGGACCGTGGCGGGCGCAGCTACCGAGCCCGCACCGGCTGCTCCCAAAAAGGTC
>CM019214.1:17257471-17303742 GCA_009741485.1 Malurus cyaneus samueli
CTCTAACATGCGCGCCCGCCGCCGAGCGCGGCTCCGCTTCCCTGAGCACGACGGAGCGGCCCCCGGGGGTCCCGCCACCCACCGCACCACCGCGACCCTCCCCCCACCACCACGCAGCTGCCACCGCTGCCTTTAAAGGCCGCCGCCGCCGCCGCGGCTGTGCTGAGCTGGCGGGGGCGGTGGAGGAGGCGTCCGCGGTGGCCGCGGGCAGGGGCGGGGATCGGCGGCCGGGAGGGTGAGAGTTGGCGGAGGGAAGCGCGAAACGGCGCCGAGAGAGCGGCGGGACGGTCGGGTCGCCGCGTTCCCGGGTCTGGGTTCAGGCAGCGCGGGGCGGGTCGGAGCGCCCCGTCCCGGTGTCGGTTACGCTCGAGTTAAAAAAAAAAAAAAAAAAAAAAAAAAAAGAAAAAATAGTAAAAAAAGAGAAAGCAAACCACCAAAACCAAAAAAACCCAGCCCGAAAGCACAGCCACGCCTCCACCCAGCATCCTCGCTACCGGCTCCGCGGGCCCGCAGCGAGCGGCGGCTGCCACCGCTGATGCCCGCGTGGCTCTGCCCCGGCCCGGCCTCGGCCCCGGCGGTGCTGTCCCCGTGGCTGCGCTGTGCGGAGGAGGAGGGCTGGGAGGGATGTCCCTGTCTGCGAGCGCCGCCACCGCCCCAACAAATCGAGCGGCGCTGGGCGCCCCTCGGGGCCGCCTTCTTGTCCGGGGTGGCTGCGGGGACACGGAGCCGGCCGTGGCTGTGCCGGGGACCGCTCGAGCGGGCCCCAAATCCCCGGAGCAAAGAGAGCCCGGGGAGGAGCGGGGCCACCGGGAGAGGAGCGGGGCCGGCGGCGGGGCGGTGTCTGCGGCTCTGCGGGCACCTTGCGGGCACCTTGCGGTCCCTCCGCTCGGGGGCGGGCGGTCCGTGAGCGATGGGCGAGCGGGACCCTCACCGGAGAATCGGGCGCGGTCCCGTGGGGCCGGGGGCCGGCGGTCACCGGGTGGGCGCGGAGCCGCGTGCCGGGGACGAGGCGCGGTTGCGGTGCCCCGCCGAGCCGGCGCTCGGCCGCGCCGATCCGGGAGCCCGCCCGCGCCGCGCCCCGGTAGGCCGTGATTGGCGGTGCCTCCCGTATGCAAGCACCGGGGAATGACATTCCTCCGCACGCTCGCCGCCCCGACTCGCTCCGGCCACCTCCAGCCAGCCCGGCGGCGGCCGCCGGCCGGGCGCGCTCCCACCGCGGCCCGGCGCATCCCGGCAGGAATTCCGCCTCTCCTCCCACGTGAAACCCCGGCACTCCGCCGTGGAAACGCGCTTTGGCCGAGCGGAGGCTGCCGCTGTTCTCTAAGCCCGGCTGGCAACTTTGGGCGGTTGATCTCGCCCGGTTCCGTCTCTCTCGTCGTTGTGGGGTCAGCGGCTCCTCCACCCAGTCCCGCCGCCTCCTCGTTTTGCGGAAGGAAAGCTTTCACCCGTTCAAAAGTAGTGATTTTGCTGAGTGTTTTTCTTTTTTTTTTTTTTTTTTTTTTGTAATTCTCGCTGGTGGTTTTGTTTCTGTGCGCGCGTCGCGGCGGCGGGCTCCATCCCGCAGGACGAGAGAGAAAAAGCCGTGTTTGCCAAAGCAGGCTTCCACTGCTGCGGTTCAAATATTGTTAGCAGCCGGTTCCTGTGGCCGAATTAAGGAAGACGTCTGAGATACTGAAAAAAAAAAAAAAAAAAAAAAAAGATTGGCAATGAGCGCCGAAGTTGTTGCAGACTGTCGGTTTGACTGCTGAGGAGGACGTGAGTGGGAGAGAGAGAGCGCTGTTGCACACACAAAACCACAGAGAGAACCCACAATTTAACCAACATCCCCAACCCCAAGTTTTCAGCTGTTGGACTTCTCAGCCCCGGCGCTCGCGATCGGCTGCGACCTTTCTTTAAACTGACGAAAGGCGTTCTACCAAAGACAGATCTGAAGCTTGAATGCCATGCACTGAGCTTTTCTTTTAATTTTTTCTCTTTTTTTTTTTTTTCTTTTTGCGCAAGAATGATTGAAAGGTCATGACACGAGCGCTCTTAGAGCAGCGCCAACCAAACTACTGAAGCTCATTTTCAAGGCTGCTTTAAAAAAAAAAATATACAAGAAGAAGAAATCTGGCGGAGAGCATTAATGGATTCCTGTTGTGTTTAAATTCTCCACAGATTCTATTGTAAATATTTGATGAGGTCCGGTAGATGTGTGTGTGCGTGAGTGTGTGGACGTGAATTTCTACCCACAGTTGTAGCCAGCTGACCTTTGATCAGCAAGCCGAGCTCGCGATCCGCCTCCTCGGAAGAACTACCCCGAATTTCTCTCAAAGAGCGATTTTTGCCTCCGGAAGACGCCGGTGCCTTTTGGTTTCTCTTGGGACCAGAGAGAAATCACCTGGAAGAAACTGCGAAGCGCGGGGTGTCTCTGACCGCGTCTCGTACTTGCCACCCTCCCTTTTATTCTTTTTTTTCCTGGGAGTTTGGGATGAGTTTTGTCCCCGCTAACTTTCCGCGCTGCGGCCGCGGACTCGATGCGCGGTAAAGCCGCGCCCGGACGACCCCTCGCGCTTATCGGATTAACGGGATCTGTTCCGCCTCGCCAGGAAGCCAAGAGTTAAGGCTCGGCGTGCTCGCTATCAGCAAAAAAATTAACTCGGGGGACTGGCGTAGGAACAAGTTTCCCGCGGGTGCTCAGCCCGCGCCCGTTTATGTTGGTCCCCGGAGAGCGGCTCGCTGAAGAGTTGCGCTCGTCCGGCTGTTTTGTAGAAACTCTGTGGAGGTCTGTGGCTCACCAGGCTTGTTGTGATGCGTATCCCCGTAGATACCAGCACCAGCCGCCGCTTCACGCCGCCCTCCACCACGCTGAGCCCGGGGAAGATGAGCGAGCCGCTGCCGCTGCCCGGCGCCGAGCACAGCGGGGCTTTGCCGGGGAAGCTGCGCAGCGCCGACCGCAGCATGGTGGAGGTCCTGGCGGATCACCCCGGGGAGCTGGTGCGCACCGACAGCCCCAACTTCCTCTGCTCCGTGCTGCCCACCCACTGGCGCTGCAACAAGACGCTGCCCATCGCCTTCAAGGTAGGTCCGAGCGCCGCGGGCAGAGCGGGTGGGGACGGGGCGAAAAATGGGGCGAGGATGCGCGGGGGGCAAGGATGGGGGGCTCGGACCGGCAGCCGGCTGCCTCCGTGCTTCCCTCCTTCCATCCTTTCCGCTGCTCCTTCCATCCTTCCCATCCTTCTTTCCATCCTTCCATCCACCCTTCCCATCCTTCTTTCCGCGCCCGCGTGGGAAGTATCCCGGCCGCGCTCCGGCCAGCAGCGAGCCGTGGCAGCCGGGGAATGCCATGGGATGGGAGAGCTCCCCGCAGCCTCTGCCTGCTTCTTCTCCCCATTCATAACTCTGCGCAAGGAAAAAAAAAAAATAAAAAAGAGCGCCAGCCCGCGGAGTTCGGCTGCGCTGGGGAGCAGATGTTGCAGATGGATGCGGGCGGCCCGGAACTGAGGGAGCTCCGGGATCCCCCAGAAGTCGCCCCCGGCGGTGGCGGGTCCCTCTGTACCCGCTGCCACCCACGGGGGACACCCGCCCGCAGCCCGGACCCCACTCGGGAGGTGCCGGCTTCCCCCTGCTAGGGTTTCTTCGGGGGGAGAAAGCACCACAAAACAACCTAGCCACAATCCAAAAAAACACATTTCCTCTTTTCATGGCTGGTTTTAATAACAGAAAAAGTCGCGGCCTAACCCGGGCAGACCGTTTGGAGTTTCCCCGTTTCCAGAGTCCCTCGCTGAATCCACGTAAAATCCGGGGAAAAGATGGGGAGGAGGGAATGGGAGAGCAGATCGCGGCTGCCTCCTGTCACGGGCCGCCGGGACCCTGCCGAGCGGTGCGGGGGATGCTTCTCGTGCTTTCCTCCCTTCCCGTTACGCGGCTTCCAGGAAAATCATCCTCCCCTTGGAGTAAAATTATCCTCCCCTTGCTCACGCTCTGTTTTTGACTCGGGACTGTCGCTGACTCCCTGAGCTCGCTGCTGCCGCTGCTGCTGTAGATTGGCTCCCGAGCGAGGGAAGGGAAAGGGAATTATTGTCGTTATCCTTTTATCCGAGACGGGAGCCGCACAGACACGCAGCTCCTGGGGAGCCTCGGGCTCTGGTTTAAGATCGGGATTTGTCAAGTCCGGGCTTTCTTTTGCGGTCACTGCTGAACTCCGGCTGCCTCCGCACAACTTTTTTGGCTTGGAGACCACCGGGCTCGAGTCTTTCCGAGGATTTTTGGGAGAGGAGAAACGAGGGAGAAGAAAATAAGCTCAGCTTTGGGAAATCCTGCTGACGAAGTGGCTTTAGGGAAAAGTTTTATGATGTCTGGTCTCCTTGTTTTACGCAGATAAGAGCCGGGCAAAGGGAGGAACTGATCGGCGGGGCCACTTCCTAAATTCGCACATTTAGATTAATTATTACACTCTTACCCACGCACCAGGACTGCTGGTAATTACTCGCCAAGTTTTCCTCCTGGAAGGCAAAAGTCCGGCGGTGAAACCCGCTCCGCCCCGCCGGGATGGGAGATAAGAGGAATCCCGGTTTTTCCTAGGGGATCCCAGTGCCGGTCACCTCCCGGCGTGGCGGAGGAGGGACAGGAGAGGCGGCTCTTCCCTCTGCTGCCCGATAACGCTCCCGCTCTCCTCCCTGGAACCTGGGAATGCCCTGATGATGTGGGAATTGCCCCTGGAAACAAATCCAGGGGGTTTCAGAGATGCCCGCAGACGCTTTCCCTCCTCTGTCCCCACCGCAGCCTCTCGGGTTCACCCCGCTCCCGGCGCAGGCTCTCCAGGAGTTTGGAACATCAGGATAATTTAATCTGAAAATATCCATGAGGAAAAAAAACCAAAAAAACAAAACAATGCAGTCGGCCCTAAAAGTAGGAAAAGATTTCATTAGGAGACGTTGGAAGGGTGGGCTGGGAAGCACCTGCTTGCCAGGGCGCTCGGTGTTCCTCGTCCTCATCCCCCATATTCTCTCCTCACAGAGTGCTGAGAAATGAATCCTGAATTAATTTGCCTCATCTAAACCAGCCTCATTATTTTCCTACTAAATATTAAGAATTTGCAAAGGCTTTTTTAAAAAATTGGGATTTTTCAGGTCATTTGGCCCAGGAGGAAAAAAAATTCAGCTCATTTCCTCTGCTGCCAATATTTTATTTGCATCTGACAAAAAACATTGAGTTTTACCAACTATTTATTAACAATCACTATCTGAATAAAAAGGGAGAGACTGAGTTTTCTCCTCACATTTAGAAACATCCACTCATGATGTTTGATCTGCAGGATCGGGCTATCATTTCAAACCAAAATGATCAATTTTCATTGTTTTCTCCTAAATGAAAGAACGATTCTGAGAAACTTAGAAAATAAGACATAATAACTAAGAAGGGGCCACATAAATTCATTGTCCAAGTGTGTTGTTATGAACCTAAATCTGAATTTAAAAGGCTAATTTGGATTAATTGATGCAGGAGAAGTAAATTTGGATACCCCACAGTGCTACAGCCCTGATTCTCTCCTTGCTTCTCTGGAAATACAAAGTTTTAGAGGTGAAAAGTACAACAAAGTCCTTGATAACTCCACTAACAAGCCCCAACTTATCTGTTTAGTCTTTTTGCTAATGTAAATATTTGTATTACTGCTTCTATTGTCTGCACTTTCAAGTCCAGTTTCTTTTCTGGGCTGGGTCAGTTTTAGACTTGTTCCTGAGATTTTCTTCCCGTTTTTTATCGTCGAGGTTGCCTCTGGTGAGATTTGAAAGCTTTAAAATATTTTCTGTCAGAGGCAACTGGCCCTGGATCCATGTAAAACTTCAGGAAAGCTTAAAATCCTGGCATAAATTCTCTTAAATGAAGTATTTGCATGGCAGGGTAATGCCCTGATTTTCCCTTTTCCCATTTTTTTCCCTATTAGATGTGGATTCATTAAGGTTTTGCAGGAATTTTAAAGAACTGGCTGCATAGTTGCTAATTTTGTGAAATTTCCCAAGCTGCAGCCTTTCAAGCAGAGCCTCATTTCTGCCAAAATCAGGGAAATTTGAAAAGCTGAGCAGAGACCAGGCCCAAGAACCGAATTACAGCAGAGAGAGGAGAGCAAAAACCCCAAATTCAGAGCCAGGGAGGAACGGGGAAAGAGGAACTTGAAAGAGAGATGTAAAGAGGGAATTTTGACCCCGAGATTTGCATGTGGAAGTGAAAATCGAGGTTAGGGGTGACCAAAGGGAGAGCACAGAAATTAAAAGCTCAGCCCTCCGTGGAAGGAAAATCTGGAAAATACCTGAAACTGTGGAATTCTCTCACATTTTGGGAGGTGGCTGTGGCTGGGGAATAAAAATCAGGGATGAATCAAGTAAAGAAGCTGCTGATCCTGTTTTTGAAGAGCAAATAGATCAGAAACTGAGAGAAATGAAATCAGGTTGTGACAAACTTCAGCCGATTGCAACCGCCTGGACTGAAGTCAGAAAATGTTAAGAGGAAGGAAAAATATCGAGCTGCAACTTGGAGGACGCAGTGCAGGGCTGGTTCCTCTTCCAGAGGGCAAAAGAGGAATTAAAAACAAGCTGGATTTTTTTTCTCTGGGTTTGTTTTTTTGGGAGGGTTTTGAGTTTTTCTTTTTGGTGATAGTGCTGGGCTCACTGCTAGAGCATTGGGGAAACAGTAAATGGCTCTAAAGTGAATAGGACAAAATAATTCAAGCTCTGATTTTTGCAGAGACATCCCAGATCCCCATGGAATCCCAGCAAGTTGATTTATTTGGGGAATTCAAGAAGATACAATACAAATTAAATTTTTCCTCATTTAACTAGTGCAAACAGTGTAGATAAAAAACAGAATATTTCAGGTTAGAAATCTTTCTGTCTCTTATCAAAACCCCAGTGAATCCTGCGTTCCCAAATATTTGATGGATGCTGCCCCAAGGAGCTACAGCACAAATATTTTGGGGAAAGAGGAAAACTTTTGGTAGATTTCCTTAGTTCAGGTCATTATTTCCATCCATTCACTTGAGGGTGAGGTCTGAAAATTATTTGCTTTATGCTCCCAAAGAAAAAAAAGGAATTGTTCTGTAAATTGGGATTAAACATTTGATTGGGGCCTGATTTTCCACGGCCTTGCTCTGGATTTCTGCTTGGGCAGCTCCGTTAAGAGCTGCTGACATAAATTAAACCATCGAGTGCTACTACTTGAATTTATTTATTGACAGTTACAGAGATGGATTTTGGAAAGCTCTTTTTGTGTGTTTTTTACCTCAGAGCAGCGTATTTTTCATTTCACATCACCCCGGGTGTTTCAGAGGTGCATCAGCGGAAAAAATTTTCTGTGCAATCATTAAGAAAAATCAAGTTTGAAATTATAGAAATCCCTGATGAGTGAAAAATATGCACTTTAAATAATAAAAGTTATAGGAATATAATGATATTTAAAATTGTCGCTATGATGATATTTTAAAATCTTTGGTTTTCCAGGAAATGGGGAGGAGAATTTTTGTCTAGATTGGAAAACATTTTTGCACAGTAACAGTTCAACCACCACGACACAATTGAGCAGCAGGTGTACATGGAATTTGTCTATTCAGAGCTCAAATTCTCTAATCAAATTCAGATTCTTGATTAAAGAATAATAGAAGGGACAACATTTTTGGGAAAATGAGGATTTCCATTCCAGCAAAACAGGAATGGAGATGTTTCAAATAGGAATGGAGATGATTCCCATCTCCTCCAACACCTGCTTGAGCTATCTAAACTTTCCCTGTGGATTCTTCTTGCTGTTTTTTCTCCCTGCTACTCTCTGGTCCTCTGCACCCCATGCAGGAAGCTGAGGGTTGTGCTCCTCGCTGTTTCAGGTGGTGGCCCTGGGGGATGTCCCTGACGGGACCCTGGTGACGGTGATGGCCGGCAATGACGAGAATTACTCGGCGGAGCTGCGCAACGCCACGGCCGCCATGAAGAACCAGGTGGCGCGTTTCAACGACCTGCGCTTCGTGGGCAGGAGCGGCCGAGGTACGGGGGCTGCAGCTGCTCTGGGGGTCTGCTCTGCTCCTGGAGGTGGGGCTGGGGGGTTTCTCCACCAGGGAATGCTATGGGATGTGGTGGAGGTCGTCCGTTCCGAATTCGCAGGATGGGTTTTCCTCGTTTCTTCCCAACCCCTTTTTTGCATTACTCCGATATTGAAGCGGTGAAATCTCAGGTGAAAATTATAAAAACCATGCAGAGAGTGACATTTGGGATTCTGGCAGCTCCCCCTGCTAATTCAGGCAGCACGGTATTACCTGTGGTTAAGTTCAAGTGGCAGATATTCAATTCAAAACAACAATTTTCAACTTGCGTAGAGGCTCGTGGTCATCTCGGGGCTCTCCAGCACTCGCTGCAAAATCTCTGCAAGCCAAAAGTACAAATAAATAATTCCCACACAGATCTAAAAATTTGGCAGGTTCCTGAGCTGCTGAAGGCTCTTTTTCTGACCTTTTTTTCTCTCAAAATGCAACAGCCCTGGCACTTAATGTCTCCTTCAATGTGGATGAGAGACACCAGGTAGGACAGAGGGGTTTAAAATTGGATTTCCTGGATCTCTGCCATAACCAGTAATTACTGGTGTGTAAAGAAAAAGGCTTTTGGAGCATGAATAACAAAGAAGAGTTGAAGTTGAATTAGATGGGAGTATATAAAAATGTTTTTGGGAAGCTCCTGAGGCGTTGCCCATGAGTGGGCAGGTGCACAAAGCTTCATCCCAAAAAAAATCCGCAGAAGGACCCTGTAAAACTTCATTCCTTAACATTAAATCTCATAAATCCCAAGCCACCATCCCATTAGTTTATTTTAAAAGCTTCCCTTGTCGCTGTGAGGGGACTTCAGGGAGGTTCAGTCAAACTCCCAAAGAGCAGCCAGCGAGTTGCTGCTCAGGAAAAGCTCAGGAGAAGGAGCCGCCTCTGCCTTTTATGGCCAAGGATGAAAACCTTTCCCAGTTCCTATGTGAATTCATGCAACATTTTATTGTGGTTTTTTCTGTTTGTCTTTGAAATTGGAATGGGGCATTCCAGCGTTACTCAGGGACAATGCAGTGACAGGACAGTGTCTCCTGCACTCCAGGAGGTTTCTTTTTGGAGCAGTTTTGCTCTGGTGTCCCTCAGAACCAGGGATTGCTGATCTTTCCTCCCCATTTCCCTGTCCCTCTGTGTCCTGTGCCACCCCAGCCGTGTCCTGGTTCCACACAGATTCCTGAGCGTGCTCCAGGACATCCCAAAGCTGACCCACTTGTGGGTTTTATTCCAAAGGGGAGATGTGTCAGGCTGCAGAGCGAGGAAGTTCTGCTGATTACACCCAACAGCCTCTGTGTGCCTTTGAAGTGAAAAGCACCCGTGGGTGCCCTTCCAACACAAACACGGGCACAGCGCCGTGAAAACACGGCCCCGCCGGAGCGGCAAACACATTTTAGGGATAAAATCCCGCTGTGGTTTTCCTCTGGGTGCTGCAGCAGCTTTAGCTGAGGGTACAGAGGCAGCTGCCTCTCAAATTGTGTTGCTTGGGCCGTCTTCAAATGTGCTCAGTGCAAAACACCCGCAGCTGAGAACGTCGCCTCGTAATGCCAGCGAGGAATAATAATAGGGTGATGCAGAGAAAATTATATCCATTTACTGAAAACATGAGAGATGCTGTAATGTCTAAAAGTATCAGTCATTAAACGTGGTCATTTGGTGTATTAAAGGTACCACCTTTTCAGTAAATGGAATTTGCATTATGATTCAGAGCTGACTGTTTAGAGGATTCAAATGAATAGCTGGCAGAGGGCTGGAGAAGCTCATAAAAACAAACCTGTACTTCAGTTCCTGGCCTTGGGAATGAAGCTGGGAATCAGAACTGAGAGCTGGGGGAGCTTCAAGGTCCAAATCCAGCAGCTGGGACCAGATAGGCCCCATTTACTGGGAAAAGCGAGCCACTTACGCCGCTCCGGTAGCCACTCATTCCCGGGGTGTCCCGGGTGTGACATCCAGCTGCCGGGGATCCTTTAAGTGGAGAATTCGGGAATGCTGCGTGCTATTAGTCAGGTTAAACATCCTCACCTGCCCGTGCTGCCCATCTTTGGGGCGGGTGACTAATGGATGCTTTTGTTTACTCCTCCGCCGGGGGATTGTTTTCCAAAGGCGGGGAATGTTTGCCTTTGTGCGGGATCTCGGAGCTGCTGTTCTGTGGGATTGGGACGGAGCCTGCAGCATGAGGTGGCCGCTTCAAAGGGCACTGCTGCCTTTGATACATCGCTGCAGGAAAATGAGCCCGAACTTTGTTTGCCGTGGAATATTTGAGCTGGGAGAAGTTCAGTGCCACCGCTGATAATGCCGTGCCAGGGGCGTTGTGCGAGCAGGGACGGAGAGTTCGCGTTGGTTCAGGGTGCAGGGGAGGCTCCTTGCGTCCATCGTGGGGTTGAAAATCCCAGTTTTAAATCCCCGATGGAGAATCAGGAGTGGCTGTGACCGAGGTGTAGCCACCCCTGCTAAAATCCCCTCAGCACCCACAGCTCTGTCCTTTCCGAGGAGGAAACTCCCATTCTTGATGCTCTTAATAAATAATTTCAATTTCCTTCTGTGAAATCCAGCCAGACAGCCTGTGTCCAACATTATTTTCCATGTTTTCCTCCCACTTGTGGGAGGGTCACAACGAGTATCGCTGATCGATATTTGGCGCCGAATATCAGCCAAACTTTTAGCCTCGTTTCATGTCCAGCACCCAGAGGCTGCCCCATGCTCCTCAGCTTTGTTTAGAATTAAAAACCCCAAAATATTTTATTTTCTTCACGCTCAGAATAGGAGCAAGACTGTTGCAGGTCACCCGAAGCCTGGAGCCGTGGTAGGAAAGCAATTTGGCTCCTTTTCCTCAATAAAACAGATTTCCATTGGATTTGGCCAGGATCCAGGGCTCCTGTTCCTCAGCCCAGTTGGAGAATGCTACTGGGCAAACCTGCCCGTCTGGCTGGGGAGCCCCACCAAGACATTTCTGAAAGAAAAACGTCCTTTTGAAACTTCAGCCAACCTCAGCCTCCCCCCTCGGCCTGATTACCTGCTTAAAACAAAATTAATCTTGATTTTTTCGCCCTCCATTCGTGAACATTCTGAGCTTCGAACTGCTCCTGCTGCAGCGTTTCCCTGTTTTTTTAGTGGATAATGAACCAATTGAGGTCACTCTGATGAAATGGACCTGATGCAAAAAGCCTGCCACTGTGCAAGTTCATTGGCTAAAATGAAAAACAAATAGTTATTTTGGAGAGGGAAAGCTCTGTGGCATGGAGAACATGGCATACTTTCCTCATGGAATCACTAATCCCGGTTCCTATCTCCTCGGTAGGACGTAAGATTCCAAAAATCCCAACAAATAAACATGTTTTCCAGATGAAAATGATTATTAATGGTTTATCCTAAGAGGAGCTAATGGAGAAGTGTCTTGGCTTGCTGCGGGAGATCTCAATCTAAACCTGAAAGCTGGAGCTGCAGGATCATTTTAAAAACTGCATCTCGGAAAGGATGGAAAGTTAAATCCATGCGTACATTTCCTCAGGATCCGAGGAATGAGTAAATTTTGTAGCGTTTTTCCATTTTCACAGAGCCAAAGCAGGTGTAGCTTTGTAGGGGAACACGAGAGATTTTACCGAGTGCAACTTTTCCATCAGGTCTTTCTTCCAGGTATAATTCTCAAGGAAAAAAACATTCACTTTAAGACAAAATCTCAAAAATACTCAAACTCCAAAAATCACTGTCCAGGATTCCAAATCCAATTATTTTTATCGGCCTTCCCGAGCCGGAATTTTGCTCCTTCTGTGCAGCCTCGCTTTGTGGCTGCGTTATTCGAGCACTTGGTTGAAATTGATTTTATTTTTTTGACTTAAATGCACTCAGAATTACAAAAATATGTGCAAAACAGAGGATGCAGGGTCGTAAAAGCAGTATTAAGCAGGCGTCCAGGTTCTGATCCAAGCCTTTGGAATGCTGCAGGGGACGTGGGATCAGATACTGGAGCCACAATAAGCGGAGTTTGCCAGATGGGATGAAAACAGAAAAAAAATTTGAAGGTAATCAACTGGGGAAAAGGGTCAATTGAGAGAGTTTAAAACAAAATATTTATTTAGAGTTTGGATTGATAAGGGTGTGGCATTTAAAGGATGGTACAGCCAGCCGGAGGGAGGTTTGGCTGCAGGGAGATGGGAATTTTCTTTGAATGCGGGGAAGGAATTGTTCCCTGGGAAGGTGGTGAGGGACTGGAATGGATTTCCCAGAGAAGCTGTGGCTGCCCCTGGATCCCTTTGAGTGCCCAAGGTCAGGCTGGACACTGGGGCTGGGAGCAACCTGGGACAGTGGGAGGAAGCACAAGATGGTCTTTAATGCTCCTCCCAACCCAAACCATTCTGTGATTTTCTGGTTCAGTGGAAGAAAGGGGCTGTGCCCAGGGCATGAGTTAGATGTTCAACTTCCCTGATAAGGACTCTTCTCCCTCCATTCTGCTCTGAATGGTGAATTTTCTCCTAAAAAGTAGAGGCCAGGAGTGGTCATTTTATTTTTAATCGAGGAAGGGTGGCTTGGTTGTGTCGTTAACCTGAGCCGAGATTTCTGTGCAATCCCAGTGAGGCTGAGCAGCAAACCCAGCCCTCCAAGGGGATGGAAACTCAGCAGAGATGCAGAGGAAGGAGGAGAGGAAGGGAAAATCCTTTCCCAGTACCCGAGGTGCCTTGGGCTCACTCCAAGCAGCCAGATTTGTGAATCCTTGATTTTGGAATTAACCCCATGGATGATGATGCTCTTCACAGGGCCTGGACTCCAAAAAAACCATTCTGTGGGGTGGGGCTGGGTCCCTCAAAGGGCATGGGAAACCTCAGCAGGGATGCACAGGTGAGAGGAGAGGACAGGACAGGACAGGACAGGACAGGACAGGACAGGAAAATCCTTTCTCACTGTCCGAGGTGCCTTGGGCAGCCAAATTTGTGAATCCTTGATTTCGGAATGAACCCCATGGATGATGCTGCTCCTCACAAGGGTTGAACTCCCAAAACCCATACTGTGGGATGGGGTTGGGCATGCCTGCCAGCAGCTCTGCCAGCTCCCCAAAAACCCCTCTCTGCTGCCTTCTTGACCATTTCATCGGGGCAAAAAACCTCCCTCTCTGAACGCGTCAACAGGAGAAAAATAATGGCAGAGGGCTCGGAGAACTTCCTGTCTCCGGGAGCATTCCTGCTGTAAACAGTGGCCATGCCAAGTGCTGAACCACTGCCCTCACTCCAATAACAATAAATCTATTTTTTGGTTCTGCACAGCTCCACTCGGACATTTTTGCAGTGGCGAGGATGAGGCAGACGCCGTCCTCAGAATGTTTTCCCGTTTGTTTTTTTTTTCCCCAGCATAAAAGCGCTTCCCAGAATGTTGTTTAGGGAAGACAAAGTACCTCTCTAGATGCAAAGGTTACATAGTTTTGAGAGATCTGTTTGCCCTGCAGCTTTTTTCTTGTTGGTTTGATGTTGTTTTCTTTTTTAAAAAGATTTTTTTTTATTTTGCTGTTTGTATTTTGGTGCCACCCCTCAGAACTGGGGGCATCTTGGTTGAAATATCCTGATTTTTGGGTGCACTTCTCTATGTGTGTCCCCACACCCCAAGTCAAATCAGAGCAGCTATTTTGTCACCAAAATAAAATCCTGCTGGGAGATAAATCAGGCTCAGGGCTGGCCAGAGAACTTGAGCAGGAGTGAGGATGCTGCAAATCAGCCACTCACAATCGCTGTCAAGAGAGTCTTTTCCAGCACAGTCATGTGCATAAACCCTCATCCGGCTGAATCAGCCTCTGTTCGCTTCCAAAAACCCTTTAGGAGCAGGAACAAAGATTTAAAGTAGACTTTTAAATTTTTTCTATTACTTTAATGCTGTGTCTCTCCACCTTTTTTGCCCCCATCCTGCTTCCCCAATGATTTCCCCACCATATTATTTCCACACAGTTTTCAGTCTCTCCAAATTCTTACTCCCTTCATCTCTGCCCCTTTTCCTCCCTCTCTTGCTGATATTCCTGGAGGGCTGCAGCCTCTGGGCACAGAGTGGGAATTCTGTGCGAGCTTTCAGCAAGTTTGGGACTGGAAAAAGGATGCAAGGAGCAATCCTAAATTCTAAAGCAATCCTAAATTGCCTTTTCCTGCTGTACCTGAGGAGCGGGGAGGGAGAGGGAGGAGGTCCGGGAGAGGGCAGGCGGAGGGGAGCAGCCGCCTGGAGGGCTCAGTGCCACCAGAACTCTCCAGCGAGGCGGTGCTTGGAGCTCCGGGAGCTGAAGTTTTGGGAGGAACCAAAGGAAAAGCTTTGGCGAAGTCACGAACTTTCCACAGCTGGGCTGGATGCACAAAGCCCGGTCCACGGAGCTGTCGGTGCCTCCGAGGGCTGTCTTGGGCAGCTTCCAGGCTGCTAATGGCAGGGTTATCCCCTCTCTTGGGTACCCATGAGGTGACCCCGGCGCTGTTCCCAGCCTCGAATCAATGGGATGGCAGCACAGAGCCTTTTCTCCAGCAGCTCTGAGGGAGCGGCCCCAGGGCTGGTGCTTGGAGAGCTGCTGGAGGAAGGAATTGTCAGGCTGGGATGGTTCAGCCTTAGCCACTGCCTCGGCACTGATGGGATAAAGGTGCTCCATGCCTTTCCTGGGCAGAGCAGGGCGTTGCTCTTCCAGGGAATCCACACCTTCCCCGCTCCCTGGAGCCATGCCCAGGTCACCAGAGCGGTGTTTGCTCCCAGCTCCTTCCCTGTGCCACGGCGCTGAGGGATGGAATCAGGGAATGGTTTGGGAAGGAAGGGTCCTCAAAGGTCACCTCATCCCACCCCTGCCATGGTCAGGGACACCTCCCAGTATCCCAGGCTGCTCCCAGCCCCAATGTCCAGCCTGGCCTTGGGCACTCAAGGGGATCCAGGGGCAGCCACAGCTTCCCAGGGCCTCCCCACCCTCCCAAGGAACAATTCCTTCTCAGTCTCCCATCCAGCTTTACTCTGCATAAATTTGAAGCCACTCCCTGTTTCCTGTCCCTTGAAAATCTCTTGGATTTCCACATCCCTTGGAAATCGTCTCTCTCCATTCCTTGGAGAAGAGCAGCAGCTTCCAAGCCAAGGAGAGAGGACAGAGGGTTCAGACATGGCCAACTGACTCCTCTGAGGGTCTGGGCTTGAGGAGGACTTGGGGCTGTTTTTTGGGAGAAGCCCACTCGGACTGGGGGAATGGAAGGTGTCAGAGGTGCAGTTTTGGACTTAGGCATTTAAATCCAGCCTGAATCCCACTAAATCCGCTTGTGAACCTGGGCCTGGACCTTTTCATGGCTCCGTCATCCCCGTAAAGTCTGGGTGAATAATTTCTACCTCAAAAACCTTTTGAATGGTCTGAAATTACAGCTGGGCTCAGGGCTATTATTAGGCTTAGGGATCTCAGGGAATTTCCAGCAGAAGGTGGGGACGGCTTTGCACTGGAGCCCTTTCACCCTGAACTGTCCTTTCCACCTGCTGGCCCTGTTTTTGCCTCTCCCTGAGCTCCCCAGCAGTGACACAGTACTCTGGACAGCTTCTGGGTAGAGCTGGATGCACTTGGTGGAGGCCAAGTCATTTCTGAGAGCTCCACAAACAGCCCCAGCTCTGGCCCAGATGAGCCCTTCATTCAAAACAAAAAAGCACAGAGGAAAAAAGAAAATCCAAATTCCGTGATATGCAGAGCATAGCTTGGAAGCAAAGATTCCAGTTTTGGGGTAGCCCATGCAAGGAAGCATCAGAGATTTCCATCAGAGCCATTTCTGGGGAAAAAAATATAAAAAAAAAATAATTCCACCCGCTCCAAATGTGTGTTTAGGCATTACATTGGTGTAAATTGAGCATCTCTATTTCAAGCCTTAAAATATTTTCACAATAAGTTTTGCTTCTGAGGACTCCAATTAAGATCTCCTTGTGCTGCCACTTGTGCAAGGGCCAGGCACCCCAAGCATTTCATTCCTGCTGTGCTGTAATTATGGTCTCCACCCAAGTTCATAAGAATTTTATGGTGGTTACTGCAGCAACCCCAGAGGTTAGAGGCAGAGGCTGCTTGGCTTTTCCATTAAAAGAGCTTCCTTCCCCTCTCCATTCTGCTCTTTTAATGATTGAATCCATTTTGGAAACTTGATCTGCAGGCTTTCAGTATCGGGCAACATCCCACCCCAAAAATTCAGCTTGGCCAGGTCACTGGGGCTGTCTTTGAGGTCAGAAAGGAAAACCATTGCACAGAGATGGGTGTGACTGGTGCACAAGGACATCCACCTGCACCACAGAGCCCAAAAGCTGGGATTTCCCCAGGGCTCAGGATGCCAAAACACAAATAATGGTCCTGGCAGCCAAATTTCTGCCACAGCTTGGAATAGTCCCATTCTGGAATTGGGCATCACCCCACAGGGGGTTCCCAGTGGTTTGGTGTTTGGGGCTTGTTGGTGTTGAAGACAAAAGTGACTCGGGGCGGTGGCAGCTGCTGGGTGTCACCCTGAGGTGGCTTTTGTGTCCCTGAGCCCCTGTGAGACCCCACCTGCAGAGCTGCTCCAGCCCTGGAGCCCAGCACAGGGAGGAGGTGGAGCTGCTGGAGAGAGCCCAGAGGAGGCAGCAGGATGGTCAGAGGGATGGAGCAGCTGTGCTGGGAGGAAAGGCTGGGAGAGCTGGGATTGTTCAGCCTGGACAGGAGAAGCTTGTGTGGTGGCTCATTGTGGCTTGCAGGGCTGAAGGAGCACAGGAACCATGGAGAGACAATGGCCAAGGGCTGCAGGGACAGGAGCCAGGGAATGGCTTCCCAGTGCCAGAGGGCAGGGCCAGATGGGATATTGGGCAGGAATTGTTCCCTGGGAGGGTGGGCAGGCCCTGGCACAGGGTGCCCAGAGAAGCTGTGGCTGCCCCTGGATCCCTTTGAGTGCCCAAGGCCAGGCTGGACATTGGGGCTGGGAGCAGCCTGGGACAGTGGGAGGTGTCCCTAGACCAGTAGGGGTTGGAATGAGGTGATTTTAACGTCCCTTCCAACCCAAACCAGTCTGGGATTCTGTTGTAGGGCATCTAGTCCCCAGAGACCTCCTCTTTTATTTATGCCCTCCCCAAGATCCTCAGGGTTATTTTCCCACCTTTGTTATATTCTCCTTTTGTCTTCTGCTGAGCTCCTCTCTGATCCATGGCTGTGACCATTTCCTACCCATCCTACTCAGCTGCCGCACATTTTTGTTCTCTAATCAGAATGAATTGTGCTTTTGTGGCATCTCTGCTCACGTTGGCAGCAAAAAGAAAGTGAAGGTGGCAGAGGCAGTAACCTGAGAGAGGGAGAACACGGAATCCAGGGGAAATCCATCATAGCCACGAACTTTTCCAAGGAATGCACATCCCATCCAAGTTTCTGGAGGAGGGAAGGGCCACCAAGTGCCACCAGGCTGCCCTTTCCCCGCTGTGGTCAGGGACAGCACAGGACCGTGTCATCACCCCGCACACGGCACGGGGAAGTGAAACCCCTCGGCAGCACGGAAGTGAAACTGGCTGCGCACAAATTGTCAAATTCCAGTGTAAACATCTGTCATCTCCTCCCCACCTCAAAAAAACCCCCACAGGCAGAAAAAGTGGGGCTGTTTTAGTGAGCTCAGTGCCAGCCTTGGGATGCTTGATGGGATGGGCAATCCCTGCTGGGCCAGGGAGAGGCTTCTGGGAGCTTTAGGGGAAATGCTCAAGGTGCTGCGTGCTCCAGGAAGGGAGGAAAAGCAACGTTCCAGCAGAAGTGTGATTTTCAAAATGGCACTGACACATTTCTGGAATGCTGGGTGTTCATCCCATCAGGAAGATGTTTCTCTGAGCAAAGGGATTTGAGTGTTGGCCCCGCTGCAGCCCAAGTGAAGAGCGGAAAAGTGGCTTTAGAACCTCCCTTCCATCTCCTCGAGGGAGCTGAGATCCCGGAGAGCAGCCCCAGACTCCTCCAGGGAAGCTTCCCAAGATATTTATGCTCTTTGGTATCCTGGGATCCCCTTGAAACTCCTCTGAGCATCCCCCAGAGCCTTTTCATCCCTTTCTTCAGGCCCTTGCTGTCCCAAGGAGCAGCCCCAGCCTCCTGCAAGGAGGATTTTTCCTCCAAGGACCTGCCCATGAGGATTTTTCCCTTTTTTATGGGGCCTGGGTCTGTCTGAGACTCCTCAGAAAGACTGTGGGAGTCTTTCCACATCTCCTCTCAGGAACTGAGACCCCAAAGAGCAGCCAAACTGGCTGTGGGAGCAGCAACTCTGGGTCTGAGGCAGCTTGAACAGGTGGAAAATAACACCACGGCTCCACATCTGCCTGGGTCAATGTCCCATGTCTGCAGCTCACAGACTCAGAGTTATATTTTTGACTTCTGAAAGGAGCAGATTGTCAGAGAAAATCTCCCCAGGGGTGACAAGGACTTCCCTCATCACCCAGATAAGGTAACATTCAGTTTGAGCTTGAAAATCCGACTGAGCTTGGCAATGTCTCCATTAATGTTCCTTGATTTCAGCGATGCAATTTAGGTTGCTTAATGTAACTCCTGGGTGGCCTCGGGTTAGAAGTGCCACAATAATTGGTGCCTTTTTGGCTGAGCACCATGGGTTTGACTTCACCGAAATAATTGAGAGAATTCCACCCCAAGACAAAGCCTTCTCCCAGCTCTGGGAATCCCACAGCAGCACTGCTGCTTCCCACCCCAGAGCTGGGGTTGTGAAACAGGAAAAAACTTAGGGAATGGGAGGAAAAGAGTGTGAAGGGCATGTCTGGGGTGCTGCAGGGAGCTGGGAAGGAAAGGGAAGAGGAAAAACCAGGACCAGCCCTGTGTCGTGAAGGATCGAGCTGCTTTTCCACCTTTGTTGCACTGAAAATCCAGGATTTGGGAGCTGGGAAGGAAAGTAAAAGGGAAAAGCAAGCACCAGCCATGTTCCTGCGGGAATGAGCTGCTTTTCCATCCTTATGGAACTAAAAATCTGTAATTTCTGGGGGTTCCAGTTTGCAGCAGGATCCCTTTTGGTCCCACAGAAATGCAGAAAAAAAACATTTATTGATTTAGAGTGATGGGGATTTCATTCTGGGTAGGGAGATGCTGCCTAAACACAGAGGGAAGAACTTGCTAGAGTGAGGCACTCACCAGAAATGTTCGAAAGTGCAGGTTTGTGCTGGACCAGGCTGCTTTGGCAGGAGGGAAGGGGGTGTATTTCCCACATTTCCAACTTGATATGCATTTAAACCCCGTAAAACATCCATAAAAACACACAAAGAGCTCTGATGTATCCCCCTGGAACTGATTTGCATGGGCAGCTCTTGGAATCATGGAATGGTTTGGGTGGAGAGACCTTAAAGATCATTTTCTTCCACCCCTGCCATGGCAGGGACACCTCCCACTGTCCCAGGCTGCTCCCAGCCCCAATGTCCAGCCTGGCCTTGGGCACTCAAAGGGATCCAGGGGCAGCCACAGCTTCTCTGGGCACCCTGTGCCAGGGCCTGCCTACCCTCCCAGGGAACAATTCCTGCCCAATATCCCATCTGGCCCTGCCCTCTGGCACTGGGAAGTCATTTCCTGGCTCCTGTCCCTCCATCCTTATCCCAAGTCCCTCCCCAGCTCTCCTGGAGCCCCTTTTGGCACTCTGAGTTGTCCCTGGAGCTTTTTTTTGGGCCACCACCCTCATTTGAGTGTTTGGACCGTTGGCCTGCTGTGGTCACGATTTACAAACCATTTACAGCTCGGAGCAGCTGAGGTGAATAACAGCTTTATTTCATATTTAAATTCGGTGGCATCTGTGGTGTTGATGGTAAACAAACCTCGGTATTTTTTTGCCTCTCACTCCAGCTGCGCTTTTTTTTTTTTTTTTTTTTTCTATGAACAGCGCAAACATCAGAGACAAAGTTTTATCTGTGCCAAACTTTCACTGGTGACAGGAAAAAAAAAAAAAAAAAAAACAACTCACCAGCTGAGCAAAAAAAAAACCACAGAATTTTGCCCGGTGCTGGCTTTGAACACCTGCAAAAACCTTTCACTCCTGGGAGGAGCAGCTGTTAACTCACAAAGGGTCAAGTGGTGTCAGCCCTGCTCATCCTATTGATCAGATCAGGAGTGCTCAGGGGCTTCAGGGATAAGGAGCAGCCAAAGCTGGCCCCAGTGTTGGGGATGTGACGTTGGGGATGGATGTGGGATGTGTGGATTGCATCCTGGAGATGGTAAAATGCAGGAGATACCTTGGCTTTGGCAGAGAGCTGGGGAGGCGCCGTGAGGAACCATAAAATACAGAAAATGGATCATTGAGTGTGGTTCAATGCCAGTACACAGGGTATAAAAAGTAGAAGCTGGATAAAAATATAAAATAAAACCATCAGCTTTCCTCCTGGAACCTGGAATTCTCTCCCTGATGTAACAGAAATGTCTGTAATGTCATTTGTGTTGCATTTGGGCCTTCCATTTCATTGTTTTCCACCTGTGTTTTTGTCCCTGTCAGCACAGACAGTCTTGGCTCCTTTCTTTTTTTTTTTCCCTTTTTTAAATCTAACCATTAATTGCTACAATTTTTTGAAAAGAAAAAGAAAACCCAAACAACCAAACAAATTGAATGGCACAGATGTTTATTAGAATAAACCCCAAAAGTAAATGGCAGTGATTTCAACAACCTCACCCTTTTGCCTGCCTTTTTCTGCCCACTCCAGCCAGATTCCTGAAGCTTAACTCCCTTTTTTCCCTGTTTCTGTTGGGGTGACCCTTTGAATAATTGAGGGGTTTTTTCTGCCAGAGGAAGAAGTGACCAAAAATTGTGGCCTCTCTTCCCAACAATTTTCTCTCCCTGTTGCATCTGCCCACGCAGCCACTTTTATTTTAAGGGTTCCTTCTCCCCCCATAGCCCCAGCTGATGGTGACACTGCTCAGGGATGACTAAAGCAGGACACAGGAGCTCCATGTGACCGTCTGCTCACCCGGGATTCAGATTTTCCCCTCGGTTCCTCACAGACATTCCCAGGGCCCGCAGCTCATGAGCCTCCTGCTCCCTCTAGAGCTGTTCAGGGCAGTTCTGGAAAGCACAGGGATCCTGCTGGACAGGGCTGGTCCTGCTCCGGCCCCTGGAATGGGATGAGCATGGAATGGGGGCTGCAAATCCTGTGTTTAGTGTAGGGCATGGGCAGATGCTTTGGTCTTGGAGGCTGATCATTAAATCATGGATGGCCTGGATTGAAGGGACAGGATCCCAGGATCCCAAAATCCCTGAGGGTTGAAAAGCCCTCAAAGGTCATTGATTCCCAGGTGTGCCTGATGCCCACCTTGTCCCCAGCCCAGAGCACTCAGTGCCACCTCCAGCCCTTCCTGGGACACCTCCAGGGGTGGAGACTCCAAAGCTGTGATGGATTGTCCCCACATGACTTCACAGGATTGCTCAGAAGGTCCCTTGAGATTGGGCAAAACTGTGAGAGCTTCAGAGGAAGAACCAAATTTTACCTTTGGAGAAGAGGGAACGGCCTCAGGCTGGGCCAGGGGAGGCTCAGGGTGGACACCAGGAGGAATTTGCCCATGGAAAGGTGCTCAGGCCTTGGCGAGGGGCTGCCCAGGGAGCTTTGGAGTCCCCATCCCTGGAGGTGTCCCAGGAAGGGCTGGAGGTGGCACTGAGTGCTCTGGGCTGGGACAAGGTGGGCACGGCACAGCTGGCACTCCATGGGCTGGAGGGCTTTTCCAGCCTCAGGAATTCTGGAATTCCACAGCTCTAGCTGCCAAATCTGTGACACTTGAGGGTGCTTTTGAAGCCTGGCCTGTAGCAAACCAAGTGGAGTGTCCAGGTAGCATTTCCAAACTCCATCCTGTATCCCAGCCAGGGCTGCTATTGTTTCCATTCATTTTTCTGGAAAGGTTCTGACCCTACAGCTCTTGTGATAACAAACATTATTTGGCAGTTTTTCCTACCCTGATTTGGGAGGGAAGAGGCGGTGGAAGCACTGAGTGCTCTGCCCTCACGCACAGGAGGCCCCGATGTCTGAGGGAACAATTTCCAAAAGCAGAGACCTGTCCCAGCTCTGGACAATCCAAACTTTGTGCCTGATATTTATTTATTTATTTATTTACTTATTTATGTATTTATTTATTTTAAATCAGGTCCCTGACATTAGGAACCACCAGAGATAGTTCTAGAGAGAAACAGGGCCCTGAAGCAGCCCCTTCACCCCAGCAAGGCCCAGCTTGAGCTGATGCCACCCAAAACTCTTTTCACCATCATCAAAAACTTTCAGGATGACCCAGGAATGACTGGCTCACATGCACACAGACCTGAGCTGATTTCTGGGTGGTTTTGCACAGATTTTTGGGAATGTTGGACCCGGAGGCTCTCAGATTTTTGCTGTGATTGCTGTGACACTTTCAGTGTGACCCTTGGAGAAACCCAAACACGGCCAGAGTTCCAGGATGACTTTTGGGGGTGTTTGATCTCTTTTTACATTCCCCAGGGAGGTCAGGCCTTCTCTGTCAGACTCAGTTTTGGGCAATCTATGCAGACACGCTCCAGGCATCTCATGCAAGTGCTGCTGGAAATAAACTCAGTATCATAACCCATAAAAGCCAGAAGGAGATGTTTGTGGCTCTGCTGTCATCCCAAACCAGGAATACACATAAAACTCAGATTCAACCAACAATCCGTCCAACCCAGCCTGTGTTCACCAGCCCCAGAAACAATGAATAATGCAGGAGTGAAAAAAACACTGAATAAATCTGTGTGTAAATGGCACAGGAGAACCAGGGAGTAATACCCAGTGCTGGTGGGCGGCAGGGAGTGACAGCCACATTTAGGGTTCTGTGGGGCTGGGGTTATCCAGAATGGGGTGAAGGAACCATCTGCTGGCAACGGGGAGCAGCCCTGTGTCTTCCTGCTCTGCCAGCTCATGTCACAGCCTTGGGCGAGCCCGTGCTGTAGAAAATATTTTAAAAATAAAATAAAATCAGCTCCCTCTTCTTTGTTATTCTGGTCTTGTAGCCTGGTAATATGGCCATGTGTTACTGCATTGTTGTTGGGGTTTTCCTGTGTTTATCTTCTCTGTAGAAACTTCTCCAGAGCTTTCTAAAGAAATAAATTGACTCTGTGTTCCAGCAAAGCAGCAGTCAACTAAATAAACCCTAAGATGGAAGCAAGGTGGAGATACAAGAGATTAGTCCAGAGAATAAAAATACTTTCAAATTTCCTTTCTGTTTTAATAGTGTTGTATTTAGCAACACAGGGAAATTATATTTTGGGAAGAAGAGAGATCCCTGTCCAGATCATTCATTTCAGAGCTGCACTTGGTGATCCTTGTGGGTTTCTCTCTCTTCTTATTTATTCTGGTCTTATAAACTGGAATTATGGCCACATTTCACTGTTGAGGGTTTTTTTTCCTGCATCTATTTTCTATATAAAAACTTCTCCAGAGCTTTCTAAAGAAATAAATTTACCCCATGTTCTAGGATAGCAGTTGCCAAACATTAACCCCAGACTGGAAGTAAGATGGAAACACTGCAGATTAGTACAGAGAATAAAGTATAATTTCAACGTTTTTCTGTTTTAATGATAAATGTTGTATTTAGTGATACAGGGAATTACATTTTGATGTAAGAAGGAAAATCCCTGTTCAGGCCATTCACTTGAGAGCTGTGGGTGTCCCAAATCAGAATAATCTGTGGTTCTGTGATCTGCAGGTGCCTGTCAGATATTTGTTAAGTCTGATACAATGGTGATAAAGGTTTTTGGAGAGAATTTATCAAACTTCATTGCTGATGCCTTCTAGAAACACCTGCTGTGCTGGCAGGGAAAGACGAACAAAGCTGTAACTCTTTATCACAAAATTTGGTGCTTAAAGGCTGTCAAGAGCTCAGCCATCCTTGCTTGGGGGAGATGCAGGGCTGAAGGCCCTGAGACAGATCTGAAAGGATGTTTACAGTGCTGTCCATCTCCAGGATTGCTCTTTGGCAAGGATATGAATGTGGGAAAGCTTTGGGATTTGCAAGGTTCACGTTCAGCTGCTGGTGGTGATTCTGGGGCAGAGCTGGGCTTGGCTGCAGCAGCCCGAGGGTTCTGTCCCTGGCCAGGGGCTTCCTGTGAGATCCTGGCCAAGACTCTTCTCCTTCCTGCGAGATCCTGGCCAGGATGCTTCCCCTCCCCACAGCTCCTCACCCCTGGGCAGGGAGGCTGAGTCCCGAATTCCCAGGGATGCGATGAGGACCATTTCCAGGAACGGGGATTGCAGTGTCGCTGCAGACCATTAGCTCCAGAGCTGCATTAAGGGAGAATTGAACTGCCAGGGAATGCCCCTCAAGAGGACAAATATTGCTGCTAGAGGCAGGCACTGATATTTACGTTTCTATTTAAATTTGGCCTTATTTATAGAGCTAATTGGAGCAACCATAAAAATGGATGGAAGGGAAGAAACTCTGGTGGTCAGAAGAGAGAGGCAGATCCTGCAAAGGAGGAGAACCTCAATTTTCTGACTGCAATTCCTGGTTATCTCACTCGGGGTGATGCCTCCTGATGTGTCTGGCTGATAACAGAGATTCCTGTCAGCATCTGAGTCCTCTGTGATGCTGAGATAACGATGCTGAAGCTGCTGACAGTCAATGCTTTTATTGCTGCCTAGGCCAACCATACGAACACACGGATGAGGTTTTATCAAACCTTATCAAAGACATAGGATGTTGCTTCTGTTCTTTAAAAAAAGCCAGGAGTAAATCCAGTCAATTCCCAAAACAGAGCCATGACATGCAGAGAACCATTTGGGAAAGGCCTTCACGGTTTTCTTGCTGACAAATAGAGGAGCTGAGCATTATATTCTGCTGTGTCTTCATAAAATGCTTTAATTCTCTGTGGACAAGCTGTAGTTTTCCTGTTCCCTTGTTTCTTGGCATTGCAATTGCAGATGATTTTCAGACAATATGGAATTGATCTCCTGCTGGCCTCCACCGCAGTGTGGGGTTTTATGATCTGCCTGGGGGATCCGAGCACCAAGTTCTCTTTCACTTTAACTGGTGCTGCTGCTCAGGTTCCCGTGGCAGTTTTGGAAGAGCCAGCCACGATTTCCCTGCCTCCCTGAGCGAACACCCTTTGGAAAGAGCTGATAACACACCCGAGTGAGGAATATCAGATAAACCCTGGCTGTCAGGGGTAACCTCCTCTTTTCTTACAAACAGAGCGTAGATGATTTAAATATAAATTAATTTTCTTTCCCCGAAAGCTTTGAGCTGTTGCCACAAAGGGAGCACATCCAGCACCAGCATTCTCCACCCCATAAAACCTTTTAGTGCCTTGCAGGGTGTTGGAGCTTACCAGAAACTAGGAATTTGCTTTTCTCAACGCTTGCTCAGGGATTTTTTTTTTGCTCAGTAACGTTTTCTTTTTTTCCTGTTGCAGGGAAAAGCTTCACTCTGACTATCACGGTCTTCACAAATCCGCCCCAAGTAGCCACATACCACAGAGCCATCAAGATCACCGTGGATGGACCTCGGGAACCCCGAAGTAAGTGAGCGCAGGAGAGCATTCCCAGAGGGATAAACTGGTTGAATGTAGGGGCTGATCCCCATCCTCATGAAATCCAGCAATATCCAATGCACGTGGAGAAATGGGAAGGTTGTAAGTCCTACAAATGGCTTTAATTCTGCCTTCCTGAAGTTTTCTTTTTTCACGGGTGTCCAGCTGCTCCAGTGACTTGCATTTCTGAAACGTCCATCCAGGCAAGGCTCGGCTCATGTCCAAGGGTTGACAGGAGGGGTTCTGGGAAAAGGTGGCAGTGAATACTTTGTACATCAGTTCTTGCTTTTCAGATGTTAAGAGGATTTGAAAGCATTGGAAGCCAATATGACATTGATCAAACCCTTCAGGCTGAGCCACAGGAATATTTCCCATGGCTGCTGCCTGCTGGAGTTCCCTGAGCCTCAGCTGGGGGACAGCTTGGGGGCACCCAGTTATTGCACAGGGAGCCAACCCTTCCTCCTTTCTTTCTTCCCTTTTTTAAAGGGATTAAGGACAAGGAGGAGCTGAAGGGTTTGATATTCCTGGGGAATGCCCGACCCCTGCACACAGGAGCTGGTTCTGTTTAGGTGCTGAAGGCAGACGGTTCTGTCTGGGTGAAAAAAAGGGAGGGTGAGGCAGATGGGCAAGGAGAGAGCGTGGATTCATGGAATGGTTTGGGAAGGAAGGGATGTAAAGATCACCTCATTCCACACAAACCAGGGGCAGGGACACCTCCCACTGTCCCAGGCTGCTCCCAGCCCCAATGTCCAGCCTGGCCTTGGCACTCAAAGGGATCCAGGGCAGCCACAGCTTCTCTGGGCACCCTGTGCCAGGGCCTGCCCACCCTCCCAGGGAACAATTCCTGCCCAATATCCCATCTGGCCCTGCCCTCTGGCACTGGGAAGCCACTCCCTGGCTCCTGTCCCTGCAGCCCTTGGAATTGTCTCTCTCCATGGTTCCTGTGGGCTCCTTCAGCCCTGCAAGGCCACAATGAGCTCACCCAAAGCTTCTCCTTCCAGGACTTGAAACAATCCCAGCTCTCCCAGCCTTTCCTCCCAGCACAGCTGCTCCATCCCTCTGACCATCCTGCTGCCTCCTCTGGGCTCTCTCCAGCATCTCCACCTCCTCCCGTGCTGATATCCCAGTTTTCCCTGTCACCAGAGGCAATCGTTGGCCTCAGTCACTACCCCAAACAGGGCATTTGCATTTTGTTATCAAAATGTAAATTGAGGTTTGGGATGAGCTTCTTGCTCCCCTCCCACACACTTGGCAGAAGTTCTGGATGTTGCTTAAGTGGAATTGTCCCAGGAGAGCAGAGCAGCAGGACTCCAACAGCCTCTAGGGAATGGCACTCACAGCTCGGGGCTGCTCAACCCAGAAAGAAAAGTTTGAAACTTCAGCTAAAATAGCTTAGAAAACTCAACTTTTCTTCTCAAGCCTTCCTTTGTCTGAGTTGCACCAGGATCCATGTTTTCAGTGGAAAAATCTATGATTTTTTGGTTTGAGGACAGGGCTTAAAACAAATCCTCTGTCAAGGTAAAGCTCCTTATTTATTTCTTCTTTTTTTCTTTGGGTTTTTTTATTTAAATTGTGGTTGAATTGTCCCTGAAGAATACCCTCAGTGAACCAGGCAGCTGTGGACATTAAAAAGATATTTTCATATGCAAATTCCAGATTTGTATACGCGATTACCTGGGCATGCTCACGGTTTGCAGACAACAAATAAACGTCAGTTCTTTGAATATGCATCTGCTGGAAGGGCAAGGAACAAAATCCTCCCGCAGGCAAACCTTCTGTTGGAGATCAATCCTTCAGTTGGTCGAGGAGTTAATATTTAATCAGGTTCTGCATTTGAAAAAGGAAGTAGAGATCTGATCCATACTGCGCCGATCTTTTCGACCCAAATGTATGCAAAGGCTCCCTCGGGGTTTGTATCACTTGTTTCAGGCAAATCAGCTGCTCACTGAGGGAGGTTTTAGGAATCTCGTGAGGAAAGGTTGGACTCTCACCTGTGGAAATCCCCCCGGCAGGAATTCATGGCTTTTTTATTGCTGAGTCATTAGTGACACAGCAGAGAAGGGACTGGGGAGCTGTGGAATGGTTTGGGGTGGAAAGGATCTCAAAGCCCCACCCAGCGCCACCCCTGCCATGGCAGGGACACCTCCCACTGTCCCAGGCTGCTCCCAGCCCCAATGTCCAGCCTGGCCTTGAATTCCATTTGAGGTGGAGGAGCCAAAACCTCTCTGGGCAACCTCTCACCACCCCCTGAGGGAAGAATTTCTTCCCAATTTCCCACCTAACCCTTCCCCCTTGTCCTGTCACTCTGTGCCTGTGTAAAACACCCCTCTCCCTCCTTTCTATAACCCCTGCAAGGGGCTCTGAGCTCTCCCTGGAACCTTCTCCTCTCCAGGCTGAGCACCCCCAGCTCTCCCATCCTTTCCAGTGATTACATTTTGCTCCCTTTATTTTAAATTTGGCTTCAAACTCACCGAGTTTGCCTTCTCACCAAGATTTCCAAATCACAGCAGCCACCACAGCCACTCCAGTGTCTCTTCCCTAAATCCTTTTGATGGAGACATGGATTGGCTGAGACCCCCAGGGTCTGTGGTGAGCCCTGTCACACTGGGTTGTGGGCTGAAGGGATTCACAAGGGTCTCAGCCTCGTTGGGTTGGGATGGGAATCAAAACAAAACCTGCTGGATCAGGGTTTTAGTTTAGAAATCGATAGTTGGGAACGTTCTGCAGATCCGTGACTGACCTGAGCTGAAGGAATTCCAAACAGGCCGACATATTTTCTCCTGATTCACCAGAGATTTGGGGGAGCAATGGGAGCAAAAGAGATCCTGCTGTCTCCCAGAGATCCAGGAAAAATCTTGCTGAGGTCCAAAACCGACTCCAGCAAAAATTTTGATCTGTTTCCTTTTTGTTTGGGATGGTTCTCAGACAGCCTGGATTCCCATAAGAGCAAGGTGCCCGGGGAGGTTCAGATTAAGGATTAGAAACAATTTCTTCCTGTCAGAGTGGCCAGGCCTTGGAATGAGCTGCCCAGGGAGGGGGTGCAGTCCCTGTCTCTGGAATTTTCCCAGAGGAGTCTGGATGTGGCCCTGGGGGACAGGATTTGGGGTGATGCCGGTGGTGTTCATGTGGCATTGGGTGATCCCAAAGGGCTCTTCCAATCTTCCCGGGGTTCTGTGACTTTTGGGCTCTCTGGGATGTGTCGAGGTAACAAAAGGTGACAATAAGGTGTCTCAGGGCCACCTTTGCTCTGCACAAAGCCCGGTGGACATGTGTTCCTACACATCCCATTGGTCATCAGGTCCTGGTTGCTGGAATGTCCAGCTCTTTGTCCAGCAGCACCTTTGCATGGCTAAATTTGCACTTTTAATTGTGGTAAATTCTCCTGTTGGGTCTTTTTTTTTTTTTTAATTCTGTCAAATTTTCCTGTGTGGAACTTCCCCATTGTCATGTTTTCGCAATTGGATTCCTGCCTGTGCCTACCCAGACAAAACTTCTCAAATTGTCCCAGTTCATCAAGAGAGCCAAGGTACTTAAAAAAACCTGGCTCTTCCTCCCCTGCTTGCATTATGGATCTTTAAAACCTCTTTTGAACTGAGCATTTTTATTCCCCGCTCCCAAATAAATGCTTATTTTTAAAATGCTTTTTTTTTTTTTGTTCTCTGAAGAGAAATCCTGCTGCACTGTCAGGGAGAAGGGCAGGATGACCTAACCCATCATTTTCTTCTCCAACTTCTCTGATTCTATGATTCATAAAGCAATTTCTGTTTTTATGAGCTAAGTCCATGGGGAAAATCATTAGCAGTAACCAGATCAAGAGCAGCGCTCCTGATGAGAATACTTTTGGTTAGGAAACTTGGTAGAAATAGTCTGAGTCTTAAATTAAATATTTCCCTTAGGCCATTTGACCTACTGTGTACATCTGCTGAAAAATTGGGGTTTTTTTCTTCTTTTGACTGCTTTTTTCCTGGTTTTCCACATTGAATTGTTTTAACCTACACAGCTCTGAAAAATTCACTCACGGCCCAGGTGCCTGAAAAAGCAATGAGAAAGGGAAAGGCTGCATGGGTTTAGCCCTGGCCTAAAGTTAAGCTGGGCATTAAATGGGATTATTCCCTGTTGGATATGTAGTTTTCCCAAAAAATTTTTGGAAAAAAAATTCCAAGAGTGGGATGCTGAGGAGTGGGGAGAGAGGGAATCTACTGCTGATCAGGGGTGGAGAAGGAGCCTAAAAAGCTGCTGGTTCTATTCTGAAGTAAATCTTGCCCTGCCTGAGGTCATTTTTAGGGAAACCCCAGGAATCTTCTTCCAATATAATAATAATAAAAGCCAAACTGTTCCCCAAAAAAGCCTTTTCATCCCAGTGTGTGAAATAATGTCTTCATTGCTTGCTCATTTCCTGCTGCAAATGCCTCATTTTGGAAACCCAAACTGAACTGAACCAAATACCAATATAGAAATTTTAAAAAAGGAAAAAGGGTTATTGGGAGATACCCAGCACAACAATTTCAGTGGTGGATTATCAGATCCCAAACCTCACCTGGAGTTACAGGGTCTGGGAGTTACTGAGGAGAAAAGACCTGAGGGAGGCTCCAGCACAGAAAGGACGTGGAGCTGCTGGAGAGAGCCCAGAGGAGGCAGCAGGATGGTCAGAGGGATGGAGCAGCTGTGCTGGGAGGAAAGGCTGGGAGAGCTGGGATTGTTCAGCCTGGACAGGAGAAGCTTTGGGCTGAGCTCATTGTGGCCTTGCAGGGCCTGAAGGAGCCCACAGGAACCATGGAGAGAGACAATTTGCAAGGGCTGCAGGGACAGGAGCCAGGGAATGGCTTCCCAGTGCCAGAGGGCAGGGCCAGATGGGATATTGGGCAGGAATTGTTCCCTGGGAGGGTGGGCAGGCCCTGGCACAGGGTGCCCAGAAGAAGCTGTGCTGCCCCTGGATCCCTTTGAGTGCCCAAGGCCAGGCTGGACATTGGGGCTGGGAGCAGCCTGGGACAGTGGGAGGTGTCCCTGCCATGGCAGGGGTGGCACTGGGTGGACTTTAAGGTCCCCTCCAAACCCAGCCCATTCCATGATAAAATTCTGTAAGAAAGCAAAGTCACCTCTTTTCCCACAGATGCTTCCATTTAAAAAGAAATTTGAACAAAATTTATGCATCTGTGAATTCTAACAGATAAATAATCTCATTAAGCAGAGACAGGGATCTTGATTTCAAGGCTTTTGGCCTGGTGATATAACCGTGATTATTTGGTTTCCATCCTCCAGGCATTCCTCAGTGGTTCTTCCTTAGATGTCATCCAGCCTTTCTCTGTCACTTTGAAGCCATTCCCTCCATGCCCTGGTGAAAATCTCTCTCCAGCTTTTCCGGACCCCCTTTATATACTTTATGGAATTTATGGACTTCAAGTGGTTGGTAGTGCAAAGGATTATCAAATTTAATTATTATTAATAATTATTTATTTAATTATTCAATAAAAATGCCTGGCAGAGCAGCGATGGTGAAGATCCTTCATGTCCTATCCATTGGTAGGACCTCAGCAGGTTTTTAACTCTCCCATCCTCGAGGTTTCATGGTGCAGACACTCCTTTTCCACATGGAATGGAATCCTTTTCCTTGGCATTTATCAGTCCCTGTGCTCAGCCAGGACAGCTGAGGCTGTGGGATGTGAGGCAGGGAATTTGTCATTTTTTTGGTTCAATAAAATGGTCTAATTTTAGGAACGGGATACCTGGTGACAATGCTGCTGTGTGACAATGCTGCTTTTCAGGGAGTGCAGTAGGTCCTGCAGATTTGCTTCCCAAATTATTGGGTTTTTTTTAAATGAAACATAGAAGAGTTGATAGGACAAGCTCCTTCCATGAGAAATCAGGGGCATGGGAAGCCAGAGCTGTGGGTAAGGAGCAAAGCCAAGCCTGGCCCAGTCCCGAAAAAATGATTTCAACTCTTTCCCTCGGTCACTTCTTCCCACACAGGCCTTTTATCACCTCTCTTGAATGAATGGGATTTTAAATTGGATCATTTTGGGAACCCTCCTTGATCTCTTTCTGCTGAAATCTGTGGGAAGTGCCCTGAGCTGTGACAAAACCAGAATTAAGTGATTGCAGATTGTTGCTGGAGATGTTTCAGCAGGTTCAGCTTTGTCCTCTCCACTGCACTCGCTACAAAGATTTTGTAGCTGTTGAAATCAGTGAACACGATGAAGATCTTTCGGGATCCATAGGAATATGGAAATGTGAGGGAAAAAAAGCTTTGAAGCAGATGCTGGGACAGGAAAAGGATGGAGTTGGGGTTGGATCCCCCTGTGGAGCTGCCTGGTGTGGGTTTTAGGGTGTAATTTTAGGGTGTAATCCTAGATTTGCTGGCCAAACAGGGCTGCTGGAGCATCAATCCCACTGTTTCTCAGGAATGGCAGATGAGAAGTTTTCTTTTCGAGTTTTCCTTCCCTCTGTGACCTGATCCCTTCACGCTGCTCCCCACAGGGGGAGGGACACAGAGCCTCCTCTTCCTCAGCTCCTAAGGGGTCTGGGACAAGGGAGAGGGGAACATTCAGATCTCATGGAGTGTTCCTGTCTGCTCAGGAAGATTTTGGCAGTGCAGGACCTTTTTGAAGCCTCAGTTTGAGGAGATTCATGGGTTTATTTATGAGTTCATTATTTATTTATGGGTTCCCCGAAACACCACATGTCTGAGGGAAAGGCTGTGGATGAATTTGTGATCAGTGATCAGCCCTGTTTTTTTTCTTGGAATATAACTGGAAAGAGTGAAAATCCACCTGTTCCTCCCAGGTCAGCCTGCCCTGGATTATCAGCTGTGGCAAAACCAGAATTAAATGATCATAGGTTACTGCTGAAGATGTTTCAGCCGGTTCGACTTTCTCCTCTCAACTGCACTCGCTACAAAGATTTTGTAGTTGTGAAAATCAGTGAAAAAAATGAAAGTCTTTTGGGAAGGGGACATATTCCATAGGAACAGGAAAATGTGAGGAAGCAAAAGCACAGCATTCCCTCCTTGCAGGCCCACAAAAAACACTGTGAGCTTTTCCTTTATCCTTTATCATCCATGGTGAGCGATTCTGAAAGGGCTTTGCTTTTGCTCTGCATCTCTGTTTGTGCTCCTGCTCTTTGCTGCAGCTGGGAATTGATGAGGAAATGCATTTTCCCTCAGCGTTAATGAGGAATCGTGGTCATGCTGTCCCTGGGTCTGTGCTGTGCCACGGTGTGCAGGGTGGAGGGAGAGAATTCTTGGGAGGGAATTTTGTTCTTCCTGAGCCCAAAGGGGCTCCGGGAGAACTGGAGGGGGACTTGGAAGAAGGGATGGAGAGACAGGAGCCAGGGAATGGTTTTAAATTTGGAAAGGGCAGGGCCGGATGGGATATTGGGCAGGAATTGTTCCCTGGGAGGGTGGGCAGCCCTGGCACAGGGTGCCCAGAGAAGCTGTGGCTGCCCCTGGATCCCTTTGAGTGCCCGAGGCCAGGCTGGCATTACCTGGGACAGTGGGAGGTGTCTCTGCCCAAGGCAGGGATCTTTGAGGTCCCTCCCAACCCAAACCATTCCGTGATTCCATAAGAGGCCATCTCAGCTCTGTTGGGAATCACCAGAGCAGGAGCTGTCTGCACTACAAGGACACAGTGTGCTCGTAAATTCCTTAAACACATCCTGAAGAGACAGAGAGATGGAAACATCTTCCCTGCCTTCCTTAATCTTGGAACAGATTAGGAACAGCATGTAAAAATGGGAGGAGACACCAGAAAGAATTTAGCCAGTCATTAACAAAACATTGATACTTTTTATTCTTTTAATAGTGCCTGACCTTTATTCCTTTATTCTTCCTCTGACTTTGTAGTGTGAGTCCATCAAACCCCACATCCACCAGGACACCTTAGGGGGCTGACCAGTCCAGAAAAGCCAGGCTGGGTCCCAATCTCAGTGCATAAAGCTGCAGGAAAAAAATAAAAACAAAACAAAACAAAACAAAAAAAAAAAAAAAAAAAAACCAACAAAAAAAAAAACAAACCCAAAAAACCCAAAACAAAAACCAAAACCAACAAAATGTATGGGCCGGTGTTGATTTAATTATTGAAGATTCTGTTTGTGTGATGCCTTCCTGCAGCCGGCACCTCCTTCCCTGCCCCACAGATCTGCCCAATCTCACCACAAACAGCTTGGGCTGACCACAGCACTTCCCTGCTGCCAGTTACCGGGGTTTGACTCACCCTGCTCTGCCCCAGCCAAGGAAAACAAGGCGAAGAATAACCTGCTTGTGTCCAGCCTGGGAGCTGCTCAGAGAGCCGGCTTTCACAGGGCTCCGCAGGAGCTCCCTGCAGCTGCGGGCAAAGGGAGGGAAGCACACACGAAAAAAAAAGGGGTTCAGAAGTTAAAATAAATCCCAGGCACAACCACGTGGGATTTAAGAGTTCCTGGTTCACGGTGGAGCATTAGAACAGAGGAGGAACCTACAGGTTAAAAGAGCCAAACTCATTTCTGTCAGTTGGAAATTTCTCATTTTTGACCACTGCATGGCAAAAGTGGGCTCTGGATTTGGGAAAAGCAAAGGTCTTTAGTTCAAGGGAAGTCCCTTTTTTGGGGCAGCAGCAAAGCTACAAATCCTCCAAGCCTGAGCAGTCAGCATCCACAGGGAATAAATTTAATTTTGTGCTGCCAAATACCCCTGGTTGATACAAATGAGGCACAGGATTTGACCCTGAAACTGCAGGTCCCTTGCCCAGCCCAGTGTGAGGGTGAGGGATGGGGACCTTTCCCTGTCTGGGGATGTTCATGATAGAATGTTCCCATCTGGGCAATCCTTTTCTGTGGTGTTTGTACAGCCCCTGTCCTGTTCAGGGTCCCTGTAAAGGTGACAGATGTTGTCATCCCTGCCTTCTCCTGCTCAGGGTGAGGGACGGGGTCCAGCATCACCCCAAATAATCTTGGGAATGTCACTGAGGTGCCTGAGTGAGGTTCCTTGGCTCCTGCAGGAGCAGAACCTTCTCCTGGTTCTCCTTCTCATCTGCTTCTCCAGGCTGCTCAACTCCTGGGGCGCTTTGGGGTCTCCTATGAGATCTGAAGGTCTTGGAGAGGTCAAAGGAGGCTACAAAGGGGATGAAGGGTCTGGAGGGGCCACACGAGGAATGGCTGAATCCACCTGGACTGTCCAGCTGGGGCAGGCTCAGGTTGGAGAGCAGGGAAAGGTCCTTCTGTCCCCAGAGGGTGCTGGCACTGCCCAGGCTCCCCAGGGAACGGGCACTGCCCCGAGGCTGCCAGAGCTCCAGGAGCGTTTGGACAGCGCTGCCAGGGATGCACAGGCTGGGATTGCTGGGGGGGCTGGCCAGGGACAGGGGAGGCACTGGGTGATCCTGGGGGACCCTTCCCACCCAAGACATTCCATGAGTCCCTGGTTGTTCTCAGTCACTCAGTGCTTGTATTTTATTGTCTTTTGTTGCTCCCTGGACTGCTTTTTGGCTGATTTGGGGCTCGTTCTGCACCTTCTCCTTCAGCCCAAACTTCACCCCTGCACTCTCAGCTGTGGCTCGAGGGTTCCTGGGACACTTTGTGGGAAGATGGAAACCAGAAAAAAACTTGGCAGTGCCGTGCTTGACTTGGGACTCCTTCAAACATTGTCAGGGCTGGGGACTGGAGGAGCTGAGAGGGGAGAAAGGGAAAAGAAAGCAAGGTTTGCAGACTCATTCAACTTTCATGGTCTGCCTCTTCCCTCCAAACTCCTAACTCTCTGTGACTTTTACTTCCCTGCAATCACCTAATTCCTGGGGTGAATAATTTCACTTCCACGAGAGAAACAGAGAACAGACATTGATTCAGCGGAAGTTTCGGTGATCTGCACAAAATAATTGTGGTTTTAGTGGAAACGCACTCGTGCTTTGCTGTTTGTATCTCACAGGCCTCAGCAGCCTTTCCTGGGGGAGAGGAGGAAAAATTCCCTGCCTCAAAAATAGGTGAGAGGAGGAAAAATGCCCTGAAAAATCCTGCCTGAAAAATAGGTCAGGATTGCTTTTTCCAGCTGTGGGACCTTAGGATAGACCTGAGGATTTTCTGTGTGGGTCAGGAGGAGGGAAAGAGCTGGAGAGACCCAGTCTGGAGGGCCCCGTGGTCTCACAGGCAGGGGAGAGAGGGAATTTCAGCCTCCACTCGTCCTTTTTCCCAGGAATGTTCTCCACTGGGGCTCTTCCAGCACAACTGGACAGAGCATTGGTGATGAAAAAAGCTCCCAGCCCGAAATTAGGGCAAAAAATTGGAAACTGGCTGTGCAGGGATCGTGTGGAGTCTCCATCTCTAGGGATATTCCAAACTCACCTGGATGTGTTCCTGTGTCAGGTGCTCCAGGTGACCCTGCTTGGACTGGGCAATCTCCAGAACTCCCTTCCCACCCAAAAAATTTTGTGATTCTGTAACTGAAATTCGTTTCTGAATAAATCAGGCAAGAGGTCTTGATCTGGAGTCTCACATCTTCTCTGGTTTGTTCTGGGGCAGGATTCTCTCTTTTCACGATTTTTCCTCTATAAGTGCGTTTTCTTTTAAAAAAAAGCACTGATTAAAAAAAAAAAAAAAAAAAAAAAAAAAAAAAGAAGCAAAGATTGTCAAAGTATTGCTTAACTACTGTTAAAAACACGTAAGGAAAAAATTCCAGAACACCCAAAGGAGGTGCAAGAAGCTCCCTGGGGTTTCCCCCAGGCAAAATGAGGAGAGCAGGAATCTGTAAACCCTGGTTCACCTTGGTGTCGCCGTGCACAGAAAAATTGGATCACTTGGTGGAAAAACTAAATGTTCAGCTCAGAATTGTACCTTAAACATCATTTTGTCTGGAGTTAATCTCAGTGAGGAGCAGATTTTTCCAGCCAGGGATTTGAAAGGAGAATTCACCTGGAAGGGCTTCCCAGTGTCCCAGAGCTCCATCCTCATCCTCACATTTCCCAGCTTCTGGTGCCTGCAGCCAGCTGGGGGCTGATGACCAACACTGCTCCTGGTGCTAATTACAGGCTGGCCATGAAAATATTGGGATAATCTCCTGTCTGCCACGATGTTCCTTCTGTCTGGAAATGAGGCTTGTGCTGTCCAGCACTTCAAGAAAAAAAAACGGGGAAAAAAATGAGATGAGATCGCTGATGAATCTCCTGGAAACGCTGCCTGCCTTGTTTGTCCTCACCACAGCAATGATATTTGTCACTGAGGAAATAGAAAATATCCTACAGGGTGTATAATGCCTTTTTTAGGGAATTTTTACTTCATATTTTAACAATATACAAGAGGTTGGTGAGCTGTGACACTGAGCTGATCCTTCTGATGGGGAAATAGAAAATCAGGGGAAAAGGGTGGGCAAAGTGTTTGATCTCTGGGATATCTGGCACATGGGAACACAATGTTTGGATATTATTGGTAAAACAAAGATGCTTTTCTTGCAAGCATTTTCGTTGATTTTAAAGCATTTCCCAGCTTGATAATAATGTAGAAGCATTATTCGTTAATTAGTAGAGTCACAGGATTGGGTTGGGAGGGACTTTAAAGGTCACCTTATTCCACCCCCAGCCCTGCAGTGACACCTTCCATATCCCAGCTTGCTCCAAACCCTGTCCTTGAACAATTCCATCAGTGAAAATTTCATTTTTTTACAGGAATGTATTGATTTTTTGCCCTACAAGAGGTGTGTTCACGTCCTAGAAGGATGCAAAAGAGCACGTTTTCCTCTCATGGTTGCACAAAATAATTGCATTAATTTTAGCCCCGAGGCACAGGACAATGTTTAGCACTGCCTTAACTGGACACGATGAAATGTGGGTGATTTTCTACCTCACTAAAGCTGGAACCAACCTGAATAAAACCAGCCCTGATCAGAGGAGATGCTTGAATCAAAGTGCATCCAAAACAGGGCAGGTTTCTTTAACTTCACTCCTTATTTCAGTAAAGCCTGGCCAGACACTTCATTTTCCCGTGAATAATCCACTTTTTGGGTGTGAAAATTTCCTTTTCCACACAGGAAAAGGGCAGGGGCAGAAAGGAGAGAGGGGGAGGAATTCAGGGAGAAAGGCTCTGCTTAATTCAACTCCCCTGTTGGGGTTTAACCCAGGAGCAGCAAAACCTCACTGACCTCTCCACCTTCCCTGGTGGGATGGGGAACTGGGAAAAAAATAAACAAACCATGGGTTGAGATAAGAATATTTTAATAATTGAAATGAAAAGATAAAGAAAGAAAAGGCAGATGACAAAAGAAATAAAACCTTTTCCCTGACACAGCTCCAAAGCTTTCCCTCAAGTCCCTGTACTCTGATTTGGGAGTGGATGAGAGTAAATGACAGAAAAGTGAAGTAATTAAAAGCAAAAAAAAAAAAAACTTGATTAAAACAGGAAAAAACTCCACATAAAATCACAGAATTTGGTTTGGAAGGGACCTTAAAGATTATCCAGACAGGGATCAATCCATTAATCCATTCCAGCAGGGTTTGCTTGTAAAATGGTCCTGGGTTTCCGCAAGAATCCCAGCTGGAAACAGGAGAGGAGCAATTTATTTCCTAAGCCTTTTCTTTACCCAGTTCTGCTCCTCTGAAAGGTGTTTAAGGATACCTTCAAAAATCCGAGAAATTAAAGGAAAATTCAAAAATTAAAAGGCTGGTAAAGGAAACCTATTCCTTTTCCTGCACCTGCTGTCATCCTTGTGGGGCCAGCCATGGGAATCCCACAGCAGCATTCCCAGCCACCATTCCCCACAAAACCAGGGGCTGCCAGGGCACTTTGCTGCTGTCATTCCCAACATCTGGCTGCAGGCCAGGGCTGAGCACTCCAAGGTCCCTCACAGTCCATAAAACTGCATTTTCCTGCCATTAAGAAGGGAAGCGCTTTCATGTTGCCTCGCTGTAAAAGCCCATGTTTTCCCTGCCCTCCCTGTGTAATATTCCGTGTAAAAAAATCCTCCTGACATCACTAACACTGACCCTGCAACCTCAGGGGGAAAATTGTTGCTTTTTCTTTTCTCTGCTGATGGATCCTCACCAAAAAAAAAATTCTGGGGACACTGAGAGGGGAAGAAAGCAATGGTTCCACCTCGTGTGAGCTCTGTGCCAAGGTCTTCCTTCAGCAGCTGGAGGTTGGAGTGATTTCCATCCACATTTGTGGCACCTTGTGGCCAAAGAGTCAGAAAGGCTCAGCAATAGATTCCCTCTCTCCCCACTGCTCCACATCCCACTCTTGGATATCAGAATGTCTATAAAATATTTGGAAAAATGACATATCCAGAAGGGAATAATCCCATTTAATGCCCAGCTTAACTTTAGGCCAGGGGTAAATCCTTTCCCTTTCTCATTGCTTTTTCAGACACCTCGGCTGTGAGTGAATTTTTCAGAGCTGTGTAGGTTAAAACAATTCAATGAGGAAAACCAGAAAAAAAAGCAGTCTAAAGAAGAAAAAAACCTTAATTTTTCAGCAGATGTACACAGTAGGTCAAATGGCCTAAGGGAAATATTTAATTTAAGACTCAGACTATTTCTACCAAGACTCTGCTGTTTCTACTCTCTTCCACTGCTCCTTTTCATCCTGGAAAAGGCAGCTCTGGCCTTGTGGTCACCTCATGGGTCTGGGAGCAGAGAAGTTGCCCCAGTGTGGGCAAGGCACCTCATTTCCCTGAAATTCCATTTTCCCAGCTCTGAGGAAGGATTAATAGCAGTTCTGGCCTTCCCTGGGGTGAGCTGAGGACGAGCCGCTGCCCCAGTGAGGTGCTCAGAGGGGAACTTCAAAGCCAGGGAAATAAACACCCAAACCCAAGGCACCTTCACAGAGCCCTCCCTGTGCTCCTGGAGCAGCTCGGGAGAATTATTTATATTTGTTACGTTTTTCTGACACAGATTTTCACTTCCCTTCTGCAGAGTTTCGCTGCCAAACAAGTTCTGGGCAGTCAGAGTAGGGGAAATATTAAATAGATTTTCTGATTGGGGACAGGGAGGGTCAGGAGCCTCTTTTGGAGCTGCATCTCCAGGTGACAATTACCTGTTGTTGATTCTGAGTGTTTCCCACCCAAAATTAAAGTTTAGGCACAAAACCAGCAGAGTTCTCCTGAGGAAGGACTCGGTGCTGATCTTTCTCCTCTGAGTGCGCGGATAAGAGTGGAATTTCCACAAATCCAAGGGCTGAGGCAGATCTTGGCTGTGCCCCTCCACTCCTGGGACCTCCAGGCTAGGGAAGAGTCTCCGTCAGGAGGCTGAAGGGTGGAACAGCCCCAAAATTCAGCTGGATGTGCTGGGGCAGCAGAGGAAGAGGTGGAGAGCTGCAGGAGTTTCACCTGTGCAGGGTACAGAGACATTTTGGAAATAAGAAGGAATTTTGGACACCGGGAAGAATTTTGGCCATCAGGAGGATTTTTGTCTCAGAAAGGGTTGTTAACGCTCAAATGAGCTGTTCAGGGAGGTGGTGGGGGGAGAGGATGGTGGTGACTTTGGGAGGATGTGGCTCTTGGCTCTGCCAGCCCTGGGCTGAGCCTGCTGGAGCTGCAAATAATCACCCTGGATGAGGTATTTTACACATCTTGTGCACATCCAGGGTCAGCAGCCCTGGGCTTGAGGAACTTGCAGCTTTCCTCTGCTGACAAATGCAGCGTTCGCTCCCAACCAACCAGAATGGCAGAGAGAAGTCCTTTTCATCTGCCTTTGCTTCTCCCCTCCTTTTTTATTTAATTTTTTTTAAGCCCTAATGGGTCTCTTTAATGATGAAACCACTGCTGTATAATATGTCTTTTTATATTTTAATTCCTCCCCCTCCCCTTGGGATAATTTACAGCACAGTGTGGAATCTGAGACAGTTCAAGCTGTGCCAAAGGGCCTGGCAGCAGGAAGAAATGCCGAGCCACTGAGATTTGGAACCATAAGACGAGTTATAAAATTTAATTTTAGAAATGCAGCTACTGGGAACTGCATTTAAATGCACATTTTCCTTTCAGTGCATAGAACAGAGCTGTGTCTTCATCGAGCTGTCAGGGTGGCTTGAAAGAGTTCTCTGTAGAGGAAGGGCCCTGCAGAGAACTTCTGCTGGATTATTCACTGATATCCAGCATTGGGAGAAGGATTTTTAGGAATGTGTGGAATAGGGCATGGTGGATTAAAAAAAAGGATAATCCCACTTCTTTATATAATCACAGAATGATTTGTGTTGGAAAGACCTTAAAGATCCTCCCATTCCTCCATCCCACATTGTTCCAAGCCTCATCCAACCTGGCCTTGGGCACTCAAAGGGATCCAGGGGCAGCCACAGCTTCTCTGGGCACCCTGTGCCAGGGCCCACCCTCCCAGGGAACAATTCCTGCCCAATATCCCATCTGGCCCTACCTCCCTTCACATTAAGGCCATTCCCCCTTGTCTTGTCACAAGTTCTCCTGTTTCTTCATGGGAACAAGTAGAAAAATAAAGATGCTTCACCTCGGGGCTGGAGATCTGGCCTGCATTCCTGGCAGGGCAACAGTATCTGATGGAAAGAAAGGAAAGAGAGAAAGCCCAAAGATCCATGGGGCAGCTGATGTCCTGAGACAATTCCAATGTGCTGAAATCACAGAATCATGGAACAGAATCACGGAGTATCCTGAGTGTGAAGGGAACCACAGGAATCACTGGATCCAAACCCTGTCCCTGCCCAGCCCCCCCAGCAATCCCAGCCTGTGCATCCCTGGCAGCGCTGTCCAAACGCTCCTGGAGCTCTGGCAGCCTCGGGGCCGTGACCTTTGGAAGGGAAACTTGGGATTGTTCAGCCTGGACAGGAGAAGCTTTGGGCTGAGCTCATTGTGGCCTTGCAGGGCCTGAAGGAGCCCACAGGAACCATGGAGAGAGACAATTTGCAAGGGCTGCAGGGACAGGAGCCAGGGAATGGCTTCCCAGTGCCAGAGGGCAGGGCCAGATGGATATTGGGCAGGAATTGTTCCTGGGAGGGTGGGCAGGCCTGGCACAGGGTGCCCAGAGAGCTGTGGCTGCCCTGGACCCTTTGAGTACCAACGCCAGGCTGGACATTGGGGCCGGGAGCAGCTTGGGACAGTGGGAGGTAGAAATTTGCCATCTCTGTCCTTCCAACTGAACCTGGATGTGTCCTGATGCTGCCCTGGCTCTCCAGGACCTTCCCTGTCCCCTCCCAGCCCTGCAGCTTCATGGGGACCGTGCTCCAAGGGTGCTCTGGGCACTGCTGGACCCCGTAACTCCCACATGGCCATGACCCAGTCCCCGTGCTCTGCTGATGCTCTAAACCCAACATTTCCTCTCTCAGAGTTGGATGCCTGATGCGACTCCACACTCCCAGAGCTCCCAATGCCACCGGGAGAAATCTCATTATTCCAGTTTCAGTTCTGCCAGCTCCTGGTGTTTATGTCCTTTTCCTGACCACAAAACCATTGCGAAAGGATCCAAACCAGGATCTGCTTGGGTTTGTTATTTCATAGCCCCGGAAGACTTGTCTGGCTGTGGTGCCTGGGCCAACCCAGGGTGGAATATTGGACGAATTATCCCAGAGGACTTTTAGCACAGGGGGAATTTCCTCCTCTTGGAAACTGTGGGAAGGGAAGGAAAGCCCTGAAATTCGCACCTCTGGGACATTTTAGGTGGGCCCACCATAAGGCTGCGATGCGTGAGAGGTAATTCCACTTTCATCTCCGACCATCCCGGATCAGGGCTCTCACCGGCGATCAGGGGTCCCAAAAACACAAAAAAAAAAAAAAACACCCTTAAATAAATAAACCAAACCCAACAGACCTCATGTACCAAGTGAGCTTTTCTGACCTTTTTCCCCCCTCCCTCCCGCACTAGGACATCGCCAGAAAATAGACGAGCAGACCAAGCCCGGCAGCTTGTCCTTTTCTGAGCGCCTGAGCGAGCTGGAGCAGTTGCGTCGCACGGCCATGAGGGTCAGCCCACACCACCCAGCCCCCACACCCAACCCTCGAGCCTCCTTGAACCACAGCACAGCCTTTAACCCTCAGCCTCAGAGTCAGATTCAGGGTAAGTACCCGAAATCCTCCCCTTGCTCACCCGTCTCCATCCCCGCGCTCCGCGGCAGCTCCCGGGCCCCACTGTGTTTCCGTCTTTTCTGGGTTTTCCTCGGGTAGCTTTAACACCTGAGAGCATTTAAGGAGTGAAAAAGGGGCTTCTTCACAGATGTTTGAATTTTAGGAAGCCTGGCAGGTTTTAAGAGGTCCGTTCTGTGTCTTCCCAGCATCAGTTCAGGTCGTGGGGTTTGTTATCCTCACCTGTGCCTTGGTGTATCCTCTCCTTGCTCTCTTGCAAAGCCAGGCCTTTTTCCAGGTGGAAGGGTATTTCCCAGTTTTGAAATTTTGTCAAGGATATTTATTTGTGAATGTGCTGGAGGGAAAGGGAGATTCTGGCAGTGCCTTGCTTTGACCTTTCCCAGGAAGGCAGCAGCAAAGAGAGCTTTGCCAAGTGCTCCATCCCCACAAAAATGAACCCTGAGGGCTGAGACTTTCCTAGGACAGGCTGCTTTGGAGGGATTTCCGTGGCTGCTGCTTTTCCAGAGGGTTCTGTTGGTGTGGAAACCTGCAAAAGGGTGGCTCAGGGCACTGATTTGCTCCTAGGCTCGGATGAAACCGAGTCATCCAGCTTGGAATCTCCTCTGGCATCCCTGGAGCTGAGTCTGCCCCTGCTAAAATTCCCAGCTGAAATTCGGGTAGTGGATCAGATCACTGAGATGTTCCCATAAAAACACAGATTCATGGAGAGATGTCCCCAAAAAGGAGTTTGTAGGACAATTTCGGTGTCAGCAGGGCTCATTCCTATCAAAGTTTTCCTCTCTTCTTCCACCCAGAAAGAAATGGTCCCAGCCAAGGTTCTCTGCTGGGGTTTTGGAAAGGAATAATTACTGGGAATTGGGATAAGTTATTTTGGGGTCTATTTTTAAGAGCAGGGCGCTTTTTCTTGCAGGCAGAAAATGTTCTCGTCCACCTAAGGCAACATTTGGTGCTTCCCTTTATTCCCAGGGCTCAGGAGGGCTGTGGCTTGGTGGAATTATTGCAGATCTGCTGGTTTGGGGTATTTTTGAGAATCACAGAATCAGGGAATGATTTGGGTTGGAAGGGACCTTAAAGGCCATTGAGCTTCAACCCAACACCTTCCCTATCCCAGGCTGCTCCCAGCCCCATCCAGCCTGGCCTGGGACACTCTCAGGGATGGGGCAGCCACAAAATTCTGTGGGTAACCTGTGTCTCCCTCACAGGGAAAAAATTCTCCTCAATATCTGACCCAGCCCTACTGACTTTGACTGCTAAAAATCAACAAATTACTACATGTCGTACAAAGCAAAAAAAAACTGGAAGCAACACCGGCTCCTTGTCCTGTCTGGAGCAATCCCAGGTCAGCTCAGGTGAAGGATCCACAGCTCCCTCAGTTATTTCCCTCCTTTGCAGAGCAAACCACGTTGGGTTTCACCCTATAAAAGACACCACATTTTACTGTGGCTGCTGAGCAGCTGGGGCAGACGTGGGTGGAGGTATCGGTGGCAGACTCGCATTCTTCAGCTTCTCGGGAGCACTTTCTGCTGAGCTGAGTATCAGGTTTAACGCCCTGTATCGCTCTTCCCTGCTTCCCTGTGGAAATCCCAAAGGGTTTTTCACTCTGGGCCCTGGATCCAGCTGCTCCCTCCAGGAACAGCTGCAGGAGGTCCTGGCTTTCCTTTGAGAAAAGGGGATTTTGATGTGTTTTCATCTGTGGGTGTAGCTCAGATACTGCTGTTTCCTCATGGATCCCCTCCTCTTCTCCTGGTTCCACTTTGCCTCCCAAACATGTGTTATCCATTGGGGATGGAACTTGTTGAGGTTTGCAGTGGGTATCAGGAGAATAAACCCCAAATTGAAGCCTCTCTCCTTTGTTGCCATCCCTTTTTAACTTCCAGGGCTCATCTTTTCAGGGTCACATTATCACAGCAGAATAAAAAAGGGCTGGGGCAGGAAGAAGCTCCAACAGCATCATTTTCTCCTCGGTGTTCAAAGTGTGACTGGTTTAGGGCTGATGTCCTGTGTGATCTCTGAGATGTTGGGATATTTTATTCCTTTTTATTCTGATTTTTGTTTATTACGTCTTAGAGCCGAGACCTCCAAAACAAGGGAAGGAAAGGAGAAGGAGGGGCTGGGAGAGCTGGGATTGTTCAGCCTGGACAGAAGAAGCTTTGGGGTGAGCTCAGTGTGGCGTTGCAGAGCCTGAAGGAGCCCACAGGAACCATGGAGAGAGACAATTTCCAAGGGCTGCAGGGACAGGACAAGGGGGATTGGCCTCAATAGTGAAAATTAGAGGTTTAGATCAGATATTAGGAAAAAATTCCTCCTGGGAGGGTGGGCAGGCCCTGGCACAGGGTGCCCAGAAGACTGTGGCTTGCCCCTGATCCCTTTCAGTGCCCAAGGCCAGGCTGGACATTGGGGCTGGGAGCAGCCTGGGACAGTGGGAGGTGTCCCTGCCATGGCAGGGGTGGCACTGGATGATCCCTAAAATCCCTCCCAACCCAAACCAGTCTGGGATTCTGTGATTCCACAAAAACCAAAACACTTCTGAGCATCTCATTTCCACACCTACCCACACGTTTTGCATCTTGAAACTCTCCTGGTGAAACTTTGTCACTGAGGAGAGCACAAAGTGCTTTTCATAATACATAACCCCTCATCCATTGCTAAATTCCAGCAGCATCCTCAAACTTTGCTTCAACTCCCACCACTGGGAAACACCAGTTGCTCCTCTACTCATCCAAACCCACTTTCTTTTTTAAAAATACAAAACTAAAATAGACATCTCAGAGCAGTTCTGAGATTGCAGGGGGCACGTTGCCATGCCACTAAACCACTGTTTATTTGTTGAGGTTTTGAACTAGAAAAGGATTGAGGTTCATTTTAACTTCCTATTTTAGCAATTCTTGAATGGGAGCAGAAAATCTTTTGTGTCAAGGCTACAAATCTAGGGGAAGAGTGAAGTTCAGGGCCCATAAATTGCTTTAATCGAGTTTTCTGCTTCTTTCATATCACAAGGAGGGAGCCAAGTCCACCTGTTCCCTTGGAAGTTTTGACCGTGGCCAATTCCCAGACCAAAAGGGAGGAAAAGCTTCCACCACATGGTTGAAGTTTAGAGATTACTTTGTGCCAGAACTGAGTGTAAAATGTCAAAGGACTTGACCTCCATGCACAGAAAAAGGAGATTCTGACCTCAACTCACCCCTTCCTTTGTGCAGAGGGGAAAAAAAAACAGGCAGAGCCATGTGAGCTGAGCTGAGGGTTTGTTTATGCCCTTGATAAATATTTAAATTTATATTTATAATACATTTCTAATAAATGTAAGTATATTTATCTCTATGTTAAGGCTGAATTTCTCCCAACACCAGCCTGGACCAGACACTAAATCCTGATTAGTGGAACTGTTTAAAAACAGTTCCTGATTTTACAGTGGTTAATGTTAACCCAAACCATTCTGTGGTTCTCTGATTCGTGAATAGTTTTTTTTTTGCTAATTAAAAAAAAAAAAAAAACACCCAAAAACCCCCAAAATTGAAGTTGTTTAATTGAACATGTTTCTGAATGATATTCCTGAGCCATTTATTATGCAATTTATTAACTCCACACCAGCCCCACAAGAATCTTTTGGCCTGAATTTTCAAATATTTCTGTTGGCCCTGAAAAAAAAATCTACTGTAAGGAATCTAATGAAACAGCCTGGACCAGACACTAATCCTGATTAGTGGAACTGTTTAAAAACAGTTCCTGATTTTAACAGTGGTTAATGTTAAACCAGAGTGGGTAGATTTGTAATTCAAGAGTTTCTCCATAA
>CM019214.1:17306959-17333093 GCA_009741485.1 Malurus cyaneus samueli
CACACCAGCGCCTCCACAAGAACTTTTTCGGCCTGAATTTTCAAATATTTCTGTTGGCCCTGAAAAAAAAATCTACTGTAAAGGAATCTATTTATGGAAAACTCTTGAATTACAAATCTACCCACTCTGGTAACTTTTGAAACAGAACCTTAAAACCAACCGGGAACACCTTCACTGGTCCAGGTTGCTCTGAGCTCCATCCAACCTTGAATATTCCCAACTATTTTCCAACTGTTTGGATGTTTTCCCCTGGGGATTTATAATCACCCATAGGTTTAAAAAATAAATTAAACAAAGCTATTTTCTCTTAGGGAAAAGAAATTATCACCTTCAGCTTCACGCTTCTGGCTCTTTTTTAGGTTTTTATAGCCTTAAAACACCTGAGTTGGCTTTTTTTAAAAAAAATTTCCTAGCCTCAGATGTAAAGTTTCCCACTTTTATGAGCAGATCTAAAATCCCTGGAAATGAGAGGCTGGAATGAAATTGCTGACAGATCTTGACGGGAAGAATTAGCCCTGAAAGCAAAGCGAGGGAGATCATTTCAAGCTCAGCTCTTTGAATTAACACAAAACCCGACGAGCGGGGGATTATTTTGTTCCGAGCCAGGCTTTTGTCTTCCTCCAGGTGCGCCACACTTTGTTTGAGAGACGTTTCAAGGTCCTTGCTATCGGGATCTCATGCAAAAAACACAGCCTGGGTTTATCAGGGTTCCCAGGAACCGCTGAAACGCGGGAGGGGAGTCAAGGGCAGCATCGAAACAGGGGAATTACAGTGGCTTTGTTCCTCCTCTGGCTGGGTCAAGCCCCGATTTTTAATATTTCCATTTTTAATTTGGCTTAATAAGCTGTAGGTTAATAGAATCCAAAGAATTCACGGCATTTCAGAGGGGATTCCAGGGGGTTTTCATTCCCCCACCGCGTTTTGCTGCTGGAAAATGCAGTTTCCATGCATTTTTGGGTATCAGGAGTGATGTTTTTGTAGCTCCCTGCCCCAACAGATCCAGATTCCTCCCAGGATCTGGGATTTTCTGGCTCTTCCCGTTGTGCCATGGGTGAAATACTGGCATTTTTCCTTTCCCTTCAGACACTTTTTTGTTTCCCTGTCTTTAACCCCGCTCGTGGTGCTTTCCCTGAGGATCATCCCTTTCCCACTGCATTCAAAACCCAACCTGTCCATCCCAAAACACATTCCCTGGAATGTCCAGCAGTGCTGTCTGGGCTTGGCACTTTCCCTCCCCTGGGCAGGGCTGGATCCTGCACTTCCAGAGGTGTCTGGATGTTCTCTCCACCCCCAGAGGTTTCCCCACCGCAGTTTGGGTCATGTCTATCCCTATCAGGGAAGATGCCCTTTAACGGAGCTCCCCTCCCTCTCCTGGAGTGGGAATTTCCACCAGGATAAGGAGCCCTTCTCACTCCACCCAATTCCAGCAGCTCCCAGAAATTCCTATGGGATGGAAGGAAGGAACTGAAGCCTTCCCAGAGCTTGAGTGGCGCAGCCACGGGAAGTTTGTGCAAGTGGTGCTGCTTTCCCAAAATATTTTGCCAACCAAATCTGTGTGGCTGGCAGGGCTCCAACCAGCTCTATCAAAAAAGGGGGTTTTATAGAGAGAAATAACTTTTTCCTGAGAGCATAGGATGTGATTTGCTATTACTGCTCGGCAGTTAAGATTTATAGAGAATTCTGTAACTTCACAGCTTTCCTTTTTAAGGAAAAACTTTGGAAGTGCCATCAGCTGCAGATTCACCCTGGTGTCCGTTCCTGGTGCCAGAAACCAGTTTGCCTCCAAACTGATGAGCACAGGAACTGGATTGGCAATTCCTCTGGCATTCTGTCCCATGGAAATGCACTCTGAGGAATAAAACCCTCCTTTTTCACACCTCCCTACTGGAAATTTATCTATAAACCTCCTGTTTTATAGAGTCATGGAGTGGTTTGGGTTGGAAAGGAACTCAGAGATCATTTCTGTGGCTGCTCCTGGATCCCTGGCAGTGTCCAGGTTGGACATTGGGGCTTAGAGTTCTCTGGGATGTGGGAAGGTTGCCCTCCCCAGAGATCTGGATGATCTTTAAGAATCCTCCTGTCCCTCCTGTCCAACCCCACCCAGTCCTCTAAGATGTCCATAATAAACCAAAGAACTTGCAGTTATTATAAAATTATTATATATTAATATATTGTCCTTTTTTTTCCTGGCTCTGACCCTTCCCGTCATTTTTTACACAATCATTTTATCCCCTGTGGAACTGGGCTCCTCGCAGCAGGACCCATGTCTTCCCCTGGATTTGTAAAGTCTGAAATTCCATTTGGATCCTCTCCAAAGGCTTATTTTGACAGGGATAAAATTCAGTGAGTGTCACACATCACCTCTGCCAAGCCTTGGCTTTATCAGTGACATGTCGGGGGGGTGGTGACACCCAGGAACGGGAGCAGCCTTCAGATTTCCAACTGTCTGGCCTTAGAAACCTCCTCTTTTCCCTGAGAGATTTCCCCGGGAGGAGCTGGGGCAAAGCAATTTGGCCAATTTGGGACAACGTTGGTGGGATTACACAGATAATCAAGGGCTGGATTTGAAGGACGGGTTGGCAGAGCCAGAGGGATTCTGTTTTCCAGAAGAAAGAGGGAGAGGGAGGGTAATTAGAGCCATTAACCACAGCAGAGAGGTTCAGAGGGGAGGGAGCAGAACCATTTGTGCTGAAGGCCAGTGCTGCCTCCAGAACGAGCTGTTCCTCTGGGAACTGTCAATGAATTTAGGCTGGAAATGAGGAGATGGTTCCTAAGGATCAGAGCAGCCCTGGATCTCTTCCAGGGGCCCATCAGAGACTCAGAGATGGAATTTCAGATGGATTTTGCTCTGTAAGTGCAGAGCACAAGGTGTGGCTGGGCTGCAGGGCCCAGGAGATGCTCCCCAGGCCCTTATTTGCCTCCATTCAATCAATGCTCTTTATTTGTCTTTGTTTGTCTTTAATTCTCCAGGACAGGCAGGAGAATGTTTGAGATCTTCTCCCTCTGCTCTGGAGCCAGGCTGGGAGAGCTGGGGATGCTCACCTGGGAAAGGGAAGGATCCAAGGAGAACTCAGAGCCCCTGCCAGGGTGAAGGGCTCCAGGAGAGCTGGAGAGGGACTGGGGACAAGGGCTGGAGGGACACAGAGCCAGGGAATGGCTCCCAGTGCGAGAGGGCAGGGCCAGATGGATATTGGCAGGAATTGTTCCCTGCGAGGGTGGGCAGGCCCTGGCACAGGGTGCCAAGAAGCTGTGGCTGCCCCTGGATCCCTTTGAGTGCCCAAGGCCAGGCTGGACATTGGGGCTGGGAGCAGCCTGGGACAGTGGGAGGTGTCCCTGCCATGGCAGGGGTGGCACTGGGTGGGCTTTGAGGTCCCTCCCAACGCAAACCGTTCCATCATTCCATCATTCCACCATTCCACCATTCCACCATTTCCTGATTCCATCATTCCTTCATTCCATCATTCCATGATTCCATGACTCTCAAGCCTTTCCTCTGCTGTATCTCAGCCTCAAGACAAAACCTTTCCCTGCAAACTCTCTGTGCTCCTTCACTCCCACATGGAGCTCCAGGTCCTCAGCAATTCCCTGCATAAATCCCCGCTGGACTGCAGCCTCAGTTGCCTCTCCAGCCCCACGATCTCTATCTCCTCCAGGATTCCTTCCCTTCAGCCACAGATTTGTCCCTCCTCCCTCTGCTCCCGCTTGGGGCGGAGCGAGGAGGATCTGATTCCTCAACACCTTCCCGGCAGCATTCCCATCTCCAGAGCCTCAGCCTTGCTCAAGAGCCTCCCCGGGCTCCTCACATCCAGCTTGGGAAAAAAAAAAATAGAAGTCTGAAATTGTTTGGCTTTTCCATCAACTGAAGGCACTAATGGAAAGAGTTATGTAATGGTGGTTAATCCACGAGATTTCCAAGTGTCGATATATTTAAGATATCAATCTTCATATTCCAAATGCCTGGCACTTCCTGGGATTAAAAAAAGCAGCAGATAAACCAACAAATGCGTTCTCAGTCCCCAAGCAGCGTCTCCACTTCCACCCTTTTTTTTTCTGCTTTTTTTCACACCACACAGGGGATCCTCAAGGACAACTTCAAGTAACAAAAAGGAAATCTTGAGTTTCAAGCAGAGAAGTTGTGAGATCTGAATTTTGTTCTCAGCTCTGACAGCCATTCTGTGATTTTTAAGGCAGATTACCGAGAGTTTGATTTTTTCAGAGCATTTAAGAAAACTCAGGAAGCAGCAAGGTGTTTCAGGAGGATTTGTGATGGTGCCTGAGCACCTAAACCATGGAGAAATCCTTTGGAAAACCCTCTCCCTGAACCTTTAGGCAGCTCTAAGGTTTGGCAGCACAGACACAGGTTTATTTTCATGAATCAGTCCATGTCTTTTAGCACAGCAGAGCTCATGGATAGTGTGAGCAGAGCAGGCAGGGACAGGCATTCCCAGCTCAGTTTTGGGCTTGCACAGCGATTCCTTCTGGTTTGTTTGGTTTGATCCCATTCCACACCCCGAGCCCTGCTCCGTTATGGCCCTGGGAAAGGCGAGCTGCTCTCTGACCTAGGGCAGGAATTCTGTGCCTGCCAGGATTCTCCCAGAGAATTCCCCGGGCTCTCTCTGGCTCCTTGAGCTCTCTCAGCCCTCCAGGGAGGAGCCTCTGCCCTCTCTTCTCTCCTCATTCCTGGGGCAGCGTCTTCCAGGGTGACAGCTCGACCTCAGAGGACATTTCTGTCTGCTGGGTCCTTTCCTTTTCCATGGAAACACCTCGGTCTGGCTCACTGCTCTGCCCAGGGCTGATCTCACCTGTAATCACCTCACTCTGAAGGTGTTCAAAGCAAACATCTCTGCCTGCTCCAGGGTCAGGTTTAAATTGGATATTGGGGAGGGTTTGGGAGGCAATTCCCAGAGAAGCTGTGGCTGCCCCTGGATCCCTGGCAGTGCCCAAGGCCAAGAAGCAGCCTGGGACAGTGGGAGGCATCCCTGCCCATGGAATGGGGAAAAATGATCTTTAAGGTCCCTCCCAACCCAACCCATTCCATGACTCTGAACTTTGAATGAGAAACATGGTCGTGGGTTTGATACCAGTTCAGCATTTGGGTTTTTTTTGGGTTTGGGGTCATTCCCCACTGGCCCCCAAAAGATATTCCTGGCCTTTGAGTGTCCTGGTTGTGGGGAAGATGAAAGGCAGGGATTGCAAAACTCCGGTAAATAAAATCTCCCCGAGTTCTTTACTGACAAACCCAGTTTCTTTCCACAGCCTTTAATCCCCTCTTGGCAGAACACACCAGCTTTGGATAGCAGAGCTCAAATTACCTTCCATGGTAAATAAAACAAACAAAAAATAAATAAATTAGGGCTCCTTACCCTAAAAACAAACACCCACTGAAAACAGCTTCTTGTTCACCTGGCGCTGCCTGGGTGCCAGGAGATGCCACTGGGATTTTGTAATTGAAGGTGTTCTCTTCCCTCAAATTCTGAATTGAACATCTCCAAACTTCAGCTGCTGTTGGGGGTCGGGCTCTGCTCCCAGGAAATGGGATAGGAGGAGAGGGAACAGCCTCAGGCTGGGCCAGGGAAGGTTTAGAATGGATATTAGGAAAATTTATTCATGGAAAGAGCTGCCCAGGGAGGTTTGGAGTGCCCATCCCTGGAGGTGGCACTGAGCATTCTGGGCTGGGGACAAGGTGGGCATCAATCCCATGATCTTGGAGGTCTTTTCCAGCCTTAATTCCGCCATTCTTGGATTTATCCATGGTTTGGGGGGCTTATTTCAAAGGCTGAGGTGTAGACCTGCCTCCCCACCATGCTTTAACTCAACTTTGCACCAAACAGGATCATTCCCAGCGATCCCACGTGGTGCTGGGGCTCACAGGGCTCCTTTATGTGGCTGAGCACACACACACACCACCCTTGGCAAACTCAGGGCTGCCTGTTCCTGTGTGCTCAGCCCTTTGTGGCCCCAGCAAATGCATATTGTTCCCAGGCAGGGAACAATGGGCTGGGATGTGCTGCTGGGGCAATCCCTGACCTGGGAAGTGCAGGTAGATAATCAAACAGGCTCCAGCTGACCATTTCTGTCCTCTTTGTGCAGCTCTTCCCATAAAAGCATTGAGGAACAAGAGGATGTTAAAGAGGGCCATGAAAAAAATCAGGGATTTGCTCTCAGGTTGATTTCCGAAATTCCCAGGTCTGGGTCAAGGTTTGTTTGGGTTCTCTGTGTTGGGCAAAATGCTCAGTTCAGGATTCTGGAAGCTTCCAGGGTTTAGGGCTCAGCTTCAGGGACTTTCAGGGAACCTGGATATATGCACAAAGAGATGTTTGGAATGTCTTTGACAAGGTACCCAAAAAATGGGATAGAAACAACTGGAAATAGAGATTATTGGAGTTTGCATCCTCTACGTGGAATAGTTTGGTTTCGAAGGGACCTTAAAGCCCACCCAGTGCCACCCCTGCCATGGCAGGGACACCTCCCACTGTCCCAGGCTGCTCCCAGCCCCAATGTCCAGCCTGGCCTTGGGCACTCAAAGGGATCCAGGGGCAGCCACAGCTTCTCTGGGCACCCTGTGCCAGGGCCTGCCCACCCTCCCAGGGAGGAATATTTTCCTGATATCTGATCTAAACCTGTAATTTTTCAGTTTGAGGCCAATCCCCCTTGTCCTGTCCCTGCAGCCCTTGGAAATTGTCTCTCTCCATGGTTCCTATGGGCTCCTTTGGACCCTGCAACGCCACAATGAGCTCAGCCCAAAGCTTCTCCTCTCCAGGCTGAACAATCCCAATTTTTCTCAGCCTTTTGCAGGTTTAGTTTTAATTATCACTACTTTCATCCATAACTTGGCCAGTTTAGGCTCCCTCATCTTCTCACAGATTAAATTCAGGTGATCTATACCAAGAAAACCCAAATTCCTTTGCATGCAAAAAAGCTCCTGTGAATTCCTGCATCCTCTGGCCTGTAGGACAGACAACATTTAGTGAAAGGTAACTCTCAGTTTCATTTGGGTGATGATTTACAGCTGGTTGAACAAGGGTAGTGCCAGTGCTGCTTTCAGCTCTCATTGAACGAAGGTGGATTTCATTCTCCAAACCCCAAGTCTAAACAATACTCCTCATTCTGCACCCCAGCCTGTGAATAACTGCTCCAAAGCACCGTGCCTTTGATATCTTGCAGAGCTCCATAAACATGAGCTATTTTCCATGCAAAACCTTAGGCAAATTTGAATTCGGGATTAATGAGTTCATGGGGGAAGGAATCCAGCAGCAAACAACGGCTGCTGTGTCACACATCACAAAAGTGAACACTTGTGTTAACCTGAAAATGAGAAAAAGGGGAAAGTGGCCTGGCAGGAAAGGGCTTGGGGGGCTGGGACAGGGGCTGAACACGAGCCCAGGGGTGCCCAGGGGGGCAAGAGGCCACTGGGGCCTGGGTGGATCAGGAATTGTGTGTCCAGCAGGAGCAGGGCAGGGATTGTCCCTCTGGGCTGGACACCGAGAGGCCCCTCCAGGGCTGGCTCCAGTTGTGCAGGAGAGCCCTGGAGGGGCTGGAGCGTGTCCAGGGCAGGGAGCGGAGCTGGGAAGGGGCTGAGGAGTCCTACAAGGACTTTCAGGAGGAATTTCCCCATGGAAGGGGTGCTCAGGCCTTGGCAGGGGCTGCCCAGGGAGCTTTGGAGTCCCCATCCCTGGAGGTGTCCCAGGAAGGGCTGGAGGTGGCACTGAGTGCTCTGGGCTGGGGACAAGGTGGGCATCAGGCACAGCTGGCACTCCATGGGCTGGGAGGGCTTTTCCACCCTCAGGGATTCCATGAAAAGGGAGGGAGACATTTCCAGTGAGTGTAACCCACCCCTGGGTGCTTGTGCTGGGCTCAGGGTGATCTCCAGCACCCAACTCCCCCCGTCTTGGGCAGCGGGAGCTGAGGGAAGTAATGGCAGGGAGTAGAGAGTGCGGCAGCAGGTGGTGCCTGGAAAAGTGAAAGAAAATATCCATGGGGAAAAAGAGAGGGAGAAAGGGAGAAAGGAACAGAGAGAGGAAAAAAAGAGAAAAAGAGAGAAAGGGAGAAAGAAAGAAAGGGAGAGAAAGAAAGAAAGAAAGAAAGAAAGAAAGAAAGAAAGAAAGAAAGAAAGAAAGAAAGAAAGAAAGAAAGAAAGAAAGAAAGAAAGAAAGCCAAACAGCTGTGCTAATCCCTGTGCTTGTTTGATCATGTTCAGAGGCTCCCCAGCTCCCATGGCAGGGCACGGTTTTGTTTCAGGAGGGTGGTGCCTGCTGAGGGCACGTCCATGTGATTTTTGTATTTGTACATTAAACATTTCCCCAAGATGTAATTCCTTCCCTCCTGCACTTGGAATAAAGCGCCTTTACAGGAGGAGCTGCCTCCAAAAGGAGAGTACAGGAGGGTTGTTGGGGCAAGATAGGGCAAATGGAAATGTGTCTGGGCTGGCTGCTCCACCCAGCCTCTCATCTTCATAAAAAAAAAAATAATAATAATAATAAATGTTTCCAATAAGCATCAGAGGCCAGCTCTGATGAGCACAGACGGTCTGCAGGCACCTGCCCAAGGAGCTGGCGCTGGGCTGATGCCTCCCCACCTGATTTATGGTGTGTGTGTGTCTCAGGGCTGGCACGGCGGAGGCTCTGGCTGCCTGAACGGGATTAGGGCTGCTCCGAGCACGCTGGCAGCTCCCAGAGCTGGCTCTGATACCGGGGATCCTGGCTCCTGCTCAATCCCAATCTCACACCTGTCTGAGACAATGAGCCCCTTGTTGCACACATCCCCACCAAAGGCTGCCATCCCACTTATTTTTCACGTTGGAAGGAGGGAAAAAAAAAGTAAAGGGGACACTGAGGGAATACTGTCTCCTCACAAGACACGTTGGGAAGGAGCATGTGCCTCTTTTCTTTGTGGGGAAACACATTTATAGAGCTGAAGGGAACCTGCAGGAAAGGTGGAGAGAGATTATTGAGATTATTCCCAGGGAATGGGGTGACGGGACAAAGGGGAATGGCTTCAGACTGAGTGTGGGTTTAGATTAAATATCAGATATTTGCCCTGGCTGTTCATCTTTGCCCTCGTGGGCTCCCTTCAGCCACTCTTCCTCCTCCATTTCTGCAGCACAGATGTTCTAGAGCTGGCTCATGTGGAAGCTGGAATGTTTAAGAACCTTTTCCTGCCCTTTTTGTTGTGTCATTCCTGCCACTGAGTCCAAGGCAGAGGGAGGCAGGGGCTGCAGAGCTGTCCTGGGCAGGGGATTTTCCATTTAATCTGTTCATGGAGAGGAACTGGGAAGGGGCTGGAGCCCCAGGAACGGCTGAGGGAGCTGGGAAAGGGGCTGAGCCTGGAGCAAAGGAGGCTCCGGGGGGACCTTGTGGCTCTGCACAACTCCCTGACAGGAGGGGGCAGCCGGGGGGTCGGGCTCTGCTCCAGGGAACAGGACAGGAGGAGAGGGAACAGCTCAGCTGGGCCAGGGGAGGCTCAGGGTGGACCAGGAGGAATTTGCCCATGGAAAGGGTGCTCAGGCCTTGGCAGGGGCTGCCCAGGGAGCTTTGGAGTCCCCATCCCTGGAGGTGTCCCAGGAAGGGCTGGAGGTGGCACTGAGTGCTCTGGGCTGGGGACAAGGTGGGACTGGATGATTTCAGAGATCTTTGCCAACCTCGAAAATTCTGGGATTCTCTGCCATTCTCACTGCAGCCTCCACTCTGCCCTGAAACCTCTGCACAGGAAAGCAGGGAGGGCAAAAGGAGAGTGGGAGGCGCCTCTGCCCTGCTCGTACCAGGGACAGGGTCGGAATCAAACCAAAACCCAACTTTTTGCTCTTCTAACCAGCCCAGCTGAGACTGTGCCCCTGCACCTTGCTGGCAGCAGGAAAATGAAGGGTTCAGACCCTGCGAGGAGCACAGGCAGAGCTGCTGCTGTCCGTACTTGCACTCCTTCGTTGCAAAGCCCCGGGGTGAGAATCGCAGACGGGAGCTCGATCTTATCTCACACCTCCAAACCTCATCCCCGGCCAGCTGTGGCCACTCTCCAGAACCTCTGGGGCTCGTGGGGAGCAGAAATGGTTCTTGCAGCCTCCACAATCAGCGCTTTGCCCTCGGGGCCCGAATCTTCCCCACTTTTGCCCCGGTGATTGTCTGGTTTTGCCTCCTCGCGTCTCTGGGAGCTCCTGGCTCAGCCAGGGGTGAGGATGGGGGAATAAATCCTTCCCTGTTTAATTCCCTGGCAGGAGGCGCCCACGGGAGCAGATTGTTTTGGGATCACAGTGGGGAAAAAATGAGTAATGCAGCATCTTAATTCAAACAGATTGAAGAGCTGCACAAATAAACGTTGGGGGTTTTTTCAGATTTTTTTTTTTTTTGATGTTGTTTTGTTCCTCCAGCGGCCTCAAAATATCAACAACGGCAAAACAACACCAGCAAATGTAGAATTCTGGGTGAATTCAAACTAATTGTTTCCAAATGTCGCTGATCTTTTTAATTGCGGAAAGACAGATATAAAAAAAGAAACAAATTCAACTTAATAATAATAATTCAAGTTTTGAAGATTTTTTTTGCCAGCTTGACCAAGTCACCAATTTGATCTACAGTAACCTCAATTTTTTGCCACTGCGTTGGAGTTTTAAATGAAACGTAAAAATATTTGGTCTTACCCCTTATTTAAATAATATTTGCTTACATATCAAGATTATGTTTAGCTTTGAGCTGGTTTCTTAAATGGGAAAAAGTTCCTTTTGCTCATAATGATGACTTGGGACTCTCCTTGCCACAGCTGCCCAAAACTGCTCTGCTCAGCACATCAGGGGCACTTCAGCCCTGTTTAGCTGAGTTTCTAAAAACTTTTTGATGTTTCAGAGATTCAGAATTGCCAAGAGAGAATCTGAATTTTACTGAGTATTTCAGGCAGCCAGGCTGGTCACGGGGTTGTGTTTGAAAAGGGATTTTACCAAGCTGGATTTTTTCAAATCCAGAAGTTTTTGGTAAAGGTTAGTTTTCAAGTTGTCTAATACAGAAAGTGAAACTGTTCTTTGTAGAAAACATCCAATATTTCCCATTCCATGAAGGAAATCTTCCTCATCCTGGCAAGACAACAGCACTTTGTTAGTTAATGCTGGGAATTACTTGATTCCTTCCACACCGGGACATTTTGCAACATTTGACATGTGTTGACATTTCTTTTCTCTACAGGATTACAACTTTCCTTCCACGATGTTATTCCTCACTCCACCCTTGCTGGTCACACCTACCTGCACAGAAAAACTAGGAATTAGGGGAGAGACGGAGGGACACAAAAATTGGGGAAGCAAGGAAAGTTTCCAATCAGCCCAAGCAGGGCAGGGATTGTCCCTCTGGGCTGGGCAGCGAGAGGCCCCTCCAGGGCTGGCTAGTATGTGGGGTCCTGCGGAGAGCTGGAGGGTTGGAGCGTGTCCAGGAGAGGGACGCGGGCTGGGAAGGGGCTGGAGCCCCAGGAGAGGCTGGAGGGCATGGGGGGGCTCAGCTGGAGCAAAGGAGGCTCAGGGGAGACATTGATGGTTGCAAAATGCCGAAGGGAGGGGGCAGCCGGGGGGGTCGGGCTCTGCTCCAGGGAACAGGGACAGGAGGAGAGGGAACGGCCTCAGGCTGGGCCAGGGCAGGCTGAGGCTGGAGAGCAGGGAAAGGTTCTTCTGTCCCCAGAGGGTGCTGGCACTGCCCAGGCTCCCCAGGGAACGGGCACGGCCCCGAGGCTGCCAGAGCTCCAGGAGCGTTTGGACAGCGCTGCCAGGGATGCACAGGCTGGGATTGCTGGGGGGGCTGAGCAGGGACATGGGTGGCACTGGGGGATCCTGGGGGATTATTCCCCTCAGGATAATCCAGAATTCAATGAAATCCAGCAGAAGGACATTTCCACGGGTCCAGCAGCGCCGATGTCCAAGCTGAGCTGGACACAGGGCCCTTCCTGAGCCCTGAGCTTCCCAAAGCTGTTGCAGAAGGTTGGACACGGGGATGAGTCTTTACCTTCCTTCCATCCTCCCCTCTGGCTGTGCTCTCACAGTATCTCTGCTCTGGGGCTCAGGCGACATGTCCTGCTGACACCTCCCGTGGACACAGCTTGGGTGGAAGGGGCTGCTGCATTCTGAGCTGTGCTCCGAGCGCCGAGGGATTGCAGAGAGGGAGCAGAGCATTTCTGCCATGGCATTTGAAATGGATTTCTGGCCCGACTGCCTCCGACAGGCCACTGAGTCAGGGCTTTCAGCACACACTGCTGGGCTTGGCTCATTTTCCAGCTGGGTTCTGCAGATCTCAGAAGCAGCCAGAGAGATTGGGGGAGCGGATCCCCAAGGAGAGTTTTCAACAAGTCTGGTTTAGGGCCATAACAAGCAACAGTTCCTCTGCTGCCTTTTAAAAAATCATCTGTGCACAGTTCTAACTCCACCTGTCTTTCCTAATGATGGAGAAGACCTCACCTCCCCTTGTAGATCAAAGCTGCACCCTGGAGAGAGGTTTCATTCCTCAGGGCTCGGTATCGTTCCTCTCAAGGTGACCTCAGCCATTCAAGGATGAAGGTTACATTTGATATGTCACTTTTACTTCCTCACTGAAATGAGCCGGGCTGTCTTTAGATCTTCAGAGATCTGCTTGTTACCAAAAGTTGTTTTTAATCCTGATCTGTGATGGAATTTAAAAGAATCCGAGCGGATTTCGTTTGCCGACGTGAATGAGGGTTTGGAGGGTGACTCGGTGCCCCTGGATGAATTCTCCTTTATTAGTTTGGAGGCTTTCTTCTGAGCACTTGGGATGGCTCCATGAAAGGGGAAATGGCTGTTATCCTCAAAGGCCCCTTTCATCCTGACAAAAGCCCACCTTACCCGCTCGTATTAATAATCTATTGCCGTCCTAATTAGTTCACATCAAGGTCAGTGTTTGGTAGGGGATAAAATGACTGTAAAGCTCCAGAGAGCAACTTTTTCTTCCACTGCTTTCATGCTGGAAGCGAGGAGGGAGCAATCAAAGTGGAACAGAAGAGATTGATGAGGACTTTTTGTTTATCTTCAGGCTAAAAGACTTGGCTCTGGAGTAGTTAGTTCACATCATCAGGAGCAACCTGTGATATACCTGAGGCCACATTCTGCTCACCCATTTATCACCCAGGGAGCTGCAGGTTCTTAATTCAATTCTCCTTTTCTTTAAGGCATTGATTTTTCAGTGGGAATAACACATCCAAGGAGCTCTCAACCTCGTCGTGAATTGTAGACACAGAGCTGGGAATGTCTGATTGTGATAGGAACTCGTGGCTGCCCAGAGAAGCTGTGGCTGCCCCTGGATCCCTGGAAGTGTCCAAGGCCAGGCTGAACATTGGGGCTGGGAGCAGCCTGGGACAGTGGGAGGTGTCCCTGCCCCTGGGATGATCTTTAAGGTCTGGGGCTGGGCTCCAGGGGTCAGAACTCCCTCCCAGGAGCAGCAGGGCTGGGTCCAGCCTGTGAATGTGGAAGTTTTACACAAGAGAGGAAGGGGCAGCTCTGGCACCACAATGTAAGGAGGATTTGAAGGTCTTAGAGGGTGTCCAAAGGAGGGACACGAGGATGGGGAAGGGTCTGGAGGGGCCACACGAGAAGCAGCTGAGGGCATTTGGAATGTCCAGCTGGAGCAGACTGAGGGAGACTCAGCAGGGTCTGCATCTCCTCCCTGAGCACAGCTCTGATCTCTGCTCCTGGGACAGGGACAGAGCCAGGGAGCGGCTGGAGCTGGGCCAGAGCAGGCTGAGGCTGGAGAGCAGGGAAAGGTTCTTCTGTCCCCAGAGGGTGCTGGCACTGCCCAGGCTCCCCAGGGAACGGGCACGGCCCCGAGGCTGCCAGAGCTCCAGGAGCGTTTGGACAGCGCTGCTAGGATGCACAGGCTGGGATTGACGGGGGGCTGGGCAGGGACAGGGGTGGCACTGGGTCACCCTGGGGGTCCTTCCAGCTCAGGATATTCCATGATCCCATGATTTAATGCTATGTCTGCGAACAGTGACTCAGTGTGACTTCCAGGTGCTGGCTCAGGAAGCCTCTCTCCATTTCCTTCAGCCTTGTTTCACCCCTTGAAAGAGAAACTCCAGAGGTGTAACCAGGCTGGGATTCATTGCTCTGAGCCCCAGCCATGTGCAGATTGTGTGTCTGTGTCTGACACACTCATCGGGTATCTCTGCCATCGAGGAGAATAACAGCTGTTCTGGGCTGTGATTCACCCTCCTGGCTCGGCCGAGATGTCTCCCTTAGGGTGAAACAACTTCAACCCTACAAGTGTCTGCTCTGCCCTGCTGGCAGCAAAGTCTGCAGTCTAGACGGCAGCTAAAGGTGAATGCTGCGGGAGGAGCTCTCTGTGGGTGGACTGTGTCCCAGGACGGGGCATGCCAGCAGACACAGGGTTTCGCACAGTCCGAGCCCAAGTGCTCGCTGCTGCCTAGGCAGGTTTCCCTGCTGGGGCAGGCCAGACTGATGACCCGAACATGACTCACGAGCCCGGCCCCCAGGGAGAGCTGAGGGTGGGGATGGAAGCAAGGACAGAGAGAATCCATCCTTCACCATGCCTCCATCCATCCCTCATCATTGCCATTACACCATACCCTCCATCCTCCCATCCATTTCCATCTCACTCTCCATCATCATTCCTCATATCCTTCCATCCCATCCTCCATCCACCTATCCCTCCATCCCTCATCCATTGCCATTCCATCATCCCATCCATGCCCATACCATCATCCCTCCAATCCTCCATCCATACTCCATCTCCATCCATCCATCCATCCTCATCCAATCATCCTCCATCCATCCTCATCCTCCTGCCATCCTCCATCCATCCATCCCTGTCCATCACATCTCCCACCTCCCTCCCTCCCATCACCATCCGTCATCCATTCCTCCTCCACCCCATGCACAGTCTCATGTCATGCTCCCATCGTCTCATCCATTCCATCATCCATACCATCCATCCTCCATCCAATCCATCCCTGTCATCCATCCAGTCCATCCCTCCCTCCCATCCTCCCGCCCTCCATCCATCCATCACTAGTCCATACCATTCCTCCATCCATCCATCCATCCACTTCCACCATCCATCTCTTCCATCCATCATCGCCATCCATCCATCCATCATTGGCCTCCATCCCATCCACTCATGCATCCTCCATCCATCCTCGTCCATCCATCCATCCATACCCTCCATTCGTTGTTCCGCGAATTTGGCCCCCGGCCCCTTTTGGCCCCAGGTGGTGACCCCTTTTTTCCCTCGGTCGGGGTGACACCGGGTCCATTCCCCGTGCCTCTGACTGCAGAGCCCCAGTCCCTGGGTGCAACATGCCGAGCGTGAGCCCTGCCGCTGTGCCTACAGGCTCCAGAGCCGAGGGAGAATTGCAGCAAATTCCGGGTCAGCGTGGAGATGGAGGCATTCGTTATCGGGGAGGCTCTCACGTACCAGAGTGGCTCAGGGCAAGGCAGGAGGAGTGCACAGTGAGGGACTGGAGCAGCCCAAGGCTGGAATGGCTCGGCGGGCATGGGGGCTCTGTCACCCGGCAGGGTTTGGCACCAGGGAAGCTCCCACGGCTGATTCCCCTCCAGATCAGAGGGATTGGGTTTCTCCCTGTGGGTTTTCAGGGACGAAAAGGGAACGGTGCCATCCCTTTGTCCCTGCAGAGGTCATCAGGCACCCCGTGTGATGGGCACAGGGGTGGTGGTGTCACCTCCCAGGCTGGGCACAGCGGGGCCGAGAGTGACATCAGCTCCCTGCCGCCACCCATGTGGTGTCTGTCCCTGATTCCCGCTGTCCCCGCCTGGGCTTTGGGACAAACTCAGAGATAGGGCAGGACCGGGCAGCGGCACCGAGTCTGGCAGCTCCTCCAGGGCGGCAAAGGAGGGGAAGGTCAAGGCCGAATTCTTTTTCCAGTCCTCGCCGGTGCGGGGAGCCAGGGAAGACGAGGATGGGGGTGGAACGGAGTCTCCCTCTTGAACAAATACCTGCGGCTCTCCGGGCTGACTCACACCTGGGCAGACAAAGAACAATGCATCCTGAATTTGCAAAACTCAGCTTTCCAGCCCGGGCTGCCACCAGCAACCGGAGCCTTCGCAGTTTGCCCATTGAGGCCCTTCACGTTCCTCCAGCAGCAGCGAGCCCAGGAGGAGGAGGAGGAGGAGAGATAGTTTATGTTTCACCGGAGCAGTGTGTGTACCGACCTGCTAGGGCAGCACACGCTGTGGGATTGTGAAATCCCAGTGTTCACAGTTTGAGGCCGGCTGTGTTTCCTCCTGCTTGCACTGAGAGGGGCTTTTAGGGGACCCCATAAAATGCTGCTCATGTCTTTATGGGGCATTGTGCTCATAAAGCTCTAAGCAGCTCTTCGGGGTAGCATTGAATTTGAGGAAAACACATTCCCCACCTTTATCCCCAAAATAATCCAGTTGCTTTCTCATGCTGCCTTCAATATCATCTCCAGCTATTTTGCTATATTGGACCACCAGCCCTCTTGACATGGATGTGAAGAGACTGAAGGGAATTAAAAAAAAAAAAATCTTTGGGATGCACTCCTTTGGTTTTCCTCCTTCCCTGGCAGCTCTTCCTAAAGAAAAGCTGACGAAAAAGTCTTTACCACCACAGCTCGAGCAGCCTCTGCCACCTTGTTCTGAGAGGTTTCGGCTTGAGGCTGACATTTGTCATCCTCAATCTGCGGAGGGTGATACCAGAGCGTGGAGAAACTCCTTCAACTCTCCCATCCCACAGGGGTTTTGGAGGCTCTCAAACTCCTCCAGCCTTTGCAGTGCCCCACAGAGCCACAGAACAGTGAAATGAAAGGAAAGCGAGCCCTGAGGCGGGAGGTCCCTGCCGAGGATCCCTGTCCCAGGGCGTAGCTGGGGATTTGGGAGGCTCTCCCACCCTGCTCGCCGTAAAAACTCGCAGCGCCGCGTTCGCAGCCAGAACGACTCCTGTCACCTGTCAGCGCTCTGAACGGGACTTTTCAAGGCCACGGACAGAGGAGGGAAGGCTCCTCTCTTACAAATCCCCCGTGGAAAGGAGAAGCCTTTGAAAACTTTCCCCGGGGGTGGCTCCGCGGTGCGCCCCTGGAGGGAAACCACCCCGCCGGGGCAAAAGGAGCCGCCGGTGGAATTTTACAGTTTGCATGGTAATTTTCCAGCGCGGAGAGGTCTGAGAATGCCAGCCTTGTGCGGCCGCCGCCACCGCCAGGGATGGACTTGTCCTTTGGAAAGTCCCCCTTATTTATGCTAATGACTAATTCCTTCAGCTGCCGGGCCGTGCCACACCTTTTTCACGGTGCTGAGGATTTGCTGGGTGCCGAGGGAGGGAGGGGAGGGCGGTTGAGTCATTTTGGGTGCCTGGCTTCTGAGAGAGGGGAGGTCAGAGTCATTCCAGACCGCTTCCCGGTCCTTTGTGCTTCCACTGCTCCACCTGGAGCTGCTGGAACTCGAGGCCATGCAGGAAAAAGAGTGGGAAGAGAGGCAGAGACAGGAACGAGGGGATGGCAAAGAGGGGAAGGAGGAAAGGCCAAACTGGAATTTTTGGGCAGCTTTTGGCATCCTTCTCCCGAGCACAAAAGTACACGGAGTATTTCTGTGCTCACAGGTCATTTCCTCGATTAGGCAAGACACTTCTCTGAATGAACAAGCCCAGTCAAGACCGTTCCTGCCTCGCGCTGCGAAGGAAGGGAAAGCCGCGCCAGAAAAGTCTGTTTCCCTTTGGAAGGATTAGCAAATCACACCAGGGAAAGTGTGGGGAAAGGGGGAGGGGGTCAAATCCCAGCCTTTCGGAGCAATTAAGGAGCCGGCTCTCTCCTCGCCTGCCTCGAGTTTGACACCGCCGAGTTAATCCCGGCTTTCATTCAGCCCGTGCCTGCTGTCAGCTGCTGCCTCGCCGCTTGCCAGGACGGGGCAGGAATCGCGGAGCCGCTTTGGGGGTTGTTGCGTGTGACTGACAGAAATTTGTGCAACTCGAGAGAGAAAAGTCTGGCGGCAGCAGCGGCGGCGGCGATTTCGCAACTCCCCTGGCCGCGCCGCGGATGGGGGCGGATTTTCACTGACATAAATAGTGCCTAATTAACTGCTCAGCACTCGTGGCTGCCTGCGTCCTCTTCCCCCATTCCCAAACCGCTCTCAGAGGCGTTTTGTGCGAGTGGTTGTAGTTTCGAGCAGGCAGGTGTGATTTTGGAGGCAGACGGGCGAGGGAGGGGAGGTGGAGATGGCAGAAGGGTGAAGGTGGCAGCTCGGCCGCTTCCAAGGTGTACCTGCTCCGTGCCGGCTCCGCCCCGCTCCGCGGCCTGACTCACATCCTGCTGCGCTTCCTGCAGCTTCCAGGAACGCGGGGGATCATCCCGGGCTCTGGCTGGGAGCAGCGCCGAGTGTGACCTGCAGTGACACACGCAGAACCGGCTCTGCCTGCGCTCCCACGGCACAGCCCGAGGCGCGGGGATCAGCCGCATGCACGTTTCCCTGGCAGCTCCCGGGACCTGTTACCTGCTTTGGGTTGGGAGCCTTTGGCACGGCGGTTTTCTGGTCAGAATATGAAAAATCTCGCGGGGCGCCCTTTTAGGCAGCGTGGTGTGGGTTGGTTTATTTGTTATATTGAAACAGGGAGGTGATTTTGGCTGTGACCTGAAGGAAAAATCTGAGCTAAAGTTTATGAATCACCCCCTGAAACTTGCTGATTTATGGCTTCCTGGGGCCTGACATCATGACACCATTTTTGGAGGGACCTTTTTTTTTTATTCCTGAAAGAAGTTGTGAACTCCCCACCCCTGAAATTGTCCAAGGCCAGGCTGGACATTGGGGCTGGGAGCAGCCTGGGACAGTGGGAGGTGTCCCTGCCCATGGCAGGGGTGGCTCTGGGTGATCCTAAAGGTCCCTTCCAACCCAAACCATTCTGGGATTTTATAATTCCATGAGAGGCACAGTGTGCCCCATCCAAAAAGGAATGCCATCGAAATCCCAGGATTATGTTTCTGTGTCCCATTGATTTCTGTGTCCGGTACACTCAGGATCAGTTTTCTGGACAAAATGAGGTTCTGAGGCAGCTCAGGAGTTGCACTGTGCTTTTTGGCAGAGGTCTTGACCCATCAGCTTGTGATCTGAGTGTGAAGGAGGTTCTCACAATCAAAGAATCCCAGAATGGTTTGGGTTGGAAAGGACCTGAAATCTCTTCTTTGCAACCCCCTGCCCTGGGCACGGCTGCCATTCAGAGGATCAGGTTACTCTGATTTTGTCCTTGGCTGTCAATGACAGCGTCGGAAGCCAAGCTGTGCTGTGTGTCACTCGGAGCAGTCTCCTGTCCCTGACAGGTGTTTGTTTGTCTGCCCTCCTTGCCCGGGCGGCCTCTGCTGAGGAAGAATGGCTTCGGGTCTGGGCGGATCCGCCTGGGTGAGATCCCAGCGGGGCTACGAGGATGGGGAGAGGTGGAGGGCGCTTGGATTGTCCAGGAGGAGCACGGGAGACTGAGGGGAGATTCATTGGGGGCTGCAGCTCCTTCCTGGGGACAGCTCCGATCTCTGCTCTGGGACAGGGACAGGGCCAGGGGAAGCTCAGGCTGGAGAGCAGGGAAAGGTTCTTCTGTCCCCAGAGGGTGCTGGCACTGCCCAGGCTCCCCAGGGAACGGGCACGGCCCCGAGGCTGCCTTATTTTATTCACTTTTATATATATAGTATTTATTTTATTTTGTTCCTGTTTAATGAGTATTAGGAAATTTTCAGCTGAAGAATGAAAAGCAACACACGACAATTGCATTTTATAATCTTATATCCGGGTTTATTAAGTCTCTAATTGTTTTACATTAACAAGCCAAGATACATCTGAATGCTAAAAGGTAAATAGAAAATTCACTTCTTTTGTGAAAACATTTTGAGTCCCAACCACCCTGAGACAGGTTGGAGTGACACAACTCAGGAGTTGAAAAGGGTTGCACAACGCCTTGAATTTGGGTCCGGGATGCAGTATTATGAAAGTCCTTGAAGATAACTAAGGAATTTCTTCTCGGGGCTATGGTCATAATAGAACACTGTTGTAAAGCTGAATTGTGGCTAGGCTGCTAAGATTTATAAAGGTTATAAGGGCTAGGTACAACAACCTCAAAAGGCTTACGACACATGTTAATTATAAAAGCAATGATAAATATCTTCAATGCATCGCTTAAAAGTTTCTATTGCGTACTTACAATCTGGAATAAGCAGCCATTTTCCCTGTGCTGTATTACAGCAGGGGGACAGTGTCTGGACTCATGAGCAGGTAAGTCACAGGCAAAATTGTGCACCTGACTTAGTTAATTAACTAAGGAGAAGCCACGGTGTGAGTGCTGCGCTTGCTTCCCACTGGCTTCTTACATGCTGAGCCTATCAAAAGAGAACAGCAAACATGTGTAGAGAAATGAAAGGAGCCTCTTTGATTGTGTGGACTTTGTAATAAGTGGCACTTTGCATTTTGTAGATCAAGGTCTGGAAATAACACTGGCAGTAATTATGCACATGTGGCATGTCACCTTGATGCACTGGTGTGGAATTGAAGGGGAGAACAAATTTACATAACTAATCACTGACAAACAAGATAAAGTGATTGCTATTAGCAAGTTAACTTTTCTCTACAATTACCACCCTGTGCTGTGTGAGATACCCCACCTAGTTATCTCTGTGAAGAACAAGGAGGGCCTGCTGCGCTTCAGATATCAGCACACTGCCTTTTTTTTTGTGGCAAATCATAGAATATCCTGTTAATTTACTCTTCATCCTTTGCTGTGAAACTTATTATCATCCCATGGGAAGAAGAAGAGAGAACAAGGCCTTTCCTCTGCATCAGTAAAATGAATGAAGAGATTGTTACAACAAATACAAGTCAGAAACAGCTTGTTCCATGTGTCATTATATAAAAACTGAATGCTTACACAATTAGAGCCACAACACTGGGGAACTTAAAAACCAACTGGTTTGACTGAGTTTAAAAATGGGATTATTTCATATCTCCTTCAAGAATTAAATCGTAGGGGACACCATTTCTCAAGCTTGCATCTATTGGCAAGCTACTTGGTAGGCTGAAGAGAACACGTCTTTACCTCACTGAGATATTTTGGTCAGGTCAGGTCGACTAGAGAATACCCAGACCTGTTCTTAGGAACGGTGTTTGCGCATTACAACTCTAGCTAGTGCATCTCAATCACAGCTAACTAAAAGTACAGGGAGGATTTGTCCTTGCCGCGATGTGCTTCTTCTTCTAGGTCACCCTGTGGATAGGTCCTGGAAGTACCTCTGACACATTCATAACGTGCTGCGGTCTGAAGAAGACAAGGTGAAACATATGTTACTAAAAGTGGATACTAAGATGTGGATGTGTGCAGGCTTCCTTATCATGATCATGGAATGGAATATGCTGATTTGTTCCTACTTTTCAACCACGAGAATCGTCCCCTTTTTCCTTCCCCACAAGGGTGCTTGCTGGTGTGTCCACTGGCTTTTCAAACGATGTGGGCGAAGCGACAGGCACTGAACGTGGAAGGGGTAATCGCTTTCTGCCCTGCCACTGGGAAACTGTCACTTCTCTAACACTGTCAAGCATCCTGTCTAGACATTTTTCAATGTTGGTTCCATACCCACACTTTGGTGTTATGAGCGAGCTAGATATGTAGGGCTGTGAGATGCAGCGTAATTCAGAGAATGACTCAAGAAGACTGTGATCGAAAGTATTAATTTTACTTTCAGCACAGATGAAACACAGCTCATTCTCCTGGATCAACCGAAATCGAAGCAGTGAGGGCTTTTCCTTAGAGTTTGTAAAGCGATCAAGGAATGAGTGCAAGGTGAATTGCCCACCAATGGGGATCAACTTGGCTCAAAGGCAAAGCCTGTACGAGATGCCTCTCATTTCAAGGCTTCCTGTCTACAAGAGCTGAATGGTCGGAGATTTTGGCAGTCTGTCTCGAGTAAGAGGATTAGACATAGGGGAAGTGAATGTAGATCAAACGCTCAAAAGCTTCATTGGCATCTTAGTGCGAGGAAACCATCATGAAGTTTCTGAGCCTTAACTCATTTCTCTATATGACTGATTGTTTTCTTAATTGTTATACTAGATGTCACTTAGACAGGAGGCCACAGAAACTTTTCTCAGGGCGACCACTAATCTTAGAGAAATAAAGGGAGTTGGGCCAAAAACTTTTCATTAACTACACCATCATCTTTCTTCCTTCTATCTGGAGCAGCCCTCAAAGAAAGGGAAACCAACTGTGGACAATTAGCACAGACTATGCCAGATAAATCGAAAAAAACAACAAAAATGATGAGTGAAAATGAGTATGAAATAAGCTAGAGACGTAAGAAAAGGGAAAGCTTCTTGCGTCCGGCTTCTGGCCAGAAGACATGGAGAGAAACAGAGGAAAGGCGCATAAGGATAGCCACAGACCATTATGGTGGGCGTTGCCAAGCAGTTGGTACCTATGGTGTTAGTGATCCTCCTTCCTTTTTTCTGCTGATTTCAGAGATGGTAGAGCTCTGGAGAGTTAAGGAAAGATCATTAACTTTGATGAGTTCTGATGATCATTGCTGTGGGAAAAGCTTTATTTGTCTGTGGTAAGAAAAGAATGACTTGGGTTTATATCAAGTTTATGTCTGGAGACTTTTTGTCTTTATTGTACATGGAGGAGAAGAAATGGGGATTGTATGGAGAACATACATTGACAGTGATTAAAGTGATTTTTTCTAGAAATCACCCCGTTCCCAGACTCTTGAATGAGCCACTTCCCAGAGCAGAAAAGAAGGCAGCAAAGAGATAAGAAAACAATTAAAACGAGTTCAGTGGTGACATCTGTAATCAATAGCATATATGGCCTATGGTTAAATCACTTGCTGAATCTGTGAGTTCCTCCTGTTGCATTGGCACATAAACTACTAAATTTAGCAACCAAGTCAAATCATCCGTCATCTGCGATATTCATGCCCATTACAAACGAGTTTTGGTTTACTTTTTTGGCCACTTAACTTAACAGCGCAACGTAAATCTTCAATAATTGACAACAGAATTAAGCCGGCTAAAAGCCTCAAAATTTTATGATATGACCCATACTATATAGAGCAATAACTTATTATACTGTCCTTCCTTTCGCTTACAAAAGGAAACCCAAAGAATGTTCCCGGAGTTTCACACCTGCTGAATAAGCTCACTATGCTCAAATCATGAATCTGTGCTTAAGGCCAACGCTCCATCATTTGATTTATTTGGTAAACTTGCTCTGAAATTTACAGTAATGCCCAACTTTGGCACAAAGCGCAAACTTCGCGGTTTTCTGAAACGCAGTTCTAGGACAGTTAGTGGAAACAGAGCTGCCAGGGATTAAGGGTGACATAATTCCCTTGGCACTGATAAAACACGGCGCGTTCTGGGTTTCCTTGCAAAGATCATTATAGGTTGCTGCTCTTAAAAAACTACCAGCACCACCTTCCGGCAGACTCGTCTAACCCAGCTTGTGAATGTGCTCAAGATGAGCAGAAAGCAAAATTCCTATGTGTGTTGATGTGATCCTCATCTTATATACTTGAATGAACTCTAGAGATCATAGTTGAGATATAATAAGTTTAGGAAAAAGACGTATCTTTCTCAGACAAAGAGTTGGAAGGAGCAGACTGTCTCCTCCCATACACCATTGTAGTGAAGAGTTACTATTAAGTTCCTCTCCTATGAAGCCTCTCAAAGTTAACTAGCAGGACAAAAAAATTTCCAGCTACTTCTTGCCACTAAAAATGAGAATTTGAAACATTTTGTTTTTAACGTGTGCAAGAAATTCAGATTTAAAAAATAAAAATGAAGTTGGTCCATTGGTATGAAATAGTTAAGAAAATACCCTTTAAACAGATCCTGGCTTTAACAGAGAGGCCTGATGGTACAGCCATTAAAGCAGAGAGCATTTTTCTAGATCCTATGGGGAATCTTCAGTGTTTTGTAAAGTTTCACAGGCCATGGGAAGATGGCAGAGATTTTGGTGGTGCCGGTGTTATCACTATGGATTCAAATCAGAGCAAAAGATTTTGGTGCTGCAGGTGTTATCACCATGAATCCTCTCCTCCAAAAATCTCCTGTTCTCCATCAATGCATGCATGATGTGCTGTATTCTTTTCTTTCAGCTTTGATACTCATGACCATACTCTGAACACTCTCATGTGCTCGTTTTCAGGCCAGAAGGTGTGCTATGGTGCCTTCAAGCGCTCCTGTTACAAATTAGCCTATTTCCAGGACTTGTCCAGACGCGTGGGCTTCCAGGAGGCCCGCCAGGCCTGCGAAATCGATGGCGGGGCTTTGCTCAGCTTGGAAAGCGAAACTGAGCAGCAGCTGATAGAAAATATGCTGCAAAACCTCACCAGGTCGGGCTCTGGGATCTCTGATGGTGATTTCTGGATTGGGCTGTGGAGAAGCGGCGATGGTCTGGCCACGTCGAGTGCTTGCCCTGACCTGTACCAGTGGGCCGATGGCAGCACGTCACCGTTCAGGTAAGTGTGGAAACTGCTCACTGAGGTGGTTTAGAAAGAAATGGAGATTGGAATGCCAAGCCTTGAAGGCGTGCTACCCTGCCGATAGCAAGTTCCCTGAAGCACCCCACTTGCGTCCTCTGAGATAAGCTAGCTTGAAGGCAATTTGGATTTGCAATTTAACTTGACAGTAGGTCCAGTGTGGCTCAGCCTTAAATTCCTTGCTCCCAGTCACCGCACAGAGTCCGCCCTCTGCCAACTTGGACTTTTGGTGTTTGCGTTCTTCACAAGGTGGATATTTAGGTGTGGGTGATAAAGCAGCAGCGAGAGGGTTGGGTGGTCAAGGCTCTTGTGACTCCAAGTCCGAGGAGCCACCCCTTTACACAAATAAACATGTGACTTGCTTACGTAACTCGTTCCATTCGTTCCGTGGAAACCTTAATATTCTTGATTAAGCAAAAAGCCGAGTACAGCATCTCATAGGGACTTCAGGACAAACGAGAGTTAGCACGAGTAACAAAAAGAGAAAAGAGCACTGGGTGTCGATTTGCAGAGGTTGAACTTTGATCAAGATTTTTTCCAACAATCAGGCAAGGTGTAGACACCTTAGGCCCTACGGTTCCTTCTACTAGAGGGGGCTGTGGAAGTGCGAGGATACCTGAAGAGATGGGATCGGTTTGGGTTGAATATGTCTCTTGAATTCAAACTCATCTGTCTCTTCGCATCCTGAGAACCTTATCTTCAAAACCTAAACTCTGCCGGTACACTCTTTGTTGCAAAAGGCCTCTGCGGGCAAGTCGATTATTGCCGTGCTAGGATGTTATTCACTTCGCCAGCCTCCACTGGCAACCCGCTGGGAGGGCCATACTTATCAATGGAACGATGAAGAGCCATCATCAAAGCACCTAAATTAATCTGCAAAATAGATCCTCAGTTAGGTGAACTGAAGTTATAACCACGTGGGACCTCATTGTCCTAGAAAAAAAACAATTGCATCTTGGTTGATGGAACTTCAAGTGTCTTGGGCCCTATGTCACTGGTTCTGATTGGCTTGTGCCATGAGCTGGCCAATGAACAGGGATATATAGTCAACAACTAAAAGAAATAACTGTTTAGATAACCTGTTTCATTCATTAATGAGATTTTTTTTTCAAAGTTAGTTTCACTACCATGCATTCCCAGGCTTGCATGGATTTAATTTATAAGTCCCCTATTACTCTCCCGCAAAATTGATATTTTAAGTGAACATTCTACTTCCAGTCAGAACCAAGTGACAGTAATCCCCCCTCTGGTCCAGACTGTGCAGCTGCGGCTGCGACTCAGCTGAGAACATGCGGCCATGGCAGCCTCAGAGAGCAGCGCCCGGGTCCCGCCGCTCCCCCCGCGTTCCCCCGAGCCCCGCGGTGGCTCCGGACCCCTCCAGCCCCGTCACCCCGAGCTGCAGCTTCCCGGAGCTGTCAGGGCCCTCTGGGGACACCTCTGCTAATTCCCGGCCGGGAATTGTCTCAAAGCGCGTCCCTGCGGCTCAGGGCACTGCGGGCATCCAAGAGAGGGGTGCACGGGAGGGGGTGTGGGATCATGGAATATCCTGAGGAGCAATAAACCCACCGGATTATCAAATTCCAGCCCTGTCCCTGCCCAGCCCCCCAGCAATCCCAGCCTGTGCATTCCCTGGCCAGCGCACTGTCCAAACGCTCCATGGAAGTCT
>CM019214.1:17333118-17346719 GCA_009741485.1 Malurus cyaneus samueli
TCCAGGAAGGGCTGGAGGTGGCACTGAGTGCTCTGGGCTGGGGACAAGGTGGGCATTGGGCATAGCTTGGAATCAATGACCTTTGAGGTCTTTTCCAACCTAATTAATTCTGTGATTCACTGGTTAAAATGCAATTAATTCATTGAATTCTCCATTTCTCCACTCTTTCCACAACCCCCTGAAACCCTCAGAATGAGCTTGGCCCTGAGAGCCCCCAAAGAGCCGTGGCAGCACCCAGGGATGGAGCCACCTCTTTGGTGCTGGGTGAGCGTCCTTGGGGCCGTTTTTGGGGCGCAGGGGCCGTGTCCTTACCCGAGAGGCGGCTGGAGAGCTCGGCGGTGAGCGAGGACATCCCACTGGCACGGCCGGGGGAGATGGGCGTGGCGGGGTGCACGGCGGGCGCGGCGATGGAGCCCAGGTACTGGTAGGACTGGTCGTAGGACCAGGGCGGCGAGGGCTGCACCTGCCTGGTGTCTGCAAGCACAAACACAACGATGGGTGCTTGCAATGGCAAAACTCCACGGCAGCACGGTGGAAATAAAGGTGTTAAGTGCCCTGATCGTGAAATTTCAGTTCTGTACATCCCCCTCGTAAGCAGATCTTCAAATGGGTGTCTATAATGTTACTTGGGTTTATTTTAATTAAAAAAAAAAAAAAATTTGGTTGTAATTTCTTTCTTGTGAAGATTTTTTTTTTGTTATTTCCGGTTAATGGCAGGTAGAAAAAGCAAGTCAGGGAAAACCAGATGAAAATTTCCAAGTGGGAAAAATTCCTTCTTAGTCTTTGGGGCTGTGTGTTCACAGCTCTTTTAGCCCAAAAGGTGCCATGAAGGAGACCTCAAAGCCCATCCAGTGTCACCTCTGCCATGGCAGGGACACCTCCCACTGTCCCAGGCTGCTCCCAGCCCCAATGTCCAGCCGGGCCTTGGGCACTCAAAGGGATCCAGGGGCAGCCACAGCTTCTCTGGCACCCTGTGCCAGGGCCTGCCCACCCTCCCAGGGAACAATTCCTGCCCAATATCCCATCTGGCCCTGCCCTCTGGCACTGCAGAGCCATTCCCTCTTGTCCCTGCAGTTCCATGAAAATCACCAAGGGATCCTTTGCTGGCCACGGGACCAGTTTGGATGAGGTTTGAAATCAGAGAAGCCCAACAGGGAGTTTGTCCAAACCAGTTGCCTCAACCCTTTCCTGCTTATTTCCTCTTTGCAGATGGAGCTGGGGTTTTTGCAGTGCATTGAAATGTCTCATTTTTGTATAAATCAAAGAGTTTCCTCCCCTCTTTACCTACCCAGATTTCCGCCCCCCCCCCCCCCCCCCCTATTTTAGTAAAAATCGTTCTATTTTTTTCAGCTTTCAGAGCATCCTCCTGCAGCTCCATCAAGATAATTGCCTTTATCAAAAAACACAAATGCTGGATGAACTGCATTCAGATAAAACTGATACCAGCAAGGAAGGGAAATTTCCCAAGCCTGAGATGAGGACTTTGATCTCCCATCACAAAGCCCATCTGGAAAATATTCTTTTGTTGTTCTTTGTGGAGATGAGTTTTACATCTTGTTTGTTCCATCGTTTACAGGCAGGATTTATACAAAACTCAGGTTTTAAAAAGAACCAGTGAAGCTGCAGATCGAGCTGAGAGTTTCTGCTGAGTAACAAGTTTGAATTCAGATATTATTAATATTAATTTATTTTTTTTTTTTTTTCAGACACCTTCCCGCAAAATAAAATCATTCAATGGGCTCCAATGGAACAAAAAAAGCACAAAGCCCATTGTGTTTTGAGCTGCAGTATCACCTGGTTGTTAATTTATGGTCAGTGCTGATTAAAGATCACAGGGAAGGACGGGAGGGAATTCTCCAAGGGTGGAATTAAAATAAACACCACAGATCCTCCCCAGAGTGAGCCCTGCTGTGGGGTGACACTGCAGTTTCGGTGCTGAAAGGGCGTTAATTCAATCCTCACTCCCAAATTCCAGCAGGCAACCCCATGGATTTCAGGGCCCCATCTGAGTGCAGAATCCCAACAGCAGAATTCCAGTCCCAAAGGATTCCAATCCCAAATCTCAGCCAAAGGATGAGAACTGCCCTGTCTAGTCCTCCTGCCCTGGGAGCCCTGGATGTGCTCTGCCACAGGTCCTTCTGTCACCTCCTTTTAAGGGCTCTGCTCTGTTGCATCCCAGAATCCCAGAACCCCAGAGTCACATTATCCTAAAATCCCAGAGTCATAGAATCCCAGAATCACAAAATCCCGGAATTCCAAAACCCCAGAATCCTGGAATACCAAAATCCCAGAATCCCAGAGTCATAGAATCCAGAGTCACAGAATCACAGAATCCCAAAATCCCAGAATTCTGGAATCCTAGAACCCCAAAATCCCGAATCCCAGAATCCCAAACTCCCAGAATCCCGGAATCCCAGATCATAGAATCCCAGAATCCCAAAATCCGGAATCCTGAATACCAAATCCCAGAATCCCAAAATCCCAGAATCCCCAAATCCCAGAACCCCCAAATCCCATGGACACCAGTAAGAAGATGCATGAAAAGATGGAGGAAGCAAAATCTTGTCCCAGATTTACTGAACGCTGAGAAAAGAGTGAACTGAAATCTGGTTTCTTTCTTTTAGTGCTACTAAAAAAAATCAGCGTCCCAGGATGGGTCAGCTTGGAAGGGACCACAGCCATCACTGGTAATCTTAATTAAAAACCAGAAAATCAACCAAATATCTGTGTGTATTTTTCCTGCCTCATCCATTTCCTGTTATTTTTGACCTCTGGGGTGCTCCAAGCAGCGCCAGGCAGCCCCAGAAACTTCTTTTTAAATCTCCCCATCCCATTAAATCTTCCTTAAGTGAAGGTTCAAGCTACCAATCAATTTTTTGCCTCACTACCTGCATTCCCAATCCCTGAATTTGCTCTTAAAGATTCCCTTTTTGCCACCAGACTGGTTAAGAGCTGCAATCTACCGAGGGATGTTAATATAGAACATTATATATGTACAGATGTGAAAGCAGCTTGTGCTAATAACCCCAGGCATCAGCCTCCCAGTTTGTTTTTTATAATAAATGGAGAAAATTATCCCTGGAATAGCGTTTTATGGCCCAGTTTCCCTGGAATAGCATTTTTATGGCCCAGTTTCAGTACTGAGAGGCAGACCCAGCTCCCAGTAAAGTCAAGGTTTGCATTTCCAGCTCCTGGATCAGGGGCCCCAGGCACCATTTTATTTTTGGGAATATCTGCTTTCCTTCAGTTTTCAGGTTTCCCAAAATTAAACTGGAACGGGTTTGATTTGATCACAGGATTAGGCTACACACACAAAAAAAAAAAAAGGCAACAAAGTGTTTCCTGCTTTTTCAGCAAAGAAAACTCAGGAGTTGGTAGCGTGGCAGGGGAAACTGAAGGGGTTGAAGTTAATTTGGTGAAAATCTGGTGCAAATAAACGGGAGCTGCTTCTCACCTTGGAATATCCGTGGAGAGATTTGCAGAGGAGAGCTACTTCAACTCAGGCAAATAACCCAACTGGGCCCACACAGTTTCCAAGTCAAACAGGATCCCCCAAAACCATTTAAAAGCATCTCAAAATAACACAAAACCCGGGAAGCCGCTCCAACAAAATCCAGGAAGCCGCTCCAGTCCTCCCAGCGCTCCTCCCATTAGCGATTACTTTCCATTTCTGCTCTTTACGGTGTGAGAAAACGCATTTCAAACACGAAAACAGTTGTTAATCGCGCCCAGCCCCTGCAGGGCCAGAATTATGGTGCAATAATTCACACCTCTCCTTGCAGTCACGGGTTCTGCCGGCCCCTTCCCTCCGCCCGACACCCCATCAGGCACCGAGCACCGAACCATCTTTCGTGCCTCGTCTTGTTTTATTGCCCCGACACCGCGGCGTTCTCCCGGCTCTCCGCAGCTGTAATTAACCCCACGTTGCGCAACTTTTAATGATTTAACGAAACGCGCGCCGGGGAGAGACGGCGTGAAAAAGCGCCCAGAGCGGTTCTCCCCTTGGCGGCGGGGTGCTCGCCGCGGTTCCGCGCGTTCCCGGCCGGTTTTCCAGCTGTTTTCCAGCTGTTTTCCAGCTGCGCTGCCAGCTGTTCGCCCTCCCAGATGTGCAGTTGCGGGCTGCGGTCGCTGGATGGCGCTGGCGCTCCGGGCAGCGCCGGTCCCGCGCTCCCCCCGCGTTCCCCCCGAGCCCCGCGGTGGCTCCGGACCCCTCCAGCCCCCGTCACCCCGAGCTGCAGCTTCCCGGAGCTGTCAGGGCCCTCTGGGGACACCTCCTGCTAATTCCCGGCCGGGAATTGTCTCAAAGCGCGTCCCTGCGGCTCAGGGCACTGCGGGCATCCAAGAGAGGGGTGCACGGGAGGGGGTGTGGGATCATGGAATATCCTGAGGAGCAATAAACCCACCGGGATTATCAAATTCCAGCCCTGTCCCTGCCCAGCCCCCCCAGCAATCCCAGCCTGTGCATCCCGCAGCGCTGTCCAAACGCTCCTGGAGCTCTGGCAGCCTCGGGGCCGTGCCCGTTCCCTGGGGAGCCTGGGCAGTTCCAGCACCCTCTGGGGACACAAGAACACTTTCCCTGCTCTCCAGCCTGATCTCCCGCCGTCCCTGTCCCGAGCAGAGATCGGAGCTGTCCCCAGGAAGGAGCTTGCAGCCCCCAATGAATCTCCCCTCAGTCTCCCCTGCTCCTCCCGGACAATCCAAGCGCCCTCCACCTCTCCCCATCCTCGTAGGCCCCGCTGGGATCTCACCGAGGCGGATCCGCCCAGACCCGAAGCCATTCTTCCTCAGCAGAGGCCGCCCGGGCAAGGAGGCAGACAAAAAACACCTGTCAGGGACAGGAGACTGCTCGAGTGACACACAGCACAGCTATGGCTTCGAAGAGGCTGAGTTATTGACAGCCAAGGACAAAATCAGAGTAACCTATCCTCTGAATGGCCCAGTCCTGTGCGCCCAGGGGCTTAGGGGGTACTGCTAAAAGAAAGAGATTTACAGGTCCTTCCAAACCAAGAAACTATCCCATTCTGGGATTCTTTGATTGTGAGAACCTTCCTTCACACTCAGATCACAAGCTGATGGGTCAAGACCTCTGCCAAAAAGCACAGTGCAACTCCGTGAGGTGCCACTTCAGAACCGGTCCATTTTGTCCGAAAACTGTATCCTGAGTGTACGCAGGACACGGAGATTAATTCAATGGGACATCTAAGAAAACATAAATCCTGGGTATTTTAAATTATATCGATGGCATTTGCTTTTTGGATGGGGCACATGTGCCTCTCATGCGAATAATAATAAAATCACCAGAATGGTAGGTTGAGAAGGGAGCCTTTAGATCACCCAGGGCCACCCCTCGCCATCGCAGGGAACTACCTCCCCACTGATGCATGTCTGAATTTACAGGCTGCCTCCCAGCCCCGAAATGTCTAGCCTATGGCCTTTGAGACAAATTTCAGGGGTGGGGAGTTCACAACTTCTTTCAGGAATAAAAAAAAAAGGTCCCTCCAAAAATGGTGTCATGATGTCAGGCCCCAGGAAGCCATAAATCAGCAAGTTTCAGGGGGTGATTCATAAACTTTAGCTCAGATTTTTCCTTCAGGTCACAGCCAAAATCACCTCCCTGTTTCAATATAACAAATAAACCAACCCACACCACGCTGCCTAAAAGGGCGCCCCGCGAGATTTTTCATATTCTGACCAGAAAACCGCCGCGCCAAAGGCTCCCAACCCAAAGCAGGTAACAGGTCCGGGAGCTGCCAGGGAAACGTGCATGCGGCTGATCCCCGCGCCTCGGGCTGTGCCGTGGGAGCGCAGGCAGAGCCGGTTCTGCGTGTGTCACTGCAGGTCACACTCGGCGCTGCTCCCAGCCAGAGCCCGGGATGATCCCCGCGTTCCTGGAAGCTGCAGGAAGCGCAGCAGGATGTGAGTCAGGCCGCGGAGCGGGGCGGAGCCGGCACGGAGCAGGTACACCTTGGAAGCGGCCGAGCTGCCACCTTCACCCTTCTGCCATCTCCACCTCCCCTCCTCGCCCGTCTGCCTCCAAAATCACACCTGCCTGCTCGAAACTACAACCACTCGCACAAAACGCCTCTGAGAGCGGTTTGGGAATGGGGGAAGAGGACGCAGCGCCCAGCCACGATGGTGAGCAGTTAATTAGGGTCACTATTTATGTCAGCTGAAAATCCGCCCCACCCACTCCTGCCCGAGCGCGTGCACGAGGGGAGTTGCACAGGAAATCGGCCAGCCGGCCCGCTGCTGCCGCCAGACTTTCTCTCTCTCGAGTTGCACAAATGTCTGTCAGTCACACGCAACAACCCCCAAAGGGCTCCGCGATTCCTGCCCCGTCCTGGCAAGGCGGCAGGCAGCAGCTGGGACAGCAGGCACGGGCTGAATGAAAGCCGGGATTAACTCGGCGGTGTCAAACTCGAGGCAGGCGAGGAGAGAGCCGGCTCCTTAATTGCTCCGAAAGGCTGGGATTTGACCCCCTCCCCCTTTCCCCACACTTTCCCTGGTGTGATTTGCTAATCCTTCCAAAGGAAACAGACTTTTCTGGCGCGGCTTTCCCTTCCTTCGCAGCGCGAGGCAGGAACGGTCTTGACGGGCTTGTTCATTCAGAGAAGTGTCTTGCCTAATCGAGGAAATGACCTGTGAGATCTCTCTCTGTGTGTGTAGCCTAATCCTGTGATCAAATCAAACCCGTTCCAGTTTAATTTTGGGAAACCTGAAAACTGAAGGAAAGCAGATATTCCCAAAAATAAAATGGTGCCTGGGGCCCCTGATCCAGGAGCTGGAAATGCAAACCTTGACTTTACTGGGAGCTGGGTCTGCCTCTCAGTACTGAAACTGGGCCATAAAAATGCTGTTCCAGGGAAACTGGGCCATAAAACGCTATTCCAGGGATAATTTTCTCCATTTATTATAAAAAACAAACTGGGAGGCTGATGCCTGGGGTTATTAGCACAAGCTGCTTTCACATCTGTACATATATAATGTTCTATATTAACATCCCTCGGTAGATTGCAGCTCTTAACCAGTCTGGTGGCAAAAAGGGAATCTTTATGAGCAAATTCAGGGATTGGGAATGCAGGTAGTGAGGCAAAAAATTGATTGGTAGCTTGAACCTTCACTTAAGGAAGATTTAATGGGATGGGGAGATTTAAAAAGAAGTTTCTGGGGCTGCCTGGCGCTGCTTGGAGCACCCCAGAGGTCAAAAATAACAGGAAATGGATGAGGCAGGAAAAATACACACAGATATTTGGTTGATTTTCTGGTTTTTAATTAAGATTACCAGTGATGGCTGTGGTCCCTTCCAAGCTGACCCATCCTGGGACGCTGATTTTTTTTAGTAGCACTAAAAGAAAGAAACCAGATTTCAGTTCACTCTTTTCTCAGCGTTCAGTAAATCTGGGACAAGATTTTGCTTCCTCCATCTTTTCATGCATCTTCTTACTGGTGTCCATGGGATTTGGGGGTTCTGGGATTTGGGGATTCTGGGATTTTGGGATTCTGGGATTTTGGTATTCCAGGATTCTGGGATTTTGGGATTCTGGGATTCTATGATTCTGGGATTCCGGGATTCTGGGAGTTTGGGATTCTGGGATTCCGGGATTTTGGGGTTCTAGGATTCCAGAATTCTGGGATTTTGGGATTCTGTGATTCTGTGACTCTGGGATTCTATGACTCTGGGATTCTGGGATTTTGGCACTCTGGGGTTCTGGGATTCTGGGATGCAACAGAGCAGAGCCCTTAAAAGGAGGTGACAGAAGGACCTGTGGCAGAGCACATCCAGGGCTCCCAGGGCAGGAGGACTAGACAGGGCAGTTCTCATCCTTTGGCTGAGATTTGGGATTGGAATCCTTTGGGACTGGAATTCTGCTGTTGGGATTCTGCACTCAGATGGGGCCCTGAAATCCATGGGGTTGCCTGCTGGAATTTGGGAGTGAGGATTGAATTAACGCCCTTTCAGCACCGAAACTGCAGTGTCACCCCACAGCAGGGCTCACTCTGGGGAGGATCTGTGGTGTTTATTTTAATTCCACCCTTGGAGAATTCCCTCCCGTCCTTCCCTGTGATCTTTAATCAGCACTGACCATAAATTAACAACCAGGTGATACTGCAGCTCAAAACACAATGGGCTTTGTGCTTTTTTTGTTCCTATTGGAGCCCATTGAATGATTTTATTTTGCGGGAAGGCTGTCTGAAAAAAAAGAAAAAAAAAATAAATTAAATATTAATAATATCTGAATTCAAACTTGTTACTCAGCAGAAAACTCTCAGCTCGATCTGCAGCTTCACTGGTTGCTTTTTAAAACCTGAGTTTTGTATAAATCCTGCCTTGTAAACAGATGGAACAAACAAGATGTACAACTCATCTCCACAAAGAACAACAAAAGAATATTTTCCAGATGGGCTTTGTGATGGGAGATCAAAGTCCTCATCTCAGGCTTGGGAAATTTCCCTTCCTTGCTGGTATCAGTTTTATCTGAATGCAGTTCATCCAGCATTTGTGTTTTTTGATAAAGGCAATTATCTTGATGGAGCTGCAGGAGGATGCTCTGAAAGCTGAAAAAAGAGGGGAGGAAACTCTTTGATTTATACAAAAATGAGACATTTCAATGCACTGCAAAAACCCCAGCTCCATCTGCAAAGAGGAAATAAGCAGGAAAGGGTTGAGGCAACTGGTTTGGACAAACTCCCTGTTGGGCTTCTCTGATTTCAAACCTCATCCAAACTGGTCCCGTGGCCAGCAAAGGATCCCTTGGTGATTTTCATGGAACTGCAGGGACAAGAGGGAATGGCTCTGCAGTGCCAGAGGGCAGGGCCAGATGGGATATTGGGCAGGAATTGTTCCCTGGGAGGGTGGGCAGGCCCTGGCACAGGGTGCCCAGAGAAGCTGTGGCTGCCCTTTGAGTCCCCATCCCTGGAGGTGTCCAGGAAGGCTGGAGTGGCACTGAGTGCTCTGGGTTGGGGAACGGTGGGCATTGCACAGGATGAACTAGTGGAACGACATGTGGATCTTTCGAACCTGCAGGCGATCTCTGGACTCAATGCTGTCCAGGAGTATTCCAGATGTGAGCTCCTGCCTGACTCCAAGTCTACGCCAGCCTTCAGGCAGCTCACACATACACAGGGAACAAAGGGACAGCTCCGTTCTTCATATCCGTGACTGGCCTGAGAGTGAGTGATGGGAGAGAATATAACAGCATCTCCAAACATTAGGACTTAAATTCCGATATCCTTATTCACAGAGCTAAATCAACACATCACCATCTGACATATTTACTCATTGTCATGGCGAGCTGAGCTCTCCGTGCACATCACAGATCCCTCTTTGGCTTCCAGATCCTACACAATGGAACAAATTCATGTGTGCACCAAACATATGTCACTACCTACAAACCGAAGGGCAACAAACAAACATCATTCCTGTCCTTGGAATTGGCCAGCCTTATTTGTCGAGATTGCATACAAACCTATACCTTACCCGTGACAGTTAAATTCTTTTTCTGCTGCATGTTTTAGCATGTTTGAGTAATGGGTGGCAGTTGTTAAATCTTTTTCTGCTGACGTGTTTAGCTTGTTTGATCGCTGTAATTTTAATGACAGGTAAAGAATCGTTTCCTCATGAAATCCACTGGCATGGTGCCATTGGGCAATTTTCCTTTTTTTTATTTTAATTACTTAACAAGGCAGAACAGACGTATCCGCATCGACTCCTGCCTAAGTTGGTTTTTCTATGGCATACTTGCACTTCGCATGCAGTCGAGTGTTCTTTTTGTGATAACGATTATATTAGGGGAGTATTGACTATTTCAGGCACAAGGTCAGCTCACTGCTGGTGGCACATTAATTTTGTGGGGAAGGCTGGGTATTTTTAGAACCCTTCAATCAGATGGCGACGTGTGCTGGGGCCCTGGAATGTTTCAGAGGAGGAAATCTTGAAAAGCATCCAAACCTGATAAGAACAGAAGAACTCCTACTGGTTTCTCTGCCTCGCAATCTTCATGCACAGGTCGTGGGATGTTAAACATGAAAAGAGGAAGGGAAGGGCTTGCTGAATCACGTTAAAGCTGATTCCTTTACCAAATTATGGAGTGGGCAAGACCCAGTGCATGTGACCGTCTACTGACTAGTGAGCGGTTTAAGCAGGAAACAGAAGTGTAGTCAGAAAAGTATATGGGGGATGTTCCCATCCTGAAAAGTTGAACAGGCCATTCCGGTCCTGCAGGCATCCTGATTTTGGACAACCAGCCCAACCCATCAAACCTTCTCTCTCACTTCCTCTTCCCACCCCATTAACAAATTCTCAACAAAAGATTTCTGATCTCATCTTCCCACCGGCAGCAGAAGGCCTGGAAATGTTATTAGAAATCGGCAGGGTAATTTTTTTTATAAATATTAATTTTTTTTCTCCATACTGAATGAGTACAAACAGAACACCCATAACGGAATTTGGCAAAAATAACAATTTAAAATACAAGGCCGAATGACTTAAGCTGATAAAAGCCTTTTTTCCAAGAACCCCTTGAAATTCTCTTTTCCCATGGTGATAGAAACAGTCACAAGCAAACAAATCAATAATTAAAGAACAGAGAGCGAGGTGAAAAAGTAAAAATGATACAAATTATAATGTACAAATGACGAAGAGGGGTTGGGAATTCGTAATCCTTAATTCCAGCTAGCGGTGCTTTTGATTAAGAAACCTTTTTCAATTAGGAAAGCAATGGAGAGTAAGCCAGTGTGGCAAACCAATTTTAAGAAAGAAAATATATAGAGAAGGCTGGGACAACTCATTTTTATCAAAAGAATAATAGATTTCAAATTGACCTGCATTGTGTGTTACATAGAAACTCCCATTTTAGTGGCAATGTATGTGGGAAAGTCAAAAGTTGGCATTTTAATGAAGGCAGAATCAACACATTGCTTCCTGGCGAAAGCCAATAAAAGAGAAGTTTTTCTCCAAAACTGAATAATTACCAAATCCAAGTTGAACTAATTAAGGTCACGGGAGGGGATATCATAATCGACTGAGGTGCCAATATGTTCATGGTTCATTGTATCCAGCAGTTCTAGCTCCACGATTATGTTAGTAACACTAACTCGCAGGAGAGCCTGATGGATTGAGAGGCTTGTTTGCTATGGCAATATTTGCCGCTTTGGCTGGTATTGCCCTACAAGTAAAGGATTTTTTTCCTACTCCATTAGACAAATGGCTAAGTATAACGGGGAGCGAGGATGCGGGGAAGAGAACAGGCAAATCTCTGGGGGAGGATCAGGGGAAGACTGGAGTTGGAGAGTGTTCGAGTGAATTACAGTGGGACAGGGATCGTGTGAGAATGGGAGAGACGGGGGAACAGGGAAACAAGGAGGGAGGGCGAGGCGGGCTGCGGGGGGAGGAGGAGGAAAGGAAGGAATGGAAGGAAGGGAAGGAAGGAAAGGAAAGGAGAGGATAAGGAAGAAGGAGGAAGGAAGGAAGGAAAGGAAGGAGGAGAGACGCGAAGGAACGAAGGGAAGGAAGGAAGGAGCAAGGAAGCAAGGGAGAAAGAAGGAAGAAGAAGAAGGCAAGAAAGTCTTATCTCAAAAATTTCACAACAGCCTATCTTGCTTATCACCGGGAGCCAGCCAGAACAGCGCAGGCTGCCCAGGGAGGGAAGCCAGGGCTGCCTGTGTTCCATCGTTCGGAATTACGCTTCAGGGACAGACTTGAGAGGTAAAGACCACCATCTAAATGATGAAAATGAAAAAATAAAGGAATCGCTTACCACTGAATTGCCGAGTGTGATCACAATCTTGAGCTCCAAAACAGCCGCCGTTCTCTGTTCTTTTTTTTTTTCTGAGTTTTTTTGTTTTAATCTTTGCGCGTGAAGGGTTTTAAAAGCAGGTGTGAACCGACCATTAATCCATCCGACTCCTCTCGCACAGGGAAATGCAATGGGCCCAGTCAATGTTTGGGAGTACTGCTCTTCTGCGGAGTTCGAGGATCTGTTGCTTTAGAGGTGTGGGAAAGATGTGACATGTTTTCTTTTATATTACGGCACCATCTCCACCAAGCGATCTACGTGATTGCTGCAGGAGTAAAATATTATTTTTGTAAAGGCTGGTTAAGTTTGTTCCTTTTCTCCCGTCTTTATGCACAAATGCAATATCAGATAAATCACAGTGATTGCCTTGAGGCTTAAAAGACCCGTTCAATAAACTGACGCAGGCAGCTGTGGCTGTCCTGCGTATAATTCAGGGGTCCCTCCAGCCACTCCTTCCCCCTCCCTTCCAGCATCAGTTAATTTTTGTTTAGGATCACAAAACAATCCCACCATACAAATACAGCCTGTGCAAAGCAGAATGTCAGTGCTTTGTTGCAGAGGAGGTCACGTCTCAGAAGGAAAGCACAAGAATGTGTATATCCACGTGACGCCGGAATTCCTGAGACGGACTTTTTCTGGAGAAAGTGGGTTTTAAAGGGTGCAAAGGTTGAGAGCAGGAGAGGGGAGAGGCAGGTAAACCAGATCTGATTCCTTTTGGAAAAGGCAGAAGGATAACTTCAGCAAGAAAAACAAAAGTGCAAATGGCAGGGAGGCCAGAAAAAAAGGGGAAACATAATTGCAATGGATCTAGGAAGCAGAGGGGCGATGAGCGAAAGGCAGAAAGGATAATCTTGAAGCAGCTCCCAGAGCGTTTCACCTCTGTGTGTCACACGAGTTCGTGTTACAGGCAGTCTCCAGGGGCGGAGGTAGCGAGAGAAAAGAACACACAGTCATAAGGAACCCCAACCAAGCAGTGAAAGAGGAGGTGAATCAAAGAAATGGAATTAATGATGGCGGCGGATGGAGTGTGTGCTAGGGCAGAAAACAGAGCTCTGGTTACATCAACAGCTAGAGGTGCGGAGGAACGCAACCGAGAGGGGCTTTGGAAGAGAAGGAGGAGGTAAGAAAAACCTTTATGAGCATATTATACATGTTCAGCGCAAGATAGGAGGCATTGAAAGAAATTAAACTAAATCAAGAATTAATTCAGTTCAACAAGACAAGAAAAAGTTGGGAAAGGGACTAGAAGGGTGAGAATTTTATACCCATTTCTTAGCTGATAACCTCAAAATATCCATCACTTCTCTGAAAGACAGGATATCTAGAAGTGTGCAAATCACTCCCTATTGCACACCCATCTGAGGGGTGGGGGACAATGAGCAGGGGGCCAAAAGTAGAGGGAAGTTTGGATTCCTCATCCTGGCAGTGTCCCCAAGTTGGACAGTGAGTAGGTTCGCTGCCCCCAAGGAAGGGGTGCGCCCTGGATAAAACTTTAGGTCTCTCAGCCCAAACCTCCTAGATTCTGTGATAATGAACAGAGGGAATAAAAGCATAAATGAGCAGTGATCCCAGAAGGTGGAGGCATCCAAAGGAGGACTTTCTGGGATTTTTGGTGGTTTGTGTTGGTCGTTGGTATGGGGGTTGGGTACTATTCAAGAGGAAGGCCAGATTGACAATTCCACTCAATTCAAAATAACAAAAAGAAATCATTCCTATCGATGAGAAGAAGGATGAATGATCATTGAAATGAACATCAAGTTTGTAAAGCAACAAGAATAAAGAAAGAAGAAAATAAAGAAGGTCGAG
>CM019214.1:17346744-17372641 GCA_009741485.1 Malurus cyaneus samueli
TCCAGGAGGGGCTGGAGGTGCACTGAGTGCTCTGGGCTGGGACAAGGTGGGCATTGGGCATAGCTTGGAATCAATGACCTTTGAGGTCTTTCCAACCTAATTAATTCTGTGATTCACTGGTTAAAATGCAATTAATTCATTGAATTCTCCATTTCTCCACTCTTTCCACAACCCCCTGAAACCCTCAGAATGAGCTTGGCCCTGAGAGCCCCCAAAGAGCCGTGGCAGCACCCAGGGATGGAGCCACCTCTTTGGTGCTGGGTGAGCGTCCTTGGGGCCGTTTTTGGGGCGCAGGGGCCGTGTCCTTACCCGAGAGGCGGCTGGAGAGCTCGGCGGTGAGCGAGGACATCCCACTGGCACGGCCGGGGGAGATGGGCGTGGCGGGGTGCACGGCGGGCGCGGCGATGGAGCCCAGGTACTGGTAGGACTGGTCGTAGGACCAGGGCGGCGAGGGCTGCACCTGCCTGGTGTCTGCAAGCACAAACACAACGATGGGTGCTTGCAATGGCAAAACTCCACGGCAGCACGGTGGAAATAAAGGTGTTAAGTGCCCTGATCGTGAAATTTCAGTTCTGTACATCCCCCTCGTAAGCAGATCTTCAAATGGGTGTCTATAATGTTACTTGGGTTTATTTTAATTAAAAAAAAAAAAAAAATTTGGTTGTAATTTCTTTCTTGTGAAGATTTTTTTTTTGTTATTTCCGGTTAATGGCAGGTAGAAAAAGCAAGTCAGGGAAAACCAGATGAAAATTTCCAAGTGGGAAAAATTCCTTCTTAGTCTTTGGGGCTGTGTGTTCACAGCTCTTTTAGCCCAAAAGGTGCCATGAAGGAGACCTCAAAGCCCATTCCAGTGTCACCTCTGCCATGGAGGGACACCTCCCACTGTCCCAGGCTGCTCCCAGCCCAATGTCCAGCCTGGCCTTGGCACTCAAAGGGATCCACTCCCTGGGCAGCCCCTGCCAAGGCCTGAGCACCCTTTCCATGGGCAAATTCCTCCTGCTGTCCACCCTGAGCCTCCCCTGGCCCAGCCTGAGGTCATTCTCTCTCCTCCTGTCCCTGTTCCCTGGGAGCAGAGCCCGACCTCCCCGGCTGCCCCCTCCTGTCAGGGAGTTGTGCAGAGCCACAAGGTCCCCCCGGAGCCTCCTTTGCTCCAGGCTCAGCCCCTTTCCCAGCTCCCTCAGCTTCTCCTGGGGCTCCAGCCCCTTCCCGGCTCATTCCAGGATCTCTGAGGTTGAAAAAGCCCTCCAAGTTCCAACCTGTGCCTTGTCCCCAGCCCAGAGCACTCAGTGCCACCTCCAGCCTTTCCTGGGACACCTCCAGGGATGGGGACTCCAAAGCTTCCTGGGCAGGGACCCTAACCCTGACCACCCTTTCCATGAGGAAATTCCTCCTGGTGTCCAGCACAAAGCCCAGACTGTTTTGGGGTGGGCAGAACCTTAAAGCCCATCTCATTCCCACCCCCTCCCTGTGGACACTTTCCACCATCCCAGGTTGGTCCTGGGGTTTGGAACCAAACAGAGCACTGTCAAAAAAGTAGGAAAAAGAGGAAAAGCAGCACTTTGAAGATGTAGGGAACTATTAAGATAATTTGGATTGCTGAGGAATTATCGTATTGCCAAGGAATGAATGCCACAGATATTCCAGCTCTGTTTCCTAAAACAGAATCCCGAGCAGAGCACAGCAGGTTTTGGGTGGACTGCAGGATGGTGGGCTCAGACATTTGAAGTGTTGCACTGGATTTTCCCATTTTCCACATCCATCACATTGTCCTGCAGAGCTTTAGAGCCACCAGAAACATGGAAGTGAAAGCCACCCCTGCTTCCACCCTGCTCAGCTGCCCCTGACCCGCACATCTTGAGGCAGTCTGGGTGAGCAGCAGCAGGAATTTTTCTATAAATGAATGAGAGACATATCATTCTCATTTGCATAGAGCTTTTGCAAAAATCCCTCCCTCAGCTGCACATCTTGCTCCCATTTGGAGACTTAGGGCTTCTTCTGAGATCAGAGGGAGCCACTTGAACGTGCTCCAGCCTGTTCTGTTGTTGTCATACAGAACTTGCTTTGAAAGCCTCACACCAAATCGAAATTATTTGTTGGGTCTGGGTATAATTGAGTTGTAGAGAGGGCTGGAAACACAGGGAACCTTTCAGAAAGGAAAAAAAAAGTGCCATTTCTTCATTTTTAAAAAAAGACACTAAAAATTCTCATTCTTTATTTACACAGAATTAGAAATCACAAATTAAAAAATTAGAATACCCCCTCTGTTTTCCACCAGGAACCCCAGGTTCTTCTCCACAGAGCTGCTTTATCTGCCCATGGCCACAGAGATTTTCTGTAGAGCTGGCAGAGCTTCTCCGTGCCTTGTGAAGGAACCTGGAAAGGTTTTGTTCCCATGCCAGCATCCTTTCTGTCTTGTTCTAATTCCTTCCATTAAATGTCATTCAGCATTCTGGAAAAATCTGTCACAACATTTTCTCATCTGCCCCCCCCCCCTCCCCCCCCCCTCCCCCCCATACTGTCACCCACACTTGGTGTCTTTCTAAGAGATTTCTCCTTGGCAGAACCAAGAGCAAATTTGAGTTTTTTAGGAGTTTTTCAGGCCCTCCCAGCTAAAGACCTGGTGTCTCCAAGGGAAAAGCAATAATAGGGGATGTACTTGACACCTCTTGACATTAAATGTCATTTCTCTGCTTTTTGCCAGGGCAGAAGGAGCCCTCATCTGATGAGGGATGAATCCTGGTAGTTTTAGGAAGTTTCTCAACAATGAGGTGTGGAACTGTCATTTGAAATCTGGCAGATTCTACCTTAGCCTTGGCTCCTCCAAAGCTCCTGCTGCTCCACTCCATCGTATGTCTTCCCATGTTAAACCTAAAAGTGACAGGATTTAGGGGAAGGAAATGTGTTCCCATATAAAAAAAAAAAAAAAAAGAGTGGCAAATTCTAAAGGAAGCCAACAGCAAGCTCAGAGCTCTTCTAAGAAATTAAGGAAACCCGTCAAGGTGGGCTGGTGTGTCCTGGTGAGCTTTGGCTCTGGAATGTGTCTGCTCAAGGAATCCCAGACTCACTGCTCCAGCTTGAAATCTGGAGAGAGCCAGGAGCTTTGTTTTCCCTCTTCTCCTTCTCGGGAGTATTTCCTTCAGCACATGGCTCCTCTGCTGCAGACTCCACGCCTTGGCTGCCAGGAGAAGTTGTCTTTCTTCTGGAAAGATTTTTCCATAATTATTATTGTTGTTATCTGAGCTGCCAGCCCCAGGGATGAGCCCTTCCATTCAGCTGAGTCACGATGAAGCTCCTTCCTAAAGAGGATCTGCTCCCCTTCTTTAATCTGTACAGGGACAGAGAGGATGGGGCTGGACATCATTCCATGGATGTTGGGCAGAGCAGAGCAGGACTTGACTCTCCTGTGGAACATTCCAGAGTGAGAGGTCATAGGCTGGGCCAGGGTGGACACCAAGAGAAACTTCCCCATGGAAAGGGTGCTCAGGCCTTGGCAGGGGCTGCCCAGGGAGCTTTGGAGTCCCCATCCCTGGAGGTGTCCCAGGAAGGGCTGGAGGTGGCACTGAGTGCTCTGGGCTGGGGACAAGGTGGGCATTGGGCACAGCTGGCACTCCATGGTCTCAGAGGTTCTTTGTGACCCAATTCCCTCTGGGATTCTGAACGTTTCCTCCGCCCCCCTTCCCCTCTCCAGGTGCCTCGGACCTGACAGCGTTCAGCGACCCGCGGGTGGGGATCGAGCGCTCCTTCCCGACGCTGCCGTCCATCTCAGACCCGCGGATGCACTACCCGGGCGCCTTCACCTACACGCCCACGCCGGTCAGCTCGGCCATCGGCATCGGCATGTCGGCCATGTCCACGGCCGGCCGCTACCACACGTACCTGCCGCCGCCCTACCCCGGCTCGTCGCAGGCCCAGGCCGGCCCGTTCCAGACGGGCTCCCCCTCGTACCACCTGTACTACGGCACCTCGGCCGGCTCCTACCAGTTCTCCATGATCTCGGGCGGGGAGCGCTCGCCGCCGCGCATCCACCCGCCCTGCACCAACGCCTCCACGGGCTCCACGCTGCTCAACCCCAACCTCCCCAACCAGAGCGACGTGGTGGAGGCCGAGGGCAGCCACAGCAACTCCCCCACCAACATGGCCAGCACAGCCAGGCTGGAGGAGGCCGTCTGGAGGCCGTACTGAGAAGCTTTCACGGCGTTCGAGGGTCGGGACTGACAGGCTTCCCATTTCCCGGAGGGATCCCAGGAACTTCCTTGTGGGCCCTGCCGCGTTCGTGCACGAGTTCCAGGAGCAAACCCCTAAGGAGTCAGCGCTCCCAGGAGTTGCCAGCCCCCGGAGGAGCCACGTGGCTCCCGCACAGCGTTCCCGGCGGGAGAACGAGCTTCTGGCAAGGAGGATGCCCCGGTTGGTGGCCCAGAGGTAGCGAGGGTGGGGAGAAGGGTTTCCAGCCTGATTCCAGGCCCGTGGCTTCCCAGCGTGCCTGGGCTTGAAGGTCTCCACGGCCCTAAAAGAGAGTTTCGGTTCACTTCTATTTTTAAGACTTAAAACCTTAAAAAAAAAGAAAAAAACAAAAATAAGTCTTAGCGAGTTTACTGCATCTTACGGACATCTTTAAGGAAGTATAGGAAGATTCCCAGAGGGAAACTGTGAACGCTTCTGTTTTAGCAATGCTGTGAATGAGAGGTTTTATATGTTGGACTTCATTCTTTCTTTTCTTTGTTTTGGTTGCGTATTCCAAAGAATATGGAATTTTTTATTACTGTTTTTTTTCTTTTTTGTTTTGGGTTTAGTTTTTTTGGTGGGTCTTGTTTCGGTTTTTTTTTTTAGGATGCAGCTCATCCTGCTTTGCATCTAATTTGTTTTATTTCTCTTGCACCTTATAAATTGCAAAAAAAAAAGATTTTGCTCTTTTTTTTGTTTTAATCATGCTTGCTTCTTTCTTGCTTTGTCAACTGAAAGAATCAGCCCCTTTTTCCATTACTTAATTTAACTTTTTATCTCTTTGACTTTTTTTTTTTTTTAAACACAACGGCTACAGCCTTGGGTCATTTTCAACTACTGTATTTCTTTGATGAGTTCATTGATATTTATGCTCGATATTTAGACTTTTCTTATTTGTACTAAAAAATATGCCATAGTAAAACGGAAATATCAGCAATTGCCTTTTTTTGGTAGCAGCCAAAGTCAAATTTTTCCCATTGAAAAAGGCTGGAATAACGATGGGCGAAGTGACCTCCTAATTCCCTGAAAATATTGTTTACAGTTATCTCACTCTCATTTTACTCAGCTTAGATCCTCAAAGGCTCTGGGGTGCCCAATTCCCACTGGAAGGCACCAAAATCTCTGGGAATTTTGGTGCCTTCCCTTGCAGTAATCTCTCCCTATCCTCCCAGACTTTTCCTTGGTCCCAGCAGTGACCTCAGGATTGGGAATCGGGCAAATTCAATATTCCCAAATTAAATACCTGCCCACAGGAGGAACAGGACCCAGGGCAGGGCCAGATGGATAAGGGCAGAATTGTCCCTGGGAGGGTGGCAGGCCCTGGCACAGGGTGCCCAGAGAAGCTGTGCTGCCCCTGATCCCTTGAGTGCCAAGGCCAGGCTGCATTGGGCTGGAACAGCCTGGGACAGTGGGAGGTGTCCCTGCCATGGCAGGGGTGGCACTGGGTGATCTTCAAGGTCCCTTCCACCCAAACCATTCCCTGATTCCATGATTCACATGGCTCTGAGGGAATCTGGGTGAGATATGCTCCCGGCCCAGCAGAGCAAGGAATTTGTGCAGCACAAAAGCCACTGGAAGTTCCATTCTGCTGGAAAATTTATCAGGGCAGTCTGGAAAGCTCCAGAAAAGCCAGTGCCTGACCAATCCTTCAATTTCCATATTCTGGGCAAAGAGGAAGAGTATTTAAAAGGTATTTAAAGGCTGTAATAAACCTACAAGTTTTTCCCAAAAGCACGGAGCCCTCACGGCTGCCCATCGCTCCAGCACCAACATATCAGATGTCACTGTAACCTCCATGGCACTATTGTATCGGAGGGCTCCCTCCGAGCACGGTTCTTGTACTACTCCTAAAATCCAGCCTGCTGACGGTGACACGTGTGCGTCCCCAACGAGCTGATTGTTATTTAATGTACCTCGCAAACCGGAGAAACAATTGCGGGTCAACGCAGAGAGTATTTGAAAGCAGGGCTTCAGATCAGTGTTTGATGTTTTAAAAAAAAAAAAAAAAGTTAAAAGATAAATTAAAAAGATCCTTGGCTGCAGGCAGCAAAACAGCTGGACTTATTTAAAACCGTTTGTTTTTCAAGTTTTCTCTTTTTATATATATATAATGATTTTGCTTCTTTGTTTAAGTCGGATGCAGTAGCACTTTGGTATGAAACGAATTGAAGAATTTACATTGTCCAAAAAGGTCATTTGTGCAGAAAATAGGGAGTGTTTCCAGAGATCTCAGCAAAAGACCAAAATGTTTCTGTTAAAACTCATGCATGGCCATGTGGTTTTCATTTAATGGAATATCCTTCATAATTGTCCAAAGTTTGAACAAAAAAAAAAAAAAGGCAGAAAAACATCCAAATTCTATCAGAAATGTATTTTGAAAGTCTGGAGACCCTGCTGAATGCAGAAATGCATAGAACCCACCTGTTGCAGCATTTCCACAGCTGGACTCTCACTTCTTCAGTAGCCTAAAATAAAAAGTCCTTCATCACTGAGCAGCAGCTCTGGTCTCTGCAGAATCCATGCTGTACGCCCTCTGATTCTCTCAAACTCTGATTGATTACAGCTCTCAATTAAAATCCTAATTGATTACAGCACTCACATCTGCCTTGTGACTGGACCACCAAAGTGCACCAAGCAGGGTGTGGAAACACAGCAGGGAGGGACAGGAGAGGTGTTTGGAGGGGCCAGGAAGGACCTGGAGAGGGAATTTTAACAAAAGTGTGGAGTGATAGGACAAGGGGGATGGTGTTGAGATAACAGAGGGCAGGGCCAGATGGATATGGGCAGGAATTTCCTGGAGGGGGCAGGCCCTGGCACAGGGTGCCCAGAGAAGCTGTGGCTGCCCCTGGATCCCTTTGAGTGCCCAAGGCCAGGCTGGACATTGGGGCTGGGAGCAGCCTGGGACAGTGGGAGGTGTCCCTGCCATGGCAGGAGTGGCACTGGGTGAGTTTAAGGTCCCTTCTATCCCAAACAATTCCACAATTTGATGATTCCATGAGTTCAGCCCAGTGGCAGAAGTGAGGTCAATGTGGTCACTAAGGTGAGGTCAATGTGGTCACCAGGGTGAGGTCAATGTGGTCACCAGGGTGAGGTCAGTGTGGTCATCAAGGTGAGGTCAGTGTGGTCACCAAGGTCAGTCAGTGTGGTCACCACATTCCCAGGCCTGTGGGATACCATGGCCTCCATTCTGCTCAGCCCTTTGCCTCTTTGAGCCCCCAGTGTTGAAACCCACCCACCTTGGAAGCGAAAAAATCAGGGATTCACAGGAACGGGGTGTTGGCCTCTCTCAGCCTGGAGATCAAACCCTAAATCAAACATTTCTTATGTGCATCTCCTTTGTCTCCCTTAGCCTAAAGGTGAGCTTTAATTTGGCTCTGCCTGATGTGAACAGGATGAAGAAATGTAGAACTGATCACCAGCACGCTGCCCTGTGTTTTCACTGACACTTTTCTGGAATTTCCCAGTGTTTCCCGTGTGATTATTGCCAGCAATCAAACCTTGGAGTCCGACCTGTCTGGGTATGTCCAGCACTGCACAGGAAAGGAAAAGCCAAGTTCATTATCCCTGGCAATTAATCTGTTTAATCACTATGGCTTTCAGTGTATTCACTTATAAAAAGCCACAGTTGACTCAAATATTTGGGGGTTTTTTGCCGTCACTAAGGATGGCAAAGTTTTTCAAGGCTATGAAAACGCTTTAGTGTTTTTTCTCTTGCATCTTAAGAGCATTTAACAAGCAGAAAAAAAAAATACATTTGGATAAAACATTTCCCCCATCCCCATCTCCAAATTGGAGTGTAAAAGTATCTATTTTTATATGGATCTAGTAGACATATTTGTATAGTTTTATCATCCCAGGAGCTGAATGGAATCAGAAAAATAGAATTATTGTGCTCCTGCTCTGGAGAGAGCTTTAGGTACTTTGCCCTCCCAAAAGTCAGCTCGTGGCCCTCCTCACGCTCAGCTTGGGTGCTCCTTTCACAAGACAAAACTCCTTGTCCATGTCAAACTTTACTCCAAAGTAAATTCAGGACTATTGCTGGCTATGAGGACAAATATTTCCCTCTCCAACAAGATTTAAACACATGTAAGAGTTCCTGCTCGTCCCAGGGCATTGGAGAGGATCTTTAGTGCAAAGAGAAGATGGTGCAGAGAGCATCCCTGCTGTGAAGGGTTTGATTTGCAGAATTATGCCAAATTCTCTGCCGGGAAGGAAAGAATTCCTCTCCTCCAAATGGCTCAGAGCCTTTGCCAAAGTGTCCCGAATTTCCTGCACTCTTGAAACATTCGCTGCTGCTTCTGGGTGACCTTTCCCAAGGGGGTGTTTGCAGATTCAGGGAGAAGTGGATCCGTTTTCTGTCGTTGGAGCAAAACTCTGGCTCGTTTTCCTGCCCTGTAACCTTTCCCCGTTTGATTTCTGTCACCCTTGCTCGGGCAGTCCCAAGCACTCGGCGTTTCCTCTCCTTGTCCCCAAAGGGTTGCATCACCAGAGTTGTATTTATGTCTGTAAATAGATTTCCAAAGCTTCCTAGCCAAAATATTTAGTGCTTGTAATTAACTCCGCGTTTTTTCTGATTTTTCTGTGTTTTTAATGAACTTACCTTTGTGTTTGCTGAAATACTGTGAGACTTCTTTCTTTCCCAATTAGTTATTTTTAGGCTTCAAGAGGAACTACATTTTATTCACTTTTGTAAACAGTTATAGCATGGTCTCTATCCAACATCCTTCACTTTTTTTTTGTGGTGGGGAGAAAAACGTGCAAAAAAAAAAAAAAAACCCAAACCAATCTGTGGGTTATTTGTGGTATTTCGAGTTGGACAATTCCAGCTCTTTTTAAAACCAAAATTTCATTGTGAGGTGGTGAGGCTGAGGGAGGACACAGCAGGGCACAGCCCCATCGGGGTGGCACCAAAGGGAATTTGTTCAGCATTTTCTGGTTATGTTTACAAAACAGAGGCTGCAGCATCCTGCGACAACCCCAGTTTCCCTTTCAGGCTGAACTTTTCCAGAAGGGGAAACCACCAGGCCGTGAAATTTGGGTTATTTTGGGGAAACCACCAGGAAATTTGGGTTATTTTGGGGTCGATCACCAGAGATTTTTCTTCTTGGGGAGGGAGGGCAGGGGTGGCTGCTGATTTTTGGAACAAGATAGGAAAAGAGAATAGAATAAAAGAGAACAGAATGTTTTCCCCCGTCTGCCCCCGGTGTGATGCTGTCCACAGGGATGGCTGTGTCCAGCCCCACAGGAGGATTCATTACAGCTACCTAGAGCAGCTGGACTGCTGCAGTAGTTCTAATGAACACTTTGCTTTCTTTCCTTTCTTTCTTTCTTTGTACCACAGTTTCCTCTGTACATTCAATATCATAATTAGTGTGAATGACAAATAAAATGTTTGACAAGTACACACGTGAGCCTGGTGCATTTTTTATCAGGGGAAAACCTTCCCAGGGAAAAGGGGATCATCAGAAAGAGGGTACAGACCGTGTGTCACTCACAGCATCAAAAATAGGTTTCCATGTTCTTTTTTAATGATTTTTTTTCAAGCAAAGTGGTGTTTTCCTGCTGTGCAATAACTTGGTGAAAGGCCTGAAATCCAGTTAGACACCAAAGCAGGGTGAAATTTTACAGTGAGGCCCTGGCACAGGGTGCCCAGAGAAGCTGTGGCTGCCCCTGGATCCCTTTGAGTGCCCAAGGCCAGGCTGGACATTGGGGCTGGGAGCAGCCTGGGACAGTGGGAGGTGTCCCTGCCCATGGCTGGAGTGATCTTTAAGGTCCCTTCCATCCCAAAACATTCCATGATTCCACAAAATGAGATTTTGCATCTACAGAAGTCCAGTAACTGCTTTTCATCCTTGGCTTCTCAATTAAATCTCAGTATTTCAAGGTCATCCACAGCTCTTATTTTTCTTCATCTCTTCATCCTTGGATTGGATCCTTTTTGCTGTGGATGGTTTGAGCCTTCAGGAGCACCAAAACAGAGTTTGAGGTTGTTACTTAAAAGATTCATTGTGGGGTTTTTTTTCTCTCTAAATTAATAACAAAACAGAAATATTAATGAAACATCAGTATGGGTTTACCAAGCTTTCAAAATGAGAAAAAAAAAATATTGAAAGCTCATTTTGAAATCCTCTGTATCCAGGCATATGTAGATATATATATAAAATACCTTTTAATATTGGCCCTGCACAACATTTTAAATGACATTAAAGATTTTAGTCATATCCTTCTACACAATAATCAGGGAATCCCAGAATAGTTGGGGTTGGAAGGGACATTCAAGATCACTCAGTTTCAAGTTCCTGGACCTTCCAGACCAGGATGTTTTATATTTTATATCTAATTTATATAGACAAGGATTAGCTTTCAGCTGCTCCTCTCAGGGAAGTGACAAAACAGCTACAAACTATTAAAGGTGCGTTTTTCTTCTGACAGCTGCTCACATCTGTCAGGTGATAATTCATATTATCCTTTTGAAATCGGGGCCAAAGCACCCAGGGAAAGCAGTGGCTGAGTTCCAGGTGCCTCTTTAGAGGTGGAAATGTCAACACCCCCGACTCTGATGGGGTTCCTGGGTGCTCTGCCCACCGTGGCCTCTGACATTTCATTCCAGCATGCTCCTAAAACACTGCACTTTTATTTCCCCAGCAGATTGCTCCCCTAGTTCCATGAAACCCTCCTCTCGAGGTGGATGGTGAGGCAGAGCACGGCTTTGTTTTGTCTCTCTTTTTGCTACGCAGGAAAAGAAGCCACAAATAGTGATAGTCAAAACAAACCAAAAATATGACACTCAAGGGCATCTGGGCAGAAATGTTTGTTGCTGACTCTGGAAAGCTGGGCAGAGGACACAGCAGCCTTCTGGATTCTGGAGATTGTGCAGAGAGCAGAGTTCTGCTTGTGGAGAGGAAGGGAAGGTGCCAGAGTGCTACGGGCACTTTGAGCAGCCCCAGCTGTGCCACTGTCCCTGAGGGAAAGGCCACGTGTGCCTTCCTTGCCAGGCAGCTGGGCTGGGAGAGCCCCCATCCCCAAATGCCCCAGTTAACAGTGGTTGTGCCATTCCACACCAGTGGCACCTTCTTCTGCTCCTCTGCCTTCCTCCCTGCCCGGGGCAGCTGGAAAAGAGGGAGCTGAGAGCCCACAGGAGGCCAGAACAGCCCTCAGGGACACAGGGGTGACCCAGTGCCAGTCTGGGACCCAGAGGTGACCCCACCACGGTTAGGACCCAGAGATGACGCCACCGTGACAGTTTGGACCCAGGGGTGACCCCACCACAGTTGGGGCCCAGAGGTGACCCCACTGTGCCAGTCTGAGGCCCAGAGGTGACCCCACCTCAGCTTGGGACTCAGAGGTGACCCCATCGCAGTTGGGTCCCAGAAGTGACCCCACCACAGCCTGGGACACAGAGCTGACCCCACCACACCAGTCTGGGGCCCAGGGGTGACCCCACACCAGTTTGGTACCCGGAGGTGACTCCCCCACAGTTTGGGCAGCTGAGAACGTCCAGCCCACCCCTCCCATTGTGGTTACTGGAGAGGGAGGAGCAAAGGGCGGAGCAGGAGCTGAAGACCAAGGCTGGAGGCTGCTCCTGCAGAGGAGGGGCTGCCGAGAGTGAATGCAAATTGCTGTTGACTTCTTGTGGCACTTCACACCCAGCTCTTAATGAGCTTTAATTACCAAGGCCACTGTCTGGAGCGTTCTCCCACACGGCTGCGTTTGATTTGGGCAATGAGGGCTCATTAAGCACCATCAGCCCTCGGGGCCCCACCCGGCTCCACAGATCTCCTGGAAAAATAACCCAGGAGTGTGTCCAAATCCACAGATCTCCTGGAAAAATAACCCAGGAGCACGTCCATCCCCACACAGGGATGTCCTGGAAAAATACCCCAGTGTATCCAGCTCCACAGATCTCCTGGAAAAATAACTCAGGTGTGTGTCCATCCCCACACAGGGATATCCTGGAAAAAATAACCCAGGTCTGTGTCCAGCTCTACAGGGATATCCTGGATAAATAATCCAGGAGTGTGTCCAGATCCACAGATCCCCTGGAAAAAAAATACCCCATGAGTGTGTCCAGCTCCACAGATCTCGTGAATAAATAATCCAGGAGTGTGTCCAGCTCCACTGAGATCTCCTGGAAAATATAACTCAGGTGAGTGTCCAGCTCCACTGGGATCTACTGGAAAAATAACCCAGGAGTGTCTCCAAATCCACAGATATCCTGGGAAAATAACCCAGGTGTATATCCAGCTCCACTGGGATATTCTGTATAAATAACCCAGGTCTGTATCCAGCTCCCACAGATCCCCTGAAAAAATAACCCAGGTGTGTATCCAGCTCCACTAGGATATCCTGGAAAAAAAATACCCCAGGAGTGTGTCCAAATCCACAGATCGCCTGAATAAATACCCAGGAGTGTGTCCAGATCCACAGATCTCCTGAATAAATACCCCAGGAGTGTGTCCAAATCCACAGATCTCCTGGATCAATACTCCAGAAGTGTGTCCAAATCCACAGATCTTCTGGATCAATACCCCAGGAATGTGTCCAGATCCACAGATCTCCTGAATAAATACCCAGGAGTGTGTCCTTGGGTGCACACAGTGTCTCCCCGTTTCCCAGTGGCAGCCCCAAAGGCGGGGGGTAGTGGGGCAGGGTCAGATCCGTTTCCATCATATTTTGGCAGGTTCTGGCTCCTGATGTGTGCTCAGGGAGCAGACAATGCCCGGTTCACAGAACGGGCTCACAATTCTGTCCCTGCTGCCCCCGTGGGATTGCAGGGCCTGCTAATGGCACTGGCCTTTCCAGACATGACTAAAACATGACTCAGCCCAGCACTGTCGAACGGCCAAAAATACAATTTTCCCTCATCGCCGTATCTTTTTGCAACATTGAGTTTCTTTCATGGCTGTGAGATTATTTGGGAGTATCCAAATTATTACTCTTTCTCCTCCCTGGGAGAGCAACACCCTTGCTCCTTTTTCACCTCTGCTCACCATCACTTTGCCACCAGGATGCCCCGTGGAGCAGGACTTTAAAGTGTAGGCAGGAAAGGAATGTCCGAGTGACAGCTCATCCCGACTCCCGCCTGCTGGGGGAGGAAGGCTGAGCTCAGATAAAAGCGTGTTTAACCCTGAGGAGAAGGAAAATAAAAGCCCAGAACCTCCAGGTCCCCATCGGAATGTCTAGCTACTGAATTAGGAAGCTTGTTTGCTGGTTTTGAGTTACAGGGACACCTCGAAGGCTCCCAGACTGGATTAGTCAGCACGAGTCACTGTCTGGGAATTGTTTGGGTTTTTTCGAGAGGAGGATAAAACAATTTCGGGAGAAAATCTAATCCGCAGATTTCAAACGCGGCAGGGAGGGGGGGGCTGAGGGTTTTAGAAAAGGCTCCGTCCTGAGGGAAGGGAGGCTGTCGGAAAGGGGAAAGCTGCTCCCTGCCCACACAGAATTGTTTCCTGGAGCATGGCAGAAGCGCCTCTGGCTGTTTTACCTTGCAATGCCTCGAACGCAGCAACAGCCGGAGTTTTTCTGGGGAAGTTCCGATGGCAAACTACACCTGGCACATCCTGCGAGCAGAGCACAAAAACTCTGACAATCCGAAGTTTCACAACACCACCGCCTTTATTCCTGCCAGATTCTCACTCCCATTTATTTCGCTGCTTTCTCACACCAGAATTCCTCAGGATCGAGATCTCACAGTTTGTAGAATCACAGAATGGTTTGGGTTGGAAGGGACCTGAAATTCCTTGAAAATCAGTGAATTTTCAGTGAAACAGCAAAATCCCTGTGTGAAACCCCTGTGACAAACTTCACTCTTCCTCTCTGAAGTGTCTGTGCTAATGAGTTGCTCCGAATCAAGGTTATTTTCCACAGGAATGTTCCCAGTTTTTATTTTTGCCCCACAAAATTGTGGCTAAATTTGTGGAGAGGGGGAAGAAAATCTTCCCTTTTTTTTCAATTCTGTTCCCTCCTCTTTGCTATTTCTCCAGCTTCCTGCAAACCAGGGGCCTGGAGATGTCAGCCCAGCACAGGTAACATTGAGGGAGGTGTAATCCCAGCCACCCCAAGTGTGGGAATTACAATTTTGGGGCTGGATGTGTGGAAGCTGAACTATTTCAGAACAAAAAATCAAAACTTCCTGCACGTGGCAAACACCTGCCAGCATGATCCTAAAAAATCCTTCAGTGGCATCCTTTAGGAAATGATGGCATCCTTTAGGGAATGATGGAATCCTTTAAGAAATGATGGCATCCTTTAGGGAATGACGGCATCCTTTAGGGAATGGCATCCTTTAGGAAAACATGGCATCCTTTAGGGAATTATGGCATCCTTTAGGAAATTATGGAATCCTTTAGGGAATGATGGCACCCTTTAGGGAATGATGACACCTGGATGCTGACAAAGGTTGGACGTGCCAATCCTAAAACCCCGGCCCTTCCAGGATCCTCACTGTGCGGCAAGCAGCACAAGTTTGGGGTGAGTCAGCACCTTCACCACAGCCCATCCCAAGGATTTCCAAGCAGTCCCGGGGGTGAGAGGCCAAAATCAAGGGATTTTGGATGATTCTCAGTGCTGTCCTGACCATGGCTGTGACCCCACAGTGTCACTTGCAGCCCTAAAGTGTTAAAGGTCCAGATATTTTACCTCACAGTCCTGCTTTTCCCATTGATATTTATGCTTGATATTTAAACTTTTCTTATTTGTTGATGCTATTATTATTTAAATATGTCTATATTAAAAAAGAAATATCAACAATTGCCTTTTTTTGGTAGCAGCCAAAGTCAATTTTCTCCCATTGAAAAAGGCTGGAATAACGATGGGCGAAGTGACCAAGTGTGATCCCATTCGTTTGAGATGATTTTTGGGATCTTTTTGTAAGGCCCTGCTCTACTTCCCTGGTTCTTCAGCCAGAACACCTCCTGGAAAACATTTATCTCCTTTTTCAGTATCCCATAGCCCAGCTTGACATTTTCTACTTCCTAAAATCTTCCATGCACCTTAATTCTCAATGAGACACCACGTGTTAATGTTCAAGAATTTTCTAAGTGTTCCCTCAGCTCCACCAAAGATGAGAAATGAGTCTCTCATGGAGAGACCCCTCTCTGTCAGTGGTGGATTTTGCCGGTTTTCAAGGTCTTTACAACTCCAGAGCACTCAGAAAAGGGAGGGTGGGATACAGAGACCCCTCCAGACACTTCTGTGAGGGATATTTTTGTGCCTTTTTGCAGTAATACCGACAGGGATATTGAGATTTGCCTCCCACACGGGGGGAAAAGGAAGTTGGGGGAGAAGAGGGGCAAGTGGGAGGTCAAATTTATTCCAAATCTTTAAATAAGCAAAATTATATTTTCAATATTTTCTCCTTCCCAGGTGGATATTACAATTAGGAAGGAGAAAAAAACTCCAGGAGACAAAAATCAGTTCTGTTAAGAGAACAAGGTTTTTCATTGTCTGTTAAAAAGATGCAAAAACAGTCCCCAAATTGTGGTTTCTCCACTTGATAAAAATGTGTTAGAGCCCAGCCATCCCAGGAATTAGGTTTTCTTCTGTGATGCTGATGGAGCTAAATAATGCTAGGAGGGAAATAACCTCATTTTCTTGCAGCTGCTGCTCAGCATTTCTCTGAATTCTATTGCTCAGGTGCCTCTTTTCTCATCTGTACCACCACTCATACACTCCGTGGACGGAGCTTTATGACTTCTGTTTGCTGAGTGATGCATCTCAGCACGGATTTTACCTGGCCCAGCGTTTATCCCTGCCTTTTTCACTTGCTGGAGCAAAATCTCTTCCTTCCTGTGCCTCAGTTTCCTCCTTGCACAAGCGACACTGATCTTTGAGAAGCACTTTGAGCTCCGTGGATGAAAAGGTTCACGGAAGGGAGGTTGTTTTTATTGTTGTCTCCACTATAAAAACATGTCCATAAATCATCTTTCAGGGATAGTGAAGCAGGTTTCATTGGCTCCAGAGCTGGATGACTGAACAGAGAAGAATTTCCTTCTTTGGCATTTTCCCCTAGTTTTAATAACTTTGAACTCTTGCTTTAGATCTTGTTTACATTAGGCTGGTGCAGTAACCGTGTGTCTCCCTCCAGCAATTGTCTCCCTCTTCCCCACCTTCCTCAGGTATTTGGTTTAGGTACCAAACATCTGACTCAGGTCTTCCTGGAGAATGGCTGAGCTGGGGTGGATGGAAGAAGAAATTATTTTCCCTGTCAGAGGGGAGAGGGATTTAATGGGGGAAAGAGGCCATGACTGTCATGGACTCGGGCCATGGGAACAAAAAAATATCTTGGTTGTTACCACACCCTCTTGAAATGTTGAACATAAACTGTAGAGATGGCATTGCTAAAAACATTTGGGTCAGAGGATGGGAATGGGACCTTGTAAGCTGAACAAGCTCGGGGGCTGTGAAGGTCACAGCTCTGCTCTGGGCTGGGGTGGCCTCACTCGAGTCCTGGGGGCCGTTTGGGGCACCACAACGTGAGAAGGACGTGAAGGTCTTAGAGAGTGACTAAAGGAAGGATACAAAGGTGGTGAAGGGTCTGAAGTGGGAGAAGACTGAGGGGAGATTCATTGGGGCTGCAGCTCCTTCCTGGGGACAGGGACAGGGACAGCCCCAGGGACAGCCCCAGGGACAGCCCCAGGGAGCGGCTGGAGCTGGGCCAGGGCAGGCTCAGGCTGGAGAGCAGGGAAAGGTTCTTCTGTCCCCAGAGGGTGCTGGCACTGCCCAGGCTCCCCAGGGAACGGGCACGGCCCCGAGGCTGCCAGAGCTCCAGGAGCGTTTGGACAGCGCTGCCAGGGATGCACATGATGGGGTTGTTGGGGGGCTGGGCAGGGACATGGGTGGGACTCGATTCCTTGAGAGTGCCCAACTCAGGATATTCTCAGGATCCTTCCAACTCAGGATATTCCATTTTTCTGCGAGTTACACCTGTACAATTCTGCAGCACAGAAGGAGAACCTCCCAGGCTCCTGGGAAGGATGAGGCTACTCAGTGCCCGGCCCGGCCAATCCCTCCAGAGCGGGATTCCACTCGGTCCCATCGCCCCAAGGGGGGAACAACAGCCCCGGCGGAGCGCGGCTGCTGTGAGTCGCTGCAAATCCCGGCAGATGGAGCTCCACTCCAGGCGATGCTGCCTCAGCCCTTCTCGCTTTGTGAACCCGGGGAAAGGAGCAGCACGGGGAAAGAGTCCGCCAAAGCCAGCCTGGGTGCTAAATCACTGAATTATCAGGGCTGGGAGAGCCCTTTGGGATCACCCAGTGCCACCCCAGCCCCAGCAGCATCACCCCAAAGCCTGTCCCAAGGGCCACATCCAGACTCCTCTGAGCACCAGAGACAGGGACTGCACCCCCTCCCGGGCAGCTCATTCCAAGGCTGACCACTCTGACAGGGAATTTTCTTTGCCAACTCCACCCTGAGCCTCCCCGTGCAATTGAGGCATTCTCTCCTCCTTTCCCTTGGGACACGCAGCAGAGCCCGACCCCCCGGCTGCCCCTCCTGTCAGGGAGATGTGCAGAGCCACAGGTCCCCCGGAGCCTCTCCAGATTAAACAACCCAACTGGTGGAGATTTCCCCCAAACCTGGGTAAATTGGTGAAGTTTTTCCCAAACGCAGTAGCCACTCAACTCCCTGAAGTTTCCCTCTCTCTCAGAGAGACTGGAAGACAAATGAGGTTCAGGTTTATGATTTATTCTCAGTCTGCCTTTTCAAAGGGTTATCACCCTCCATGCAGAGTGAGGGCCCCTCAGAGCAACAAGAAACTGAAATTAAATAGAAACAATTATCATAAGAGTGCTGTAATCAGTGGCCAAGAGCACATCCCATAGCCCATTCCACAAGCTCAGATGCAGAGGCTGGGCTGGACCTCTTAAGACAAAAGGGAAAGACACAGTTATATTTATTCCTGCTGAACATTCCTAAATGAAAAGGTGATTATGTGGCCCAGAAATCACAACTGGTAACTACAAGTAATGAACAACCCAACAAACAACATCTCATGCCAACAAGAGGCCTTTGTTTCCAAGAGCAGATTTCTTTCTTTGTTTCCAAGAGCAGATTTCTTTCTGGGATCAATCTGCGAGGGTGTCCCTGTCCCCCCTCAGGGTGGCACAGGAGGCACCAAGGCAGGGGCCCCAGGCTGCCGACAGCGCCTTGGACTCGATGGGCTCAGAGGGCTTTTCCAGCCTTAATCCTGGGGTTCTGTGAAAGTTGTCCGAAAATAACAAAAACTGATGGAGCTGGGAGCAGCCTGGACACTGAGTGTCCCCACCCACAATCACAATCCGATGAGGGACAGATGCCTCTGCCCCAATGATGGAACAAAGGAGCCCATGGGACGACAACAGAGGGATTTTATTCACCAGCACGGATTGGATTTGCCAGGGAGTGTGAGGTGGGGAGAGAGAACGAGCAAAGCCCGTCAGAGAGAGGGAGGCACAGAGCACACGATCATCAGCTGCAGCTCCGGCAGCTTTAAGGTCCCCGCCCAGCCCAAGCCCTCGGTCGCTGGCGAAGCTCTCGGGGCTCCAGCAGTGACTCCGCAGCCGCTTTGTGCTGAGCGGGCCCTGGGCAAGGACAGGGGAGCAGAGGGTGCGAGGCTTCAGCCGCAGGGTCACCTGCAGGGTCCTTCTGGTGCATTTTGGGCTGCAAAATACAAGTGGCGATGGCGAGAAGAGCCTTTGCAGCCCCTTTGCAGCCACAGCCAGCCCGGGAAGGAGCAGCCGTTCCTCCCTGCCCGTGAAAAACCCGCGCTGCCCTCCCAGCCCAGCTCGGCTCCCCGGGCATCGCCGGCGTCACAGCGGGACCGTGGTGGCTTCTCTGGGGTGGGGGGACAGCCCGGTGGGTGCCGAGGGGTTCCTGGCACAGCCCCGGTGGGTGCCGAGGGGTTCCTGGATCAGCCCTGGTGGGTGCCGAGGGGTTCCTGGCACAGCCCTGGTGGGTGCCGAGGGGTTCCTTGAACAGCCCTGGTGGGTGCCGAGGGGTTCCGGCACAGCCCTGGTGCCGAGGGGTTCCTGGATCAGCCCTGGTGGGTGCCGAGGGGTTCCTGGATCAGCCTCGGTGCCGAGGGGTTCCCGGCTCAGCTCTGGGGCTCCACGGTTCCCTTTCGTTCTCCCAGAGGGAGCAGGGACAGCCCTGCCCCAGCTGGGAACTCTCCCACTCTCACTGGGGATGAGCAGTCTCTGCTCACAGGGGGCTCACTGGGATTTGGTTTGAAATGCATCAATAGCTGTCTGAAGTGTAAAATGACAGCGAGCTGCTTCTGGTGGACAGCACAAGTGGCCAGGAACTGTCCCAAGTGGGAAAAGCCATATATCACTTTGCAGGGGACAGCACAAGTGCCCAGCAGCTGTCTGAAGTCACAGAGGCCATCGAGATCATTCCAGAGGACAGCACAAGTGACAGGGAGCTGCAGAGCTGACCAGGCCTTCAAGATTTTCCCAGGAGACAGCATGAGTGATGAGGACATCTTCCAAGTGAAAGAGGCCATCAAGATCATTCCAGGGAACAGCACAAATGGCACAGAGCTGTCTCCACTGGAAGATAAAACCGGGTTCTCCCGAGGGGATACCAACATCTACAAGAAGTCCCAGGGTGAGGACACCCATAAGACAGAGCTGTCCCAAGGGGATAACAATGAGGATGAGAATGATTTCCCAGAACATGGCAAATATGATGCAGAGTTGTCTTTTGAGAAGATTATAACCTCCGGGACCTGTACCCATGGGAAGACCATGACAACAAACAGCTCTGCCATCGGGAAGAACATGAAGATGAAGAGGTGACAAGGAGGGCTCTGCTCAGTGGAATGGACAGCGATCAACGCTCGTCACCCAAACTGCCAGGGCTGCAGAGAATGTCGGGCCATCAGAGGGTGCTGGAGTGGCTTGAAGCTGGAGATGGAAAGGAAGCACTTAAAGCAACAAGGGAAGAGAGCCCAGATCCTGCCCTGCACAACCTCCCCAGCCCAGATCTGCCATGCTGGGGGCCCAGCCCATCCACGAGCAGCCAGCTGCCCCAAAGAAACGTCCCTCCCACTTCAGGCAGGTGCAGAGCATTTTCAAGGGTGCAGAGCGCTGGGGCGGTCAGTCCCAGGAGATCCACGCTCCGAGGAGGAAGCAGCTCCCGGGACACTTCTCTGCTCAACAGAGAAGGTGAGAGAGAAGAAGTTAAGTGACATTAGGGATAAGAGGACGAACACCAATTTGCAACCCACGCGGGGCCAACTGCTGAGCCTGCGGAGGAGACCAACAGTGAACAGTGAGGTAGGAAGGAGAGGCCAGTGGACGGAAAGGGCCAGGACCTTTGCTCTGTCCAAGGACCCATTTCCGTCCCACGCCACCTCCTCCTCCTCCTCCTCCTCCTCCCGCTCCCTGCACGTGCCCACCAAGCTGCCCCCACTGCCCCTCGGGCAGCCAAAGGTGGGACCCAGAGAGCTCCAAGAGCTCAGGGTCCCACAGGTGGAGCTCAGGGAGCTGCAGGCAGCGCCGCAGGGCAGACGGAGCCAGGCCCTGTCCCTCCGTGGGCACAGGCTGCCACTGGTGCCACCTCTGCCACGTTCGGCAAGGCTGGCACCGCTGACACCACTGCCCCAGTGCCCGGTGAGCCCCAGGGACACCGAGAGCCGGGGCGCAGAGTGAGGAGAGCGGGGGAGAAGGGGCCAGAGCCCCAACACCCCTGTCCTTGGCGGCCACACGCCCCGTGCCCAGGGTGTCCCTGCCCCCGCTCAGGGTGGCCCAGGAGGGCACAGCCCATGTGTCCCCGAGCTGGCACCTGTGCTGCCCATCCCCTCGGGGGCTCCAGCCATGGGGCACAGCCACACGGGCACAGCACCAGAGCCCCAGTGGGGAAATGACAACGAGCTGCCCCAGGAGAGTGCCAGGAATGAGCACGAGCTGCCCAAAGAAAACATCGAGCTCTTTCAAGGGGACAGCGAGAGTGACCAGGAGCTGTCTCAAATGGAAGATGGGAGCTCACTCCAGAGGGTGACCAAAGTGACGAGCAGCTGTCCCAAGTGGCACAGGCCATCAAGGTCATTCCCGAGGACAGCACATGTGACCAGGAGCTGTCCTCCGTGGAAGAAGACATCGAGGTCATTCCCGAGGACAGCACAAGTGTTGAGGAGCTGTCCCAACTGGAAGACACCATTGCGGTCATTCCAGGGGACAGCACGAGGGACACGGAGCTGTCTGAAATTGAAGAGGACCTTGAGGTCATGCCAGAGGACAGCAGCAGTCACAGGGAGCTGTCCTCGGTGGAAGAGGACATGGAGGCCATTCCAGGAGACAGCAGCAGTGACACAAAGCTGTCCCCGAGAGAATATGAAAATGAGGTCTCGAGAGGCGATCCATGAACATTATAAGGAGCTGTCCCAGGGTGAAGACACCCTCCACACAGAGCTGTCCCATGGGGATCATGAGGATGAGGTTTCCCCAGAAGATGGCAAACATGACACAGCGCTGTCTTTTGGGGAAGATTATAACATCCAGGACATGTCCCCATGGGAAGACATGACAACAAACAGCTCTGCCATCGGGAAGGAAGATGAAGATGAAAGATCTCTCCCAATGGGAAGAAGACAAGGATGCAGAGCTGACAAGGACGGCTCTGCTGGGTGGAATGGACAGCGATCAGCGCTCGTCACCCAAAGTGCCAGGGCTCCAGAGAATGTCTGGCCATCAGAGGGAGCTGGAGTGGCTGGAAGCCAATTTCCCTAATGACTGTCGGGGTGAGGATGACGAGGAAAATCGAAGATACAACGAGCTGTCCGAACTGGAACGGTGGGGATTGATGGAGATGGCCCAAAGGCAAGATCTGTTGGACTTCATGTCACCTCATGGTTACAGCGTGCATTCCAAAGGGAAGCACAGTGAAGTCCAAGAGCCGGCCCAAGGGGAAGATGCCATCCAGGAGAACATCTGGAACAAACCCTTGGGCCTGGTGGATGAGGAGGATCCCCTGGAGGGACCCAGCTGGGCCTATCCCGGCACCTCTCCCGCCCCAGGGGCTCCCATGTACACCGAGGTGGCTGCTGATTTCCTGGCCAGAGCTGCTGAGCAGGAGGAGACCTCCGAGACAGCAGCTCCTTCTGTCCTCAGTGAGGACAGGAGAATGGCATGGCCAGAGAGCCCACTCACTGTGGGCAATACACCAGACAGCAGCCAGGCTCGGCTGTACAGGGAGCACAACATCCCCAGGGAGAGCCAGGCCCAGACTGTGCGGGAGGAGGAGGCAGTGCAATATCAGCAGGAGGAGCAGGATCTGGGAGAAAAATTGATTGCGGGAGACGGGGAGGAAGAAATTACAAGAAAAAGGGAAGAGAGCTCAGATCCTGCCCCGCACAGCCTCCCCAGCCCAGATCCTGCCCCGCACAGCTTCCCCAGCCCGGACCCTGCCCTGCACAGCCTCCCCAGCCCCTCGCCTGCCCGGCTGGGAGCCCAGGCCCTCCACGTGCAGCCAGCTGCCCCCAAGAAACGCCGCTCCTTATTCAGGCGGGCACTGCGGGCGCTGCGGGGGCTGTTCCGCTGTCCCTGCCTGGCGGCACAGCCGGAGGAACAAAGCAGGCGAGGGAGAAGATTAATAAGATGAAGATGAATAAGATGATGATGAAGATGGAAACAAAGATGAAGAAGATGAAGAAGACAAAGGCAGAATCACAGAATCAGAGTGAAGTCATCTGGAAGGGACCCTCCAGCTCATCAAGTCCAACCTATGACCCAACACCTCCTCATCCCTGTTTTTAAACACATCCAGGGATGGTGACTCCACCACCTCCCTGGGCAGACAATTCCACCGTGCTATCTCTCTTTCAGTGAAGAATCTTTTTCTAACGTCTCACCTTAACTTGCCCTGGCGCAGCTTAAGGCTGCGTCCTCTCGTTCTGTCGGTTGTTGCCTGGGAGAAGAGACCGACCCCCCCTGCCCACAGCCACCCTTGAGGCAGCTGCAGAGAGTGGTGAGGTCACCCCTGAGCCTCCTTTTGTCCACACGGAGCCACACTGCTGGCTCCTGTTCAGTTGGTTCTTGACCAGTACCTGGTTAAATCCCTCTCAGCAATTTCCACCGATCCGTGGGCTGGAATCCTTTAGCCCTTGACAGACAGTTGGAGCCCATGTGGCTGCAGCAGTTCAGGTGTCATGAATGTTGCCTCGTGATCAAAGAACCCAAAACTGTGCTGATGGCACCAGCCTTTATGGCACTTTTTGATAACGTGGGTTCTCCTTTTCGTGTCATCATTTGGCTGTGAGCAGAACAGCACCTGAACTCCTGCCGTGTCAGCCCCTCAAGCCAGAGCCCTTAAGTCCCTTTTCATTGCCCTGGTGCTTTTCTTTTTAATCTCATCCCTGCCAGCCTGGAGTGCCAGCAGTGACAATCAGAGGGCTGAGTCAGCCCAGGGACTCTCCCAGGGACATCCCCGACAATGTGGGTAGGTGGAGACAATGAAAGTAAAGATGACAAGACAAAGATGACAAAGAAGTTAAGAAGATGACAATTCATAGGTCATAGGTTGGACTTGATGATCTTGAAGGTCTCTTCCAGCCCAGTTCATTCTGTGATTCTGTGAAGACAACAAGAAAGAGAAGAAGATACAAAGAAGATGAAGATGAAGAAGATGATGACTGTTGTAGTTATGAGACAAATTTAAGAGAGGACACTCTGAAATGAAAAGTCACCTCTAAAGGGATCTCCCTCCACGAATGGAAAATTAATACCGAAAGAGGACAGTGAAAAAAACAGACCCAACAGGAAATTTAAAACAGAATGCTCACGGAACTCATCCTCAGCCCCACAGACCCAGGAAAAAAGACCCAAAATGCCTGGAGAGTGGGACAAACATGGCAGAAATCCCCCTTCCCGACACGTGGTGCCAGATGCCCGGCTTTCACGCTGCGGGAAGTGGAGCTTGCGTGGGGAAATTGCAGCAGGAGGCAAAGTCCTGGCAGCTCTCTGGCATGTGCCCTCATTCAGAGCAGACGAAGCAGCTCGGCTGGAGTCTCTGGGTGCTCTCTGTGCCCGGCTCGGCTCCCCGAGGCTTGGGGCTGGAACGGGACGGCCCCGCTCCCGCCGGAGCCGCTCCTCTGGTGTCAGAGCAGCAGCTGCTGGGTCAGCTCAAGGCAGCTGCAAGGTGGCTCCTGCGGCTCCTCCGAGCCAGGGAAGGGAAAAGCTTTGGGATGGGCTGACCAAGCCAAGCAAGCCCAGGCGAACCGAAGCGCGCAGCGCCACGGAACGCCCGGGCAGTGAGGCTTGGAAAATGCCCACCCAGAGAGCCCAAATCTCACCCTTCCCCTGCCCTGCACACCCGGCCCCGGGCATGAAAGACACAGAACCATTTACTGGACATGGACACGACGATTCCGGACGAGACACTCGACACCGATCAGTTCAAGACAGTGATGAAGAAGGCGACGACGATGAAGATGATCAACAAAATCTTCATCAGATTTTCCGATGAAGACAGAGAAGACCTTGCAGATGAAGACAAAGACAGTGATACAGATGAAGACTAAGAAGACAGAAGACTTATTTAAGAATACATAGAAGAAGATTAGGAATAGGAGTTTAGAAATAGATAGAAGAAGAAGAATAGGAATAGGAATAGGAATAAGAATAGGAATAGGAATAGGAATTTTAAAATACTTACAAGAAGAAGAAAATAGGAATAAGAATAAGAATTTAAGTATACACAGAAGAAGCAAAGAAGAGTAGTATGAAGAAGAGTAGCATGAAGAAGAATAAGAAGAATTATTTAAGAATACAAAAACAAACGAAAAAAATTAATGAAGACGTAGAATTAGGAAATAATTTAGTTTTATTACATATTGTATATTTATATTACAGTCTTGATATAGAACGAGGAATATACAATATGTTGTAGTTACAATTTCTCAGAAAACAACCATCCCTTACTGATGAATTTGTATGTTTTGTAATAAAGTTTGTAAGACACAAGAGAAGGGTCTCCAGATGTCATTTCTTGTCTCCCAGAGGTATTGATACAGTTTCAAAGCCAATCCCGTGAGCCTGTGAGAGAACTCAGCTGGGTGAAGCAGACGGATGACCTATGGCCTGCCAAGTGGGAGTTCCCAGCGGCTGGTGGCATCGGCAGCGGGTTTGGCATTGTCAGTCCCATCTTCCAAGGAGATTCTGGGTCCTGTCCTTTGCACGCAGGCTCTGACAAGGGTTTCGATGCGAGTTGTTGCTCGTCGCATGTGGAGTCGTTGGCGGGCTGTATGTGGGTGTTGCGAGAGCCCATGAGTGAGCATTCGCCGAGGGACACCTAGAGTTCGCAGAGCGTGGCGTGGGTTCCACTATCCCCAACGAAGGCATGCAGGGGTTGGCTGTCGTATGCCGTTATGTCATCGAGAGCAGCACGGGGCTATCCCGTTGCACCCAAGGCACAGCCACGGTGGCAAACCCTTCCCCACGGAGGGGGTTGAGGAGCCATTCCTGGTCACAAAACCCAGGATGGTTTTTCCCAGAACTCCCTTTAGCTCCTTAGAGCCCTTATCCCAGCATTAAGTTTTAAGCTCAGGATCAAGGAATCACAGGAGTTGGCACGGCTGGCTGTCTGGGTTGGTGCAGGGAGGCAAGCAGGATTTGTGTCACGGAGTCGAGGCTCGGTGTTCTGACACAGGAGCTTGGTACGGCTGAATGATCTTTTTATGTCTTAACCCAGATTTGGA
>CM019214.1:17372666-17391808 GCA_009741485.1 Malurus cyaneus samueli
GGTGGGGCCCTGTTCGGTTGGAATGGACTGGCGATTCCACGCTTTCGTCACAAACTGGCGGGCTGCAGAGAATGTCGCATCAAAGGGTGCTGGCAGTGGTTTGAAGCCAATTCCCCATGAATATCTGGCTGAGGATTGTTGAGGAAGTTAAAAAGATACCGAGCTGTGTGTTGGATAATGGTGGGAGTATTTTAGAGGCGCAAAGGGATTGTTGGACTTCATGTCACTGTGGTGAGCGTGCATTCCGGGAAGAACAGCAAAGTTCAAGAGCCGGCCCAAGGGGAAGATAAAATCCAGGAGAACGTCTGGAACAAACCCTTGGGCCTGGTGGATGAGGAGGATCCCCTGGAGGGACCCAGCTGGGCCTATCCCAGCACCTCTCCCGCCCCAGGGGCTCCCATGTACACCGAAGTGGCTGCTGATTTCCTGGCCAAAGCTGCTGAGGAGGACACCACCGAGACAGCAGCTCCTTCTGTCCTCAGTGAGGACAGGAGAATGGCATGGCCAGAGAGCCCACTCACTGTGGGCAATACACCAGACAGCAGCCAGGCTCAGCTGTACACGGAGCACAGCATCCCCAGGGAGAGCCAAGCCCAGATCTGTTGCGTCGGGAGGAGGCGTGCAATTTTAGTCAGGAGGAGCATGTTGGGAGAAATATTGATTGCGGGAGAGGGGAGGAAGGAATGATTACAGAAAACGGGAATAGAGCTCAGTCCTTGGCCGCACGCCTCCCCAGCTCAGATCCTGCCCCGCACAGCTTCCCCAGCCCGGACCCTGCCCTGCACAGCTCCCCAGCCCTCGTCTGCCGGCTGGGCCGGCCCTCCACGTTGATGCAGCAGCTGCCGCCAAGAACGCGCTCCTTTATTCAGGCGGGCACTGCTGGGCGTGCGGGGGCTTTCGCTTGTCCTGCCTGGCGGCACAGCGGCAGGACAAAGCAGCGAGGAGAAGATTATAGATGAGTATGAATAAGATTGTGATGAGATGGGAACAAAGAATGGAAGAAGATGGAAGAAAGTCAGGGAATCCAGATCAGATAGTAGGAGAACAGTGAAGTCATTGGAGGGACCCTGCCAGTCTCTCAAGTTCACCTTGACCCAACACCTCCTACCCCGTTTTAAACACATTCGCATGCGGTATGGTGCATCCAACCCACTCCCTGGGCGACAATCCACCGTTGTATTCTCTCTTTCAGCTGAAGAATCTTTTTCTAACGTCTCACCTTAAACTTCCCTGGCGCAGCTCTAAGGCTGCGTCCTCTCATTCTGTCAGTTTGGTTGGTTGCCTGGGAGAAGAGACCGACCCCCCTGCCCACAGCCAACCCTGAAGCAGCTGCAGAGAGTGGTGAGGTCACCCCTGAGCCTCCTTTTGTCCACACGGAGCCACACTCTGGCTCCTGTTCAGTTGGTTCTTGACCAGTACCTGGTTAAATCCCTCTCAGCAATTTCCACCGATCCGTGGGCTGGAATCCTTTAGCCTTGACAGACAGTTGGAGCCCATGTGGCTGCAGCAGTTCGGTGCATGAATGTTGCCTCGTGACCAAAGAACCCAAAACTGTGCTGATGGCACCAGCCTTTATGGCACTTTTTGATAACGTGGGTTCTCCTTTTCGTGTCATCATTTGGCTGTGAGCAGAACAGCACCTGAACTCCTGCCGTGTCAGCCCCTCAAGCCAGAGCCCTTAAGTCCCTTTTCATTGCCTGGTGCTTTTCTTTTTAATCTCATCCCTGCCAGCCTGGAGTCCAGCAGTGACAATCAGAGGGCTGAGTCAGCCCAGGGACTCTCCCAGGGACATCCCCGACAATGTGGGTAGGTGGAGACAATGAAAGTAAAGATGACAAAGAAGTTAAGAAGATGACAATTCATAGGTCATAGGTTGGACTTGATGATCTTGAAGGTCTCTTCCAGCCCAGTTCATTCTGTGATTCTGTGAAGACAACAAGATGAGAAGAAGAAGACTACAAAGAATGGGAGATGAAGAAGATGATGACTGTTGTAGTTATGAGACAAATTTAAGAGAGGACACTCTGAAATGAAAAGTCACCTCTAAAGGGATCTCCTCCACGAATGGAAAATTAATACGAAAGAGGACAGTGAAAAACAACGACCCAACAGGAAATTTAAAACAGATGCTCACGGAATCATCCTCAGCCCCACAGACCCAGGAAAAAAGACCCAAAATTCCTGGAGAATGGGACAAACATGGCAGAAATCCCCTTCCCGACACGTGGTGCCAGATGACACCGGCTTTCACGCTGCGGGAAGTGGAGCTTGCATGGGGAAATTCCAGCAGCAGGCAAAGCCCTGGCAGCTCTCTGGCATGCCCTCATTCAGAGCAGCGACGAGCAGCTCGGCTGGAGTCTCTGGGTGCTCTCTGTGCCCGGCTCGGCTCCCCGAGGCTTGGGGCTGGAACGGGACGGCCCCGCTCCCGCCGGAGCCGCTCCTCTGGTGTCAGAGCGACAGCTGCTGGTCAGCTCAAGGCAGCTGCAAGGTGCTCCTGCGGCTCCTCCGAGCCAGGAGGGAAAAGCTTTGGGATGGGCTGACCAAGCCAAGCAAGCCCAGGCGAACCGAAGCGCGCAGCGCACGGAACGCCCGGGCAGTGAGGCTTGGAAATGCCACCCAGAGAGCCCAAATCTCACCCTTCCCCTGCCCTGCACACCCGCCCCGGGCATGAAAGACACAGAACCATTTATCTGACATGGACACGACGATTCCGGACGAGACACTCGACACCGATCAGTTCAAGACAGTGATGAAGAAGGCGACGACGATGAAGATGATCAACAAAATCTTCATCAGATTTTCCGATGAAGACAGAGAAGACCTTGCAGATGAAGACAAAGACAGTGATACAGATGAAGACTAAGAAGACGAGACTTATTTAAGAATACATAGAAAGAGATTAGGAATAGGAGTTTAGAATAGATAGAAGAAGAAATAGGAATAGGAATAGGAATAGGTGAATAGGAATGGAATGTTTTAATACTTACAAGAGAAGAAAATAGGAATAAGAATAAGAATTTAAGTATACAGAAGAAGAAGAGAGTAGTATGAAGAAGAGTAGCATGAAGAAGAAGAAGAATTATTTAAGAATACAAAACAAACGAAAAAAATTAATGAAGACGTAGAATTAGGAAATAATTTAGTTTTATTACATATTGTATATTTATATTGCAGTCCGTGATATAGAACGAGGAATATACAATAAGTTGTAGTTACAATTTCTCAGAAAACAACCATCCCTTACTGATGAATTTGTATGTTTTGTTAATTTAAGTGAGACACAAGAGAAGGGTCTCCAGATGTCATTTCTTGTCTCCCAGAGGTATTGATACAGTTTCAAAGCCAATCCCAGTGAGCCCCCTGTGAGCAGAGGCTGCTCATCCCCAGCACCAGTGGGAGAGTTCCCAGCTGGGCTGGGGGGGCAGGGCTGTCCCTGCTCCCTCCGGGAGAATGAAAGGGACCCGTGGAGCCCCGAGCTGACGAGGACCCCTCGGCACCGGGCTGACAGGAACCCCTCGGCACCCACGAGGCTGTGCCAGGAACCCCTCGCACCCACCGGGGCTGTCCAGGAACCCTCGGCACCACCAGGGCTGTCCCCCGCCACGAGAAGCCACCACGGTCCCGCTGTGACGCCGGCGATGCCCGGGGAGCCGAGCTGGGCTGGGAGGGCAGCGCGGGTTTTTCACGGGCAGGGAGGAACGGCTGCTCCTTCCCGGGCTGGCTGTGGCTGCAAAGGGGCTGCAAAGGCTCTTCTCGCCATCGCCACTTGTATTTTGCAGCCCAAAATGCACCAGAAGGACCCTGCAGGTGACCCTGCGGCTGAAGCCTCGCACCCTCTGCTCCCCTGTCCTTGCCCAGGGCCCGCTCAGCACAAAGCGGCTGCGGAGTCACTGCTGGAGCCCCGAGAGCTTCGCCAGCGACCGAGGGCTTGGGCTGGGCGGGGACCTTAAAGCTGCCGGAGCTGCAGCTGATGATCGTGTGCTCTGTGTCTCCCTGCGCTTTCCTCATTCTTTCTCTCTCCCCACCTCACACTCCCTGGCAAATCCAATCCGTGCTGGTGAATAAAATCCCTTTGTTACCGTCCTGTGGGCTCCTTTGTCCCTTCATTGGGACAGAGGCATCTCTCCCTCATCGGATCGTGATTGTGGGTGGGGACACCTCCCACTGTCCCAGGCTGCTCCCAGCCCCAATGTCCAGCCTGGCCTTGGGCACTCAAAGGGATCCAGGGGCAGCAAGCTTCTCTGGGCACCCTGTGCCAGGGCCTGCCCACCCTCCCAGGGAACAATTCCTTCGGAGAACCCTCAGAGCTCATTCCCTGGAGCCGGGCTGGGTCTGTTCCTCACCAGTCCTGCCTGCCTCGAGCAGCCTGTGCAGGGCTGGAGGGTTCCCCAGGGCAGCCCCACCCGAGGCAGCAGCAGCAGCAGCAGCAGCAGCAGCAGCACAGCAGCAGCAGCTCTGTGCTGCTCCTGGCAGATCCCTGTGGGAGCAGCTGGACAGGGCTGGGCAGCCAAAGAACCCAAATCCCCACGCAGCAAAGGAGAGATCGCTGAGAGCATCGGCAGCCCCGGTACCATCGCTGAGGGCATGGGCGAGCCCCGGTGCCATCACTGAGAGCATCGGCAGCCCCGGTGCCATCGCTGAGAGCATCGGCAGCCCCGGTGCCATCGATGAGAGCATCGGCAGCCCCGGTGCCATCGCTGAGAGCATCGGCAGCCCCAGTACCATCGCTGAGAGCATCGGCAGCCCCGGTGGCGGCAGAGCCCTGAGGGACAGCTCTGGGCCCTGGCCTCCCATGGGAGCCACTGCCCACAGGGCCCCGGCCCGTCCGTGCGGCCAATTCCCCATGCCCTGGACAGCGCAGCCGGCAAAGCCAGGGCTCTGCAGGGCGGGACCGGGGCTCTGGGCTGGGAGCGTGGCCAAAGCCTCCCGGGGCTCCTCCGGGCACAGCAGGGGCCACAAGGCCGGGGCTGCTCCGTGCCAGATCCCGTCCGCTCCACTGTCGGTGGCTCCGGGGGTGGCCCATTGTGACAGGGGGGTTTGTGTGGGGCCATTTGTGATACGGGACATAGTGGTGACCAGAGACCTTTGTGACATCAGAGACCCCCACCCTGGCTATGAGGGGTGCAGACCGCTGGGGTGCTCAGTCCCAGGAGAGCCGCGCTCTGAGGAGGAAGCAGCTCCCGGGACACTTCTCTCGACGGAGAAAACGAGAGAGAAGTTAAGTGAGCTTATGGATAAGAGGAGAAACACCAATTTGCGACCCACCCGGGGCCAACTGCTGAGCCTGCGGAGGAGACCGACAGTGAACAGTGAGGTAGGAAGGAGAGGCCAGTGGACGGAAAGGGCCAGGACCTTTGCTCTGTCCAAGGACCCATTTCCGTCCCACGCCGCCTCCTCTTCCTCCCTCCTCCTCTCCTCCTCCTCCTCCTCCTCCCGCTCCCTGCACGTGCCCACCAAGCTGCCCCCACTGCACCTCGGGCAGCCAAAGGTGGGACCCAGAGAGCTCCAAGAGCTCAGGGTCCCACAGGTGGAGCTCAGGGAGCTGCAGGCAGCGCCGCAGGGCAGACGGAGCCAGGCCTGTCCTCCGTGGGGACAGGCTGCACTGTGCCACCTCTGCCACGTCGGCAAGGCTGGCACCGCTGACACCCTGCCCAGTGCCCGGTGAGCCCCAGGGACACCGAGAGCCGGGGCACAGCGCGTGAGGAGAGCGGGGAGAAGGGGCCAGAGCCCCAACACCCCTGTCCTTGGCGGCCACGTGCCCCCGTGCCCAGGGTGTCCCTGCCCCCGCTCAGGGTGGCCCAGGAGGGCACAGCCCGTGTGTCCCCGAGCTGGCAGCTGCCACCTGTGCTGCCCATCCCCTCGGGGGCTCATGCCATGGGGCACAGCCATATGGGCACAGCAGCAGAGCCCCAGTGGGGACATGCCAACGAGCTGTCCCAAGGGGGAATCTGCAGAGACCAGGAGCTGACCCAAGTAGAAGAAGTTATCGAAGTCACTTCAGAGGACAGCACAAGCGACCAGGAGCTGTCCTCAGTGGAAGAGGCCATCGAGGTCCCTTCAGAGGACAGCCCGAGCGAACAGGAGCTGTCCTCAGTGGAAGAGGCCATCGAGGTCCCTTCAGAGGACAGCCCGAGCGACCAGGAGCTGTCCTCAGTGGAAGAGGCCATCGAGGTCCCTTCAGAGGACAGCCCGAGCGAACAGGAGCTGTCCTCAGTGGAAGAGGCCATCGAGGTCCCTTCAGAGGACAGCTGAGTCGACCAGGAACGGAGCTGTCCTCAGTGGAAGAGGCCATCAGGTCCCTTCAGAGGACAGCATGTCCGGGCTCAGATCGGAGCGTGTCCTCAGGAAGAGGGCCATCGGGTTGCTCAGGGACAGCAGAGCAAACCGGAGCTGTCCTCAGGGGAAAAGGGCATCGAGGTTGCTTCAGAGGACAGCACGATGAGCAAGAGTTATCCTCAGTGGAAGAGGCCATCGATATTGCTCCTCTAGAGGACCGCATGAGTGACCAGAAGCTGTCTGAAGTCAATGAGGCCATCAGGCTCTTCCCGGGGAACAGCACAAATCTTGAGTTGCTGTCCTCTGTGGAAGAGTTCATTGAGGTCTTTCCAGAGGACACCACGAGTGACGAGGGGCTGTCCGAAGTCGACAAGGCCATCAAGCTCTTCCTAGGGGACAGCAAGTGTGACCAGGAGCTGTTCCAAGTGGAAGAGGCCATCAAGATCCTTCCAAGGAACAGCACAAGTGAGCAGAAGCTGTCCCCAGTGAAAGATGACACTGAGCTCTCCCAAGGGGATAAGAAGGTTTACAAGAAGTCCCCGAGTGAAGACATGCACAAAGAAGAGCCAGGCCAAGGGGAGAGTGACAGTGATGTGGAGCTGACCCATGGGGATAACAACAAAGATGAGAAGCTTTCCCCAGAAGATGGCAAACATGACATAGAGCCGTCTTTTGGGGAAGACTTCCGGGTCCAATCCATGTCCCTATGGAATGGACATGACAACAAACAGCTCTCCCAGTGGGAAGATGATGAGGAAGAACAACTCTCCTATTGGGAAGAAGATGAGAGTGAAGAGCTGACAAGGTGGGCCCTGTTCGGTGGAATGGACAGCGATCCACGCTCGTCACCAAAACTGCCAGGGCTGCAGAGAATGTCCAGCCATCAAAGGGTGCTGGAGTGGCTTGAAGCCAACTTCCCCAATGAATATCGGGCTGAGGATGATGAGGAAGTTAAAAGATACAACGAGCTGTGTGAATTGGAATGGTGGAGAGTAATTGAGAGGGCGCAAAAGGGAGATCTGTTGGACTTCATGTCACCTCGTGGTGACAGCGTGCATTCCGAAGGGAAGCACAGTCAAGTCCAAGAGCCGGCCCAAGGGGAAGAAGCCATCCAGGAGAACATCTGGAACAAACCCTTGGGCCTTTAGTGACTGGATAGGGGTTATGGAATCTCCCATGTGTAGGTTGGACCCAGTGATCTGGGCCGTATCCTGTCTAACCTCTCTACACGCTCAGGAACTTAATCTGGGGCTTCACCATTACTGTGTTGAATGGTGCACCGATGGGTGGCTGTGTTTCCTGGCCAGAGCTGCTGAGCAGGAGGAAGACCCCGAGAGACCAGCCTGCCTTTGTCCTCATGTGAGGACAGCGGAGAATTGCATGGCAGAGAGCCCACTCGATCTGTGTTAGGCAAGTCAGCCAGGACAGCAGGCCAGGCATCTGGCATTTACATGGAGTTCATGGGAGATGTCACAACCAGCCCAGAGCCTGATATGGCTCCAGTACTGTGGTCAGTGGAGGAGGAGCGTAGGTGCGAAGATCTTGGGCAGGCGGAGCAGGAATCTGGTGAGAAAAATTGATTGCGGGATGTAGCGGGGTGTAGGCAAAGAACTTAGTTGATTGCAGTGAGAAGAAAAATAGAGGAGACAGAGTAGCTCAGAGTGCTTGTGTCCTGGGGCACTATATAGGAGGTCGAGTTGTCTACCAGTTTCCCAGTGCGCGTGGCCAGTATGGTTTCCGTCCATCAGTTCTCCCCATGCCCAGATCCGTGCCGTCATGAACGCAGACACGCTTCCCCAGCCCGGACCCTGGCCTGCCACCAAAGCCCTCCCTCAGCCTCTCAGTGCTGTGGCGGTGCCCCGTAGCTAAGTGCATTGCCAGGCCACTCCCGAGCGGGTTCGCAAGGCGCAGTTGTGATCCTTCCAAAGTAAAGCGTGGGATCGGATCCTCTGCATCTTATTCAGCGGTTGGGTTCGGCACGGCGCTGGGTGGGGGGCGCTGCAGTGTGGGTTTGTGTGTGCCAGCAAGTCTCCTGTCTCTGTGCGGAGGCACCAGCCGGAGGGATGTATACATAAGCAGGCGAGGGTAGAAGTTATTTCTATTTTATAGTCGATGAGGATGCAATAAGATGATGGATGAAGATGGAAACAAATTAGTGAATAAGAATGATTGAGAGTAAGGACTATATAAAAGGCAGATCACAGAAGTTAAATCACATGAGTGAAGTTCATTCTGGGTGTAGGTATATCCCATGCCAGTGTGCTCATGCAATTGTTCTTTTCTAAATTCCCCTATGAGCCCCAGACATACCGTCATCTCATGCCCTGTTTTTAAACAATCCAGGATGGTGACATCCACCACTCCCTTGGGCAGACAATATTCTTTCACTCGTTCTGACTAAAGTGCCTTCTGGCAGTGAAGAATCTCTAGACGTGCTCACCTTAATGACTTTGCATCCTGGCGCAAGGTTTCTTTCATAAGGCTGCTTACCTCTCGTTCTGTCGGTTGTTGTCTAGTGTGAAAAAGATACAGACGTACTTTCCGACCCCCCCGCTGCCCCCACAGCCCCGCTGAGTTGACAGGCTGTGGAGAGCGTTGAGGTGATGGTGCACCCTGAGCCTTTTCATTCTTGTTTTGTGCCACACTTGCAGTATGTTTTCTTCCTGCTGACTGACTCCTGTTTCAGTTTGTTTCTGGTGACATTCTGGTTAAATCCCTCTCAGCAGATATTTTCTCACGCGAATCCGTTATTTTCGTTAATTTGTGGTAGTGATATCCTGTTTGTAGCTCGTTTGACAGACAGTTGTGCAGCCGCAGTGTGCCTCTGCAAGCAAGTTCATTCCAGGTGTCAGTTTTTTTAACTTATTGGATATGTTTGCCTCGTTCTGGGATCTTAAAGAACCACATGTACTTGTTGGGCTGAGTGCACCAGGCTTGATCTTGGCATGCGATGTCTTTAACACGTGTTGTTTTGTAACGTAGGTGTCCTCTGTTGTTCGTTCGGTCGTGTTTTATGTCGATCATTTTGTGCTGTTTTTGGCTTATAGAAGAGCTGAGTCTTACCTGATATGTACTGCCGTGCGTGTCGAGGTCCCGCTCAAGCGCAGAGGCCTTAAGTCCTTTTCAATTGGCACCCTGTGTGGTCGTTTTCTTTTAATTCATCCCTGCCGAGCCGTGGTTAGTTGCCAGCTCATTGTTGAGTTGTGACAAGTGTCTCGAGTTCTAGGGCGTAGTCAGCTCAGGGGACTTCTCCGTTAGGGATAATCCGCGGACATATGGATAGTGGGAGGAGGACACAATGAAAGTAAGATGACAAGTGTACAAAGGATGATCATAAGAAGTTTAATGTGAAGAATGGCTCATATTTCCAGTACTGTCATAGGTTTGGACTTGGGATGCGTAGTTATCTTGGGATTAGGGTCTCTTGCAGGGGTCCCAGGTCAGATTCTCTGTGATTCTCGTTGATATGAACAGAAGTGATGAATGTATAGGACCAGAAGAACTATACAAAGAAGATGGAAGAGATGACTGAGAAGTGATGCATGACTGTTGTCTGGTGTGAGACAAGGTTTACAGTACAGTGAGGTACTAGCTCTGTAAATTGTATGGAGAAAAGTTCTTCCTTAGGAGGGTCTCCTCCAGCAAGAGATGGAAATGAATGTAAAGTGAGCCGGAAGAAACTCGAGTGAAGAACAACTCTGATTTAGGATTTTCCCCTAACATGAAGAATGTTAAACAGGAAGTGCTCACTTCGTGCAGAGCTTGCATTCTCTGTCTGAGCCGATTTGCTCTATCTCCAGGGAATAAAGAAGAGCTCCAGTCAGGTTCCCTTGTTGAGAATGGGTGAGAGCAAGATGCGATGGGTGCGGTAAGTCCCCCTTCCCGTACACGGTGTTCTATGGTTCCTAGATGTTCTGACCGTCCTGCTTTGCACGGCGTGGCTGTTGGGAAGGTGGGAGTCTTGGCATATGCGGGGAGAATTCCGTAGCAGGCAGGCAATAAGCATGCTGGCAGTCTCTTCTTCATTGTCCGCCTCATGTTCAGAGCAGCACGACAGCTCGGCTTGGAGTCTCGGGTGTCTCTCTGTGCCCTGGCTGGCTCCGCGCAGGGCATGTGGGGTCAATGGTAACGGGGGAGTCGTAGCCGCCGCTTGTTTCGCCCGGTTCAGCGCGCTTTCTCTGTGGGGGTGTCTAGGGTTTTAGCGATGATCAGCTGCTGGGTCAGGCTCAAGGCAGGCGCTGATGGTTGGCTCTGGGCAGTGTTTTCTCAACGAGGCCAGGGAAGGGAAGCTTTGCGAGGGCTGTACCAGACCTTTTACAGCTTAAAGCCCAGGCGAATAGATCGCGAAGCGCGCAAGCGCCGTACTGACTATTTGTCTCTTCCGGGTGTCAGTGGAGGCGTGTGGTGAAATGCGGCCAGCTCCAGGGATGAGCTCGATTTAATCTCCCCCTTCCGCTGCCCTGCACACCCGGCCCGGCATGAAGACACAGGTAACCATTTTATATCTGAATTTATGGTGGACTTCTCTCTCGAGCGAGTTGTGCCGGGACGCTAGTACGAGCTGCGAATCCTACGGATTCTACGATTCAAGTACAGTGATGTTAAGATAATGAGCGACCGACGTGTAAGATGTAGCTAGTAGTCGAATAATCTTCGAGGTAGCATATTTGTTATTCCGTGATGACGATGATGTAGACCTTGTGTCAGGTGGGACGCGATGCACAAGGACAGTGTATACAGATGTGAAGGTATTTTAGGGGTTACGAGCAGAAGATGCCTTATTTAGATACATAGTGGAAGAAGATTGAATAGGGTTTAGAGATATTAGATAGCAGAAGATAGAATAGGTAATAGGAATAGGAATTAGGTAATAGGTAGATAGGAATAAGAATTTTTAAGTTGTGTAATACTACATTGAAGGACAGAAAGAAATTAGGATAAGAATGAAGAATTGTTTTACAGTATAGCGAGCTGGAGAAAGCTCTCAATGTAGAAGATGATTTGTTATTTGATAGTAGTTTGAATGTAAGTTTGAGTTTAGCTCATGTAGAAAGGATAAGAAGAATGTGATTTAAGAGATTTATGCCAAAACAATATACCTAGAGTAGAATATAATCTATTGTCTGGAAGTAGAGTTTAGCAGATATAGGACAATTCTATTTAGTTTTTGTTTTTTTATTTGATCTTTATTGTTAGTTTTTTGTTTTCGTGTGTTGGATTTTCTTTTAATTTTTTCAATGTGAGTTACATGCTGCTTATGATTTTTACTTGATTCGATGGAAGGTATTGCCAATATGATTGTGAGGTTTACTTTTCTTCTAAGAGAACAATGTCTCCGTACTTCGAATATGGATAATCTTTCTGTTAATTATTGTTTTGTAATGACAAGTTGTAATAGACACTCAAGTTAGATGGAGTTTTCATTTAGATTTTTTGTCAGTTTCTTGTCTCCAGAGGTATTGATACAGTTTCAAAGCCAATCCCAGTGATAGACGCTCCCCTTGTGAGCAAGTGAGGTTTCTTTCTGATCTTCCCAGGCACCAGCCCGTGGTGGAGATCCCGAGCGTGGGCTCTGGGTGGGGCTTAGGGCTTGTCCCTTTTGGTTTTCTCCTCTCGGACTCTTTTCGTTTGTAGAAGTTGCACCGTTGGAGCCCAGAGCTTGGAGCGGGAACCTCCCTCGTGTATGGGCAGCCGTTGGGGATCTTGGTATCCAGGAACCCCTCGCGGCACCATATAGGTGGGTCTGGTGCCATATTAGGAGATATCCCCATCTCGGACTCCGTGTGCCACGGTGGCGCTCTGTTGGTCTCGCCCCGCCCTCGACTGTAGAAGGCCACCAACTGGTCCGCTGTGCGGTCTCGAGCCGGAATTGCTCTCTGTGTGACCGCGATCTGGGCTGGGTTTTTCAAAGTGTTGTTACTAGGAGGAAAATGTTTTGCGGGCAGGTGCGTTGGTTGATCATCGTGTGCTGAGAACTGCTGCTTCCCCATCCCGGGCTGGCTGTGGCTGCCTCAAAGGGCTGCATAGGCTCTTCCTCGGCTCCATCGCGGGCGTCATCGTGTTATTGTGCAGGCCCCAAGAGATGCGACGCAGAAGGGACCCTGCAGGTGCCCCGTGCGCGTGAACGGCCTCGCAACCCTCTGGCCTCCCTGTCCTTGCCCAGGGCGCCGGCTCAGGCACATAATGTCGGACCGTGCTGGCACTGCATGTGAGTCCCTCCGAGCTTCGCCATGTTGCTCGATCTCGTGAGGGTTTTGGGGCTGTGGGCTCGAGTACGCTTAAGTTCTGCCGGAGCTGCAGCTGGCAACTGAGTCGTGGGGTGCTGCTTGTGTCTCGTTGCGCTGTATCGGCTCTTTTCTTCTCTGTCCCCACCTCACAGGACTCTCTGGTGGCATATAGTCGAATATCCTTGTTGGGGGGGGTGAATAATCGAAGTCCGCGCGTTTTTGGTCTTATGGCGTCCTCGTGGGGCTCCTTTGTCCCTTCATTGGGGACAGAGGCATCTCCTCTTCAGTCGGTCGTTAAGTTGATGTTTGTGCGGTGGACACCTCTCCACGATGTGTCCATGGCTGTCCCAGCCCGCAATGTGCTCAGCTTGGCCTTGGGGTCACTCACAAAGGGAGTCGCGAGGGGGCAGGGCCACAGGGCTTCGTCGTGGGGGCACCCTGGTGGCCGGGGGGAGCGTGCCGCACGGGCCTGCGCCATTGGGTGTATCAATGTCCTGTTGCTGAGGGAGGGACTCCGTTGGCTAGGACGCTCGATTTGCGGCCTCTGGAGCCGGGCTGGGTCTGTGTTGTGCCTCACCAGTCCTGCCTGCCGTCGAGCTGATGGCCGTGGCTGCAGGGGGTGGCGCGCGGTTTCGCGCCGGGCGGTAGCCCCACCCGAGGCAGCTAGGCACGCGCAGCGTCGGGAGCGGAGCAGCGAGGCTTCTGGTGTCTGGCTCCTGCGCCGGGGTCGCTCTGTCGGGGAGTCATAGTTGGCGGGCTGGAGCAGGGCTGGGCAGCCAAGGCAGGGAAGCCGCGAGATATCGCCTACGCTCGGCAGACTGGCAGGAGTCAGCCTTCGCGTTGCTGGGGGGGGGTGATGGGCTGGGGGGGGGGGGGGGGCCCTGGGGCTGGACTGGTGGTTATGAGTCCTGTGGGCAGTCCCGGCACAGGGGGGCTCCGGTCGGGCTGGTGGCTGGCTGTGGGCTTTGCCCCGGGGTGGGCACATCCATTCCTGCGTGGGGGGCATCCTGGTGCTCGCTCGGCATGTCGGGGTCTAGCCTGGGCTTTTGGGTTCCACCGGGGGATCGGTTCTCTTCTGGTGCGCATGACTCGTTTCCCAGATCCCCAGTTCGAGACGACTTGTCTAGAGGTGAGTGGGAAAAATGCCCTTCCCAGCCATGGAGTTTTCATTGTCGTGCCGCGGCGGTGCTCGCGACGTCATTTTGTACGCCCCAGGCGGGGCAGATCGACACTTTCTGGTGGCGCGACCGGTGTCGTGCCACCTCCAGCCCTTCCTGGGACACCTCCAGGGATGGGGACTCCAAAGCTCCCTGGGCAGCCCCTGCCAAGGCCTGAGCACCCTTTCCATGGGCAAATTCCTCCTGGTGTCCACCCTGAGCCTCCCCTGGCCCAGCCTGAGGCCGTTCCCTCTCCTCCTGTCCCTGTTCCCTGGAGCAGAGCCCGACCCCCCCGCCTGCCCCCAGGGCACAGAAGGATTGTTCCTTTCTTAGGCCCTCTCCTTCTCCTCCTCTTTGCTTTCCAAAACCAAATACGAATCACTGAAGAATGACAAAAAAATTCCCACACGAGAGGCTGGGACTGGATGTTCAGCCCTTTTTCTGTCCCCAGGGACAGCCAAGTGTGCCCTTCCTCCCCTGCCCAATGTCCCACCGCAGAGTCCCCAGGCCAGTGTTCCTCTTTGGGGGAGCAGCAGCCGGGACATTTGAGAATTTATACAGCCCTAAGAGAGGGGAAGGCAGGAATTGTCATTTCATTCGTTCTTTCATTCAATCCTGCAATGGGACAAGAAATTGTTCTTGGTGGAGCTTGGAGATGCTTGGGGGATGTCAGGGGTGGTCTCACCTGCAGGTTGGGCTCGCCCCTGGCTCCATCAGGGGCTGCTGGGTTGGGTCAGTGAAACAAAGAGAAACCATCCAGTCCAAGGTGAAGTTTGGCAACAACTGTGAAACTGAGACCAGAAGCAGCACTAGTGACAGGTTCAAGGTGTTCAAAAAGGGCTATTTCTTCTCAAAATGGAGCATTTTAGCCTGAGCTACACTGTGCGACCTACACTGCTTCCCTAAATCCTACAGATCTTTACTGTTGATGGATGCAGTTTTTCCTTGGAGCATGCAAGACACAAACACACACACACACACGTAATTTAAGAAGGAGTAAATAATGCAATACAATCATTATAAAAGGATTGGCCAATAGCAGAACTTCAAATCACACTGCAGAATCTCTGCTGGTTTTTGCTTTTCCATCTTGGCTGTTGCCCATCGCAGAAGCAATAAACAGAGGCATTTTCTGGTTACTTCATTCTCTTTGCCACATCCAAGTATGCATATTCAATCTCCTGGTCAGCAGGGCACGTGTTTGTAAATTCATCTCTTGCATAGGCATTTTTCAAGTATCTTGAAATCCCTGTCATTTCAGGTGGGAAATGAAAATTTCGGTATTTTTTTGCAACGACCTTTCATTAAATAGACAAAAAAAAAAAAAAAAAGAAGAAAATGTCTATGACACATATTAACTGCAAAACACCCAAACATCCCAAACCTACTCTTTATGCCCATTTTTCATTTCTGGTCTGTGAGTCTGGTGTTGGTGACGAAGGGGAAAAAAGATAAAAAGAAGACATGGGATGAAGAAAGCTGCTGAACTCACTGTAAAGGGTTTGTTTGGTGTCTATATCTATATAGTTATATCTACATATCTATATCTATATATCTATTTCTGTATCTATATCTGATCTATAATCTATATCTATAATCTATATATCTATATGCTAAAGCTGTGCAAAGCCATGTGGATCAGTGGAACACACTGAAAGAGATACAGGTTAACCCAGCAAACCTACACCAGAATTAGCAGAAGAGCCCTACAGGAATAGATTGCACCACACTTGGAAACTTTCACTGAAACAGACAGGAAAAATTTGAATTAAAATCCTTAATTTGAAATTATCCAGGAAAACAAGTCTTGGCTGATCCCTAATCCCTGCCTGCAGGCAGTAGGGATGGTGTGACAGTGTGACATTCCTCCTCTGCCCTTTTTCCTCCACCTGACCCCAGGGGACCCTCCCCGTGCTGGTCCCAGCCACCTCCCCAGGTTTGCCAGGCCTGAGCTCTGGGGTGTGGGAAAGGGCTCATCCCTGGCTGCTCTCTGCAATAGGATCAACCACGAGATGTCTGGGCGAAGTTTTCACTTGTGGAGGTGTCGGACAGGCAACTGAAACCCCCATTCCTCTGAGAAAATGGGAGTGTAAAGGAAACTTCCTGAAGTGACCATGTTTGTTTGAAAAACAATGACATTCCAGTGTGGACATTTCTCTTCCAGAGCCTTCCAGAGCAGAATCCCAGAATCCCAGAATCCCAGAATGGTTTGGGTCAGAAGGGACCTTAAATCCCAGGCTGTCCCAGGCTGCTCCCAGCCCCAATGTCCAGCCTGGCCTTGGGCACTCAAAGGGATCCAGGGGCAGCCACAGCTTCTCTGGGCACCCTGTGCCAGGGCCTGCCCACCCTCCCAATATCCTATTTAACCCTTCTCTCCTTCAGCTCAAGGCCATTCCCCCTTGTCCTGGCACTCCATGCCTCTGTGCAAAGTCCCTCTCCAGCCTTTTGGGCTGTGACAACCTCAGTCCCAGGTCAGCAGAGCTGTTCTATGAGTGTGGGTGCTGCTGCATGAGGAGGATTGGAGCCTTGCCTGGGAGGCAGGGGGTGGACACCACCGTGTCAGCCTTACTGGTACCAGTGGGGATGCTCAGCAAAGCCAGAACTGGAGTTTAAACACAAGAGAGGCAGAAACTGGGATGGATAACACAGGGTAACCTTGGCTGCGGTCACATGCATGGAAATGCAGATGAGAATGCTTCAACATTTCTCTGCAGCCCTGGATGTCCAGAGTAGCTGAGTATTTGTATTCCTATCATCTGCTTATGTTAGAGGAAAGGTAAATAACCCTTCTGTAACCATACATTAGTTGATACTGCTCTGGTTTGTTTTGTGCTGTTCCTCCCTTCAAGCACAGTGGGAGGCAGAGGTACAAGTTACACACATTCCTGGAGGGGAGACTCGGGCTCAGCGGCGGGGAAGAAGCTGCCTGCTCTCTGGGACTGCTCCTTTTTTTCCCCCTCTTCTTTGGACTTGTTTTTTTCCCCCTCATTTTTTTTTCATCTTCTGAGAATTAGAAGATCCCCGTGGCACAACAGGCAAGAAAGAGCCTCCAGTGAACCACTGGAGTGACTCTGTCCCCCAGAGGCGGAAGCCACTCCCAGGAGGGAAGAAAACACTTTAAGATCCAGCAGCAGGCTCCACAGGTCTTTTTTTTGGTTTATAATTTTCTTTCTTTTTTCCCTCTCTTCTTTGCGAGCATATTATTTTGTTGTTGCTGTTGTTTTGTTAAATAACTTTTTTTTTTCTGTTTCTTTTCACTTTCCTTTCTGTGGAAAAGTTTGTCTCTAGGACCTGGGTGGGGAAAGGAGGGGGGTTTTGCTGGAACTTGGGAGTGTTTGCCCCCGTTAAATTAGTTCAAACCACGACACTGGATCCAGCACTCAGCTCATCCCTGCCAGCAGCTCAGCCCCTGCAGCCACAGCACCGATGTGAAACAGCTCTGCCAGACCCACAACTGCCAAAGAGAGGATCTGGCTGTGCTGTAAGGAAACAGCCTCAGTGTCCCTGGCTCTGGGATCCCAGAAAGGATCCTTCTGCCTTCTAGAAAAGGGTTTAGGCTGCTGCGCTTCCCTTCTCTCCAGGAGGCTAAAAAAGCAAACGCAAACCTTGATTATGTGGAGCTTTGGTAGGAGGTTGCAATCGGCTAAAGTGAGCTCATCTCCATCCAGGAATTTCCGGCTGGAAACGGTGATCTCCTCTGTGCTGTAAGCATCGATTTCATCAGGCAAGGGGCTATTTAAATAGTTGTCCAGCTTTTTCAGGGCTTTAAGCAAAGATTTTTCCAAATCTGGGTTAAGACAATAAAAAGATCATTCAGGCCTGTACCAAGGTCCCTGTGACACCGAGCGACTCGTGCATCCTGTCTCCTGGCACCAACCCAGACAGCCAGCCGTGCCAACTCCTGTGATTCCTTGATCCTGAGCTTAAAACTTAATGCTGGGATAAGGGCTCTAAGGAGCTAAAGGGAGTTCTGGGAAAAACCATCCTGGGTTTTGTGACCAGGAATGGCTCCTCAACCCCCTCCGTGGGGAAGGGTTTGCCACCGTGGCTGTGCCTTGGGAGCCACGAGCCAGTGCTTGCCCACAGGCAGCACAGCCCAGCTGTGGGGTGACAGCAGCGAGTCCCTGGGATGCCACTCTGGGCTCTGCAAAGCCAGCCCAGGCAATGAACCTGAGAGCTGAAGGACAAGGACAGAATCCTGGAATGATTTGGGCTGGAAAGGACCTTAAAAACCACCCTGCCATGGGCAGGGACAAGCTCCGCTTCCACGTGATTCCAAGGCTGCTCCAGCCCCAATGTCCAGCCTGGCCTTGGGCACTCAAAGGGATCCAGGGGCAGCCACAGCTTCTCTGGGCACCCTGTGCCAGGGCCTCCCCACTCTCACAGGAAGGGATTTCTCCCTAAAACTGAATGCCACCCTGCCTGAGGCCATGGTGGCCATGAGGGTCCTGCTTTAGGGGCCCCTAAACCCCTGCCAAGGGGGTGCAGTCCTCATTATTTATGGGAACAGGGCAGCTCTCACTTCCAGAGAACCATGCTGTCAGCAAAGTTCTGGGGAAGGCTCAGCCCCACTGACCCCATAACTGAAGGAATGAGAGGCTGGAATTGGTGCTGCCATGGCACCAGCAGTGTCTGCTTTCACCAGCTCTGGGAATTCTCCATCAGGGGAGGGAACAGGCACAGATTCCCACAGCCTCTGGAAAATCCCTGCTTAACCTCAGCTGGAAATGGCACTTCTCAGCAGTGCCCTACAGATGCACAGGTCTGGTTTCTCCCTCAGGGCTGAGAACAGGCTTGCAGCACCTACTTTCATTTGCATCTTTTCTCGGGTTCTTTATAAACGCGGAGAATTTTGCAAAGACGTCATTTCCGGCCGAGTTCGACTCGGGGTGCTTCGGTGCAAGTTTGGGATACCTGGGAAGGTAAAAGAAACAAAAGGAAGTTACCCAATTAGCCTTTATTGTCATCTCTGCTAATTAACACACATTTATTTGTAGAATGAGCACACACAGCCACACAGGACTCAAAGAGAACCATCCTAAACTAAAAATCCCTTATTCTAAACCCTGCCTAAATCACCTTTCCCTGAGGGCAATGGGAATTGGCTGTTACTGCTGCAAGCACTGCCCAGACATCCCAGGGTCTCTTCCAGGCTTTCTCCTCCAGAGGTGAGGCTGCCTGGAATGTGGCTCCTGCGGGGAAAATCCTCACCTGGGGAGCTGCTGCTCCTCTCAGCCTCCTCACCCGGCCCATTTGGGGCAGCAGCAAGCTGGCAGCAGCCAGGGATGGATGAGAAGGGGGAAAAGTGGAGAGAAGCAGCTGCTGCCCTGGTTAAAGTTAGGATTGGCTGCTGGAGAAGGGAGTGCAGGGAGGGGATTGATATTCCAGGGCAGAAAAGGTCTGTGGGTAAGGGACAATGGAGGGACAGCGGTGTTTGGGGAGAAATGGGAAGAGCTGCTGGGGTGGGGAGGACAAATCCAAA
>CM019214.1:17393025-17417447 GCA_009741485.1 Malurus cyaneus samueli
CCTCAGCCCTCACAGCAGCCTGAATGGACCCAAACTGGACACGCTGGGGACACCCTGGGGTCACCCTGAGGACACCCTGGGGACACCCCTGGCTCCAGCTCTGTTTCCCAGCAGCCAAAGTCCCCCTCAGCCCCCGGGGACCCCCCAAACCCACAGCCCACGGAGGGAATGCGGTACCGGGGCGGCGCCAGCTTTTCCTCCAGGAATTCCTCGATCTTGTTGACGTCAGTTTTCACCTCCCCATCAAAGGTCATGAACGGGGGGTTGGTGCCTGGGGCCAGGTTCTGCAGGTCCGCAGGTTTTCTGGGAAAGGAAAGGTCATGAAAAGTCCCTCTCCCTCCTCTTTATGAGCCCCTTGAGGCACTGGAAGGGGCTCTAAGGTCCCCTCAGAGCCTTCTCCAGGCTGAACACCCCCAGCTCTCCCAGAGTCACCCTTTCAAATCCCCATTTTTATTCTGAAAAGTTAAAATCCCAAAGTTAGGTTAGAATCTCACCTTTTCAAATCCACGGTTGTAACATTAAATATGACACCTTTGAGCCACAGGATCATAAAGAGGCGCTGAGAGAACGGGCAGTTCCCGATACTTTCCCCATCGCTGCCAGCCTACGATTGTGAAAAATCACAAATTATAAATACAGCTGGGTATAAATCATAAATCACAGCAATCCTTCCAAAGGCAACAGCCTCCACCTCCTTTGGCTACGTGAACATAAATCTGCACAGATTGAAATGCCCTGGGAAAGGTGGTGCCAAAGGCACTGCCAGGTCCCTACAGCAAGGAATGGTCAGGGATGGTCAAGAAATGGTCAGGAATAGTCAGAGATGGTCAGTAATGGTCAGGGATGGTCAGGGGATGGTCAGGAATGGTCAGGGGATGGTCAGGGATGGTCAGGGATGGGTCAGGAATGATCAGGGATGGTCAGGGATGGTCAAGGGATGGTCGGTAATGGTCAGGGATAGTCAGGGATGGTCAGTAATGGTCAGGGATGGTCAGGCAGGGATCCTGCTGACCCACAGCTGCTCCAGAGGGGACAAACAGCTCCCTGCACCCTCAGGGAGACACTCGGTCCCTCAGCTCGGCCATGGCAGGGGCAGCTGCCCAAAGGGCCTCTGTCCCTCTGATTTTTTTCACTCTCCAGTCCAGGGGACCCACAGGGGCCCGTGGTCCCTGGCACAGGGTGCCCAGAGAAGCTGTGGCTGCCCCTGGATCCCTTTGAGTGCCCAAGGCCAGGCTGGACATTGGGGCTGGGAGCAGCCTGGGACAGTGGGAGATGTCCCTGCCATGGCAGGGGTGGCACTGGATGGGCTTTGAGGTCCCTCCCAACCCCAAGTGCTCTGAGATTCCATTTACAAAAACCCATCTACTCCCTGATGACACAAAGTGTCCTTTACCCCCTCAGTGTCTGGACAGTGCAGATTTCTGCTCCATTAAAACACTGAAACCCCCACCAAATTTACTTCTTTTTCAGCAATATTAAAATATGAATATTAAATTCATTAAAATGATATATTGGCAATAGAAAAACCTTCTAAAATCCAAAATTGCTTCTGTTTGGAATTACAAAATTACTGCTGTCAGGAATGCTATAAAAATTTAAAATGACAATTAATTTTGGTTCACTGCATGCAACTCCAATGCATTTATTACCAATTCAGATGATGCTCAGGAGCCCCATATTTGGCTCCGATCACATCCAATCCACAGCTTTTTGGGGGCAAGGGATGGATCACCTGGAATTTTCTCTTTTCATTCTGTGGCCTCGGGCAGGAGCCCGAACACCCAATTTTACAGAATCCTTTTGATGCCACCTACTGGGCTGGAAAAGCTGCTTTTGAGAGCACTTGAAGTGCTGAAATTGTAAATCCAGGTTAAACTTTCAGATAAATCAGCTGTCATTAAAAACACGTTTTTGGGGAGAAAATACCAATTTTCCCGCTCTTTATTGCAATGTTTTAAAAACCCCAGAGCTCCTCCTACCCCCTCACATCCAACCCTACGAGCAGACGTTTATTTTCTCAGCCAAACAGCAGGAAAAAATCCTGTTTAAAGTGTGGCTGGTGATTACTGCACATCAATTGGTGCAGAAATAGTATTTTTGGTGATTCCAGGGTGGTATTTTTGGTGATTCCAGGGCTGACTCTGCTGTGTGTGACATCCCCAAAGTGAAACTCAACAAGAGAGGTGTGGAAACAGCAGCTGGACATTTCTTCAGGTAAAAAAAAAAAAAAATTCCCTTCACTTTCTCTCTTTTGTAAGAGCAAAATGAAAACTTTCCACTGTCCCAGGGTGCTCCCAGCCCCATCCAGGCTGAACTTGGGCACTCCAGGGATGAGGGGCAGCCACAGCTTTTTGTGAATTCCATCCCAGGGCCTCCCCACCCTCCCAGGGAAGAGGGAAAGCCAAGTTTTCNTTTTGGGAATTCCATCCCAGGGCCTCCCCACCCTCCCAGGGAAGAGGGAAAGCCAAGTTTTCCTTTCTCCTCATGGACACAGGGAAAAAAACCCTCAGAGCAGCATCCAGGCACTGTAAATTAAACACGGAACAAATATGGAAAGTAAGGTCTGTTCCTCAGTAAAAACCAAAACTTCAGCAGGGAATGCAGAGGATTTTTGGAGGTTTTTATAAAACCCTCTGTAGATTTAAGGTTTTTGGCCAAAGCTGGACATAAAAGAGACACCAAAGGGGACGGAGTGAAAGGAATGGAGAGGAAGTGGAGATGATAAAAGGAATTAATTTCATACCTGCACGGCTTTAGTGAGCTCAGCACAGCTCCCAGCTGGGTGGGGATCAGGGATTTTGGCGAAAGGCTGAGTTTGCCTCAAACACGGCATCAACTGAAACCATTTAGGGCTGCTCTGACCCCAAACCTGGCTTTAGCTGAGCTCCCACCTGCACCAAGGATGGACATTTTTCCCTCACATTTTAAAATTTTGGGCAAGTTCACCGTCCCAGCCTGGCTGTTGATTACCTCCTAACAGCCAAGAATTTAATGATGAAGACTTTTCCCCTTCTGTTTGGTGTCTGGAATTTGAGTATTCTGACTTTCATGCAGTGTCTGAATCAGTTTACTGTGGTTATTTTATTTTAGTAGGTTTCAGAATTCATATGTTCAATAAAGCTCTCAACTAGAAATTATTCTTTGAGTGCTCCTGGTCCTCTGGCCATGTTAAGGGTATAAAATGTTAAATGTTAAAAAGTGTTGGATATTTATGGGATATCTCCATGTTTTTATGTTCTGAGCAGTGCTCACAGCTCAAGGGGTGACATCCATCTGGGAGTTCTAATTCTGTCTGGAAGGAAGAGGGAAAATAAGGCTTAAGCTGTGTTTTCACAGAATGGAATCATTTGGAATGGTCTGGGCTGGAAAGGACCCAGAATTCACCCAGTGCCACCCCTGCCATGGCAGGGACACCTTTCACTGTCCCAGCCCCAATGTCCAGCCTGGCCGGGGACATTCCAGGGATCCAGGGATCCACAGCTTTTTGGGAATTCCATTCCAGAGCCTCTCCACCCTCCCAGGGCAGGATTTTCCCTCTGGGTCCAGGTTCCTCTGTCCCCTGCGTTCCAAGAGCCACCTCAAAGCAGAGAAAGCCTCTTTCCTTCCCTCCCTGCTTTATTCACTGCCCAGGGGCTGCTGGGTGAGTAATTATCGCAGAAATTCACTTAATTACTCAGTGAGTCATTAAGTTCTCCTGATGCTCAGGCAGAAATTCTCCTTCATGAAGGAGCAGCTTTGTGCAACTCAACTTTTCACCTTGGTCCAGAGCCTTTTTAAAGAATGAGAAACAAAAGGCCCAGATTTACTCCTGCTGCTTACATGAAATACTCATTTAAATCTGATTTTCACATTAAAATCTGCCCAGTATTTCCACACCCTTCCAGTTCTGATAAGGATTCCCCAGTTCTGATGAAGGTTATAAATAAATGAACTATTAAATGATAATTCTGTAAAGTGAACAAAATACAAAAGAGTGCAGGTGAAAATGAAAATGTGAGGTGTTTTTGTGTTTCATTTATAGAGGCTGTGGTTTACTGATATTTACCTTATTCACATTGAAGAGATTAAAGATTAAATTGATGTGTGAGGGCACTCTTTAAAAAAGAGGAAAAGAAACAAATTCTGTGATTTTAAAACTCTGCTGTCACCTTGAGCCAGGTCCCTCATGGTGTCACAGGAATTTCCAGCCACAGCTGGAAAAAAAAATCCCTAAAATCAATGAAATTGATTTACAATCAAAGGAAAGTACAAAAGGAAAAATGCAAAATTCACATTTATTTTCTCTAATATATCTCCCTACAGCAGACCTGCATTTAAAACCACTGAACATATACAAGATTTAGTAGAATACGGAAAATTAAATAGAAAAATAGGGAAATTTAATGGTGCAGTGAAAGACTGAAAAACTTCAGCTGCAGAGTTTAAATGAATCATGCCTAGTTTAGGAGTATCTTTCTGCCAGGTGAGTAATTGCTATTTTGTATTTTGCACTGGTTAACCTTGATTTGTGTCTTGTTCAAAACAGCTTTGATTGGAGTCATCCCTATCTGTTTGCTTTTTTAGGAGATGATGATAATGAATTTTTGTCTTTTTAGGAAGGAATTGTTCCCTGGGAGGGTGGGCAGGCCCTGGCACAGGGTGCCCAGAGAAGCTGTGGCTGCCCCTGGCAGTGCCCAAGGCCAGGCTGGACATTGGGGCTCCGATCGCCCCCCTTGATCTTTCTCCAGTCTCATTTTGATTTTTTTTGGGGGGGATTATTTTCTTTTTTTTTGGGGGGGGGATTTTTCTTTTTTTTTCTTTTTTTTTTTTGGGGGTTATTTTACAACCTTGCCAGGAATGGGAGAAAACCCCGAGCCCTTTAAGCAAACCAGGTGCAGTCAGAGCAGGGAGACACCGCCCAGTTCCAGGTCACTGGTCTGGATCCCACGCCAGGAATTCCGTGTTGGTGTTCCCGGGAACATTCCCAGGTCACGAGCAGCCCCAAATGCTCTTACCCCTTTATCCTGTTACGGGAATTAGGGTTCAAGCCCTCCCTGCTATTCCCAATCCCCGTTTAATAACGTGGCCAGGCGCCAGCCCGACCTGGAGACAAAAAAACCCTCACATTTCCTTTGGAAATTCTTACGGGGAATTACTTCAACAAAAGGGTTTTGTACTCCTGACCGTGTTATAGGGAGGGAAAAAGGGATTAACTGGTATTTCTGTGATCCATCCTGCTTTAAACTGCGTTTGTGCTGACCCTGCAACATGGCTGGGCTGGTTCAGGCTAAATTTGATTTATCCTAAAGTTTTATTCAAAAACTGTATAGAAAAACAGTTGTAAATATATAAAAACTGTATCTGTACTTGTAAATATATAAAAGCTATAGATACTTGTAAATATATAAAAACTGTATCTATAGTTGTAAATATGCAAAAACTGTATCTATACTTGTAAATATGCAAAAAACTGTATCTATAGTTCTAGATATGTAAATTATATGTATAAAATAGCTGTGATTTGTGCTGCAAATGAATAAGTAAATCAATCAGAAATACTCAGATAAAGAAGCTCTTTCATGCAGCTTCAGAGTGTAAAGGAAATATTTTCCCAATTTGAAGCAAGAGGGAAAAAAAGAGCAAGAAAGATTAAAAGATGAGTGGGTTTGGGTTTTGTTTTTTTTTTACCCCCCAATAATTTGTGATGTTTTGGTCCACACAGAAAAGAATTAAATAAAGCAGTGTCAGCTGCAGCAGGAAGATGCTCTAAAAGAATAATTAAAGATTAAATAAAAGCACCTTCCCTTCCCAGTGTAAACCCCAAATCCAGGCTATTCTTCATCCCGCTCTCCCCAGCACCTCACTTCTTTGGGAAATGAGAAGGAACACAGCTTTGCTAATTAAAACAGAGCTTTTAATTAATGATAGACTGAAACCCATGGGATCTAAGGCTGACCTTCCTCAACTCCAGGGTTGTCCCTGTAACCCCAGACCCTGAGAAATCCCCTTGGACTCCTGGCAAAGGGACCTGATGGTTTTGCTGAGGGGTTGGTGAGGACTTTGTTTCCACAGGCAGCACAGACTTCAAAATTTTGAAGTCTTTAGGGTATATTTGGATCCTGTTTTATCTGCCACATTAGGAGAAAAACATTGATTTTTATTTTAAAAATGCTCCTGTTCTCTGAAAGCTCTTAAAAATCATTTCCAAAGCAGCCATGAGGGCAATGTCAATGATTCACCAAGACACAAATGGGAATTTATTCTAAAATCTGAGTCAATGTTTAACTTGTTTGTAAGTGCCCCGTTTGAATAACTCAGTGAAGGGTTCACTTTCACTCCTCCAGCCCTGCTCTTCGATTTTTTTTTCTCTGACAACTCCATTTCTGGATATTTGGAATATCCAAACACATGCTCAAAATTCAGCATTTGGAGAGAAATGAAACAAAAAGGGAAATCCCCCCCTTTGCCCTTCTGCCTCCCACAGCAGTGCCAGGCTGTCCAAGCTGTTTGTTTGGAGAAACTCAGTATTTTTATTTAGGAAGGAATTCAAACCCTGCAGTGCTGACACTCAAGGTGGTGTCATTGAGAGCAGCTGGAGTGGAGCCACTCGAGCTGAGATTTATCAGGAAATAATCAGACATTGCCAGTGGAAATGCACACAGGGCCTTATCACAGAGACTCTTTATCATCTCTGCAAGGAGATTTGGGGTCACCTTCACAGGGCAGAGTTTGGGGCACAAGAAATTCCCTTTTCAAGAGTCAGGGAATGTCCAGAGCTGGAATAAACCCCCAGGATCACCCAGTGCCACCCCTGTCCCTGCCCAGCCCCCCCAGCAATCCCAGCCTGTGCATCCCTGGCAGCGCTGTCCAAACGCTCCTGGAGCTCTGGCAGCCTCGGGGCCGTGCCCATTCCCTGGGCAGTGCCCAAAACCCTCTGGGGGAACCAAAAGGGGCTTTGGGACCTTCCCAGGGCACTCAGGGAATGCACTCAGTGATGCACAGGATAAACTCCCCACGCTTCACCTTCCCTCCCATAAACTCTAATTTTTCCTTTCCCTGCCTGATTCCCTTTCCCACCTCTGGAAAGGAGGAATTTGTCTCTGGCCAAAACTTACAAAGCTGCAGCTCCAAGTGGCATCACCAGGAATAAGCATCCTGAGAAATGCTGGAATCCATATTGAGAAAGTCCATTAATTCCAAAATGTCCATTAATTAATCCCATTAATTCTAATATTCCATTATCAACTTCTGCTTCACGGAATTTAAACAAATGTCTCACAAATCATAAATATGGGATTGCATGGTGCACATGAGACTGGATAAAAGGCCTCTCACTGGAGGGTTTTTTCCTTAAGAGGGCACTGATAAAATCTCAGAATGGTTTGGGTTGAAAGGACCTTAAAGATCATCCCATTCCAGCTCCTGCTGAGGCCAGGGACACCTCTCACTGCACATTTTTAAGCCCATTTTAAGCTTTTAAAGAAGGCCCTCGCAAAGTTTCCCCTATTTTTTTTTTAACAATTCAAGTTTAGCCCAGTTCTGTTTTCTAAAGAAGGCCCTGACAAAGCTTCCCCTGAATTTTTTTAACAATTCAAGTTTTAGCCCAGTTCTATTTTCCATGTAACTGCTCCAGTCCCTTTCCAGAGAATCCCTGATGTTTTATGTTTGTGAATGCCATGAGCTCTGTATGCTGATTTGTTATTCACCTACAAACATCAATCCTCAGATTGAGCAGAGTATGAAAATCATCCCAAAATAATCCCATATGGTAGAGACATTTGGGATCACCCAAAAACCCATCCCCCAAACACATCCCACATCCAGAGACGTTCCTGAGCACAGCAGAGGGTTTCCTACAGGATTTAGGGGTTCAGATTTAGGGGTGCAGATTTAGGGGCTCAGATTTCCTATAGGATTTAGGGAATCAGACATCCAGTCTATAGGATTTTCCTATAGGATTTAGGGAATCAGACATCAGGAAGCGAAGGCAGAGAGCAGCAAAGAAAACTTTCCACTCTCTGGGGTGATCCCAAGGTTTGTAAAATCAGAGTTTAGGCTGGAATTGGGGCAGCCTGACTGATCCCATCAGGAGAATTCTGCCCAGACCCCAGAGCTGCACCAGGAAGGGTTCCCTGCCCCATGCAGGGCTTACCCCACACGTGACCCTAAGCCGTGCTTAAAGCCCAACACATGGTGCGGGGTTTAGAGCAGCAAATAAAAATAGGGGATGACACAGGAAGCTTTGAAGATCTTTATTTTCTTCCAGGGTTTTGGGGGTGTTTTGGGTTTTTTTCTTTTCTTTTGTAGGGCCTTTTAATTTTTTAGTTTTGGGATTTTGGGGGTTTCATAGGGTTTTTGGGTTTGTGGGGGTTTTTTTTTTCCTTGTGGTTTTGGTTTGTTTAGGGTTTTTGGTTGATTTTTCCTTTGTTGGTTGGGTATTTTTTTAGTTTGGGTTTTCGGGGTTCTTTGGGTTTTTTTTTTGTTTGTTTAGTTGTGTTTGGGGTTTTTTGGTTGGTTTTTCTTTTGTTATCTTTGTTGGGTATTTTTTTTTTGTTTGGGGGTTTTGGGTTTTTTTTGTTTCTTGGGTTTGGAGGTTTTTTCTTTTGGTTGTTTGGGTTTCGGTTGGTTTTTTTCATTGTTGTTGGGGTGTTTTTTTAATTTGGGTTTTGGGGTTTCTTTGGGGTTTTTGTTTTTTATTTGGTTTGGTTTGGTTTCGGTTTGGGGGTTTTTTGGTTGATTTTTTCTTTTGTTTTGTTTTGTTGTTTTTATCTTTTAGTTTTGGGGGTTTTGGAGTTTCTTTGGGTTTCTTTCAGTTTTGGGGTTTTTCTTCATTTGCTTTGGTTTGGGTTTGGGTTTTTTTTTTGGTCGTTTTGTTTTGTTTTAGTTTGGGGTTTTTCGGGTTCTTTGGTTTTTTTGGTTTTGGGGTTTATTTTTGTTGGTTTGAGGTTATTGGTGGTTTTATCTTGGTTGTCTTTTTGTTTTTCTTTTTGTTTGTTTTGTGGTCTTTTAGTTTTGGGGGATTCTTTGGGTTTTTTTTTTTTTAGTTTTGTGGGGGGCTTTTGTTTTGGTTTGGGGTTGGGATTTTGATTGTTTTTTTTGTTTTGTTTTGGTTCTTTGGTGTTTGATTTTTTTGGGGGTTTTTTTGTGGGGTTGGTTGGGGTTTTTTTTGCCTGACACAAACCTTCAAAGCACAGAGCTCAGCCCTGAGAATGAGCAGAGGCCCCGGGCCTGTGCAGTCCTGGGGCAACAGAGATTCAGCTCTCCCAAAACACGGACTAAAGGAGATTCGAGAAGTGTTTACCCAAAGAGGTTTTGGTTCCCTCATTGGGGCTGGGAGCAGCCTGGGACAGTGGGAGGTGTCCCTGCCATGGCTGGGGTGGCACTGGGTGGGCTTTGAGGTCTCTCCCAACCCAAACCGTTCCATGATTCTGAATTAAAAAATACAAAAATAATTAAGATGCAACTTCACATTTCTGATTGCTGATTTCTGTCTGTTGATTTGTGTCATTCTGGAAAAGGACTTTGGTCTCTCAGTTGTCTAAATCCCAGGATCATCAGGGCTGGGAGAGCCCTTTGGGATCACCCAGTGTCACCCCAAAGCCTGTCCCCAAGGGCCACATCCAGACTCCTCCTGAGCACTCCCAGAGACAGGGACTGCACCCCCTCCCTGGGCAGCTCATTCCAAGGCCTGACCACTCTGACAGGGAATTTTCTTTGCCAATCTCCACCCTGAGCCTCCCCTGGTGCAATTTGAGGCCATTTCCTCTCCTTCTTTCCCTGCCCCCTCCTGTCAGGGAGTTGTGCAGAGCCACAAGGTCCCCCTGGAGCCTCCTTTGCTCCAGGCTGAGCCCCTTTCCCAGCTCCCTCAGCTGCTCCTGGAATCCCAGAATCCCAAAATGGTTTGGGGTGGAAGGGACCCGAAATCCTGTCTCATTCCAACCCCCTGAAAGCTGCTGCCCCCAGCACGCACAAGCACCTGGAGAGCCATGAAAGGAATTTATAATGCCAATTCCTCTTAAGCTGCATTAAAGAACCTGAAATTCCCATATTCCAACTGAGAAAAAAAAAATTGCAAGGAGCTGTGCGAGGGCAAATCCCCACGGGAAAGGAGACAACTTCCTGCTCTGGCTTTGAACAGACACAGCTCTGGTGTTTTGGGGCAGCCAAAGAACCCAAATCCCCGCACAGCAAAGGAGCAGCTCGGGGGCACTGGGGCTGGACTGGTATGACTGGGCAGCCCCACAGGGCTCAGTCCTGGGCAGCTGTGGCTGGAGCCCGGGGTGGGCACATCCAGCCTCGGGGGTGCTCCTGTGCTGCTCCAGGGCAGGGCCTTTCTCCTGATTAAATGCTCCTTCTTCTGTGATGATTTTCATAGAATTCAAAAATCTCTGAGATGGAAAAGCCCTCCCAGCCAATGGAGTGCCAGCTGTGCCCAATGCCCACCTTGTCCCCAGCTCGGAGCTTTCATAAATCCTCAATTGCAAAAGCAGAAAGTTCTCACTGACAATGGGAACGAAAACATCCCAAGGAACAGTGGAGGGAAAGGACTGATAAATAAATTACAAGATTTTCATAGCACCTGAGGAAAGATCCTGAAGAAACTCCGTGAAATGAGCTCAGGGAGGACAAAAACAGGGAGTGAGGAGCACAGGGCAGAGCCCAGGCTGTGGAGCTGCTGTGACTGCTCACAGAAAAAATTTCAGCTGGAACTTCACAACCTAAGGCACAGAGTCCTCACATCAGGGAAAAGAAGATTTGGGGTTTTTCTGTAGGAAAATGATCCCCTTTAAGGTGGATACACAAACTCCAGAGGCAGGGATGCCATTGTTGTCCCCATGCCTGTGCTCCCAGCAAAGATTTTCCTTTTTTATTTATTTTTATAATTCTGCACAGCTCAGTGTAAAGTCAGGCAAGGACATCCCAGGAATGCTGCAAGGACATTCTGCTTCAGACAAATAACCTCGGTGTCTAGAAGGAATGGAATCCCTCTCTGAGTGGAAATAAATGATTTAGAGACCAGGAATGTCACCAAAGTGAAAAATTCCCACTGCTTTTCCTTGGATAAAATCTATTACCTTGTGCTCATGGCCAGCTTTGACTAAAATCCATTTAACCCTGAAATTAAGGAAGAAATGTTTTGGGAGACAAGCAAGGCCTTGAGCTCCAGCTGGGTTATTTGACCAACTGTTTGTGGTACAGAGAAATCCCTAAAAATCCATGGAATTCTGAAATCTGCAGTGGTGATCCTATTGAGTTTTCTCTGTAGAAATGATTAGAAAACAATTTCAATTTAGAAATAAACTCTTAAGTCCTAGATAAATGTTCTATTGATTAAAATTAAAGGAGTAAGAGTTAATTAAACTTTGGTGAGAGTTCAAATCTATTCAAATGGTAAAAAATAATTGACATTTACAGAAATTCTCTGATCAATAAAGGACTTTTGCTACCGAGAGGGAAAGAAGCCCTTGAAGAACCAAAGATGCCAGGACACTGAGCTGCATTCCCAAAGGAAAAGGGTATCTGGGTGACCCTTGGGAACACTTGAAAATAACTTTGAAACACTTTGAAAACACTTTGAAACACCCTGAAAATAATATCCTTATCGTTGGGATAAAGAATAATATCCTCATTATCGTTGGAATAAAGGGTATTGTTTCCTCAAGAGAATAAATGGTATTGTTGCATGGGAAAATGGAAATCAGCACCCAGTGAAAGCCCCAAGGATGTTCTGAGATTGTTTTGTTCTTCCAAGGGGCTCTTCCTGAGTCTGATGCTTCTTAAAACATTAAAACACTGAAATTGTAATGTTGGCTTGGTCTGGGATAAAATTCCCAAGCAGGGAAACTGCCAGGATTATTCCTGTGTTGTTTTCTTGTGCATTTGCTCCTGTTTTGGGATTTATTTTCACATATCTCTGTATGGTGCTATCAAACCCTCCCATCCCAGCTCTGTGGACGCAGACACAGACATCAATCAGGCAGAATAATCCAAATATTTCCAAATCCAGGGGTGAACCTGGATCCTGGAACCCCCAGCAGGCAGGTGGAACACACAGGAATAGGTACAGGAATCAGGAGCAATAATCCCAATATTTCAAAGAGCCCAATCACTCCCTGGTTCCCAGGGATGTTACAGAAGGGTTTGAAAGTAAGAAAATTTGAAACAGGAGTGGGAAGGGGGTCAAGGAGCTGATGGGGGATGCATTCCTAAGGAATCCCCGGCTGCACAGGGCAGGAAATTCTCAATAATCTCCAATCCCAGAGCTCGCACTGCCCCAAGCTGGAATCTGCTCCTCCTTTTCCCAGCGAAATAGCAATTAAAGCACAGATTAGGGTGTGCTCTCAAAACCTGCCTCAGAATTCCATCCCAGAATTGCCAAGATCCCCATTTTCACAGTCTTTTCCTGCTGCAGGGACTGTCCCACTTCTCCACCTTCCCCAGCTCCTTTTGGTGCCTGGGAAGGTGCTGAGCTCTCCATTTACCTTTTTCTTCCTTTTTTCCCCCTTCCTTTTCCTGGAGAAACTGATGCCAGTCTCGAACTAAAACCTAATCCAATGCCAACTACAAAAAGTCACCTCCAGGTGAGGTAAAATATTCAAGCTTTGTAATACAGAAATAATTAGAAAAGCAACTGGATTATTTTCCAGGCATTCTTTATTAAGCCTAACACAAAAACGTCCTCCCTCCTCCTTCTGCCTTTATTAATCCACAAATATTTCCAAATCCCATGCTTAATCTTAATATTTGGGCACCACAGAGTCACAAGAAATGCTCTTATTCTCACTAAGGCTGCTCTCTCACCTTGGCCATGTTTTCCTTCCATAAAATAGAAGGCACCAAGTTTTAATTTAAATTTTAAGGTGAATTCTGGCCAGCAGAAGCAGCCTCAGCCAGCTCTGGGGGTACAGGGTGGGATGGTTTGTGGAGGAGAAGATCCCAAATTCCTTCTACTTCTCTAGTTTTATTTCCTTGGCTTTGTGTTTGTCCCACCCTGCTCCACGTTTTAGTCCAGGGAGGTCCGGGAAGAGGGAAGAAACCACCTGCAGGTGCTTTCTCCACACAGAAAATTTCCAGAAAAATCTGATAAAGACTCTGTGGATGGCTGCTGTTCCCACACCACACCCCAGGGATTTTGGTAGCATTTCAGGCACACAAAGGTCCAAAGCTCTACTCAATAAAATACCAGAAATTAGTTCTAATTTTCTTTTTTTCTTTTCCCCCATTTCCCTCTAACTCAAATTTTCCCTACCCAAACAAACACAAACTGAACAATTACAAGGGATGCTCTTTGCCGACTCTGAATTCAGCCTCGCCAAAATTTGGGACAATTCTCTAAATGTCACCTGTAATTCGTGTTAGAAAATCCCACTTTCACATTTGAAATTACATTTCCCAGGTTCTTCCCTCTCAGCCCCCGAGTTGAGAAATCCTATCCCTGCATTTTGGAAATCTGGAAATCCACGGAGAACTCCTAATGCCAGCGATTCCTGAAGGAATGAGGAGCCAGGGGCACGTTTATATCGGGCATTAATAACCAAATCACCTTAGGCTGGCTGGCCCTTGGCCTGTCAGGTTTAAATTCCCCTCAGCTCCTGCAAGAGGAGATTCCCAACCGAGATTCCCCGGCAGCCCCTCACCCCTACCTTGACGAAGAGGGAGATGTCGTGCTCCTGCTTCTCATCATCCTCCTCCTCCAGGGCGCCCGGCGACCCTTCCCTCTGCCTGGCCGCTCCCCGTTCAGGCTCCGATCCGCCGCGTCCCGCCGCCTCTGGGCGGGAGCCGCTGTCGCCTGTTCCCGGGGCCCCTGTCGCCGCCGGGACTGCGGGTCCCCGCTCCGCCCTCCGCTGCGTTGCCACCGGGGCCGCCCGGGGACCGGGACCCGCACCGGGCTCGGCTTGGGCGAGCAACGCCACCTGCGTGGCCCGCGGCTCTGCGGCCGCTCTCCGCGGGGATTGTCCCCAACGCCTCCGCGGGGATTGTCCCCAACGCCTCCGCGGGGACTGTCCCCAACGCCTCCGCGGGGATTGTCCCCAACGCCTCCCGCGGTGTCCCCAACGCCTCCGCGGGGACTGTCCCCAACGCCTCCGCGGGGATTGTCCCCAACGCCTCCGCGGGGATTGTCCCCAACGCCTCCGCGGGATTGTCCCCAACGCATCTCGGGACTTCCCTGCCGGGGCTGGCTCCTGCACTCATCCTCGGGATTGTCACACTAACCGGGGTTGGCTCCTGCACCTCGTCCTTGGGGACAGTCCCCAACGCCTCCTGCACCTCATCCTCGAGACGGTCTCAGTTCAGATTGTTCCTCCTGCCCCTCAGCCTTAGGGACAGTTCCCAACGCCTCTTCGGGGACTGTCACAGCTGGGGTTTCCTCCCGCACCGCATCCTCCGGGACTGTCGCACTAACCGGGACTGCCTCCCGCACCTTATCCTCAGGGACTGTCCCCGATGCCTCCTCGGGAACTCTCACAGCAACCGGGGCTCCCTCCTGCACCGCATTCTCGGGGATTGTCCCCGCCGGAGCTTCCTCCCGCGCCTCATCCTCCGGGACTGTCTCACCAGCCGGGGCTGCCTCCTGCACCTCATCCTTAGGGATTGTCCCCAACGCCCCTTCAGGGACTGTCCCTGTCGGAGCTGCCGCTTGCACCTCATCCTTGGGGACTGTCACACCAGCCGGGGCCGCTTCCTGCACCTCATCCTTAGGGATTGTCCCCAACGCCTCCTCGGGGACAGTCGCACCAGCCGGAGCTGCCTCCTGCGCAGCATCCCCGGGGACTGTCCCCAGCGTCTCCTCAGGGATTGTCCCTTCCTGAGCTGTCTCCTGCACCTCACCCTTGGTGACTGTCCCCGCCGGGGCCGCCCCCTCCTCAGGAACTGTCCCAGCCGGAGCTGCTTCCTGCAGCTCATCCTTAGAGATAGTCCCCAACGCCTCCTCGGGGACTGTCACAGCCGGGGCTGCCTCGTGCACCTCATCCTTAGGGACTGTCCCCAACGCCTCTTCGGGGACTGTCACAGCAACCGGGGCTGCCTCCGGCACGGCATTCTCAGTGACAGCCCCAGCTGGAGCTGCCTCCCGCCCCTCAGCCTCGGGCTCTGTCCCCACCACCTCCTCGGGTTCTGTCCCCGTCGGGGCTGTCGCTGCAGCCTCCTCAGGCTCTGTCCCCGTCGGGGCTGCCTCCCCCATCTCAGCCTCGGTTTCTGTCCCCGCCGGGGCTGTCACTGCAGCCTCTTCGGGCTCTGTCCCCTCCGGGGCTCCCTCCTGCACCCCAGGCTCAGGATCTGTCCCGGACGGGGCTGTCGCGACAGCCTCCTCGGGCTCCGCTCCCCCTGCGACCGCCTGCGTTAGCGCCTCTCCGGGCTCTGTCACCTCCGGGACTGTCGCCTCTGCTTCTCCGGGCTCTGTCACCTCCGGGGCTGTTGCCTCTTTCTCTCCGTTGTCTGTCCCGGACGGGGCTGTCGCCGCAGCCTCCTCAGGCTCTGGTTCTGACGGGATTGTCTCGGGCTCTCCCTCCGTCGGGGCTTCCTCCCTCACCGCCTCCTCGGGCTCTGTCCCCGCCGGGGCCACCACGGCGTCCTCGGGCTCTGTCCCCACCGGAGCCACCACCGCGTCCTCGGGCTCTGTCCCCGCCGGTCCCCAGCGCCACCTCGGGCTCTGTCGCTGCCGCTTCGTGCTCCGTCCCCGCCGGGGTCACAGCCGTGTCCTCGGGCTCCGTCCCCTCCGGGGCTGCCCTTCAGGCTCCGTCCCGCCGGTACCGCCGCCTGTCCCTCGGGCTCTGTCCTGGCCGCCGCGGAGCCCGGGGCTCGTCCATCACCCGCGGCCCCCGGCTCCCCGCCCGCTGCCCCTCGCCCCCCGCCCGTCCCCGCTCGGTGCCGCCGGGCTCTCCCGGGGCTCCGCGCCTCCGCGCTCAGCCGCGCCCCTCCGCGGGCCGTCCGGGGGCTCGCCGCCCCTCGGGGCACAACCCGGCTGAGCCCCCGCGCCGCCTCATCTCGCCTCCCTCCCGCGGGACATCGCTGGGCTCCGGGGGCCGCCCCGGCTCTCCGCCATGCCGGGCTGCCCGGGACCGCCGGGACGCGCGGGACCAGCCGGGAGCAGCGGACGGCCGGAGCAGCGCCGGCCACGGCCGGGGGGCGGAGGCGGTGCTGCGCGGGGGCCGGGACGGCGGGGCCGGGGCCGCGCTCCTCCTCCAGTGCCTCCCCTGCTCCCCAGAGCCCTGTTCCGGGCACAGCCCCCGCCCCGTCCCGCAGCCCCTGTCCAGTCCCACCGCTCCCCGGGCAGAGCCCCTGCCCAGCCACGCTTTGGAGCCAACAGAGTGACCCCGGTGGCGCCGAGCGCTGTCCCCGGCCACACCCGCTCCGCAGGGACCGGAGCCTTTGCAGAGCGGTCAAAAGTCTCCTCTCTGGGTGTTTGTGCTCCCTACAGCGGCCCCGCACCCGCCCGTGGCTCCCCTCGCACCCCAAGCCCCCTCGCCCGTTCCTGTCCCGCTTTGCCCCTCGGTCCCAGCCCCAGCGGTGTCCCTGGCACCGCTGTCCCCAGCTCCAGCCTGGCACACACCTGCGGGCAGGTGCGGCTGGGCTTTGCTGGCCTCAGGTGCCATTTTCCAAATCCAGGTGTAGGAAGGCTCCCTCTACATCCCGCTGTGGATAAACTGGAACTGGCACAGCTTCATGGTCTCGCACGGCTTGTTAAAACACGAATGAACCGCATTCAGGCTGCTCCGGACATTGTCAGGAAGGGAAATGTGTCCTTATGAGCTCGCAAAAGTTGTTACGAGGAGCAACAAAACACTCTGTGTTTAAACACCTAGATCTGCATGCTTTAAAGTGGTTTGCATTCTTGTGCGAGGATCCTCTGCGAGTTTGCATTTAAATGGGGTGAGAAACTCCACGCTCTGTGCCGAGCCCGATCGGGCAGCTGCTGTGAAAGAAGCAAAAAGTTTTCCTTGGGGTAACAAAAATAAACCTGATTTTCTAGGTGTAGTGGAGGCAGAACTGAATGACAGGAGTGAGGTATCCTTGCTTAAAAATCGCAGTTAAACAGCTTTATATATTGTGTATAAACCAAATCTTTATATTTGAAAGGGGACAGAGCAGGGACAGAACACAGGGGTTTGGAATGGGTGTGGAGGGAGAAGGTGCAGCCAACAGGAGCAGGGAAATCCTACAGAATAAATCATTCCAGCGGGCCAAACACTCCGATAGAAAATAAACACACAAATAATTGAACAATCCCGCAGCTCTTTGATGCTCTCCTGGAGGTACATTGAAAGTGGGACAAAGGAATGGAGGCAGCTGTGCTCAGAAGGAACGTTCCTGGAAGATTTAGGAACAGAGGCTTGTGAAGATTTAGGAACAGAGGGTCTTGAAGATTTAGGAACAGGGGCTCAGAAGCTAACAATCGAGGTCTTGCAGGTGGAGCTATCATGAGCAATTATTTCCTTATCTCTTATGGGGTTTGATATCAGTAGAATGACACAACTCTGCCATCTCTGCAGAGATAATATTGGTTTATTCATCCTCACATTTGCTGAAAGGTTCTTAACTCTTGGCTTGAAGGCTGGACATAGCAGAGAATTTTGAAATGCCTTAGGTTGGAACAGACATCAAAGATCATCCAGATCCATGGCAAGGACACCTCCCACTGTCCCAGGCTGCTCCCAGCCCCAATGTCCAGCCTGGCCTTGGGCACTCAAAGGGATCCAGGGGCAGCCACAGCTTCTCTGGGCACCCCACAGGACAATGGGGTTTGACCTCAAAGTGAAAAATTAGAGGTTTAGATCAGATACTAGGAAAAAATTCCTCCCTGGGAGGGTGGGCAGGCCCTGGCACAGGGTGCCAGAGAAGCTGTGGCTGCCCCTGGATCCTTTGAGTGCCCAAGGCCAGGCTGGACATTGGGGCTGGAGCAGCTGGGACAGTGGGAGGTGTCCTTGCCATGGATCTGGATGATCTTTGATGTCTGTTCCAACCTAAGGCATTTCAAAATTCTCTGCTATGTCCAGCCTTCAAGCCAAGAGTTAAGAACCTTTCAGCAAATGTGAGGATGAATAAACCAATATTATCTCTGCAGAGATGGCAGAGTTGTGTCATTCTACTGATATCAAACCCCATAAGAGATAAGGAAATAATTGCTCATGATAGCTCCACCTGCAAGACCTCGATTGTTAGCTTCTGAGCCCCTGTTCCTAAATCTTCAAGACCCTCTGTTCCTAAATCTTCACAAGCCTCTGTTCCTAAATCTTCCAGGAACGTTCCTTCTGAGCACAGCTGCCTCCATTCCTTTGTCCCACTTTCAATGTACCTCCAGGAGAGCATCAAAGAGCTGCGGGATTGTTCAATTATTTGTGTGTTTATTTTCTATCGGAGTGTTTGGCCCGCTGGAATGATTTATTCTGTAGGATTTCCCTGCTCCTGTTGGCTGCACCTTCTCCCTCCACACCCATTCCAAACCTGTGTTTGTCCCTGCTCTGTCCCCTTTCAAATATAAAGATTTGGTTTATACACAATATATAAAGCTGTTTAACTGCGATTTTTAAGCAAGGATACCTCACTCCTGTCATTCAGTTCTGCCTCCACTACACCTAGAAAATCAGGTTTATTTTTGTTACCCCAAGGAAAACTTTTTGCTTCTTTCACAGCAGCTGCCCGATCGGGCTCGGCACAGAGCGTGGAGTTTCTCACCCCATTTAAATGCAAACTCGCAGAGGATCCTCGCACAAGAATGCAAACCACTTTAAAGCATGCAGATCTAGGTGTTTAAACACAGAGTGTTTTGTTGCTCCTCGTAACAACTTTTGCGAGCTCATAAGGACACATTTCCCTTCCTGACAATGTCCGGAGCAGCCTGAATGCGGTTCATTCGTGTTTTAACAAGCCGTGCGAGACCATGAAGCTGTGCCAGTTCCAGTTTATCCACAGCGGGATGTAGAGGGAGCCTTCCTACACCTGGATTTGGAAAATGGCACCTGAGGCCAGCAAAGCCCAGCCGCACCTGCCCGCAGGTGTGTGCCAGGCTGGAGCTGGGGACAGCGGTGCCAGGGACACCGCTGGGGCTGGGACCGAGGGGCAAAGCGGGACAGGAACGGGCGAGGGGGCTTGGGGTGCGAGGGGAGCCACGGGCGGGTGCGGGGCCGCTGTAGGGAGCACAAACACCCAGAGAGGAGACTTTTGACCGCTCTGCAAAGGCTCCGGTCCCTGCGGAGCGGGTGTGGCCGGGGACAGCGCTCGGCGCCACCGGGGTCACTCTGTTGGCTCCAAAGCGTGGCTGGGCAGGGGCTCTGCCCGGGGAGCGGCGGTGGGACTGGACAGGGGCTGCGGGACGGGGCGGGGGCTGTGCCCGGAACAGGGGCTCTGGGGAGCAGGGGAGGCACTGGAGGAGGAGCGCGGCCCCGCCCCGCCGTCCGCCCCGCGCAGGCACCGCCTCCGCCCCCGCGTGGCCGGCTGCTCCGCGGCCGCTCCGCTCTCCCGCGTCCGGCTGGTCCCGCGCGTCCCGGCGTCCCGGGCAGCCCGGCATGGCGGAGAGCCCGGGGCGGCCCCGGAGCCCAGCGATGTCCCGCGGGAGGGAGGCGAGGATGAGGCGGCGGCGGGGCTCAGCCCGGTTGTGCCGAGGGCGGCGAGCCCGGACGGGCCCGCGAGGGGCCGCGGCTGAGCGCGGAGGCGGCGGAGACCCCGGGAGCCGGCGCGGCACCGAGCGGACGGCCCGGGGGGCGAGGGCAGCGGGCGGGGAGCCGGGGGCCGCGGGGTGATGACGAGCCCCAGGGCTCCGCGGCGGCCAGGACAGAGCCCGAGGGACAGCGGCGGTACCGGGGGGACGGAGCCTGAAGGGGCAGCCCCGGAGGGGACGGAGCCCGAGGACACGGCTGTGACCCCGGCGGGGACGGAGCACGAAGCGGCAGCGACAGAGCCCGAGGTGGCCGCTGGGGACCCGGCGGGGACAGAGCCCGAGGACGCGGTGGTGGCTCCGGCGGGGACAGAGCCCGAGGACGCGGTGGTGGCTCCGGTGGGGACAGAGCCCGAGGACGCCGTGGTGGCCCCGGCGGGGACAGAGCCCGAGGAGGCGGTGAGGGAGGAAGCCCCGACGGAGGGAGAGCCCGAGACAATCCCGTCAGAACCAGAGCCTGAGGAGGCTGCGGCGACAGCCCCGTCCGGGACAGACAACGGAGAGAAAGAGGCAACAGCCCCGGAGGTGACAGAGCCCGGAGAAGCAGAGGCGACAGTCCCGGAGGTGACAGAGCCCGGAGAGGCGCTAACGCAGGCGGTCGCAGGGGGAGCGGAGCCCGAGGAGGCTGTCGCGACAGCCCCGTCCGGGACAGATCCTGAGCCTGGGGTGCAGGAGGGAGCCCCGGAGGGGACAGAGCCCGAAGAGGCTGCAGTGACAGCCCCGGCGGGGACAGAGCCCGAGAAGGCGGTGGGGACAGAGCCCGAGGATGAGGGGGGGGAGGAAGCTCCAGGGGGGACAGAGCCTGAGGAAGCGTCGGGGACAGCCCCGGCGGGGACAGAAACCGAGGCTGAGATGGGGGAGGCAGCCCCGACGGGGACAGAGCCTGAGGAGGCTGCAGCGACAGCCCCGACGGGGACAGAACCCGAGGAGGTGGTGGGGACAGAGCCCGAGGCTGAGGGGCGGGAGGCAGCTCCAGCTGGGGCTGTCACTGAGAATGCCGTGCCGGAGGCAGCCCCGGTTGCTGTGACAGTCCCCGAAGAGGCGTTGGGGACAGTCCCTAAGGATGAGGTGCACGAGGCAGCCCCGGCTGTGACAGTCCCCGAGGAGGCGTTGGGGACTATCTCTAAGGATGAGCTGCAGGAAGCAGCTCCGGCTGGGACAGTTCCTGAGGAGGGGGCGGCCCCGGCGGGGACAGTCACCAAGGGTGAGGTGCAGGAGACAGCTCAGGAAGGGACAATCCCTGAGGAGACGCTGGGGACAGTCCCCGGGGATGCTGCGCAGGAGGCAGCTCCGGCTGGTGCGACTGTCCCCGAGGAGGCGTTGGGGACAATCCCTAAGGATGAGGTGCAGGAAGCGGCCCCGGCTGGTGTGACAGTCCCCAAGGATGAGGTGCAAGCGGCAGCTCCGACAGGGACAGTCCCTGAAGGGGCGTTGGGGACAATCCCTAAGGATGAGGTGCAGGAGGCAGCCCCGGCTGGTGAGACAGTCCCGGAGGATGAGGCGCGGGAGGAAGCTCCGGCGGGGACAATCCCCGAGAATGCGGTGCAGGAGGGAGCCCCGGTTGCTGTGAGAGTTCCCGAGGAGGCATCGGGGACAGTCCCTGAGGATAAGGTGCGGGAGGCAGTCCCGGTTAGTGCGACAGTCCCGGAGGATGCGGTGCGGGAGGAAACCCCAGCTGTGACAGTCCCCGAAGAGGCGTTGGGAACTGTCCCTAAGGCTGAGGGGCAGGAGGAAGTCCCGGCAGGGACAGTCTCCGAGGATGAGGTGCAGGAGGCGTTGGGGACTGTCCCCAAGGACGAGGTGCAGGAGCCAACCCCGGTTAGTGTGACAATCCCCGAGGATGAGGTGCAGGAGCCAGCCCCGGCAGGGACAGTCCCCGAGGATGCGTTGGGGACAATCCCCGCGGAGGCGTTGGGGACAATCCCCGCGGAGGCGTTGGGGACAATCCCCGCGGAGGCGTTGGGGACAGTCCCCGCGGAGGCGTTGGGGACATCCCCGCGGAGGCGTTGGGGACAATCCCCGCGGAGGCGTTGGGGACAGTCCCCGCGGAGGCGTTGGGGACAATCCCCGCGGAGGCGTTGGGGACAATCCCCGCGGAGGCCGCCGAGAGCCGCGGGCCAGCGCAGGTGGCGTTGCTCGCCCAAGCCGAGCCCGGTGCGGGTCCCCGGTCCCCGGGCGGCCCCGGTGGCGAGGACGCAGCGGAGGCGGAGCGGGGACCCGCAGTCCCGGCGGCGACAGGGGCCCCGGGAACAGGCGACAGCGGCTCCCCGGGCCCCGAGAGCGGGCGGGACGCGGCGGATCGGAGCCTGAACGGGGAGCGGGGCCAGCAGGACGGGACGGGCTCGCCGGGCGCCCTGGAGGAGGAGGATGATGAGAAGCAGGAGCACGACATCTCCCTCTTCGTCAAGGTAGGGGTGAGGGGCTGCCGGGGAATCTCGGTTGGGAATCTCCTCTTGCAGGAGCTGAGGGGAATTTAAACCTGACAGGCCAAGGGCCAGCCAGCCTAAGGTGATTTGGTTATTAATGCCCGATATAAACGTGCCCCTGGCTCCTCATTCCTTCAGGAATCGCTGGCATTAGGAGTTCTCCGTGGATTTCCAGATTTCCAAAATGCAGGGATAGGATTTCTCAACTCGGGGGCTGAGAGGGAAGAACCTGGGAAATGTAATTTCAAATGTGAAAGTGGGATTTTCTAACACGAATTACAGGTGACATTTAGAGAATTGTCCCAAATTTTGGCGAGGCTGAATTCAGAGTCGGCAAAGAGCATCCCTTGTAATTGTTCAGTTTGTGTTTGTTTGGGTAGGGAAAATTTGAGTTAGAGGGAAATGGGGGAAAAGAAAAAAAAATTAGAACTAATTTCTGGTATTTTATTGAGTAGAGTTTTGGACCTTTGTGTGCCTGAAATGCTACCAAAATCCCTGGGGTGTGGTGTGGGAACAGCAGCCATCCACAGAGTCTTTATCAGATTTTTCTGGAAATTTTCTGTGTGGAGAAAGCACCTGCAGGTGGTTTCTTCCCTCTTCCCGGACCTCCCTGGACTAAAACGTGGAGCAGGGTGGGACAAACACAAAGCCAAGGAAATAAAACTAGAGAAGTAGAAGGAATTTGGGATCTTCTCCTCCACAAACCATCCCACCCTGTACCCCCAGAGCTGGCTGAGGCTGCTTCTGCTGGCCAGAATTCACCTTAAAATTTAAATTAAAACTTGGTGCCTTCTATTTTATGGAAGGAAAACATGGCCAAGGTGAGAGAGCAGCCTTAGTGAGAATAAGAGCATTTCTTGTGACTCTGTGGTGCCCAAATATTAAGATTAAGCATGGGATTTGGAAATATTTGTGGATTAATAAAGGCAGAAGGAGGAGGGAGGACGTTTTTGTGTTAGGCTTAATAAAGAATGCCTGGAAAATAATCCAGTTGCTTTTCTAATTATTTCTGTATTACAAAGCTTGAATATTTTACCTCACCTGGAGGTGACTTTTTGTAGTTGGCATTGGATTAGGTTTTAGTTCGAGACTGGCATCAGTTTCTCCGGAAAAGGAAGGGGAAAAAAGGAAGAAAAAGGTAAATGGAGAGCTCAGCACCTTCCCAGGCACCAAAAGGAGCTGGGGAAGGTGGAGAAGTGGGACAGTCCCTGCAGCAGGAAAAGACTGTGAAAATGGGGATCTTGGCAATTCTGGGATGGAATTCTGAGGCAGGTTTTGAGAGCACACCCTAATCTGTGCTTTAATTGCTATTTCGCTGGGAAAAGGAGGAGCAGATTCCAGCTTGGGGCAGTGCGAGCTCTGGGATTGGAGATTATTGAGAATTTCCTGCCCTGTGCAGCCGGGGATTCCTTAGGAATGCATCCCCCATCAGCTCCTTGACCCCCTTCCCACTCCTGTTTCAAATTTTCTTACTTTCAAACCCTTCTGTAACATCCCTGGGAACCAGGGAGTGATTGGGCTCTTTGAAATATTGGGATTATTGCTCCTGATTCCTGTACCTATTCCTGTGTGTTCCACCTGCCTGCTGGGGGTTCCAGGATCCAGGTTCACCCCTGGATTTGGAAATATTTGGATTATTCTGCCTGATTGATGTCTGTGTCTGCGTCCACAGAGCTGGGATGGGAGGGTTTGATAGCACCATACAGAGATATGTGAAAATAAATCCCAAAACAGGAGCAAATGCACAAGAAAACAACACAGGAATAATCCTGGCAGTTTCCCTGCTTGGGAATTTTATCCCAGACCAAGCCAACATTACAATTTCAGTGTTTTAATGTTTTAAGAAGCATCAGACTCAGGAAGAGCCCCTTGGAAGAACAAAACAATCTCAGAACATCCTTGGGGCTTTCACTGGGTGCTGATTTCCATTTTCCCATGCAACAATACCATTTATTCTCTTGAGGAAACAATACCCTTTATTCCAACGATAATGAGGATATTATTCTTTATCCCAACGATAAGGATATTATTTTCAGGGTGTTTCAAAGTGTTTTCAAAGTGTTTCAAAGTTATTTTCAAGTGTTCCCAAGGGTCACCCAGATACCCTTTTCCTTTGGGAATGCAGCTCAGTGTCCTGGCATCTTTGGTTCTTCAAGGGCTTCTTTCCCTCTCGGTAGCAAAAGTCCTTTATTGATCAGAGAATTTCTGTAAATGTCAATTATTTTTTACCATTTGAATAGATTTGAACTCTCACCAAAGTTTAATTAACTCTTACTCCTTTAATTTTAATCAATAGAACATTTATCTAGGACTTAAGAGTTTATTTCTAAATTGAAATTGTTTTCTAATCATTTCTACAGAGAAAG
>CM019214.1:17417472-17431128 GCA_009741485.1 Malurus cyaneus samueli
CATCACCTCCGGGGCTGTTGCCTCTTTCTCTCCGTTGTCTGTCCCGGACGGGGCTGTCGCCGCAGCCTCCTCAGGCTCTGGTTCTGACGGGATTGTCTCGGGCTCTCCCTCCGTCGGGGCTTCCTCCCTCACCGCCTCCTCGGGCTCTGTCCCCGCCGGGCACACGCGTCCTCGGGCTCTGTCCCCGCGGGCCACCACGGCGCCTCGGCTCTGTCCCACGAGCCACCACCGCGTCCTCGGGCTCTGTCCCCGCCGGAGCCACCACCGCGTCCTCGGGCTCTGTCCCCGCCGGGTCCCCAGCGGCCACCTCGGGCTCTGTCGCTGCCGCTTCGTGCTCCGTCCCCGCCGGGGTCACAGCCGTGTCCTCGGGCTCCGTCCCCTCCGGGGCTGCCCCTTCAGGCTCCGTCCCCGCCGTACCCCGCCTGTCCTCGGCTCTGTCCCGGCCGCGGAGCCCGGGGCTCGTCCACCCCCCGCGGCCCCGGCTCCCCGCCGCTGCCCCTCGCCCCCGCCGTCCCGCTCGGTGCCGCGGCTCCCCGGGGGTCTCCGCCGCCTCCGCGCTCAGCCGCGCCCCTCCGGGCCCGTCCGGGGCTCGCCGCCCCTCGGGCACAACCGGCTGAGCCCCCCCGCCGCCTCATCCTCGCCTCCCTCCCGCGGACATCGCTGGGCTCGGGGGCCCCCCGGGCTCTCCGCCATGCCGGGCTGCCCGGACCCGCCGGGACGCGCGGGACCAGCGGGAGCAGCGGAGCGGCCGCGGCAGCGCCGGCCACGGCCGGGGGCGGAGGCGGCTGCGCGGGGCCGGGACGGCGGGCCGGGCCGCGCTCCTCCTCCAGTGCCTCCCCTGCTCCCCAGAGCCCCTGTTCCGGGCACAGCCCCCGCCCCGTCCCGCAGCCCCTGTCCAGTCCCACCGCCGCTCCCCGGGCAGAGCCCCTGCCCAGCCACGCTTTGGAGCCAACAGAGTGACCCCGGTGGCGCCGAGCGCTGTCCCCGGCCACACCCGCTCCGCAGGGACCGGAGCCTTTGCAGAGCGGTCAAAAGTCTCCTCTCTGGGTGTTTGTGCTCCCTACAGCGGCCCCGCACCCGCCCGTGGCTCCCCTCGCACCCCAAGCCCCCTCGCCCGTTCCTGTCCCGCTTTGCCCCTCGGTCCCAGCCCCAGCGGTGTCCCTGGCACCGCTGTCCCCAGCTCCAGCCTGGCACACACCTGCGGGCAGGTGCGGCTGGGCTTTGCTGGCCTCAGGTGCCATTTTCCAAATCCAGGTGTAGGAAGGCTCCCTCTACATCCCGCTGTGGATAAACTGGAACTGGCACAGCTTCATGGTCTCGCACGGCTTGTTAAAACACGAATGAACCGCATTCAGGCTGCTCCGGACATTGTCAGGAAGGGAAATGTGTCCTTATGAGCTCGCAAAAGTTGTTACGAGGAGCAACAAAACACTCTGTGTTTAAACACCTAGATCTGCATGCTTTAAAGTGGTTTGCATTCTTGTGCGAGGATCCTCTGCGAGTTTGCATTTAAATGGGGTGAGAAACTCCACGCTCTGTGCCGAGCCCGATCGGGCAGCTGCTGTGAAAGAAGCAAAAAGTTTTCCTTGGGGTAACAAAAATAAACCTGATTTTCTAGGTGTAGTGGAGGCAGAACTGAATGACAGGAGTGAGGTATCCTTGCTTAAAAATCGCAGTTAAACAGCTTTATATATTGTGTATAAACCAAATCTTTATATTTGAAAGGGGACAGAGCAGGGACAGAACACAGGGGTTTGGAATGGGTGTGGAGGGAGAAGGTGCAGCCAACAGGAGCAGGGAAATCCTACAGAATAAATCATTCCAGCGGGCCAAACACTCCGATAGAAAATAAACACACAAATAATTGAACAATCCCGCAGCTCTTTGATGCTCTCCTGGAGGTACATTGAAAGTGGGACAAAGGAATGGAGGCAGCTGTGCTCAGAAGGAACGTTCCTGGAAGATTTAGGAACAGAGGCTTGTGAAGATTTAGGAACAGAGGGTCTTGAAGATTTAGGAACAGGGGCTCAGAAGCTAACAATCGAGGTCTTGCAGGTGGAGCTATCATGAGCAATTATTTCCTTATCTCTTATGGGGTTTGATATCAGTAGAATGACACAACTCTGCCATCTCTGCAGAGATAATATTGGTTTATTCATCCTCACATTTGCTGAAAGGTTCTTAACTCTTGGCTTGAAGGCTGGACATAGCAGAGAATTTTGAAATGCCTTAGGTTGGAACAGACATCAAAGATCATCCAGATCCATGGCAAGGACACCTCCCACTGTCCCAGGCTGCTCCCAGCCCCAATGTCCAGCCTGGCCTTGGGCACTCAAAGGGATCCAGGGGCAGCCACAGCTTCTCTGGGCACCCTGTGCCAGGGCCTGCCCACCCTCCCAGGGAGGAATTTTTTCCTAGTATCTGATCTAAACCTGTAATTTTTCACTTTGAGGTCAAACCCCATTGTCCTGTGCCTGCAGCCCTTGCAAATTGTCTCTCTCCATGGTTCCTGTGGGCTCCTTCAGGCCCTGCAAGGCCACAATGAGCTCAGCCCAAAGCTTCTCCTGTCCAGGCTGAACAATCCCAGCTCTCCCAGCCTTTCCTCCCAGCACAGCTGCTCCATCCCTCTGACCATCCTGCTGCCTCCTCTGGGCTCTCTCCAGCAGCTCCACATCCTCCCTGTGTCCCCGGGTGTGACACAGGTCCTCTCTTACAGAACTCTCAGCCGTGAGGCAGAGCCCATCCCAAAATTCTGATGTTTCCATGGACAGAACCCAGCTGGAAGGACAAGGCTCAGCTCAGGATTTCACAGTGGAAATGAACAGCAAAGCAACATTCACAGGAGTGGTGGGAATTTTGTGGAACTGGGTGTGAGTGAAGGACAGAAGAACTGAAGCTGGGTGGTGACATTTCTATGAATATGGACAGTGCTCCCATATCAGGGACTTTTCTAGGATTGTTGGGGTGTCTGTGCAGGGCAGGAGCTGCACTGTGATACTTGTGTGTCCCTTCCAGGTGGGGATATTCCATGACTCCATGAATCAATCCTGTGTTTGGCTGCACCCTCGAGAAGCCCTTGAGGCCCCATGAGCTCAGCTTTGCTCTGGTTGGGCTGGGACAGGAGGGTCCCTCTGGAGTTCCCCGTGGCACCTCCTCCTCAGGGTCCCTGGAGTGGCCTGTCCTCAAACAGCTCCTTTGGGTGCTTAAAGATTTCGGATTTTTAAACAGCTCCTTCGTGTTCTTAAAGATTTTGGGTCCTTAAACCCCTCCTCAGGGTACCAGTGTCAGGTTTCGCTCAGGTTTCCAGTTTGACCCAGGATTTGCACTCTGCCCATCTGAATGGAGCCACAAGAGAGGTTCCAGCCCGTCCCCTGTGCCCTGCAGAGCTTATTCATTAACACCACTATCCTATTTCCCTTTATTTACCTGTCCCCTGCTCTCAGTTTTCACCAGGTGAGGATTCCAAAACCAACCAAAAAAAACCTCTTTCAGTGATAACCATCCCTAATCGTTAACAAAAGCAAACAAAAAAATCCCTTTCAGTGATAACCATCCCTAATCTTTAATAAAAGCCAACAAAAAAAATCCTTTTCAGTGATAACCATCCCTAATCGTTAACAAAAGCCAACAAAAAAAAATACCCTTTCAGTGCCTGCTGGTGAGCGGCAGGCGCGGTGTTTAAGCCTAACAAAGATTAGCTCTTTAAATATTCACGGGAGCCTTACAAAGACAGGCTAAGGACTAACAGCTCGCAGCCACGGCGTTAATGATCTTTGTAGGACACAAATTCAAGGCAGAGTGTTTGATACGGTCACAACAGCAATGGTTGAATGGTTTGTAACAGATTTTGCTGTGTTTTCACTCGAGTCCAGGAAAATCCAGAGATTTTTGTCATTTTGCTGGAACTGGGACATGTGAGGGCTCTGGGATAATGTTGCTGCTCCAGCAGGTGCCGGTGCCAGCAAGAGAGAAAAGCAGGAATCCAGAGAGCCAGGGACAGCTGAAGAAATCCCGTGTGACTCTTGGGTTTTCCAAACGAGTTTTTGGAAATATTCCAAAGTTAAATTCAAGTCTGTCCCACTGGAATCCCAGATCCCTGAATATCTGTTGTTCTGTGCTCAACACTCAATTACTTAACAATTAACCTCTCCCTCTCCACACCCCCCCTGCTCCCCACCTTCAAGCTCTTTACACCCCATCTGTTCCTAAAATAGCCCTCGGTTAATAAATACAATTTTCTGAGCTCGGTCTCGGGAAGGATTAGTGCGCCCCTTCTTTCTTTAAATGATGAGTGCAGGTAATTAATGCTCACAGATGTCAGAATTAGCCACAATACCGAGATCCCCTCGCAACAAGTTTTATCCCTCGGGGTGATCAATTAGGCTGGACTGGCTTGGATTATTGTAACTTCTTTTCCTCCCTGACTGTATAGGCTGTTGTAGATTAAAGTTGTAATTTTTGCAGCCAGAGGTAAGGAAAAAATTCCTTTTGCATGGGTATTTTGCACTGGGAATCAGAGGTGAGCTGAGCCTCAAGAAATGGGGTGGAATTAAACTGGGTTCCCCAGTATGAGACGGAGGGAGGGATTTGTCAGGGTAAACACAGACAGGTACAAACTGCCTGATTTAACTGGACCTTCCACGAATTACCTGTGGGATAAAACACTATCCATATAATGAATATAAAATTATATTCATAGAAGAATGTTAATACCTGGTTCTTTGAAATGGATAAAAAGAACCCCAAAAGGCTATTTGATATAAGCCAGTTGTATATTCTATTTAAAATGTTATTTCAGCTGTGGAAAAGACAAAGCTACAAGTGAAACAATGGTATTGGAGGACTGTAAAGTTTAACTGCTTTCGGAATACAGGGATGTTTGCTATATTTATCCCTCAATTTATTCCTCAATTTTCCATCAAGAACTAGGTGTGAAATCCCACTGTGTCGTGGCTGGGAGGGCGTTCAGCCCTCCAAACACGAGGAAGAGGGAGGGATGCCCGGTGGAAATCCCGGGTTGGGGTGATGCCATCTGTGTTCGGAGCTAAGCTGATTAGGGGCAATCCCAGCCCTTCCCAGCTGCTTCGGAAGCTTGGGAAGGGGGCGAATTCTGGGTGCTGGGCGGGGAAGCACAGAAACCCAAGAAATCCCCCAAAGGAGGCTAAACAAGAGGAGGAGGAGGAGGAGGAGATGCACCTTCCTGCCAAACCTTACTGATCCCTTTATTCCCTCTGGTTTTCACTCCATTCCTGAATTCTCAGCGTCCCACAGGGACCGGAGCAGCCCAGGCTTAAATTCTGAACAAATCATTCCACAGTGCATTACAAAAAACACCAAAAAAACCAAACAACAAAAAAAAAAAAAAAAAAAAAAAACCACCAGGAGAAAACAGCAACGAGATGTGCCAAAAAAAAAAAAAAATAAAAAAAAAAAAAACCACCCAAAAGAAATACCCAAAAAACTCTGCATTTCTCGCTATTTTTAATTACTTTAAACCTGCTCATTGTCCAAAACAATCTTTGCTTTTCCTTTTGTTTTGGTTAAGCAGCACTGTTCTGATGAAGGAATAAAACAATGAAGCAGGCAAGGTAACATGATGTATGTGATTTTTATTTTTTTTAAATTTAATTCAATAGATAATAATAGATAATTCAATTTATCTAATTCAATCAGTGTTTTGGAATTAACCGGGAAGCAGCAAGGTCCTGGAAACTCTGGTTACTACCCTGGAACCTTGGATTGGCTCCTTTTGGGCAACTCCAGCCTTTTGATTCTGCTTGGGAAATGCCTGTCAAGGGTCCTGCGCTGAATTCCCGGCCCTCGATCCCTTCTGAAGGCTTTCCCGAGGATTTCTGAGCGCTCCTCACGCCCCAGGGCCGGGACACCCCCTATTTAAGGCCCATTTCGCTCGGGTGGATTACGGAGGTGTTTAAAGCTAAGAGCCTTTGCGAGGCTGCGGGGCTCATTAAGTAACTGTGATTTCATTATTGCCATCTCCTCCTCCTCCTCCTCCTCCTCCTCCTCCCTCTGCTCCTGGAATTCGGCAGGTGACTGTGGGAAACTGCTCCGACTTCAGCTGGATTTCACCTGCTCGGGGCAAATGAAAACCAGCCCCTAAAATAAAACTGTCCAGAAATAAAACCATGCCTTGACTCGTTTGTCAAAGAGCCCAGGAGAGATTTACGCTCAAAATTAAATAAATAAACTTGGTGCTTGGTGTTTTCTGGGTTATAAACTCTGCTTTTCTCACATTGCTTTAAAAATTCTATAGGAAGCCTTAATTAAATTCATCCTCTGATGGGGCCCCATTTTACTGGGGAACTTGGAAATAACTCAAAGCTTTTTGAAGCTCCAAGAGATTTTCTTCATTTTAAATAAAGTGTCCAGATTGTCTTGAACTCCATTATTTTAACTCTATTATATCAAAATAATTTATTTTTACTGGTTCTCTATACCTGTTGCTTCTTGAAATAATTTCTTAGAACATAATCCCTAATCACTGCTCATTTCTTTTAATATATTATTATTTCAAATGTCACTTCGCCTTTCATAACTTTTAATTTATTTTTCCCTCATTCTGCACCATTTCCACCTGATCTTAGCTGTTATTCCAATTCTTCTTTGCAAAACTCAGGGAACTTTTAAATTTGTTATGACTTTTAAAAGAACTACTGGGAGAAACAGTTCAGTGGTGATGCTGGTGTGACAGTGGGACTGGGTGACGCTGAAGGGCTCTTCCAACCTTGACAAATTTGTGCTAATTATGGATTTTTGGGAATAAAACCTAGACTATTTCAAGGCAGCAATGTAATTATTTGAGTTGCTGATACAGAAGTAAGTTACAATGTGCAATCAAGAGGCACAATGATAATTTGTCCTTTTCACTAATGTTCATTTTTCACTAATGTTAATTTTATTTTATTTTGTTTGCATGCAGGTCATGCACCATCCTTTCCTTTTTCCTTTTTCCTTCTCCCTTCCCGTTTTCTTTTTCTTTTACCTGCTGTAATATCAGAACAGGCAATTAACTCTTATGCATTTCTCTGAACTTTTTCCACAGGACACCTAATTGGCACGTCTCTCTAAGTAACCTTACCGAATCTGAACTTTGAAGCGAAACACGGACCTTGTCATTGGTCAGATAACTGATTTTGCATGTATCTCTTTTCCACCTTTCCTCAATAATAGACTCAGTCCATCTATGAGCTTGTAACAGGAGCAATAACTCACCTTACAGTGTTTCCTAAAGGCCCCACATACCACTTTTCCATGACATTCTCCTTAATAGGGCCACTCTCTTTGTGTTCCTATGGCTGAACCTGCTAATTTGATAACAATCAGATACCTCATCTCTAAAGCAACCAGCTGCATAATTCCTGGAAGGTGTCCTTTACTCTCAACTCTGTTTGTCACTAGATAGGTAGGTATTATGTATATACTTCTACAACAGAAGACAAGCCAATAGCTATCTAAGCTAGATGTATTTTTTCACTAGTTTCCAGCCTTGTCCGCCATCATTCTGACACTATTCTCTTCACAGCATAATTATTCTCGCATTTGCACTGCGGATGTTTCTTCGACCCCACTTGTCCTTCCTACAGAACGCGTGGTCAAGTCTCTTTGCCTTCCACTTTCTATCTTAACACAGATGGATCAGTCGACAGGAGGGTTTTTATTTTCTGTAGTGTTCTCATAAGAAACTAAGTGACAATCTTCAATTCTTTTATGCTCGTCAATGTGTCTCATGACGCCCTTGTGTGTGCAAGAGGAGGGGGAATTCATCTGACTTGCAGTGCAATCGAATGCTGTGCTTCACATATGTGCTGCTCGATGTTCTCTATGAAATAACTTTTCTCTTGCTGTCCTTTCTTTTTCTCTACAGTCCTTATCATGAGTTCCTTGAGCAGCGGCACTAGCACAATTATTGCATCGGCTTGAGAATGGATATCAATTGTGCGCTTTCTTGATGTTTTTTACACGATTCCTATTAATGAACAGGCTTGACATATCTGGTGGGTACTCTAAAAGATCTATTACATGTAGTCGCATTAATGTAACTTACTATCTTAGATGCGGACTTAAATATCTAAGCAGAGCTGGGATGTCTTGACAATCTGATAATTTTGCTCAGCATATTCACATTCAGAAGAAATCTGCCCAGTATCGCTCTCTGTTTTGTCCCTGATCGTGGTGTTCGCTTTGGCTGTGCTTCCTTCCTATCCTTCTTCCTTTCCTTCCTATCCTGAGTCATTCCCTCCTGTTCCTTCTTTGTAATGACCAGCTCCTTTTCTTTTTGAGAGACATATTTTAAATTCTACCCCTGCTTTGAAAAGCTGTTTATCTTTCACAGGGACCTTGAAAATCATCTCGTTTATCACACCTTTAAATCAGTGCAGATTTCCTTGTATACCCCACAGCTGGACCAAAATCACTCTCTTCCTCTCAAGGATATTCAAAACTACGGCGTCGCAATGCTAGGTCCCTTGCCAAAAGGTGTTAATTTTTGTTAAGATCTTCCTTCTCGATTCAAGCTCCCCTGTCTTGTTTTTTGTGTTGCCTCTTGTTTTCACGGGATTGTAGATCAGTTTTAACAGTACCTTGCACTTTTCTCACACGCACTCACAAAACTAGTTAGGAAAAAAAGACTAACCAGTTTTTAATTGTGATTTCCTTACTATTCAGTGATACAACAGATAATTCACTCGGCACCCTGCTTGATTAAACCAAATAAAATTTGCCTTAAAGATTATCCAAAGACTACTGGAGGTTTGTCATAACTGCATATAGCTTAACACTATCTGTACACCATATTAAATTAACAGCTCTGGTAATTTACCTCTGAACGCAATAATATATGTAAAGGCTACTGCATCATTGTGGAACAACCAAAGCTGGTGTAAAGGATTTTATGCTCTGTATTGAAAAATGTCGGTGACATTACTGCTTTCCAATCTTATTTCTTCTTCAGTTTCATGACCCCAAACAATAGGCACTGCAATGCTAAATAAAACATTATCTATTTATCCCATCATACATGTGGCCAAATACGAATCTAACCTCTCAAAAATGCTTGTGCTTTTGTTTCAGTGGAGACTTGCTTTCATGTGCAGCCAGTTTAAAAACCAACATCTGAATAATTATTTGGTTTTATATATATTACAAATATTAAAGTCTTGAGTTTCATACGCTACTGAAATTGATAAGAAATTGACACTGAGAGAGAGTATTTGTTTTACACATATCAAAAACAAGTAAATAAAATCCTTATCTGACATGGGAAGGTAACATTTTGTAAATCTCTTTTATTTGCTCAAGCAGGAGCACTTCTAAGCTCTCCTGAATTCTATCGATGATTGAACCATAAGCTTAATTTTTTCTGGGACTTCCCATTGGATTCCCCTTGAAGGGAGGGTGGCACCTCAAAACTGTGGTTCTGGGAGAAATAAATTTAATTTCAAAATATTGTTACACTTTTTCCAGTTCCGACTTAAGGACACTCAGCCCCTCTCTACGATTCTGTCTTTTGCAATCCAAAATTTCCGTTGTAACATTCCCTTTCCCACTGTTGGTGAATGAAACAGCTTGAAATTTTTCTCCATAGTGAGCGATACAGGACATGGGCATGATGCGAGAAGCGAAGATTCACACGTCTTCTGCAAACTCCTTGGGCTACCACACAGCTTGAGATGGACTCAAGTGACGAGTCAAATAACTAAACTACCCACTGAGAGAGTTTCACGAACCCACTCATGGTTGACTTTGCTTGAGAGAGTGGGAGAGCGCCAAGGGAGAGCACGAAAACAGCGCAGGGCATTCCAGTCAACTAAACTATAATCTAAACCCCTTCTACTTGGGAATTTTAAACTATCTTATTTCATATTTATTTTAATTGTGTATACTGTTTAATGATCAACCCCGCTCCCCTCTACATTCTAATAACTTACTATGATAAGATCAACAGCGTGCAAGCCATAATATAACTCTTCACACTTGATTCTTTTTCCACTATGATCATTCTGAAGACTCATGGACCACGGCTGGGGCTGCCACACTGAGCTAGCTGGATGGAAACTGCAGTGGTGGGTCCTACCCATCTTCGACAGGAGGTGTATTTCTGTCTCTGTTCTTCACCACAGTAAACAGACAAGGACAGTGGCCCTTCCAGATGTCTGCATTCCTCCCCTGTGCTGGGGAAGTCCACTGAGAAAGGACTCATTAGCACAGCATCTGAGTGTCTGAGCCTGGAGGAGGGGGGCAGAAAGATGTTATTAATTTAGTCAGTGCTGTGCAGCTTGCAGAAACACTGTCAGCTTCTGCCTACACTTATCTCACCTTCTATTGTTAAAGAAATTACAGCTGCTGAAAGAGATGAAAAAGTAACTCATTTATTTTCTGGCTTTCATAATAATAAGGCAAATCTGTTTCTCCTTGACTCTGTAGTATGTCTCTGCTTGTTGGACTGGGGACTTTTGGGGTAGCAGTGGGGACACGATTCTCTGCACAGATGCCATCAGAAAGTTGCACTAAACGTATTTACTGTCTGATGCAACGCACACATTTCGTTTGGGTCGCTCATCATGTCGTTGCAAACACACAGGACTTTCCAAGGCTTATATAACTACTTCTCACTGAGTGTCTTTGGCCGTTTCCATGTGTAGGATAGGACAGACCTGCAAAGCTGTGGACTATGTCATAGCGAACGCGCGCATGTTCAAGCAGACACACTTTTCTGAAAGATTAGCTATAGTTCGAGTTTGACAGCACTCGGAACGGTGGGTTCAAGGGACCTTAAGATCACTTACTCCAACTCCCTGCCGTGGGCAGGGACATCTTTCACGAGGTGAAATATTGCAAAGTCCCATCCATCTGACCTTGACGACGAACGAGGAGAGTACAGGCCCCTATAACTTCTCTGACCAGCCATGTCTCTCTAGCTGTGCTCAAACCACACATCAATGAGAAAGAATTAATCTCACATCGCCTGGTCTTTAAATACTACTACCTATCTCTGTTCAGTTTAAGCATTTCCCCTCATCTATCATTAATCCCCAGGGGCGCCTCACCTCCAAAATAGTTCCCACTCTCCCCATCGTTTCTATGTATGGCCTTTGTCAGTTACTGCGCACAGGCACACGGAGAAATTAACACCTACAAGGCTGAACAACCCACAATTCTTTTCAGCATTCCTCTCGCAGGAGGTGGCTTCCAGCCCTCTGACATCTTCGGCCTCTTCTGGACTGGCTCATCCCCACCGCACTCTCTTTACTGTTTGCGCGGGCCGCAGACTGTTGGACCTTGGTTTTATATCGCCAGGTAATATCTCCTACGGGTCATTAGGACAGTCCTCTCCTCTTGGGATATCAAACCTTGAGCCACAAGTCTCCTGGAACAAAGCATGCAGTAAGGTGGCAACAGCACACAGCAACATTAGATACGTCGCAGAAAGTTCCATAAGACAGGAGAGCCGGGGGAGCTGTAGAGTTAAGCTTTTTCCCATCGCTCCAACTTCTCTCAGGTTTTGCTTTGCATTTCGGCTTTCGCACAGGATTTCCGACACAAATACATCACACACAAGAGTCACTTCCGACGCGAGAAGCAAGATCCACTTCTCCATTTCTAGTGATCACTAGACTCACGGTCAAAAGAGAATGAACGTGCGACAGGTCGCTGCTGATCAACCTAATGTATATAGCTGTGCATTTATTCTTTCTGTATAACAGCTATTTTGTCAAATGGCCTTCTCTACTGCTGGAAGTATGGATATTGAGATTTGAGACTCATCGCTGTGCCGTCATGGATTCCTTGGTGTATCTGAGATGAGACCAAAGAATCAGTCCACAGCAAATGAAATGGGTGTGATCTATTCACGCTCACTAACAGCCAAGCGTAAGAGCCTTGCTAGAGTGCCACCTCAAACAGCAAAGGAACTGAGAGGAGCACCAAAGCCGAAGAAACCTGATAGAAGGTGATCTTACAAGAGGAGAGAATCCTCTGAAGGCTGTATTGTGCTTCAGATACGACCCATTTTCTCCCAGACTCCTTCCTCATTCCCTAGTCCAATTTTTCCAGTGTGCAATCTGTGGACACGAGTTAGGTGAAGGATAGTATGCACATGGTGAGCTAGAGCTGTGCGAGGTAAGGTCCACTAACCATCTTGCACCGATGATGATTACACACGTTGAACTTTGCGCGCCCGTGTAATTATTGCACAAGTCATGAATGGGATCATGATTTTAAACCCTATCTGTACTGGAGCAATTTCAAACATATATTCTCCTGTATATCCCAGTCACTGAAACATTTAAGCGCTATTATAATATTTAACGAGTAGATTTATTTTGTAATCTGGTGATACTGATGCGCATGGCCTAATAGACAAGTGCACTCATTCACATGGATTATGAAGCTAATGGTAAGCAAGAGTATTTGGATCTTGTGACTGCCCGGGGTCGCTTAGAGAGCATTGTGCACACCTACCGCCATGTGAAACACAGCAGCAAAGGGTTTGCCATAGACAGAGAGGAATTCAAGTGTGAGGAGAGGAGAGAGAGTAATGTGAGATTGAACGTTCGCCATTACTCATGAGACAGGGGAGTGAGGAGATCCCAGTCAAGTGAAGCATTTCGGACAACTTATGGCTGATCGCGTATGACTTCTTGCTTTATCCCACCTACCGTCTCTGAATCAGAAAAACTTTATCAACACGAAAGGGGACAGAAGATCCGTCCCGTAGTATTTCTCATGTCGTGGCCGTAATTTGCTCTGCGAGGACGCGAACTGTTTGCAGAATGCTAGCCGCTTTGGGAGAGACACACGCTAGGAATGCCAAGTATACACGATTATAATACAAAAACGGAGCTGTGGTTTTTGCACTGTTTTGTCCCTCACGGGCGGGGTCAGCCAGGGCGCGCGGGGTCCGGGGTCGCTGGTGCGGGGTGGCGGCGGGGAGCGGGGGTGCGGGGTGGGCGGCGGGGTGCGGTGCGCGGCCGCGGGTGCGGGGTCGCGTGTGGGGTGGTCTGGGCGCGCACCGGTGAGCGGGGTGAGCGGTCACACGTTGCGGAGGATGCTGGGGCTGTCGGCGTCATGGCGCGAGCCCAGGTGCGGGGCCGACGGTGTGGCGGGGTGCGCCACGAGGGTGCTGGGGGTGCCGAGCGCGGTCTGCCGGGTGTGCGGGGGCTTGGGCCAGCGGGGTGGGAACGGGGAGGGAGGCGGACTGGGATCAGGCTGAAAGGAGAGGGAAGAAGAAAACCCCTGAATTTCCAGAGCTGTGTTGGTTGGTTGTGGTTCTAGAAGGCCAGACAATTCTATATTTTTTCCGATGTTTTCATGAAAAGGGGGCCCACATGACCTCATGGAGTGACTGCTCCGGGTGGGACAATCCAGACAAGAGCACGGGCTGGGGAGCATCCCGTCAGAGAAAGATTTGGGGGTTCTTGATCATCAAATCATTTCCTGGGCTGCAGCACAAGAAATATGGGCAGCAGGGAAGGGATTGGGATTGTGCCCGCGCCTGTGTGCCCCATTGCGTCCAAGAGTGGATAACGCGCACCCCCACCGTGCAGGCTGTACTAGGCCGCCCTGGGGCCAGTCATGCACAAGGAAGAACGGTGGAGCTGCGGGAGGAGGAGCCCCACGAGGAAGGGGGCAAAGCAGGAA
>CM019214.1:17431153-17472632 GCA_009741485.1 Malurus cyaneus samueli
TCCTTTCATTTCCTTTTTATCTTTTTGTTTCTTTTCCTATTCTCTCTCTTTTTCTTTCCTTTTTTGTTATACTTTTCTCTTTTCTTTTTCTCTTATTTATTCTATTGCATTTACTTTTCCTTCTTTCCTTCCTCTTTTTGTGGTTACTTTTCTTTTCTTTTTTTCTCAATTTTTTTTACTTCCTCTCTTGAGTTTACCTTTCTTTCTTTCTTCTTCTCTCTTTTCTTTGCTTTCTTTACTTTCTTCTTTCTTTCTCTTTCTTTTTTCATGGTCAGAGGGATGGAGCAGCTGTGCTGGGAGGAAAGGCTGGGAGAGCTGGGATTGTTCAGCCTGGACAGGAGAAGCTTTGGGCTGAGCTCATTGTGGCCCCTGCCAGGTCCTGAAGGAGCCCACAGGAACCATGGAGAGAGACAATTTCCAAGGGCTGCAGGGACAGGACAAGGGGGATGAAACTGAAAAATTGCAGGTTTAGATCAGATATTATGAAAAAATTCCTCCCTGGGAGGGTGGGCAGGCCCTGGCACAGGGTGCCCAGAGAAGCTGTGGCTGCCCCTGGATCCCTTTGAGTGCCCAAGGCCAGGCTGGACATTGGGGCTGGGAGCAGCCTGGGACAGTGGGAGGTGTCCCTGCCATGGCAGGGGTGGCACTGGATGGGATTTAAGGTCTCTCCAACCCAAACCATTCCATGGATCTGAGATTCTTCCCTGCCCTGGGACAACTCCTACTTTTCCCAAGTGCAGTTCGACCTTTGCAGTCAGTCGCTCCTTCCCAGGCTGCCCAGAAGGCTTTGCCTTGTGCCTCCCACATCCCTCCTGAACATCTCATTTTTTGGGACATTTCACTGAGAATCCTGTTCAGTAAAGTTTCCCATTCACCTCTTTGAAGTGCTTTCATTTGCTAAGCAGCCCCTCTGGGCTCATTTCTCTCAGATAGATTTGTTCCTTTTAAACCAGTCTCCCATAGACAGAGGTCTGAACCTCTCTATCACAAGCCAGACATTAAAAGGGAGTTTATAAAATACCAAAAATCTCACTTTTACTTTTATTTCAACTCCCTTTGAGCAAAGCACATGCCCCGCGAAAGAACAGACATAAAGAAATTCCCCAACCTCCTTTAACAGTTTATTCTGATGTTAAATGTTGTTAAAGTTATGTTGTATTTCTTGCTTCAATCTGCCTGGGTCTCACTGGGGCCGTTTGTTCTTGTTCTGTAACAAAAAGTCTCCCCGTGTTCCATGTTTCATGCTGGAGTCTCTCCTCCCTATTCTTTTTGCTCAGCTAAGCACATCCAGCCCTGCAAATGTCTCAGGAGTGATTTTTTTTTTCCTCTTAGAGCTGCTAAAAGTGGTTTCACACTCAGTTCAAACTTCCCCCCAAGGCAAATGTTTCCTATGAAAGAGGACAGGTTTGTTTTTTTTCTTGGCTTTTTTTTAATAGATAACTTTTTAATATTTTTGGTGTTTTTGCCAACAGTATTCAAGGAATCCACCATTTACATTCTCTATTTACAGCTGTATTAGCTGAAAGTATCTCATGACCTGGCTCTGAAAGCAAAATGTCTTTAGCAGCAAAACAGAAACTCAGACTGGATTTTAGAAAACGGGAAAAGTGATCAGGAATTGCAGTGAGCTGCCCAGGGAGGTGGTGGTGGAGTCCCTGTCTCCAGAAATGTCCCAGAGGAGTCTGGATGCGGCCCTTGGGGACAGAATTTGGGGTGATGCTGATGCTGTTGGATGATCTTGAAAATCTATTTCCCATCTTGATAATTCTGGGATTCTATGATGTTTAATCTTTCTCCAAACATTTTCCATTTAGTTATAACCAGGATTTATTATTATTTTAATTTTATTTTTTATTTTATTTTGGATTTATTTTTTATTTATTTTCTAATTTATTTTTTTTTTTTTTTTTATTTTCAATTCTGATTTATATTCATTTATTTAAATTTTTTCTTCCTGGCCAGCTACTTTTCAGAGGAAAAATGTGGATTTAGGAGGCAGATCCCTGCCAATGAAAGCGCCCTCCGGGAATCCCTGGAAGTTTCATTGTACCGCTAGATGGTGGTGTCCGTGTTGGGAACGTTTCCCTGGCGCTGTTCCAAGGAGCACTTAGCGATTCGGCGCAGGCAGCTTTTTCCTGCGGGCAAATCATTAGCGTTAATCACTGTCACTTACATTGATCGATTGGCCCCAAACATTGCGGGGAAGATCCATTTTTTTTCCTGTCTCGCCACCTCTTCCAGTCGAAAGCGTCTGTCGCGGTCCCTTCCTACAAAACAAGAAACGGTGAGCCGTTAAATCCTAAGATTAGGGAGATTCAGGTTTATTTATTTATTTTTTTTTTTCTGACGTCTGTGACTGAATTAATGCTTAAAACTTTTAAGCTCTTAGGGCAGAGAGGTCCTTTGGCGGTGGAGTCCTGCAGGGCATAGGGAGCATGATCTCACTTGACCTTTAGCCTCAATTAATTATATAAAATAAAATAAAATATATAAAATAACGCATTTTCCCCTTCAAATCTGCCACCTGAATTGCAATAAGCAGCCTGTGCCATTAGAGCAGCAGTGGGTAATGAATATTTCACGGTGGTTCTCCTGCCAGGGACATGCCAGGCTGCAGTGACAGGAATTTATGGCTGGCAGGTTTTGCTCCTTGATTTTTTTAATGATGTGTAACAGCAGATTTCCATTTGGATTCTGGTGGAATTTCAGGGGGCAGAAAATCATGTCTCTCCTGATGCAGAGAATCCAGGGAGATGCTCCTCAGAGAGGAAAGTGCCACCATTCCTGTCAGGAAGCAGCTCTGACATCGAAGAATGTGGTTAAAAATGGCCCTAATTTGGTTGGATTGAGCACTGAACACTTTGGGCTCACTCAGAAAAGTGACTTTTCCAATAACATTTGTCTGAATTTGAGAACATACAGATTGATGTCACTCAGCTCAAGTGACCACAAAAACATCCCATTCAGCTTATTCCCCTGAAAAAGACTTAAATGGTTCAAAACAGATTAAAGTCTGAAAAAAAATTCAATGTAGAATGTTTGGGGATGTGTGCATGTCACAAAAACTTCATTAAAAAATCCTGGGACCTTTGAAGCTCATTCTTGTGCCTGCCCCTGGAAGGTGGTGCTACATATATACAAAAATAAAAATATACATACAGTATTATATAAAGTTCTATCTATTTATCTAGATACATGTATGTATTTCTATATATAAAATATAGTAAATAATTAATAACAATATTCGTCTAGGTCACTTAGGTCAGACTAACCAGCCAAGCACATTTCCAGAACACCAAGGGTAGGTCAGTTTGTTCTTAAGACAAATAAGAGAATTACGACACACACAGTGGCAACTTTCAGCTGATTTGTAAGTATTTGAGTAAGGTATTTTTATAACCATCTGGTATTTTTATATAAATATTTGATATTTATATTATGGACCAAATCACTCTGAGCTCCATCCAACCTGGCCTCAAACACTTTCTGGGCATGGAGTATGTGTCTTTCCATACAGCAGTAATATAGCATTAAATATCCTGTATATTGCATATACAGAGAGAGCATATTATTACAGAGAGCATATTTTTATATATACTCTATATTATATATATACACACATGTACTTACATTGTTACACAAAGCACTTTATGCAATAGATACCGTATATTAGATATATACCACATATAGATACTGTATATTATATGCAGAATATTTTTAGTACATTATAGTATACACTATATTAACAATATAATACATTACATATTCTGTATAAATATACTACATATACGCTACACACCGTAGAGTATAAATGTTATATACGGTAAACTTTAATATATAGTGTGTACGTATACTACATAATATTCATAATAATATGTGAAATTTAAATTATAATTTAGATAATATATGCTACGCATACAGTCTAGATAATAAATATATAGATGTAGTTTATCGTGTCTGTTGGATCGGTGCCTCTCCCTCACGGCGCTGCCCTCACTCAAGATGGCGGCCGCGGCCTCGCTCGCCACCTGTTGCCGCGGCGGCGGCGGCCTCTGATTGGCTTACACGGCCCGCGGGGGTGCGGCGGCAGCTTCCGATTGGCTGCTGCGGGGCGGGGGTTAAGGAAACAAGATGGCGGGAGGGGGGTGGGGGAAGCCACCTCAACGACGTCGCCGCGGCCGCCTCCGCTCGCCCCCGGCCATGGAGGAGCCGCCGCTCCAGCAGCCGCTGCCACCCGGGCAAGACGAGGAGGAAGGGGAGGAGGAGGAAGAGACGGACGCGGAGTGGAGCTTCGTTGACAGCGAGATGGAGGCGGTGGCGCTGCGCGACCTGCCCACCGCCACCATCGCCTGCAATCTGGACCCGCGCGTCTTCCAGGACGGCCCGTACCGGGTGAGCCGGGCCGGGAGCCGTAACGGGGGCGCGGCGTGCGGGACCGGGGCTGCCGCTCTTTTCCGCGGCCGCCTCCGCCCTCGGGAGGTGTCGCGGGGATGAGGGGGCGAGGCTGTGGCTGCGCGTCCCCGCCCGCCCCTCGGTCGTGCCGGGATCCAGTGCCGGGAGTCCCGTCCCGAGTGAGGGATAAGCGGAGCCCGTTCCGCAACTCCCTGACAGGAGGGGACAGCCGGGGGGATCGGGCTCTGCTCCCAGGGAACAGGGACAGGAGGAGAGGGAACGGCCTCAGGCTGGGCCAGGGGAGGCTCAGGGTGGACACCAGGAGGAATTTGCCCATGGAAAGGATGCTCAGGCCTTGGCAGGGGCTGCCCGGGGAGCTTTGAAGTCCCCATCCCTGGAGGTGTCCCAGGAAGGGCTGGAGGTGGCACTGAGTGCTCTGGGCTGGGGACAAGGTGGGCATCAGGCACAGCTGGGCCTCGATGGATTTGGAGCTTTTTTCCAATCTCTGCTTCCATGATTCTGGGACTTTCAACACCAACAGCTTTTTTGCCTTGATGCCTTTAATTCCTGAACCGGTCACTCAGGGTGAATCTCTGCATGAGCCAGAAGTGGAATAAAATATCCCTGGACCACCCTACCTTGATCTTTATGGTTAAGGTTTTATTCGATGCACCCGATGTTGTGGGTTTGGTTGTTTTTTGTCTTGTTTTTAGAATTGGGTTTGCTATCAAACCCATTTATACTGAAGCAGACGTGTGGCTTTTTGAAGAGATTCGAATTAAATGGACTGGACTTGAAAAATCAGGCAATAACGGCACTGATTTCTAATCCCATTAAAACAAATTGGGTGCCTCTTTGTAAAAAACAACTTGGAATTGTTGCAGTCTCACAGTTCAACCCTCCTGACAGTCAGAATGCTCCTGGCAGAGACATCTTCCACTATGCCAAGTTGCTCCAAGCCCCATCCAGTCTGGCCTGGGACACTTCCAGGGAAGGGTCTGCATTTTCAGTCTTTTCTGTCATTATTCCAATGAAATCTCTGTCTCCACTTACTTGAATCAGGACAAAGTGTAATGTTTCCTTAACACTACAATAAAATTTATGTTATCTACTCCTTTTGTATTCTTGCTGAGAGGTACAGCAGGAAAGATTTTGGGCTGATTGCTTAAAACAGTAACACATTAATTTGAGTTTCACAGTCTCAGCATAAACTATGTTGTCTTCACCGTGGCTGACAACGTGTACAGATACTGCATAAATTATATTTCTAAGGGAAAGAATGGGAGAATTGGCTTGAGCTTGAATAAATATCTGTCTCCAGGAGGAAAGAAAAGTTTTAAAGTTTTATAAAGAAAACAAAATTTTTAAAAAAGGACAGGTGGAGGTGCTTGGAACCTGGTGATTTATAAACATGGTAGGTGCACACAGGCTTCTAATTGATGAAAAATCAGTTTAAATGTCTGATCACTGCATTTCAACCATTGAAATAAATAATTTAGGTTCAGTTAGTAAAGTTACAGGGCTGGCAAAAGCTAATAATTCTGTGAAGCTGGAAGTACTTGACTGTATTATAGGAACACACATGGCCTGGCTACGTTTTTAATTTGTTCTGTTGGCCAAATGTCAGGAAGTTGCAGAGAGACAAAGTGGAACAAGGCCCTAAGGCTGTATCCCAGATTTTGGAGGTGTGAAAGGTGCCCTCAGTATCTGGATAGTGTAAGGAAGACATGGTTGTATTAAAAATGAGGAAAGTACTGTGTTCTCCCATGGTGTATCCAGTTTTCTCAGCATTTGGTGGGTCTGGGGTCCAGGGAAATGCAGTTTTGTCATGTCATTCAAATGTGTGTAGTGATGGTGGTCACACTAAAATGTCACTGTCTGGACCACCTGAGAAAGATTCCAATATAATTTTAAAAGGCTGCTCTTGGTTAGGAGGTGAATTTTAATGAAATTCACGTGGTTTGGTGTAGAATGTGCCCAGAAAATTCAAACCTGTGCAGCAAACACTTGTGTGGAACTTGGTGATGCAGAAGGGATGAATAAAGGGGTTGTAAAACAACTTTAACACGTAGTATTTATAAATACTCTGTGAATTTTGGTGTGAACAGTGGGTTTGTTCTGTTCTGTGAACTTTCTGCTTTTGCCAACATATTTAACACTCCTAAAATACCTTTTTTCTGTAGTTAAATGTTGGGTTTTTTTCTCCTTCAGTGGGCCCCTTAATAATCCTGGATTGCCCTATTTGAGGAGGGCTGATCCAATCAAAGGTGAGACAGGACAGCTACTGAACAAATATTTCTATTTTGCCCTTCCTAAATAATGATTTATACTGGAAGTAGTGGTTGAATATTCGTTTTTCCTCTTTTTAATTTTTTAGTATTTTTTAAAATTGATTTGTTGATAATCCCAGTTGAGAAATCTGAAGTTTTAAATGGTTTGTGATCAATCTCTTAAAAACAGGCCCTCCTGTCAAGGCAATAGTTTTGGTAAATTATGGTCTGTTTTCTGCTTTATGCTCATGAGAAATAAAAAGATCTCATGACAGGTCTTTTAATATCAGTCTCAAAATCTTCCAGAGAACACCTAAATACTTAATCCCTAGGTTTTCTAAAGCACAGCTCAGGAATACCTTTAAATTCTGTGGATTTTTTTTCACTGAAGTACAAGAAGTTATTTCAAATGAAAAAACCCTTTTTCTGATTTTCAAGTTGTCAAATTACCTTGGAAAAATTCTGTTTTTCTCACCTGTCTTTCACTTTGGACCTGCAGCTTTTTTGGTAGTTTTAATGTTGATTCTGTGCTTGAGGAATTGTAATTCTTTCTTCATCCAACTCACAGATGAATTTTGTTTTTAAAACTGCATTCCTGTGTACTCATTTATTTTTAAAAAGTTTACAGAAAAGGTGTCAGCAGCTAATTTCCAGAACCAGCAATTAGGTTTTTGTATCTTTCCATCCTCCTCATGTGATGCTCAATTTTTAAGAGCCTTTTTATGTCAGGAAAGGACACTCAGGGTTTTTTATAGCATTTGTGCTGTCAAATGCCAAGTGCAGCAGGTAAAACACTTCACTGGCTCTTGTTATCCCGAAGGGATGTGGCACACTTCCCTGCTGACTTCCAGAGTTCTAGGCACAGCCACAGGAGGGCTAAATAACTTCATGAAAAAACTTCATTTGTGCCACTCTTTAAGTAGGTTACCCAGGTGTTCTTTGCCAGGTTCCGTTTCCCCTTCGTTGTGGGCACCTTTCATTTGGGAAGTGGCAAAGGGGAGCACAGAGTTTCCACAAAGAATTGCATTTCAGGTTGCTGAGGAAATAATTGGGTTTTAGGGCTGGGAGACATTTTTGGTGGAGATCATTTTCCTTAGAATGGGTCAAGTTCCTGGAATTCCTTTAAGAGATTTCTGAGATTTTTGGGGTGGTGCAGTCACCATCTCTCGAAGTGTTGCAGTCTGGATGTGGCCTTTGGGGACATTTTAGGGTGATGACGGTGGTGCTGGCTGATGATCTTGAAGATCTCTTGCACCTTAATGATTCTGTGATAATTACCTTAATCTGCTAATTTTTATAAATTGCTGCAAATTAATGAATATAGCAGAGGCATTCCCATAATCAACAACAACTTATATTCATACATAAATTGAAAACAGACTGTTTTATCACAACAGCAGTTTTCTCTGGGAAAACTTTGCTGGAAAACTGAATTATTAAAGAAATTCAGCTTGCTGGAAGTGCACTAAAAGCAGGAGTGAGGCAGTCTGTGTCCTCACATAACCCCCAGAACTGGCTGGGAAACAGTGTCTGCAATTATTTATTTAAACAAAAATACTATGTTTGTATTTGAAGATAAAGGTGAGAAATCCTTGCAGTTGTATAACCCAGGAAGAGCAGAGCTGCAGGTGAGTTCAATCCTGGGCATGTTTGTCCAGCTTCCAAATTCTTCTTTTCCTTCAGCTTTGTGTGGTTTCACTACAGAAAACCCTTTTGTGAGCTCATCTGAACATAAAGCTGTTAAATGAGCCCTGCTTTGAGACTTTTTTAATTGCCTTGCAGGCCACTGAAATAATAATGAGGTGGATTTTGGGTTATTTAAGTGCTTAAGGAATTACTTCTGCTTTACAGGAAGTTTAGCAGATTTCTCAGGAGAATTTACAAAACTTTCTTTACAAATAATACTCTTTTTCTGGTAATCTCTTCCTGTCTCAGCCACATGACTCATAATCCTTTTACTTCAAATTTGTTAAGCCTCTTAGATCACATTAAAAAGAAAATATTTTAAAATAAGATTTCCCAAAAGATGAGTGTTTTTACATGTTTATAGATTTTTTATTTTCATGACTACAACTCTGGTTTTGGCAGAATATTCCCTAATGGGTATGTAAAACTTAATTATTGGCATCTCATGTATTTTGAAGGTTTTCATTCTTTCTTGCCAAAAAATCTGTTTTTTTGTTTTTTTTTTTTTTTTGTCACAGTTTTATAGTTTCAATGCTTTTGCTTTCCAAATAAAACCCCATGTTAAGATTGTGATTCAAAAATCACGTCCAAATAATATGGTTTACTTTGACAGTAAAGCCATTAAGAAAAAAAGAACCAAAAAAAAAAAAAAAAACCTAGAAACCTTCTGTTATGAAAAGTTTGGCAACAAAACTTCTGGAAGAATTTAGTTAGGAGGTGTTTTGAGCGGCTTCAGTTTATATCATTCTTCCATAGGTCTGATAGGTGAGGTAGAAAAGAGCAAAATAATTATTTCTGTGTCAAAAATCTGCTAATTTAAGTCCTTAAAGTCAGTGCTTCAAGCAAACAATACAAATACTTTTATAGGCAGAAATAAAATGGAAATACATAATATTTGTGTATTTATTTAAATACTAAAATAACTCCTGCTACTGAAGATGGTGGTTGTGGGCCTTAAAAATACCTAAACCTAAAAAATAATGTTGTAAAATTGTCATTAATAGCCTCGATGTTGGAGATACCAACAAAAATTGCTTCCATAGGATCCAGTGCTCCAATCATTAGCCCAAAGTCTGGAAAAAAGATCCCACACAAGGTCTGAGCCACCCCATGGAGAATAGGCTGAGAATTATAAAAGGAAGGTGTTTGTAGCACAAAAATTTAATTCGCTGACAGTTTATCACTTCAGTAATTTATTCAGTTGGGTAGGTTTTAATAAGCAGTATTCATAAACTTGTAAATAATATTGGTTATTAATAACATTTCTTGGTGTCATAACTGAAGGTCAGGAGAACTGAAAATGAGGGAAATAATTAAAATACAATGATGCAAATTCATATATTTATATTAACCAGAAATTCCAGGGATGCGTGGGGTTGTCCTTATGGAGATCATAAAATCCCAGGATGGTTTGGGTTGGAAGGAATCCCAAGGATCATCCAGCCCCAGCCGTGCCCTGGGTAGGGAAACCTGATCTGGGTATGTGGATTTGGTTTAATTTTATTTATTTTATTTTATTTAGTGGATTTTTTTAATGATATTTTAACAAAGATGCACCTCCCTCTGGGAATTTTGGGGTAGTTTTCTTTGAGATTGGTTTGGGAGTTTTGTCTCTTGTTCTACTCGTATTTTTCTGATTAAAATATGGGAATATGCTGGGAATCGTTGAAGCTGAAATATGGGATGTGTTCAGTGAACCTGAAATTTGGGCTAAGGTCTAAAATATTATTTTAATTTTTTTGTAGGTGTAATGCATAATTAAACTATGGAAGTCATTGTTCTAGGATGATTTAGCATCCTGATATTAAAAATGGGGTGGGACTGGTTGATGAGTTGTATTTGCCAAGGACGGGGATTTAGGATATGACAATGTCCTAAATAAAGTTTGTGAGGTTGTGCCAGCTTTAAATGGGAGAAGAATAATCCATAAGTGCCTGCTTTATAACTTGTGTCTCTTTGTCCCAGCATTTTTTACTCCCAGAGATAACCAGAATTAATGTCTTTAATTATGGGAGTCATTATTCATTACTGCCCCACTCATTAATGCAGAGCTGTCAATACTCAGTGAATTTATTTTATTAAAATGTAACCGCAAAGATGAACTTTCTTCTTCCCTGTGCAGATTTTCAGAGGGGTCACAAGTTCAGAATTGGACTTGGTTTTGCTTTTGAGGTATCATTTAGAGTTATTTTGGTGCTGGCAAACACACTCTTGGTTATTGAGTTGAGAGTCCAAACCTCAGGGCTTGGATTGAGTTCCTTTTTGTTGCTGAAATACAAAAGGCAGCAGGAAAATGCAATTCCCTGAACTGTGGGACAGCATCTCGGGTACAGCAGTTATTTAGGACTGGGAGATGTGTGAGTTGAGGGCTCTTTGATAAATGGATTTATTGATAATGTGAGGATTGCACAGATTGGAAAAAAATAATCTGGTTATCATTAAAAAAAGAATAGAGTCAGACTTGGACTCTCACATACAGCCGAGTAAACCAAAATCACTTCATTTCCTTTCATTGACTGAAAACCATTCTGGAAACTTCCCTGAAGGTTTGGCCCTAATTTCAAAACAAGTGTCTGTTTGTATGAAGGCCTCTTAAAATTCAGGCTGTTTTCCAAGTAGGAACTGGCTGAAAAGCAAGAAGAATTGTTCCTTTTTTTTTTCCTAGAGATGCAGTTTCCTTTCTCTGTAGATAGGAAGCTGAGCTGGTGAACTGCCAGAAAAGCCAAACTCTATTGTTAAAATAAATTGGGTTTTTTTTCTCTTTCATTTTTTAGCCATTCATAATCAATACAGTTGAACAAAATCCGTCTGTGGGCTTGTAGTTAAAATATCCTCTCCCTTTCTGATAACCCAGCAAGTGAGATAATATTATTAAGTACATTAAGAACAACTCACATCTTGGATTATTTTAGTATAGATTTTTTGATAATTATTCAGAGCTGGCTCTGCTGAAAGCTCCAGTAGGAATATTTCCATTACTATGGAAAAAGAAGATGAAATAAAAACTAAAATGTCTATTTCTTGCAGGTTGTGATGTTAACTAGTAAGAGAGAGGGTTTTTTGGGGCAACCAGAACATGTGGAGAGGAATTGGTAGGAATTCCTGAGGGTGTTTGTCCAATTGGGGTGTGTGGCCATTCCATTGCAGGATTCATTGGCCCTTGGGCCAGATCCCATCCAGCTGATAGCCAGGATTGCCTGGCTCATGGAAACTCTGATTAAGGGCTTGAATGTTCTGAGGCTCCAGGATGAGACAGCTGCTGGGGAGGCAGTGGAAACTATGAACAGCTCCTGCCTGGGGTTGTGTAACCCAAGGAAAATCAGCTCAGGCAGGTGAAATCAGTGGGGCTCCTGTAAACCCTTCTGGGTGTGTATTCACACCTCATCACAGCGCTGTAACCCCACTGAAGGGAGCCCACCCCATTCCATCCGCAGTGGGGATTTCCCCCTTGGGAAAGATTTAGAATCTATATAATCTGTATAATCTATATAATCTGTATAATCTATATAATCTGTATAATCTATATAATCTGTATAATCTATATAATCTGTATAATCTATACATTATATAAATAAGATTAATATTATAATCTATATTATATATATTATATAATATAATCTGAGCACATTTTCAAAGTTTTTTCTGGGATCCATCTCAATATTAAACTCTTTAGCTCTCCCAGAGCAGCTGAAGTGCAGGAATTCTTCCCAGGATGTGGTTTCAGGAGAGATTGTTCCTTAATGAACTGCTGTGTCATTCTTCCCTTCCTGAGCTGCCAAAGTCAAATTCTCTTCTTATCTACTGCTCTGCAATGTTTTCATCTCCGCTGCTGGAGAAAAGGCACATCCAAACATTTCTATAGCAGAAGTCAGAAGGAGATGCAGAACTACGCTGGCTTTCAACAAGTGTGCGTTCCTAACCCAAAACACACTGCCTGGAATATTCAGGAATTTAAAATGTTTTCAGGAGTTACTTTCTAATGCTGATTTTTTTGCCCCTTCAATCAAAACAGGTGGATTCTTGCTATATAAATAAATAAATGCATCCTTAAAGCTCTGTTGTTAAATACTTTAAAAGCTTTAAATGCCAGAGTGCTGCTGTTCTGTCACTAATTAATGTCTAAGAAAATTAGTGTGTCAGGCATTAACCTCACCAAAAACGCAGGTGATTTAGGATAAAATCCAGGCTCTTCTGTGGCTCCTTTTATTATCTTTTATCAAAGCCTGGTTGAACAGGGCTTGGAGCAACCTGGGATAGTGGAAAGGAGTTGGAATTAGAGGATCTTTCAGTTCCTTCCAACCCAAACCATTCCATGATCTTTAATTAGTATTTTTAAAATCCTTTTGAAATTTCTAGGTGCACTTGATTTGTTCTGTGAACTGCAGTAACTTACTTGTAATTGCTTTGGGTTTTTTTTCCCTACCCTCCCAGAACATTCTTAGAAAATATTTTGAAGCTTCTCTTCCATTCTTCCTTGTGACTGCAGTGGAAAATGTCATTCTTTAAAGATCACAGAAATACCAGCCTGTTTCTGACCAGCTCTTTTTTTTTTCTAAAATCTCCTGTGTTCGAGTTCGATTTTTTATTTCCTTTTGTTTTCTCCTTAGTCACAGTGAATGTGTCAGAGGATGAACACGTAACTTCTGCTTTCCTGGGATAATATCTTTAATATTTGAGTTAAACAAATCCTGCTGTCATGTTAGAAGGAACTGGAAATTACAACAACCCTAAACACCTGCTGTTTTCATCCTTATCTTTGCTCTCCCTCAAGTTGTGGTTTCGGCATAATACAGCTGCATTTTTCATGATAATAAATTCTTAATTGCCAAATTATTTTTCATAAATTTTCCATCAGGATTACGGTCATATCTTCACTCAGTGGGACAGTTCTTGTCCCTTCTCTTCAGACCTGTCACAGCTGAAAAAACACCTTAAAATTTAGAAAAATACCTTAGGGACAACTGCTTTATGTCTCAAATGTTTTTTTACTTTCCAGAAATGGCAGTTAAACATGAAATGAAAATTAATAATCATAAACCTCTGCCCCCGCAGAGGATACAGTCCTGAAGGTGTGTTGGAAGCATGAAATAGTTGCTAAATGTTTGCTAATCAAAGTGAATTATACAGTAAAAAGTAATGAGCAGCTGATTAATTCTTAGGCACTGCTGGGATTCCATTTTCCCTTCCACAGTTCACAGGAGAGATTTTGGAGCTCTTTATCTCTGGAAATGTTCAGAATGAGGTTTTTATTTAATGGAGTCATGGAATGGTTTGGGTTGGAAGGGTCATCAGAGATTGTCTAATTCCCAGCCCTGCCATGGCAGGGACACCTCCCACTGTCCCAGGCTGCTCCCAGCCCCAATGTCCAGCCTGGCCTTGGGCACTCAAAGGGATCCAGGGGCAGCCACAGCTTCTCTGGGCACCCTGTGCCAGGGCCTGCCCACCCTCCCAGGGAACAATTCCATCGCAATATCCTACCTAACCCTGCTCTCTGGCAGTTTCTCTCCATTCCCCCTTGTCTGATCACTCCATCCCTTGTGGAACAGTAGACTTTGGTTAAATGAAGATTAATTTAGTGACTGTCTCTGGTAGATTCCTGTGGATTCATCAGTGCAGGAAGTAAACAAGGAGTGAAGCATGCCCCGTTGTACTTTGCAATCCAGGGGGGATGAGGAGGAGTCTGATGTGATAAAGCTGGGACCTGGATTGGTGCTATTTAGGGACCACTTTGTGCTGGGAAACAAATGCTGACAGTGGGGGCTATTTTTGAGAGGTGTTTATTTCCCACAGTTCATCAGCTGCTGGAGTTATTTGTAGTAGATCCATCCTTTTCAGTGCCTTGGTGAGTAATGAAGCAGAGGGATGTGTTGGTTTAAAAGGTAAAGGCTAAAAAACTCCTGAAGAAAGAGATTTAAAAGTCCTTGGTTGTAGGAGGAGCAGATGGAATGATGTGAATGAGCTGTGGATCACTCAGAGATTGTAAATTGGAAAGCAGAGTTGTTTAAATCTTTCCTTCTGTGTCACCCTGTCCTAGACTAAACCTGGTTTAAACACCCCCAGTTCAGTGTTTGGTGCTGATGGTTCAGTCATCATTAATTTGGCAAACAGCTCCCCCATCATTTTATCCTTAAAAAATGCCTAGGTATGAACTTAAGCTCAAGGGAAAGGATCCTGGGAAAGCCAAATAGCAGCAGAACAAAATCTAGCTGCAGCATGACAGACTGTGAGGGTTTGGGGAAAAACCTGGATCGATAAACCTAAACCCAAACAATGACCATAATCAAAGAAGTGTTCAAAGTCAGGTCAGCTGGGAAGTGAATAATCTTTATATTTAATTTTTGACAGATTGGATGTGTGGCACCAAATTTGCTAATGAGCGGAGAGATCTAATTGTATTTATGTGATGTATTTGCAAATGATTGTTTAATCTCTCTTCCCCCCCCAGTTATTTGGAGTCTCCCTCTCTTGCTGCCTGTCCTGGGTAGGACTTTGCCTTGCAAATGGTCTGATTTAAAAACTGAATCATTCTTGTGCATTTCAGTTTGCAGAGCCCTTGCTGTAACGTTGAGGTTGCATAAGGTAGAACTGGAAACGCTTGTTGTAAGCTCTTTTTTTGCTCTGCTGTGCAGGTTGGAAATGTCAGCTGTAATTTTCTGAGTTGGCTTTAGAAGCAATCAAGGTAGAAGCTGTTTGAATCAAGTGGCTCTGAGAAGGGACCAATTTGTAGTGGTTAAAAATATAAAATGCAGTGTTTGTGGAACTCTCCCTCTTAAAAAGGTCTCTGTTAATCATGCCCAGGGTGTTTTTATGGAGAACACTTGAGCACATTCATGTGTTTCCCTCGTAGCCCAACTTGTGCAATAAAACACTCCAAGCTTTTTAGAGAAGCAGTTCAATCAAACCCCAGTTCATCTGGAAAAAATGATAAGCCTCAGCTGGTCACATGGGCACAGGCCTGATACCGGTATTTGCTGAAAGGCTGAGCACACAATGAAAGTCCTTCCTTTGACTGGGCTGTTGTTGTTGCAGGAGCTTAGTGAAGTTCTTCAGAAATACCTTGGAGAGTGGCACCAACACAAACACACCCAGAATAGCTCAGGGTAGGGCCCTTGTGGGAGCTCTGTGCATTTCTTCCTTCACTGGAGAAGAGAATTGGGATTTTCCAAAACAGGAGGTTGGGGTTAAAAGAACCGGTAAACAAGGATTCTGGGAGCCGTGTGGGGGTACCAGCACAGGGAGGATGTGGAGCTGCTGGAGAGAGCCCAGAGGAGGCAGCAGGATGTCAGAGGGATGGAGCAGCTGTGCTGGAGGAAAGGCTGGGAGAGCTGGGATTGTCAGCCTGGACAGGAGAAGCTTTGGGTGAGCTCATTGTGGCCTGCAGGACCTGAAGGAGCCCACAGAACATGGAGAGAGAGACTTCAAGGGCTGGGACAGGACAGGGCGGGAATGGCTTCCAGTGCAGAGGGGAGAGTGGGATATTGGGCAGAAATTGTTCCCTGGGAGGGTGGGCCAGGCCCTGGATCCCTTGAGTGCCCAAGGCCAGGTGGACATTGGGGCTGGGAGCAGCCTGGGACAGTGGAGGTGTCCCTGCCATGCAGGAGGGTGGAACAAGGTGATCTTTAAGGTCCCTTCCATCCCAAACCTTCTGTGATTCTGTAATTCATTCCAAGATCCAAATAGGTTTCCAATGTTATTAAAATTGTTCCAAGTGAAGGTTAATAACAAATCGTAGGGTGGTGATACACATGGATGGAATTTCTAAGGTTTCAAAGAGTCCCAGATTGGTTTGGTAATGGTGATTAAAGCCCATCCAGTGCCACCGTGCCATGGCAGGGCACCCCACCCTCAGTGCTCCAGCCGGCGGCCTTGGCACTCAAGGGATCCAGGGGCAACCACAGCTTCTCTGGGTAGTGATAACAGTTCTTGTTTCCTGTGGAATTGCATGGAGGCATAGCCCAGGTATAAATAATGTGGAAAATGTCCCAGGGAGCTTTAGCATCCCCAAAGCTGAGCTGAGTGGGAATCAAAGTGAAGTTCCCTTAAATTTCTTTAGGAAAATGGAAGGAGATGAGGGGCCTGGGAACTACTTTGAAGTCTTAAAGCAGCACCCTGCAGACTTGGATCAGAGGGTGACCAGGACTTTGATCAGGTCTGAGTTGGTCTCACTGGTATGTGTGGGGTTTAACTGACACCTGAGGGATTTTAGGAACCAGTCAGGCAAGGAGTCCCAGGGAACTTGTAATTGTTTCACAGTCCCTCTATGCAAAAAAACCCTTTGTAGTTTTGTGATTTTCAAAAAAAAACAAAATTGTGTAGGTGATGCAAGTATTCAGGGAGACTCTGAATTTTCTTCAAGTGAAAATAAAATAATAGAAAAAAAGCCTGGTTTTTAGACTTCTAAGGCTGGAGTACTAAAAAATCAGGATATATGGGGAATAGAGTGAAAGATATGTGTGAATGTTGTTCTTTCTTATATTTAGGGTGAAATCAATTAAATCAGAGTCGATAGAGTGAAGTTACTGCTGTTTGTTTCTAAAGAGAGGGAGGCACAAAGATTTACAGTTAGAAACTGGCCCAGGAGGAGAATATCCTGCTTTCCATACCTTCCAGACTTTGGGAAATGTTTTCCAGGAAAGCTAAGCACAGCCATGAATCACTAATGGAAAACCCAGTGGAAGGAATTAGTCAAAGAAATGCTGGAGTGGCCACGCTTTGCCTCTCAGGAAATGAGACAGCTTTCCATGATTTTATACAAATCGTGGGACATAATTTCAAAAAAGCTCCAGCTAAAAGAGGAATCAAAACATTGCTGCTCATTGACTTTCTAAAATGGCTTATTTTGAAATAAATATGAGATTTAATATCAGCCGAAATGGCTTTTCTCTGAACTTCCCTCTTCTCCCTGCTGGCACAGTTTGAGGGAGTTGAGGGGGAAGTGGCAGCAAAGGTGTCCTCACAGGCAATAAAGTGGCCAAATCAATCTTTACTGGATGATATTGAATTTATTATCTCATATTATCACAGTAATTATCAGCCAAGTTCTCCAGTCTGTGCTTTGCCTGTACAAATACCTGCAAGTGTGTGAACTTCCACGGTTTTCCCTGTCCTTTCCATGGTTTTAGCATGATCTGAACAGCATTCATTATTCTGGTGGTACAGGGCTAAAAGAAACCAGAAATGCTAGAAAATAGTGGGGAGGGTGAGGGAGGGAGTGCAGCTTTCAGTCTTCCTTGGAGTGAATCCTCAGGGAGTTTTTGTGAGTGGGATGTAGAGTCAAATGTCTGGGGCAGCTCTTGGCATTTGGAAAAGAGTTGCTTGGATTTATGGAATCCTCTCAGGGATATGGAGCTGAGGAATGCCTGACAAATCCCACCTTTTGTAATTCTCACTTCCTTGCTAAGAGCTGGCTCTGCCAAGAGTGATGCAGCCCAGATTTTTCGGGAGCTGCAGAGGAAGCTGGTTTGTCTTTGGGTTTTTCTTGATGGGTTTTTTTTTTGTTTTGTTGTGTGTTGGGTTTGGTTTTAGCGGTTTCTTTTCCCGTGGGAACAGCTTGTGCATGGATATAGTCTGGATTAAACCAGCCAGGTCGGGTGGAATAGGTTGAATATTTTGTTATTAATAAATGAAAGCTGCTGCCTTTATTTTGTGTTCAGCTGTTCTGAACTGTCCTGTTCAATTCCTGGGCTGGTTTGGGCAGAGGGCAGAGTAAAGGAATGGTGCTTCAACACCTTTAATTTCCTTGGACAGTGGATGATAACTCACTTTTTCACTTTAATCCACCTGAAGAAATTTTTTTACAAAAAAGGGCTTTTAGCATTTAATTGTCATCCCTACAAGATGCCGCAGAGCTGAACACTCCTCCCCATCAGAACCAAGCTTGTTCCTCTCATTGCATCTCTCCACCCACTGGAATTTTTATTTCTCCACAATTTTTGCCCACTTTCCAGTGCCTCAGAGAACCATTTGGAATTCTTCCTGTCACTTCTGGCCTTTGATTCTTAAACCAAAAGCCTACATCCTCTGCGAGATACACTTTTCATTTTTCCCTTGTCCTTTCCTGGTGGAAATTTTCTAAGAGGCTCCAGACATTCCAGTTTTTGGTTGCTCTCTGATGACTTGGAGAGAATTCTCTTAGACTTTAGGGGACATTTTCCTTCCCTGAGGAGGTCTTCCAAAGGAAAATTCAATGTTTATTTTCCAGATGATTCTTGAAAGGATTAAGTGATGTCCTGAGGAGATAATCCCTGAGTGATGTCTGGGGTTAGAGGCTCCCAGTAATCCTTGGGGTGAGCACAGAGTGCTCCTCAGAAATTCTCAACCTTTTCTCCTGCTCTTTGCAGAAAGTTTGTTCTTTCCAGATGAGAACAAACTCAGTGTGGGCTAACACCCTCCCCAGGCATTCAGCAGCCATAAATATTCCTTGTTATTCCCTAAAATATTCCAGCTACTCCAGAGTGAGTGGATTGGATCTCCCAAGTGCAGGGTTGGGATGAGCAGGAAAGAATTCCGGTGCTGATCAGGCTTTCAGGTGGATCAGGAATAAATAAGCATCGTATTTGCTCAGCTTTGTTCTAAAATACCGATTTTTGAACAAAGTGGAGAGATTTTTGAATTTTCCTTAGAGGGTTTTGTTTCTCTCTCAGCAAATTTGGTTGAAAATCCTGGATTGCAGTGTTTTTCCAGACAGAATGATTTTTTTAATATGAACAGAAAAATAATTGCCACTAAATACAGTGTCTGAAAATGTTAATTTTCATCCAGAGTACTAGCATGAGGGGGAAATTATCATTAATTTACTATGGATGATTTGAGTATTTTCCCTGTAGAAGTGGAAAGGTGTTGGAAAAAGCCTTTACATTTTGGAATATATTTACCACATTTAAAAGTTTTCTAAATGAGTCTGGTAGTTACTCACATATTCTGTAGTGGAATTTCCAAATGCCCACTTTTGTGTTACCACTCAGTGAACAGGAATTTAATGTTTAATGCTTGGAAATGGAAGTGTAAGTCATGGATTTTTCCAAGGATGGAAGAAGCACACTGGAGGTATTTATTTTACAGATGGCTGGCTGGAAAACTGTCGCCCATGGAATCTGTAAATAGCCCTTGTATGACAGAGCACTGCTCTGAATGTTTTATTTGAATATATATGGATTTCCTAATGACACCAGCTCATCCATTTGAAGCTATTAAAGAAATGTTTCCTGTAAATCTTCAGGAAAAACAGCTCCTTCTTGGCACTGCAGTTGGAATTTGCATTGAAAAATCATCAGGGGTTATTTGAATCTGTTTTTAATGCCTCAGTGGAGTCATTGTGGAGTGGCTGCAGTTGTGTGAATGCAGCATTTGGCTGCCCAGGAGCCTCCTGACGTCCACGGGTGCTGCTCACTCCCACTTCCATGAGCAGAGCTCGGGATCCCTCAGCATTCCAGCTTCCTGCTGGAAGGACAGACAGCCCCAGGATACAGCCTGCAAATAAATGTTTGTAATTGCAGCAGGAGTTAATTGGAGCAGGATTTCTGAGCAGGTTCCCTGAGGCTGCCAGAGCTCCAGGAGCATTTGGATACCGCTCTCAGGGATTGTTGTGTTGTCTTTGCAGGGACAGAGCTTGAACTGGATGATCTTTGGTGGTCCCTTCCACTCAGAATATTCCATGGTTTTTCTCTATTTTCCTTTCAATGTAATACAAATAGATGCAGGAAACCTTCTGGAAGATTTTCTTTCTTCTGTCACAGGGACAGCTGTTCAATTAAGATCCAGAAAATTGGGGAGTGAAACTGGAGCAAGCCTGGGTTGCAATAGGTGAGAATTTAAAGTGAAGGAGGAAGAAATAAGATTGGAACTTCCAAGAGGGTTTTTAGAACAGTGTGTGGTGACAGGACAGGAGTTAATGGCTTCAAATTGATTGTGGGAAGGTTTAGCTTGCATATTAGGAAAAAAATCCTTCCCTGTGAGTTGGGCAGGCCCTGGCACAGGGTGCCCAGAGAAGCTGTGGCTGCCCCTGGATCCCTTTGAGTGCCCAAGGCCAGGCTGGACATTGGGGCTGGGAGCAGCCTGGGACAGTGGGAGGTGTCCCTGCCATGGCAGGGGTGGGATGGGATGATCTTTAAGGTCCTTTCTCACCCAGCCATTCTGGGATTAAATGGTAAACAAAATTATCTCACAGATTTTGGAGAGGCCTTGAGGAAAAACTGCTGTTCCAAACCATTCTCCACTGCTTTTTTATTTGCTGCAAAGTAATCAGAATGTCCTCAAGGAGTAATAATAGCTCTAGGAGGGTGTGGATAAGCTGGATCCCATCTGTGAGAGGGAGCAGTCCATCGAATGACACCTGCATTATCCTGGCTGTAAGACTACACTGAACTCTCAAAAGCCATCTGGAACATCTGGGAAGCATTCTTTGAGAGGAGAGACCACCAGGACACTCCTGAATAAAGATGGCACTTTGCTCTTATTGAGGGGAGTGAATAGAATGTTCAAGGCAGTGCTGGCCTGGGCTGCCTGTTTTCTTTCCCTGAGCCTTGAACGTGCATCTCTGCTGGAGAAACTCCCAACTGCAGCATTTGAAGGCCTTCCAATGGGAAAATACAGGTGAAACTGAGAAGGGAAAACTCCCCTGGCCCAGTCTGAGGCCGTTCCCTCTCCTCCTGTCCCTGTTCCCTGGAGCAGAGCCCGATCCCCCCCGGCTGCCCCCTCCTGTCAGGGAGTTGTGCAGAGCCACAAGGTCCCACCGGAGCCTCCTTTGCTCCAGGCTCAGGCCCTTTCCCAGCTCCCTCAACTGCTCCTGGGGCTCCAGCCCCTTCCCAGCTCCACTCCCTGCCCTGGACACGCTCCAGCCCCTTTGACTTTCAGAACAGATTTGGAAACAAAGCCTTGCTTGCTCAAAGAAAAAGTAGTTGGGCTCCTATAATTGGTTTACCTGAACTTTAATATGCACTGATTGATGCTTGATTTAGATGTCGAATAGGGAATACAGACAGGCTGACACAGATCCATTCCTTCTGCTTTTTTTCCTCTGTACTGACCTTTTATCTTTACCTCCTTCATTATCTGGAATGTACAAACTGAGATAAAAATATCTTGACTTCTTTTGGTCTTCTCAGAAAAGTTTCAGTGGAGATGGAATTATATTGAACTAAAAATTCCACCTGCCTTGTAGTCCTGCTGTGATGATCAGTGTATGTGTCATCAAGCCAGAGAGCCAAGTAGATATTTTTTGCTGCACAGAATATTTAAAAGTCTGGGACACTGATATCAGGTTTTTATTCTACCTTTATAGAGTGTACCTATATTTTGGTGACATAATCTTTGATACATCCTAGAATCCCAGACTGGTTTGGGTTTGAGGGACCTCAGAGCCCATCCAGTGCCACCCCTGCCATGGACAGGGACACCTCCCACTGTCCCAGGCTGCTCCCAGCCCCAATGTCCAGTCTGGCCTTGGGCACTCAAAGGGATCCAGGGGCACAGCAAGCTTCTCTGGGCACCCTGTGCCAGGGCCTGCCCACCCTCCCAGGGAACAATTCCTGCCCAATATCCCATCTGGCCCTGCCCTCTGGCACTGGGAAGCCATTCCCTGGCTCCTGTCCCAGCAGCCCTTGCAAATTGTCTCTCTGGTTCCTGTGGGCTCCTTCAGGTCCTGGAATATGAGTCTGGATTCCAACCTTACACAACCACCTCAAAATTTAACTTCTATAACCTCTTCTGTAAAATGCATCATTGTCTTCATCACTGCACTTTGACATGAGATCAAAATAGATCTCAGCTTATTTGCTCTTGGTGCTTTTAAATACCCATTTTAGATTCAGTGTTGTGTATCCCATCTATGCTGTGGCTCCTGTTGCTGCCAGCTCCAGAGTGGAAGGCAGGCATAGGGAAAGGATCTGCTTCCTGTGGGAACATCTGGATCAGGGAGAGCTTTGGCTACCCTGGCTTTGACTGGATGGGGTTTGGGTAAAGCGCTGTCACACGGGGCTGGATTGTGGCGCATTTCAGGTTCGTCTGTGGGGAATTGTTCCTTCTTCCCATGAAAGAGAATTAGGGAACTTTTTTGGGGGGACCTTGTGGCTCTGCACAACTCCCTGACAGGAGGGGGCAGCCGGGGGGGTCGGCTCTGCTCCCAGGGAACAGGACAGGAGGAGAGGGAACGGCCTCAGGCTGGGCCAGGGGAGGCTCAGGGTGGACACCAGGAGGAATTTCTGCATGGAAAGGGTGCTCAGGCCTTGGCAGGGGCTGCCCAGGGAGCTTTGGAGTCCCCATCCCTGGAGGTGTCCCAGGAAGGGCTGGAGGTGGCACTGAGTGCTCTGGGCTGGGGACAAGGTGGGCATCGGGCACAGCTGGCACTCCATGGGCTGGGAGGGCTTTTCCAGCCTCAGGGATCCTGGCATTCCCTGACCTGTGCCTTCCCCTCCCCATCCTCTCCCGTAAGCTGTCACAGCCTGGTTGTGTTTATGTGGGAACTCCCATTGCCCCTCTCTTTGTGTTTTGGCTGCTCGGGGTTGTTTTCCTCGTGCCACTGTCACCATTCCAGTGGATCTGTGTTAAATTCCTCTGAAATGGGATTTGTGTTCGGCCCCAAACGTGGCGCTTTGAGCCCCCCCTGTCCCAGCTCAGTGCTCCCTGGCTGCCTCTCCGAGCTGGGTGATGTGCAGGGCTCCAGCTGTGCTCACTGTCAGGGCATGCCGGGCACGCTCCAAGAATCCAGGAATCCAACTGGAAGCATGTGCCCTATTCCCTGCACCTCTCCCTCTACTTAGTCTCACTTATTTATAACTTTACAGCTGTTCCCTCTTTATAAAATGATTTCTCCATCCAGAAGGTGCCCCCTTACTCAAGAAATAATGATCAAAGTTCATTTTTGATTTAGGAGTGATATGTTCTAGCGTGTCCCTTCTGTCTGTCTTGAATTATTTCATCTTGTAGTTCCACAGATCTATTAATTACTTTCTAGATTGATTTTTTTTCCCTTTGAGCTATTAATTTAAATAAATAACCTTGAAAAGGTCAGGCTGGAGCTGATTTTTCCCAGTTGCAGTGGTAGGAATCTCTCTTGTTTCCTTTATTTCACAGTTACCCAGTGCTTGGGAGAAATTTCTTTATATTTTGGAGCTGCAAAAGCATTTTTAACAGATAACTTCCTTCAATTTTGCTGTAAATAGTTTTTCTCCAGTATGAAAAACACCCTATTAACCCATTTTGGTTTCAAAGTCCTTGTCCTTTTTTAGTTTCTAACAAATAGAGGTGATCTTTGGAGAATTTCCATCTCTTCCCCCCTTTTTAATCTCCACTCTGAGAGGAGGATTTATATAGACAGCTATATTTAGAGGAGCCTTCAGCAAGTTTGAGAGGAGTTGTTTGAGGATTTCCTGCCCTTCCCTTTCCATAGTTAGCTTTTCCTAGGGTGGCATGTGCACGGTTTCCGTGGTGAGCTGGAGACTGGACTCTTGTCCTTGTCACCTTCTTTCCTCCTTTCTGCCATAAATAGAAATAAATAATCAACACTCAGCATCCAGCCATGGGAATGATCTTTACTTTTGTTGTGGTTTAATGTCATCTTCAGCTTTTTCTTTTGTCTTTTTTTGTTTTCTCTCACCCAGCATACAGTGGATTGAACTATAAAATTGCTGGGCCGTATTTTTCAGGAATTCTCATAGACTTTTTAAAAGCGACATCTTGAAGGTTGATGTGATGATCTGAACCCGAATTCTCTCTCTGGTTTATTTATGATTGACTTTGCAAGAACTTTCTCCTTCCCTTTTCCAGTCTCCCAACCCAATTACTGCAAAAGGTGTTTCATAACGTGCTCTTTCTCCTATAAATACATTACCTATAGATCATTTGGGAATTAGAGTGAAGCAGTTAATGAGTTTAAACAGAATTAAAGATGGTAGAAATAGGTAGAGTTCTTTTTAAAAACTCACTGACATTTATCCCTCAATCATTTTGGGTATATTTGAGTCTTGTGTCTGTATTTGAGTTTTGTGTCTTAAGGTGCAGAATCCTCAGAATCTTCAGCTTTTCCACTGGCTTTCCTAGGGGTTTGCCTGATACCTTACACAGTGGGCACTCATTCCTCTGCCTCTGTTCGGAACAGGAAAAGGTTTTCCTGGAGTAGCTGAAAGTCTAAAACAGAGGTGACACTGCAGCCCAGGCATGTGGTCTTCAATTTTTATTGCCACCTGAGTTTATTCTCTGCAGTAAATATTTGTGCTAACAGCCAGAGCATTCCAGTGCTAATTGTGCTGAATTAATGCTGTGATAAATATTTCTGGCAGCCTTTTCTTTCTGAAAAGATCTCAGAATTGCCCAGTAGTGGAGTTTCAGAGTCATGGAATCCTCCTTTCACTGGCGCACTTGGCATGACTGGCTGGTGCCCAGCCAGGCTTTGTGCCCCCCATTCCATGGAATCAGATCCTTCAAGTTGCTTCAAACTGCACAAATGTTGGGCTCTGTTTTTCTGACTGGACATTCAGGGGGGTGAAATATTTGCAGGGCTGTGAAATATCAAACCCTGCTGTGTTTGCTGTGCCCCATTAATGAGAGGAGCTGCTGCTGACCCGCCCCAGCTCCGGCTCCAGGCCCCTTTTCCATGGTGTCATAGTGGGGGCGTTCCCTTGGCTCCATCCGTGCTGTGGTGTAATTTGGAAAACCAGTTTGTGGACTCATGTTGCTGTGCTCTGATTTCTTTACTGTAAATAAATCTGCAGAGATTCCTTGTACAGTTCATTCTGTGACACTGCAGAGTTTTGTTAACAGTGGTTTGTGCAGGTGATTTCCCTGCTGTTGGAATGTTCTCATTTCATGTTCTTATTTTTCTGATGAATGCAGAAAATATAACACGGAGTGTACAACTTTGGAATGGTTTCCATAACCACAAAGCAGAAGAAATTGTCACAGAATCACAGAATGGTTGAAATGGGAATGGACCTTAAAGATCATTTAATTCCAACCCCCTGCCATGGCAGGGACACCTCCCACTGTCCCAGGCTGCTCCCAGCCCCAATGTCCAGCCTGGCCTTGGGCACTCAAAGGGATCCAGGGGCAGCCACAGCTTCTCTGGGCACCCTGTGCCAGGGCCTGCCCACCCTCTGAGTGAAGAATTTCTTCCTAAAATGTCTTTAATATTAATACTGGGTGATAATTTGGCCTCCCTTCTCCCTGTGTTTGGGATCTGGGTGTGCTTGGCATGGGAAAAATTTAAAGGGCTCAGTTAAAGGCATGAGTGGGTGTGCTGCCATTCCAGACATTGCCAGTGCCAGTCTCCAGTGCCCAGGCTGCTGCAAGGATTCTGAGGAGAAAAGTTCAGTCAAATAGAATTGGTCTGCCAGGGAATTATACTTGAGGAGAAATCCTGTCAGACTTGCAAAAAGAAATTGTGTCCAGGTTTCTTTTCAGACATCTTTCCCAGAGAAGCTGTGGCTGCCCCTGGATTCCTTTGAGTGCCCAAGGCCAGGCTGGACATTGGGGCNNNCAGACCTCAAGTGGTCAATAAAACCCTTCAAGGATGCTCCATGTCAGCACCTTGTGCCTTCATGCTTTTATCACCTCCCCATTTTTCCACCTAAAAACCCCATTCCAAAGGCCCCGTGTAGGATTTTTCCTGGGCTGGCTCCTTTTTGAGGGATTTGCCCCATTTTTTTCCTGGCAGGAGAGAAATACGAGCTGCACGCTGCCACGGACACCACTCCCAGCGTCGTGGTCCACGTGTGTGAGAGCGACCAGGAGAACGATGTGGAGGAGGAAACCAAGAAACCCAAACCCAAAATCATCCAGACCCGGAGGCCGGATTACACTCCTGCCCATCTGAGCTGAGCTGCTGCCACTTTTTCCAAGGATTTGGAGTAGAAAACTGCCAGGGGAAAAATTCCTTTACAGCGGAAACAGCAGCTCACAGGTTTGGTGGCACCGGCAGCAGCTGCAGGAGGAGAGATTCCAAGCTAAGTTTGCTCCAAATAAAGGAATTCCATCCTGAGTTTTGCTGCTGCAGGTTGATCCATGTGCTGAGGGTATTCCCAGATCCCTGGGAACAAAGGATGAGGAGAAAGGTGATGTTTTGAGACATAACAGGACAAACTGGGGTTGTTTTGGGGGGAAAAGCAGCTGGGGGAGCTTTCCTTGTTCTGATTCCCATAAATCCTCCAGCTGATGGTCACTTGGAAAATCTTGGGATAACAGAGAGGTTTGGAAAGATTGGGGGAATTTAACCCTTTTTCTAATACTAGGTTTTGTGCATGTTTCTTCTTGGTCTTCTACACTAATTTGCTTTATTTTCTAGAGTTTCTCCCAAGTTTCTGGAAATCTGGGAATTGTTTCAAGTATTTATTCTTATCTCAGCATCCCAGAATTCCTCCTGGAGGTGTATATACATTATATATTTATATTTGTTTTTATTGGCACTGGTTTTCCAGCAGGATACAATTCCACCAGCACCTGCTTTTGGTGCTCTGGAAGTTGTGCTTTTAAAATTTTAACCTTTGAAATTCCTGCAGAGGGTTTTATCTGGCAAAGCAGTGGAAAAATGTGCAATAGGAGAGTTGCTGGAATACATGGATTTTAAATTATTTAAATTCAGATAATTTATATCTTCGGTAGGATTTGTTTGGGAGCTTTGACTTCTAGGGGCAAAAAGGACTCTAATAATGCTGATGGTGCATATTCAGAGCAGTGGGATTTTTCCAGTGAAAAAAGTGATGGAGAAGCTTGAAATCTGAAAAAAAGCTATTTAATAGGGATTGGAAAATTCCACCCAGGAACCAGTGAGGAGAGCTGGAGTGCCTTTTTCTTGTCCAATCCTACTCCAAGCTGCACACTTGGATCTTTTTCTACTGGCTTTGGATATCCAGAAATCCAAACCTTTTGAGCTTTGCTTCCAGACTGAGCTGGGATGAAATGCTTAATGCCAATGAATGCTTATTTAAACAGTGGGAATGTGAGGAAGAAGCTTTAGGGCTTTTATATGGCAGTGTTTAAAGGCTCCTAAATCCAAATTTCAAGGAAGAAAGATGACAGAAATATTTTATTACTTGTTTTTTAAACTGGAGATCCTCATCTTGAAAAAGGTTCAGTATTTTTTGGAAGAAACAGGAACTGCTATCCATGGAAAATACCACTTGGGGTCTTGGAAAAGGGTGCTTGAGCTTCTCTTGTGTTTTTAGGAATCAGACTGTGGCTCTCTCTTGCTTTGCTTTTGCCACAGTTTGGTCTGAGGAGAGATCGAAGCAAATTTTGACTGAAATGCCTGGTTCACACCTTGGGTTTTTAAATGATACTTGTTTTAAAGAGTAATTTGTGGAATGGAGCCATTCCAGGCTGTGATGCAGGGAAACAAGGTGTTATGGAAGGGCTGGATTCCTGACTGAAACAGGAATCTGGGACTGGAGACCAGGAATATCCTGAATTTTCTGCTCTAGCTTGGATTGTGATTCCCTGGAAACTGGAACAAGCCCTGGCTTTGGTGTCTGAGTGGGCCTGGCTCCATGGGAACCATTGGGAAGAGCTGATTCCACGGATTGCTGGAGCTGATTTATGGACACACAGGAAAATGAGGTTATTTCGGGTTCCTCTCAGCTCCACGGGCTGCATTCAACACTCAAAATACAAAAATCAAGTGGAGAAAAACTTTGTAGGTTTGCCGCAACTGCCTTGAAGCCTTTCCAAGACTTTTCCATGTTTCTCAGATGACTGCTGGACTTTGTGTTTCACTGCATTCAATTGAAAACGTTTGGAATAATTCCTGCCCTGTCCTTTTTCCATGAGAAATCAAAAGCATGAGTTTGGCAGTAGAAACCCAGGTGGCTGCTGCTGTGTTTGCTACAAAAGCAGAGCTGCTTTTCGATTTAAACCATCAATAAATCTGATTGTTTTTTTGTCATTTTAACACTTGACATTTGCCTGAGGTGGGAACCATGGAAATCTTGGAATGCTTCCAGTGTGTTCCTGGTCAGATCTGCCACCTCCTGTGCTCATGACTCCAGTGTGCTGCTTGCTTTTTCTGGTTCTTTTATTTTTGTAATGTTCCAATGGATGCTTAGTTGGTATTTTATACACTTGTATAGCACGGGGCAGATTGAAATTAAAATATTTTGTTGTCTTCTTGTAAATGTCCTGGTGTTTTCTGCATGGAACCACTCGAGGTTTGGTGCCAAAATGGGAACTTCCAGCTTTCAAAGGAGCAGAATGTTGTCCCAGCCCTTCATAAATTGATTCCTAGAAAAGCTTTCCAGCCTTGAGAGATTTGCATGATCTCCAAGTTCCCAAGAATGGGAACCTGCTCATAAATAAAATCCAGTGGGGAATATTCCATGAAAACCTGATTTTTCTGTGCCTGAAGTTCCTAATAAAGGTATCAGCATCTTCCTGCTCCAGAAGAATCCCTGTGCATTCACAATATATAATATTTATCTGAAAAAAGGAATCATTTGGGGGTTTGCCCACAGAGGTTCTGATTCCCAATCCCTGGAATTCCCAAGGCCAGGTTGGATGGGGCTTGGAGCAGCCTGGGACAGTGAAAGGTGGAAGGAGATGAGCTTTGAGGTCATTCCCAACCCCAGCCATGCTATGATTCCATGATTCCTGGAGCTCCTGCAGTGTGAAAATGCATCAGTGTTTAAGTGGCTTTACCTGATAATTTTAAGTATTTTTCTTGGAAAAAAAAAAAATTAAAAAAAAAAAGAAGATGGAAAACAATTAAGGTTTTGCAGTGGATAGGGATGGAAATCCAATCCAGAAAGGGCTGTGTGGTACTTGCTTAAAGCCCTTCCTTGTTCTCAAGGTGAAGGCAGCAACCTCTAAAGGACTAAAGTTTGTTTTTAATCAGATTTTTGTTTTCCAGAGCAGCCCCAGGTAGAGTAACTTTGGTGTTTTAAACCGGACCAGTGGATTAGTTGTTCTCTCTGTAGTCCAGATGTGCCAGGAGTGGGGAAGGAATGAATACCAGCATTTGGAACCATTTGAACAATCCCAGGCTGGATTTTGCCTTTGGCATTATCACCTGCCTGCTCAAGTTGTGCTCTTTGTCTTGGGGAACACAAGTTCTTCATCTTTGCAATTTTATCCTGTCTTGCCCAGAAAATTATTCCTTGTTAATGCTTTTAATAATTCATAGTTGAATCTAAAAGGTCACAACAAGGATAAAGACATTCCCCAAGATAGTGGGAAAGAAAAATTTCATATTAGGCTTTGAAATAATCCAAACTTTTCAACGTATCACAGAGAGTAAGGTAAAGGCACAGAGGTGACTCCAGGGACAGGATGGAGGTTTTATCTTCCCTGACAGAATTTCCATTGATAACTGGAAACTGTCACATTCCAAACTTTCTGTCACATTGAGTGTGTGTGTGTGTTCCTGCCAGGAATTCCTTTTGTTCAGGATTCTTTGGAGCGTGGCCAGAGAAGGAAACAGAGCTGGGAAAGGGCTGAGGGAGCTGGGAAAGGGGCTCAGGGACCTCATTGCTCTGCCCAGCTCCCTGACAGGAGAGAAGAGGAAATGGCCTCAAATTGCACCAGGGGAGGCTCAGGGTGGAGATTGGCAAAGAAAATTCCCTGTCAGAGTGGTCAGGCCTTGGAATGAGCTGCCCAGGGAGGGGGTGCAGTCCCTGTCTCTGGAAGTGCTCAGGAGGAGTCTGGATGTGGCCCTTGGGGACAGGCTTTGGGGTGATGCTGCTGGGCTGGGTGGCGCTGGGTGACCCCAAAGGGCTCTTCCAACCCTGATAATTCTGGGATTAGAGCCTTAGAACGGGACTGAGCAGTTCAGTCTGACGGATTCGTGGAGGTGCCCATAGGTGGAGCTAAATACCCAGCAATGGGTTTATCCTGACTAAAGCAAACTCCACACTCAGCTCCAGCTCTGCCTCCCATCCCACAGCAGAAATGGAAAGGATCGTTGTCATCCCCTCCAAACCTCACCATTCCATGATTTTGTGATCCTACCTCTACAAAGCTCTGTTCTGCTCTTTTCTTAAACCTCTTTACTTCAAAGGAGCACATGGGGCCACACACAATGAAAAGTGACTGTTTCCAGATGGAAAAGGTAAATTTTGACTGCCCTTTATGGGTCTGTATAAGTGATCCTAATTCCCAGGGTCTGTTTGATTTATAGACCAGTTCATCCAAATAATTCCTTATTGGAAGTTTCTGTCAGGGTAGGAAACTCAGCCTGGAGAACAAGAGGCTCCTGGGAGAACTTCGAGCCCCTTCCAGTGTCTGAAGGGAGAAATAAAAAAAGGAGACGGAATTTTGTACAGGCAGAGAGTGACAGGAAAAGGCGAATGGTTTTTAATTGAAGGAGGGCAGGGCCAGATGGGATATTGGGCAGGAATTGTTCCCTGGGAGGGTGGGCAGGCCCTGGCACAGGGTGCCCAGAGAAGCTGTGGCTGCCCCTGGATCCCTTTGAGTGCCCAAGGCCAGGCTGGACATTGGGGCTGGGAGCAGCCTGGGACAGTGGGAGGTGTCCCTGTCCATGGCAGGGGTGGCACTGGATGGGCTTTAAGATCCCGCGATCCCAAACCTTTTTGTTATTTCATGACTTGTGACACAACCTTGCCAAAGAATAATTATGTTAATATAAAATGGAACACACCAGGACTGATTTCTTTGTAGTTTTAAATGGCACCATGCTAGGACTGATTTCTTTGTGGTTTTAAACAGACAAGTTAAAAAGGTATGGATCAGTAGGAGATGTAAATGTTTCTTTAAATCTGAAAAACCACTGTATAAAAGTTGCTTTGTGAGGTGTTCAATTTCTCAGAACCAATTGGTTTGTTTATAGCCAGGCTCCAGTTCTGCATTAGATGACAAAGGTTTGAAAGGTGACTTCTGTAGTAATTTTCCCTGACTCTCAGTAATGTGTAGGTGGCTTTGAGGACAGCAATCAGAGGTGTTTTTAATATTTTACTCTCCATGAGATGTAGGAACAGAAATGTCCCCCCAGCAGGTGCTGCAGTGACCCGAGGCTGTGCTGGGTTAGAGCAGGAACCTGCTCTGCTCTGTTATCAGGAGCTGCAGTGTTCCCTGGCACGTGGGCAGCCTGTTTGCCTTTGTGCTCAGGTGATTCATGGCCATATTTTCCAGGTGAGCATCCTGACCTCTGCTTTATGGTGTCACGCCTGCTCCTTCCACATCCGAAGGCTTTAGGATGCTTGGCAGCAAATTCCAGGTCAGGGGCAGGATTTAGGATGTGCTCGGTGTTGTTTTGTGGGCTCAGGGGTTTCAGGGTTGGTTATGAATCCTTTCCTGAATTATGAGAGTTTGTGTGTGTGCTCTGTGTGCATGTCCAGTCCAGATCCCTGCATCCTCTCCTCGCTGATGGAATTCATCTCATTCTTCCCACAAAGGGTGGTCAGGAATTGGAATCCCCATCCCTGGAGGGGTCCAGGGAATGTCTGTATGTGGCACTGAGTGCTCTGGGCTGGGGACAAGGTGGGGATGAATCAGTCACAGGATGAGCTTGGAGCTCTTTTCCAACCTCAGTAATCCTGGCATATTTAAGTGAGAATTTCCAGGAAAAGGTTCTAATGAATTGTTTAAAGTATTCTTTCCATGCTGTAACTTTTACACTGAGGTAATCTAATAACAGCAGGGAGTTTGACTTTAAATGGGGATTTAGCAAGTGCAGCCCCTAAAAATAAAGAATGTGAGTAGTTTTGTATAGTTAAATATTGATGAAACAAGGTTTGTAATTTAGGACTGTGCATTGTNATTTGAGTGGAAAAATCCAAGATATAACATTAAAAGCAGCTCTTCTTGTTAAGCAGCACAGCCCTTGCAGGTTGTGGAAGCCTGGATGGCTCCATGTGCTCTCCAGGCACGGAAAGTTCTCGCTTCTGTGTCCCACAGCCCTGTTTGACAGAGCCATTCCCACTGCCGTGTCCTGCCCCTGCTGTTCCATCTTCTGCCCTGCCTGGGGAGTGCAGCAGCACCGCTGCCCTGTCATTAAAGTCCTGTCAAAGGTTCCATTCTGCTGCCCTGGAAGGAGAGAGTTCCCAGAGCTGGGCTCCTGGAAAGGTGGGGGTTACTCAGTGAACTGCTCAGGGCTTTTTGTTGCATGGTTTTAATTAGGGTTTTAATATCATTTTAGTGTTGTCTGAGACTTCAGAGTGAACACAGAGCTGAGGTTCATCCAGGTGATTCCAGAGCTTCCTGCTGGGTACAGCAGCCCTGAGTCCCTTCTGGAAGATTCCTTGAGGCAATGGCCTCAGGCTGGGCCAGGGGAGGCTCAGGGTGGACACCAGGAGGAATTTGCCCATGGAAAGGGTGCTCAGGCCTTGGCAGGGGCTGCCCAGGGAGCTTTGGAGTCCCCATCCCTGGAGGTGTCCCAGGAAGGGCTGGAGGTGGCACTGAGTGCTCTGGGCTGGGGACAAGGTGGGCATCGGGCACAGCCTGGACTTGGTGATCTTGGAGCTCTTTTCCACCCTCAGGAATTCTGTGATTTATGAAACCCAGGATAAGACATCTTGAGCAGTGCATTGTGTCAGCCAGAGCCACCTTCCACAGACTGGAAATGCAATTAAAATCCAGATTTTCCCCTGCAGCTTGTTCTCCTCTCTACCAAGCAGTAAAAGCCTTTCCAAGTGTCTTTCACCACGGCTGCCCCATTTTATGTCAACCAGGACCCAGCACTGCAGCCAGCTCTGACCCTCGAGGTGAGAAACAGGAAGATCCTGAAATTCCCTCCCCCAGAAACCCCATTCCCAATTTTACCCTGTCCACCTGCTCTCAAGGCTCAGGGTTCACACCCAGCATCTCTGAGAGATCTTTGGGAGATGACTGGGCTGGACAGGACTTTCCTTGCAGCTTTTCGAGGTCATTGGCTGCTTCTGCAGCTCTCAGGAGATCGGGAACAGCAGCTGAGGAAGGGTTAGAATGGGGCAGAGGATCCCAGAAGGGCTGGGAGGAGGACGAGAAGGAGGAAGGATCATCAAACTCTGTCATTAATTATCCACCAAAGCTCACGGTGCTGCTTTGCCTTGGCACACATCAGGCTCCAGGCAGGCTCTGTCTGAGCAGAGACAGGAATGGGAGAGGAAAGGCAGGAGGAAAAATCCCTGAACAGGGTGGGGTAAGCACGGAACAACCCCAATCCATGGCTCCTGGCTCAGGGAAAGCTATCAGATTGTTCACCAGAAATCCTGCTGCAGATCCATTTCTTACAGCCCAGGGCAGGCAGAGTGACGTGAATTCAGGGAAGCACTGTCCTTTCTGATGGCAGTGAGCGGGAACAGGGACAGAGTGAGCAGCGCTGCCAGCTTTTGCTGGGCACTGAACGCCTTCATCTGTCCTGCTGAGTCACCCTGAGCTGCTGCAGCGCTGCCAGCCTGGCTGCTGGGGACAAGGACAGGGCCTGAAGGGCTGCACAAGCTCCATTCCCCCCGGGATAACTCCTTCCAGCCCGGGGACAGTCAGGGGAGCTGCCCCATCCTGCCCAGGGCTGCTGGAAAGGGTTTGGGTACCATTTGGGTGCTGTTACACAACCTCAGCTTCAATTACAGAGCCTGGTTCGGATCCAGCTGATCCCACAGAATCCCCTGACCCATCCAACCCTGGAGAATCCCCTGATCCATCCAACCCCACAGAATGCCCTGATCCATCCAACCCCACAGAATGCCCTGATCCATCCAACCCTGCAGAATGCCCTGATCCATCCAACCCCACAGAATCCCCTGATCCAGATCGCCCTGCAGCATCTTCTGACCCCACAGAATCCCTTGACCCTGCAGCATCCCCTGATCCATCCAATCCTGCAGAATCCCCTGATCCATCCAGCCCCGCAGAATCCCCTGGTCCATCCAACCCCGCAGAATCCCCTGATCCATTCAACCCTGCAGAATCCTAGATCTTGACTCTGGGAATGCCAGATCTGTGCTGACCCCCAGCCTTTGGGACTCTTTGCAAGTTGCAGATCCCTCTTCCTTTGCTTCCAAAGTCTCCATGTCCCGGTGCTCTGTGGGGTGAGGCGCTGCCAGAGGGAGCAACAAATTCTGCACCAGCACAACTCCACACAGAGGGACTGGGAGAAACCACAGGGAGGGGTCCCACTGCAGGGGATCTCAGTGGAGACTCATGGATTTATGAGATGGTTTGGGATGGGAGGGAGCCTAAAGCCCACCCAGTGCCACCCCTGCCATGGCAGGGACACCTCCCACTGTCCCAATGTCCAGCCTGGCCTTGGGCACTCAAAGGGATCCAGGGGCAGCCACAGCTTCTCTGGGCACCCTGTGCCAGGGCTGCCCACCCTACAGGGAACAATTCCTGCCCAATATCCCATCTGGCCCTGCCCTCTGGCACTGGGAAGCCATTCCCTGGCTCCTGTCCCTGCAGCCCTTGCAAATTGTCTCTCTCCATGGTTCCTGTGGGCTCCTTCAGGCCCTGCAAGGCCACAATGAGCTCAGCCCAAAGCTTCTCCTGTCCAGGCTGAACAATCCCAGCTCTCCCAGCCTTTCCTCCCAGCACAGCTGCTCCATCCCTCTGACCATCCTGCTGCCTCCTCTGGGCTCTCTCCAGCAGCTCCACGTCCTTCCTGTGCTGGATCCCCGAGCTGGCCCCAGCAATGGGGATGGATCTGTGCTTGCAGTCCCTGTGTTCCATCCCAACTCATTTCCCCAGCTCCAGTCTCAGTTTATTGCCCATTATCAATCCAAGTGAAATTCCAGGGCATTTTTTCCTTGGGAGACAGAACAGAAGCCTTTTGTGCAGGGTTTGCTGTGGGTGGAGCTGGGGAGGAGTCGATCCTCCTCCTTTTGGAGGGGAAAAATCACCCCAATTATTTGCTCTGACTTGGCCCTGAGTGCAGTTTGCTTTGTTGGCTGCTTGGGGCATTGGAGGGAAATCCTGGCACGCCCTGAAAGGAAAACCAGCCTTGGCTGGACACACCTGGCCAGGGGTGGCTGCTGGAGGCCTGGCCAGCACCACAGCTTGCTCTGAGCTCTCCAAAGGGGTTCTGGGGGTCACAGAGGAACAGATGGCATGTTCCAGAACACGTTTTTCCCTGTCAGAGTGGGAAGACCTTGAGCTGCCCATGGAACGGGTGGAGTCCCTGTCTCTGGGACAGGAGGAGCCTGGAGTGGTGTTGGGGTGATGATGGTGGGACTGGGTGATCTTGAAGATCTCTTCCCACCCTGATGATTCTCTGACCCTGTAAAAGCCACGTTTGCAGGTCGTTTGTTGTTAATCTCAGTTTTAAAAAACCCAACCCATTCTGGGATCCAAACCCACTGGAGAGTCTGGGTGTTGCAGTTTTAATTAAAAAGGAAGTGTTGATATCTTGATTTTTCTGTTTCTTGGTGCTTTTCAGCAAGCAATTTTGGTGTTCTGGTTTGTTCATTGGTGTCACGAGCAGAACCCAGCTCAGGGACACCTCTGCAAGGCTGGATTGGAAGGGGATTGGGGCAGCCTGGGACAGTGGGAGGTGTCCCTGGATGGGCTTTAAGGTTCCTTCCACCCCAAACCATTTGAAATTTTTGTGTGCATGACTTTTTGGATGAGATTCCAAAGAAAATAATCCCATTGAACATTTCTCTGCTATTTTGGGGTTAAATTTGAACCTCAAGTGCAGCAGAGCCAACAAAGATTTTGGGTCCCTGCCACTGCTTTGCCCTCGAGAGCTTCACTCACCTCTCTGTGGCTCTTTTCAAGAGGTTACCTCATCTCCCACAATTAAATCCAGGCTGTCAACTTGTTTCATTACTTTGCCATCAGAAGATTTATTACTCTGAGTGAAGGATGAGAAGCACCGGAGATGTTAAAGCTCAGCTTTGCTGGGGCAGAGCTGAGTGCAGGAGAATTCCAAACCAGCAGCAGAATGGATGAAATCAAAATCACTCATCATTCCCAGTGATCCTCACTGTCCAGAGCACTCCTGTGATGGCCACAGGTGCTTAAAACTCCTTAAACAGACAAAAATCCCATTGATTTTGTTTTAATTTGGGTTAAATGTGATTCCACGTTGAGCTTTTTGGCAGGAGCAGAGCTGGCCATAAACACCAGGATACAAACCAGGATAAAAATCATTCTCTTGGTGAGATCTGCTGGAAAATATTTGGTACAGCAGCCCTGAGTCCCTTCTGGAAGATTCAAAATCATCCCAACATGCTGCATGAATGGACTTGGATTAATGGATGGGGTTTGCAAATGAACCTTCCCAAACTGAGGGAAAAATGTGCTAAGTCTGGTGTGGGGGTGTTCAACAGGAATTCACTTTTTCCATTTCCTACTGTGGCACAAACAAAGGAGGATTAAAGTTAGTAAATCCTTTAGTCATGGTTTAATGAATGGTATTGTGGAGTAATCCCAGAGTTATGGAATGGCTGAGTGGGAAGGGACCTTAAAAATCATCCCATTCCCACCCCTGCCATGGCAGGGACACCTCCCATTGTCCCAGGCTGCTCCAAACCCCAATGTCCAGCCTGGAATTGAGCATTCCAGGGATCCAGGGGCAGCCACAGCCTCTGTGCCAGGGCCTCTGCACCTTCACGGGGAAGCATCCCTTCCCAATCTCCAAAACTTCCCTCAGTGGGACACCAGGAGGAATTTGCCCATGGAAAGGGTGCTCAGGCCTTGGCGGGAGCTGCCCAGGGAGCTTTGGAGTCCCCATCCCTGGAGGTGTCCCAGGAAGGGCTGGAGGTGGCACTGAGTGCTCTGGGCTGGGGACAAGGTGGGATCAGCACAGCCTGGACTTGCGTGATCTTGGATTGATCGTGTGCGGCACACCGGTCAGTGGAATTCTTGGAGGTGGTTTGATGTTGGCGTGTCAGAAAATCGGCGAATGGGCTTTGTTTAAGCAGGTTTGGTGAGGTCTTCTTGAGCATGAAGAACGGTGCTGATCCTGTGGTAAATTGTTAGGGTTCCAAAGTTTTTGTTGTATATGCGGATGCATCTCAGTTCGTTCACCCTTCAGCTTGGTTGCCTCTTGTTGTTACCTGGGCTCGGCCGTGTTGGGTTAGGGTTTTACTGTAAGGACCACGTGAGTGTGGCAGTCACGAGGCAGCAGAGGTTTGGGAATTTTTAAAAGGAAGGAACCAGAGCTGTTAATTAAAAATCTCAGCAATGGAGCCCAACTCTTTTACAAACATTTAACACCACATCCCTCACTTGTGTTATCCCTGGATTGTGATTTCAGCATTTCCTGCTGACCAGGGCAGAATGGGAATCCTGAGTTTGGGATTCCCATTTCAACCAGCGCCTTGTTGGAAGCAGCAGGAATGTGTGGCAGCCTGGGTTAAGGAGGGACGGTTTCACTCCGTGCCTGCCCCATTGTTTGGAGTGGGAGGGAGTTCAAAAAAACTGGGAAGACTTGTTTGCCCAGGAGGAAAAGAAATGCCTGAAGTAATGAAAATATGGGGGGTGAGAGGAGAAAGGCCATGTGTGGGTAAAAATATCCAGGTGAGAAGGGCAGGGCAAGGGCAGGAGGGAGCTGGGTGAGAGTCAGGGCTGGGAATGGGGTGGGAAGGGGCATTGGGGCAGGGCCTGGGTCTGTCCATCCACAGCATCTCTGTATGGGCACCCCAGGGATTAGTGGGATCAGGGAATCAGGGAATCATGGAGTGGTTGGGGTTGGGGGGACCTCAAAGCCCATCCAATGCCCCCCCTGCCATGGCAGGGCCACCTCCCACTGTCCCAGGCTGCTCCCAGCCCCAATGTCCAGCCTGGCCTTGGGCACTCAAAGGGATCCAGGGGCAGCCACAGCTTCTCTGGGCACCCTGTGCCAGGGCCTGCCCACCCTCCCAGGGAACAATTCCTGCCCAATATCAAATTCCCTCTTGTCCTGTCACTCCATCGCCTTGGGAAAATCCCTTTCCAACCTTCCTGAATCCCCGAAGGTGCTGGAAGTTTTCTGTAAGGTCCCCAGGAGCCCTGATGATCCACAACACCTCCAGTAGAGCCCAAAAACCCAACCCCTGCCCGTAAGGTCCTTTTCTTCCTCTTCAGACATCAAAGAGAGAAAGGAAAACACATTTATCAGTCATGCAAAGTTCAGCAGAAAGCTCAGGAGAAGGAAGGAGCTCTCTGAGGTTCAGAAGACTGGCACAGAGGAGCTGTGACTGCCCCTGGATCCCTTTGAGTGCCCAAGGCCAGGCTGGACATTGGGGCTGGGAGCAGCCTGGGACAGTGGGAGGTGTCCCTGCCATGGCAGGGGTGGAAGGGGATGAGTTTTGAGCTGAAAGGGGTGAGATTTGATCAAAAAGGGATGATTTTGAGCTGAAAGGGATGAGTTTTTAGCAAAAAGGGATGATTTTGAGCTAAAAGTGATGAGTTTTGATCTGAAAGGGTCGCTCTGGGCACTGTCAGCCCGGGCGCTCAGGGAGCTCCATCTCTGTCCTCCATCAGACACTGAGGGCAGATGATCTCCCCAGAATCAATTTGTGATCTTCAGCACTTCCTGCAGCTCTGGCTTGCCCCAGCTCTGTGAGAGCTCTGGGTTCAGCAGGAGTTGAGGAGGGCGAGCTTTCAGCTCAGTCCTGGAGGTTTTCCATCCTGTGGAGTTCCAGTGGTGCTGGCAGGGAGAAGGAAGAAAAGGATTTACCTGCAAGAAGGGATTCAGTGCTCCTCCCCAGCCTGGTGCTGCTCCCAGGTAAGGATTTTGGGCTCATGGATGGAATTTGCAGAACCTCAGCCCCCAAGGTGAGCAGAGAACTGAAACACAGTGCCAGCCTGGGAACAAGCGTGGAGTCCTAGCATGGATGGGGACAGGAGGGACCTTAGAGCCCATCCAGTGCCACCCCTGCCATGGCAGGGACACCTCCCACTGTCCCAGAGAAGCTGTGGCTGCCCCTGGATCCCTGGCAGTGCCCAAGGCCAGGCTGGATGGGGCTGGGAGCTGCCTGGGACAGTGGAAATCCCTGCCCGTGGGATGGGATGAGCTTTAAGGTCCCCCCAACCCCGACTATTCCATGATTCCATGATCTGGCTCCTCTGCTTTGGGAGCAATTCCATAACTTCTGGCTCTGCCTCAAGGCCATGAATGAGGTTTGACTTCACTTACAGCAAGCTTGGCATGAGTTTGCTCCCTCTAACTTGGTTAAATCCGTGGAAAAATGGGATGAGGAGGAGCGAGAAGCTCAGGACGGAGCAAACCCAGAATGGGTTGTGCACAGGGACACAGCTGCGCACCCAGGGGCTCTCCCTCCCTCTGCTGGGAATCACCAGAAGCTCCAGAGGTTTGGGAAGGGTGGGAATCAGCTGGCGCTGCTGCCGTCAGCTGTGGGAAAAACCAGCCCAGCAGGAAGGTACCGGGGCTGAGCGGAGCTTATCGAGGCCTCACACCGTAACACGGGCACCGGGGATGAGGAAACGAGATAAAGAAATCACTCAGGGCTGCTGCAGCCTCTGAGAAACTTCCTGGCCAGGGGAGGCAGGGCTGGGGCTCCTGGGCTGGGGGGCTGGGGGTAGAAAATTGAATTATGTCAGCAAAAGTGACAGAAAAGTCCTTCTCAGTTCTGCTTCTCAGCACAGAAGGTCCCCCTGCCCCTGTGTTTGGTTCTTTTCCTGAGTTTAGGGTATTTCTCAGATCATTGGGAAGAACTCTCCCCTCCCAGCCTTCCCCAGGAGCCTGGAGAGGACATTTGGACAGATCCTTCCTGCACCACGGTGGGGCTCTGATCTTTGCTTCTCCTGGCAGTGTCACCACCAAAGTGTTTTCTGGGCAAAAAAATATCTCTGCTGGGAGATTTTCCTTCTGGAAAGGGTGCTCAGGCCTTGGCAGGGACTGCCCAGGTGTCCCAGGAAGGGATGGAGGTGCACTGGCTCTGGGCTGGGACAGGGTGGGATCAGCACAGTTGGACCTTGTTCTGGGACTGGATTCTGATTCCTGGGATTCTGGAATTCTGGAATCTACTAAAAATGTGGGTTCTCAGGACCCTCTGAGGTGGTTGAGGTCAGTGGAAGAAAAGCCAAATCTTCAATGATATTTTTGCTGCAGGAACGCTCTGCCCAAGGAGATCGGACAGGTCAGGGTTTCTACACTTTAAATACTGGGAGGGTGAACAAACCTCCAGTGATGTGGGTGTCCAAGACAGGCTGGAGCAGCCTGGGACAGTGGGAGGTGTCCCTGCCCATGGCTGGGGTGGCACTGGATGGGCTTTGAGGTCCCTTCCAATCCCAATGAGCTCCATTCCTTCCCAATGTCCAGCCTGGCCTTGGGCACTCAGGGATCCAGGAGCAGCCACAGCTTCTCTGGGCACTCTGTGCCAGGAGTGGAGATGAGTTTGGAGCTTCCCTCATCCCCTGGGAATGATAAACCCCAGCTCTGGTCACTGCTGACCCAAATTTCCTGTGTCAGGTCACCAAAGCAGCGAGCACTGCCCGGGGCTGACCCACCCAAAAATCCCATCCCCAAAACTCAGCTTCCCATCCCCAATCCCTGTGCTGAGCGCTCCCAACTTCCTGCAGGATGGGAATCCCATTAAATCTCGCTCTGGGGGTCGGGAGCGTCCCCACCCAGCCCCTTGCAGCCGTCAGCACGTTTTTCATTTAACTTTGGGGTTTTTCCAGTCTAAACTGCCTTTCAGTGCAGATGTTTTCCCAGTAAATGCCTGCAGCTCCGGTGCCTTTACTGCATCGCTGCCAAGGGAGGCTTTGGGTCCTGTCAGAGCTGCTGCAAATGCACCCCCAATTTTAGGGGTCTGGACAATTTCTGGATGTCAATGCCCCCCTGGGCAGGGTTTTCCTGGAAGCTCATCCCCTGTGGGGTGACCCAGAAAACTTCGATCCAGAGTCCCTTGTTGGGGTTTGGGGTGCACTGAGGGTCCCACCCCAAAGGGACCGGCCCAGCCCTTTGGGGACCTCGCTGTGGGGTGGGGGGACACCCTTGGGACGGGTCCCCTCCTGTCCCAGGGGCTGAGCCCAGCCTGGGGCACGTAATGATCCTGAAACGTTGAATTAATTCGGGATTATTCCTCCCTGAATCGCTCTCTGAATTGTTTCTTCTCTTGCTCAGGGAGCTCTAAAAGCGAGGGTTTGCACAACCCTGATTTTGAGGGGTTCCCACACCAAAAACAAAGATCTGGACAGAAACACATCCAGCATCCTTCATCCATTCCTGCACTAGGGTCACAGCAGCAGCTTTCCTTAGGAAAAAGAAAATTTATTGAGAGAAAAAAGTGCATTTTCTGCTCCCCATCCTTATTTCAGCATTTGTTCCC
>CM019214.1:17478385-17542319 GCA_009741485.1 Malurus cyaneus samueli
GAGAGGATTCATCAAACTCTGTCATTAATTATCCACCAAGCTCACGGTTGCTGCTTTGGCCTTGGCACACTCAGGCTCCAGGCAGCTCTGTCTGAGCAGAGACAGGAGTGGGAGAGGAAAGGCCAGGAGGAAAACCCCTGAACAGGGCAGGGTGAGCACAGAACACCCCCAATCATGGCTCCTTGGCTCAGGAAAGCTATCAGATGTTCACCAGAATCCTGCTGCAAGATCCATTTCTTACAGCCCAGGGCAGGCAGAGTGACGTGAAATTCAGGGAGACAGCTGCCTTCTGATGCCCTGATGGCCGCACGCAACACCTAGGAACAGGCGCGGTAGAAGGAGATGCAGTTGGGCATGAACGCCTCATTACCGCGAGTCTAGGTTGCACGCCAGCCACTGCCTCGTGAACTCCAGACATGCCTGAAGGGGCTCACACTCATGCATCCATGGGCAGCTCGCACAGAACTTCCTCGCCTAGCACATGGCGATCTGTCTGACCTGCCCCGAATGCTGCGCCTCGCCCCTGTTCTGGCATACAGGCTGAGCGAAAGTATTCCGCGGGATAACTCTCCACCCGACAGTCAGCACCTGCCTCATCCTGCCAGGACCTGCTGGACAAAGGGAATGCGCCCGTACCCACACTTATCGAGGTGCTGTACACAACCTCAGCTTCATTACAGAGCTGTCGGATCCAGCTGATCCCAGACATCCCCTGACCCATCCAACCCTGGAGAATCCCCTGATCCATCCAACCCCACAGAATGCTCTGATCCATCCAACCCCACAGAATGCCCACATGATCATCCACCCTGCAGATGCTATCAATCCAACCCACAGAATCCCCTGATCCAGATCACCCTGCAGCATCTTCTGACCCCACAGAATCCCTTGACCCTGCAGCATCCCCTGATCCATTCCAATCCTGCAGGAATCCCCTGATCCATCCAGCCCCGCAGAATCCCCTGGTCCATCCAACCCCGCAGAATCCCCTGATCGATTCAACCCTGCAGGATCCCAGATTTTGACTCTGGGAATGCAGATCTGTGCTGACCCCCAGCCTTTGGGACTCTTTGCAAGTTGCAGATCCCTCTTCCTTTGCTTCCAAAGTCTCCATGTCCCGGTGCTCTGTGGGGTGAGGCGCTGCCAGAGGAGAAGCAACAAATTCTGCACCAGCACAACTCCCACAGAGGGACTGGGACAGAAACCACGGGGAGGGTCCCACTGCAGGGATCTCGTGGGACTCATGGATATGAGATGTGGGATGGGAGGGACCCTAAGCCCACCCAGTGCCACCCCTGCCATGGCAGGGACACCTCCCACTGTCCCAATGTTCCACTGGCCTGGACTTTCAAGGGATCCACGGCGAAGCCACAGCTTCTTCGGCACCCTTGGCCAGGGCGCTGCCCACCCTCCCAGGAAACAATTCCTGCCCATATCCCATCTGGCCCTGCCCTCTGGCACCTGGAAGCCATTCCCTGCCTCCTTGTCCTGCAAAGCCTTTGCAATTGTCTCTCTCCATGGTTCCTGTGGGCTCCTTCAGGCCTGCAAGGCCACAATGAGCTCAGCCCAAAGCTTCTCCTGTCCAGGCTGAACAATCCCAGCTCTCCCAGCTCTTCCTCCAGCACACTGCTCCATCGCCTCTTGACCATCCTGCTTACCTCTCTGGGCTCTCTCCAGCAGCTCATCCTTCTTGTGCGGGATCCCCGAGCTGCCCCAGCATGGGGATGATCTGTGCTTGCAGTCCCGTGTATCCATCCCAAACTCATTTCCCAGCTCCAGTCTCCAGTTTATTGCCCATTATCAATCCAAGTGAAATTCCAGGCATTTTTTCCTTGGGAGACAGAACGGAAGCCTTTTGTGCAGTTTGCTGTGGTGGAGCTGGGGAGGAGCGATCCTCCTCCTTGGAGGGAAAAAAATCACCCACAATTATTGCTCTGACTTGGCCTGAGCGCAGTGCTTTTGTGGCTGCTTGGGGGCAATGGAGAGGAATCCTGGCCGCCCTGAAAGGAAAACCAGCTTGCTGGACACACCTGGCCAAGGCTGGTGGCTGACTGGAGGCCTGGCCAGCACCAAGCTTGCTCTGAGCTCTCCAAGGTTCTTGGGGGTCACAGAAGGAACAGATGGCATGTTTCCAGAACACGTTTTTCCCTGTCAAGAGTGGGAAGACCTTGAGTGCCCATGGAACGGGTGGAGTCCCTGTCTCTGGGACAGGAGGAGCCTGGAGTGGTGTTGGGGTGATGATGGTGGGACTGGGTGATCTTGAAGATCTCTTCCCAACCCTGATATTCTCTGACCCTGTAAAAAGCCACGTTGCAGGTCGTTTGTTGTTAATCTCAGTTTTAAAAACCCAACCCATTCTGGGATCCAAACCCACTGGAGAGTCTGGGTGTTGCAGTTTTTAATTAAAAAGGAAGTGTTGATATCTTGATTTTTCTGTTTCTTGGTGCTTTTCAGCAAGCAATTTTGGTGTTCTGGTTTGTTCATTGGTGTCACGAGCAGAACCCAGCTCAGGGACACCTCTGCAAGCTGATTGGAAGGGATTGGGGCGCCTGGGACAGTGGGAGGTGTCCCTGGATGGGCTTTAAGGTCCTTCCACCCCAAACCATTTGAAATTTTTGTGTGCATGACTTTTGGATGAGATTCCAAAGAAAATAATCCCTTGAACATTTCTCTGCTATTTTGGGTTAAATTTGAACCTCAAGTGCAGCAGAGCAACAAAGATTTGGGTCCCTGCCACTGCTTTGCCCTCGAGGAGCTTCACTCACCTCTCTGTGGCTCTTTTCAAGAGGTTCCTCGTCTCCCACAATTAAATCCAGGCTGTCAACTTGTTTCATTACTTTGCCATCAGAAGATTTATTACTCTGAGTGAAGGATGAGAAGCACCGGAGATGTTTAAAGCTCAGCTTTGCTGGGGCAAAGCTGAGTGCAGGAGAATTCCAAACCAGCAGCAGAATGGGATGAATCAAAATCACTCATCATTCCCAGTGATCCTCACTGTCCAGAGCACTCCTGTGATGGCCACAGGTGCTTAAAACTCCTAAACAGACAAAAATCCATTGATTTTGTTTTAATTTGGGTTAAATGTGATTCCACGTTGAGCTTTTTGGGCAGAGCAGAGCTGGCCATAAACACCAGGATACAAAACCAGGATAAAATCATTCTCTTGGTGAGATCTGCTGGAAAATATTTGGATACAGCAGCCCTGCCGATCCCTTCTGGAAGATTCAAAATCATCCAACGTGCTGCATGAATGGGCTTGGATTAATGGATTGGGTTTGCAAATGAACCTTCCCAAACTGAGGGAAAAATGTGCTAATTTGGTGTGGGGGTGTTCAACAGGAATTCACTTTTTCCATTTCCTACTGTGGCACAAACAAAGGAGGATTAAAATTAGTAAATCCTTTAGTCATGGTTTAATGAATGGTATTGTGGAGTAATCCCAGAGTTATGGAATGGCTGAGTGGGAAGGACCTTAAAATCACCATTCCCACCCTGCCATGGCAGGGACACCTCCCATTGTCCCAGGCGTTCCAAACCCAATGTCCAGCCTGGAATTGAGCTTCCAGGGATCCAGGGGCAGCCACAGCCTCTGTGCCAGGGCCTCTGCACCTTCACAGGGAAGCATCCCTTCCCAATCTCCAAAACTTCCCTCAGTGGGACACCAGGAGGAATTTGCCCATGAAAGGGTGCTCAGCCCTTGGCAGGAGCTGCCAGGGAGCTTTGAAGTCCCCATCCCTGGAGGTGTCCCAGGAAGGGCTGGAAGGTGGCACTGAGTGCTCTGGCTGGGGACAAGGTGGCATCAGGCACAGCTGGACTTGGTGATCTTGGAGATCTTTTCCACCCTCAGGAATTCTGGGATTCTGCAAAATCCAATGGGCTTTGTAGCAGTTTGGGATTTCCATGAAAGAACTGCTGTCCTGTAGTAAATTTGGGTTTTCCAAAGTGTCTTTGTGTAGATCTGAATCCATTTTCACCCTCAGCTTTGCCTTTACCTGCGGTTTGTTTTCTGAGGACATTGCAGTCACGAGGCAGCAGAGGTTTGGGAATTTTTAAAAGGAAGGAACCAGAGCTGTTAATTAAAAATCTCAGCAATGGAGCCCAACTCTTTTACAAACATTTAACACCACATCCCTCACTTGTGTTATCCCTGGATTGTGATTTCAGCATTTCCTGCTGACCAGGGCAGAATGGGAATCCTGAGTTTGGGATTCCCCTTTCAACCAGCGCCTTGTTGGAAGCAGCAGGAATGTGTGGCAGCCTGGGTTAAGGAGGGACGGTTTCACTCCGTGCCTGCCCCATTGTTTGGAGTGGGAGGGAGTTCAAAAAAACTGGGAAAACTTGTTTGCCCAGGAGGAAAAAGAAATGCCTGAAGTAATGAAAATATGGGGGGTGAGTGGAGAAAGGCCATGTGTGGGTAAAAATATCCAGTGTGAGAAGGGCAGGGCAAGGCAGGAGGTGCTGGGTGAGAGTCAGGGCTGGGAATGGGGTGGGAAGGGGCATCGGGGCAGGGCCTGGTCCATCCATCCACAGCATCTCTGTATGGGCACCCCAGGATTTGTGGGATCAGGAATCAGGGAATCATGGAGTGGTTGGGGTTGGGGGACCTCAAAGCCCATCCAATGCCACCCCTGCCATGGCAGGGACACCTCCACTGTCCCAGGCTGCTCCAGCCCCAATGTCCAGCCTGGCCTTGGGCACTCAAAGGGATCCAGGGGCAGCCGCAGTTGCTCTGGGCACCTGTGCCAGGGCCTGCCCACCTCCCAGGAACAATTCCTGCCCAATATCAAATTCCCTCTTGTCCTGTCACTCCATCGCCTTGGGAAAATCCCTCTCCAACTTCCTGAATCCCCGAAGGTGCTGGAAGTTTTCTGTAAGGTCCCCAGGAGCCCTGATGATCCACAAACACCTCCAGTAGAGCCCAAAAACCCAACCCCTGCCCGTAGGTCCTTTTCTTCCTCTTCAGACATCAAAGAGAGAAAGGAAAACACATTTATCAGTCATGCAAAAGTTCAGCAGAAAGCTCAGGAGAAGGAAGGAGCTCTCTGAGGTTCAGAAGACTGGCACAGAGGAGCCTGTGACTGCCCCTGGATCCCTTTGAGTGCCCAAGGCCAGGCTGGACATTGGGGCTGGGAGCAGCCTGGGACAGTGGGAGGTGTCCCTGCCATGGCAGGGTGGAAAGGGGATGAGTTTTGAGCTGAAAGGGGTGAGATTTGATCAAAAAGGGATGATTTTAGAGCTGAAAGGGATGAGTTTTTAGCAAAAAGGGATGATTTTGAGCTAAAAGTGATGAGTTTTGATCTGAAAGGGTCGCTCTGAGCACTGTCAGCCCGGGCGCATCAGGGAGCTCCATCTCTGTCCTCCATCAGACCTGAGGGCAGATGATCCCCCCAGAATCAATTTGTGATACTTCAGCACTTCCTGCAGCTCTGGCTCGCCCCACGCTTGTGAGACTCTGGGTTCAGCAGGAGTTGAGGAGGGCGAGCTTTCAGCTCAGTCCTGGAGGTTTCCCATCCTGGTGGAGTTCCAGTGGTGCTGGCAGGGAGAAGGAAGAAAAGGATTTACCTGCAAAGAAGGGATTCAGTGCTCCTCCCCAGCCTGGTGCTGCTCCCAGGTAAGGATTTTTGGGCTCATGGATGAATTTGCAGAACCTCAGCCCCCAAGGTGAGCAGAGAACTGAAACCACATGCCAGCCTGGGAACAAGCGTGGAGTCCTAGCATGGATGGGGACAGGAGGACCTTAGAGCCCATCCAGTGCCACCCTGCCATGGCAGGGACACCTCCCACTGTCCCAGAGAAGCTGTGGCTGCCCCTGGATCCCTGGCAGTGCCCAAGTCCAGGCTGGATGGGGCTGGGAGCTGCCTGGACAGGGAAATCCTGCCCGTGGATGGATGAGCTTTAAGGTCCCCCCAACCCGACTATTCCATGATTCCATGATCTGGCTCCTCTGCTTTGGGAGCAATTCCATAACTTCTGGCTCTGCCTCAAGGCCATGAATGAGGTTTGACTTTCGTTACAGCAAGCTTGGAATGAGTTTGCTCCCTCTAACTTGGTTAAATCCGTGGAAAAATGGGATGAGGAGGAGCAGAGAAGCTCAGGACGGAGCAAACCCAGAATGTGTTGTGCACAGGGACACAGCTGCGCACCCAGGGGCTCTCCATCCCTCTGCTGGGAATCACCAGAACCTCCAGAGGTTTGGAAGGGTGGGAATCAGCTGGCGCTGCTGCTGTCAGCTTGGGAAAAACCAGCCCAGCAGGAAGGTACCGGGGCTGAGCGGAGCTTATCGAGGCCTCACACCGTAACACGGGCACCGGGGATGAGGAAACGAGATAAAGAAATCACTCAGGGCTGCTGCAGGCTCTGAGAAACTTCCTGGCCAGGGGAGGCAGGGCTGGGGCTCCTGGGCTGGGGGGCTGGGGGTAGAAAATTGAATTATGTCAGCAAAAGTGACAGAAAAGTCCTTCTCAGTTCTGCTTCTCAGCACAGAAGGTCCCCCTGCCCCTGTGTTTGGTTCTTTTCCTGAGTTTAGGGTATTTCTCAGATCATTGGGAAGAACTCTCCCCTCCCAGCCTTCCCCAGGAGCCTGGAGAGGACATTTGGACAGATCCTTCCTGCACCACGGTGGGCTCTGATCTTTGCTTCTCCTGGCAGTGTCACCACCAAAGTGTTTTCTGGGCAAAAAAATATCTCTGCTGGGAGAGATTTTCCTTCTGGAAAGGTGCTCAGGCCTTGGCAGGGACTGCCCAGGTGTCCCAGGAAGGATGGAGGTGGCACTGAATGCTCTGGGCTGGGGACAAGGTGGGCATCAGGCACAGCTGGGACTTGGTGATCTTGGAGCTCTTTTCCCACCCTCAGGGATTCTGGAATTCTGGAATCTACTAAAAATGTGGGTTCTCAGGACCTCTGAGGTGGTTGAGGTCAGGGAAGAAAAGCCAAATCTTCAATGATATTTTTGCTGCAGGAACGCTCTGCCCAAGGAGATCGGACAGGTCAGGGTTTCTACACTTTAAATACTGGGAGGGTGAACAAACCTCCAGTGATGTGGTGATTCCAAGACAGGCTGGAGCAGCCTGGGACAGTGGGAGGTGTCCCTGCCCATGGCTGGGGTGGCACTGGATGGGCTTTGAGGTCCCTCCAATCCCAATGAGTCCATTCCTTCCCAATGTCCAGCCTGGCCTTGGGCACTCAAGGGATCCAGGAGCAGCCACAGCTTCTCTGGGCACTCTGTGCCAGGAGTGGAGATGAGTTTGGAGCTTCCCTCATCCCCTGGGAATGATAAACCCCAGCTCTGGTCACTGCTGACCCAAATTTCCTGTGTCAGGTCACCAAAAGCAGCGACACTGCCCGGGCTGACCCACCCAAAAATCCCATCCCCAAAACTCAGCTTCCCATCCCCAATCCCTGTGCTGAGCGCTCCCAACTTCCTGCAGGATGGGAATCCCATTAAATCTCGCTCTGGGGGTCGGGAGCGTCCCCACCCAGCCCCTTGCCAGCCGTCAGCACGTTTTTCATTTAACTTTGGGGTTTTTCCAGTCTAAACTGCCTTTCAGTGCAGATGTTTTCCCAGTAAATGCCTGCAGCTCCGGTGCCTTTACTGCATCGCTGCCAAGGGAGGCTTTGGGTCCTGTCAGAGCTGCTGCAAATGCACCCCAATTTTAGGGTCTGGACAATTTCTGGATGTCAATGCCCCCCTGGGCAGGGTTTTCCTGGAAGCTCATCCCCTGTGGGGTGACCCAGGAAACTCGATCCAGAGTCCCTTGTTGGGGTTTGGGGTGCACTGAGGGTCCCACCCAAAGGGACCGGCCCAGCCCTTTGGGGACCTCGCTGTGGGGTGGGGACACCCTTGGGACGGGTCCCCTCCTGTCCCAGGGGCTGAGCCCAGCCTGGGGCACGTAATGATCCTGAAACGTTGAATTAATTCGGGATTATTCCTCCCTGAATCGCTCTCTGATTGTTTCTTCTCTTGCTCAGGGAGCTCTAAAAGCGAGGGTTTGCACAACAACCTGATTTTGAGGGGTTCCCACACCAAAAACAAGATCTGGACAGAAACACATCCAGCATCCTTTCATCCATTCCTGCACTAGGGTCCACAGCAGCAGCTTTCCTTAGGAAAAAGAAAAATTTATTGAGAGAAAAAAGTGCATTTTCTGCTCCCCATCCTTATTTCAGCATTTGTTCCCTCAAAACAACAATTTAAATCTATTTAAATTATGGATTTTTTAATAAAAATCTATTTAATTTAATTTATCTATTTAGTTAAATTTATTAATTAAATCTATTTAATTAAATATTATTTTTAAAAAATTAATATTAAGGCTTTTTTAATATCAAATAAATTTAATTATTTAATTAAATCAATTTAAATTTTAGAAAAAAAAGACTCCCAGGAATACAATTTCAAGGGAGCTGCAAGGGCCTGTGCTGGGAAATGTCCTTTGTCACCTTCCCGAGAAAACTTCCTGAGGGATCCCATCACTCCACAGGTGGTGATTGAACTGGGGGAAATGAAATCCGTGGCTACTGACAGATCCGGGAGGGCAAAGGGAATTCTCACCTGGAGCTGGAGCTCTATAAAAAATGTATTAAATAATCAAATAATCCTCTCCCTGTCACGGGGGTTCTCAGGTGCCCCCAGAGTCAAACAGAAGTCACAGAGATGGTTCAGGAAAAAGGGATCTGCTCTGATGGAGCTTGGGCTGGAAATGCCCCTGGAATGAGGAGGAGTGGGAGAGCCTGGGATCCCCTAAAACTGACCATGAAATGATTTGGGATTGGAAGGGAACTTAGGGATTGTCCCATCCAAGGGCAGGGACACCTCCCACTGTCCCAGGCTGCTCCCAGCCCCAATGTCCAGCCTGCTTGGCACTCAAAGGGATCCAGGGGCAGCCACAGCTTCTCTGGGCACCCTGTGCCAGGGCCTGCCCACCCTCCCAGGGAGAAATTTTTTCCTAATATCTGATCTAAACCTCTAATTTTTCACTTTGAGGCCATTCCCCCTTGTCCTGTCCCTGCAGCCCTTGGAAATTGTCTCTCTCCATGGTTCCTGTGGGCTCCTTCAGGCCCTGCAAGGCCACAATGAGCTCAGCGCCAAAGCTTCTCCTGTCCAGGCTGAACACATCCCAGCTCTCCCAGCCTTTCCTCCCAGCACAGCTGCTCCATCCCTCTGACCATCCTGCTGCCTCCTCTGGGCTCTCTCCAGCAGTTCCACGTCTTTCCTGTGCTGAGAATTCCAGAGCTGGACCCAGCAGTGCAGGTGGGATGCAGGAGTCAGATTTTCCCTGGGATCTCGGCACAGCCTGGGGAATGACCCCACCAGCTGCTCCTTCCTTTGGGTGCAGCGAGGAACTGCACCATCCCAGGGGAGCACGGAATGGAGCTCTGGGAAAGTGGGGAGAAGGAAAATACCGAGATACTGTTTTATTTCAATCCCTCAACCACCACCTCAGTTCCTCTGTCCAGCTGCTGCCCTGGCAACAGCACCTGGGAAAGAGGGTCCGGCAAGGAGGGGCCATCCATCCCATCCCATGGATCCCATCCCATCCCAGTCCAGGCTGGAGAGCAGGGAAAGGTTCTTCTGTCCCCAGAGGGTGCTGGCACTGCCCAGGCTCCCCAGGGAACGGGCACGGCCCCGAGGCTGCCAGAGCTCCGAGCGTTGGACAGCCTGCCAGGGATGCACAGGCTGGGTTGCTGGGGGGCTGGGCAGGGACAGGGCTGGCACTGGGTGATCCTGGGGGTCCCTTGCAGCTCAGGAATTCCCTGCTTCTCTCTCCTGTGCTGCTCTGGTCCCCCATTCCACCCCCCGCCCTCCCCCGGCCTGCAGCGCTCTGGCGGCTCCTGCCCTCCTCCTTCCCTCCCTCCCCAGGAGTTTCCCTGTCCGCCCTCACCTGAGCCCGGGACGCGACAGGGACAGGACAGAGACGACAGGGACACGGACAGGGACAGGGACAGGGACAGGACAGGGACAGGACAGGGACAGGCACAGCCGGGCGCTGTCCCCGCTGGATCCCGGCCGTCTCACCCCTCTCACCATCACCCTGGGGGCTTTCCAGACCTGGCATCTCCCACTTCTCCTCGCCCAGGAGGGGCTGAAGCCCGGCACGGCCAGGTCTGTCCGCGGTGAGAGCGGGGTTGGCGGAAAATTGGGAATTCGCAGGATCGGAGCTGATGGAGCAGCGGGAACCGGAGCGAGTTCGCTATTCCAGCCGTGCCAGGGTTCGCCGCTCCGGGCTGGAGCGATCCCCAGGCGGCTCCGTCCTGTGCGGTTTTTAGGGAGGATTGCTGGGTTTTCCGCTCAGGGCGGCTGAAAATGCAAGGAAACTAGATTTCTGGCTTGTGATCAGGGAAATTTTGGGGAGAATTCCGTGTCCCCACTGCGCGGGTGCTGCTTTGTAGGGAGCGGAGGTGCTGCCCGGGTGAGCGGGGCAGGATGGCCCTGGGCAGGCGGGGACAGGTGGCCCTGGACACCCCCAGGACAGGTGGGGACAGTGGGGGCTCCGGGGGCGTTCGCTGCTCTCAGGATCCGTCCCTGGAGCGGCTCCTCCGGCCGGGATGCGCCGCTGCCCCCGGGGCTGCTCGGCTGCGGAATTGCCGGGAGCCGGAGCGGGGAAAGGGGCTGGGCTGTGCGATGGAGAGCGGTGTTTGAGAGATTCATCCCCGAGGAATGGAAGGCAAAACAGCCAGGGGGATCAGCGGATCCTCACGGCGGTGGAGGAGCACCAGGACTCCGTTTGGGAGGCGGAAAATGTGGGGGTGGGTGCTGGTGGGCTGATTTCTGCTCTGGAGCTGTTTCAGTGCCATCAAAGCACAAAGGAGCTGAGAAATACCTGTGTCTCTAAAGGTGGGGTCCTGGAGCAGCAGCAGGAGGGAGGGATGGAGATGTTTGCTTGGTGGAGATGAAAATCGAGGTGCTTTGATTCGGGAGAGCTGGAGAAAGGTGTTAAAGTCTGTCCATATTTCACATCCATATCTGTGTGATTAATGTCAATTTAAACCACATTTATCAATGTGATTAATGTCAGGGAACAGAAATGGAGAAAAGAATAAGTTTTTCATGGAACCATGGAATGGTTTTGGTTGGGAGGGATCTTAAAGCCCAGCCAGTGCCACCCCAGCCATGGCAGGACACCTCCCACTGTCCCAGCTGCTCCCAGCCCCAATGTCCAGCCTGGCCTTGGATGGAGCTACAAAAGATGGAGAGAGACAATTTCCAAGGTCTGCAGGGACAGGAGCAGGAATGGCTTCCCAGTGCCAGGGGCAGGGCCAGATGGGATATTGGGCAGGAATTGTTCCTGGGGGTGGGCAGGCCCTGGCACAGGTGCCCAGAGAAGCTGTGGCTGCCCCTGGATCCCTTTGAGTGCCCAAGGCCAGGCTGACATTGGGCTGGGAGCAGCCTGGACAGTGGGAGTGTCCTGCCTGGCAGGGGTGGCACTGGTGGGCTTTGAGGTCCCTTCCAATCCCAAACGTTCCATGATTTTATGATCTGATGTTCCCTGTTTGCAGGGGAGTTGGGAAGGCAGGCTGACAGGATTACTCTCGTTACCCAATTTACTGGTGGTGCTGGAAAGGGAAAAAATCTCTTCAGCTTCCCCTGGAGACTGTCAGAGCATGGGGCTGTGCCTGGGAGCCTTTGGCCTTCCAGATGATTCCAGGGGTCACCATTGCCTGCTCCTGGAGCTCTGGCAGCTCGGGCGCATGCCCGTTCCCTGGGAAGCCTGGGCAGTGCCAGCACCCTCTGGGGACAGAAGAACCTTTCCCTGCTCTCCAGCCTGAGCCTGCCCTGTCCCTGTCCCAGAGCAGAGATCGGAGCTGTCCCCTCTGCCTGGGACTCTCCTCACGCCCTGGGGCTCTGGGGACAGTTCTGGACTTTGAACAGCACCAGGAGGTTGGGGTGGGGTCTCTGGTGCTGCACAGCCCATCTGTGACACCCAGGGGTGCTCTGAAGGGTTGGTGGGGTGGGCTCAGCCCTGCCCACGATCAGGGAAATTCTGGGGAGAATTCCGTGTCAGGAATTCAAATTCAAGCAGGATCTGAGCAGCCTCTCCAGGCTCTGTGAGGCAAATCCTCTCTGAGGAGCAGAACCACTGAAAGGAGACAGAGGAAACCCCTCTTTATCTGTGTTTTACCCTTTTCTAGCCGAAGGAAGAAGCATCAGGGACAGAAATCAAGATGCTGGTGATGTCAAACAGCACGGCCCTGAACCTGCTGCTGTCCAAGCTGCTGCAGGACTGCCTGGCCCGGACCAACAGCTCAACCCCTGCGCCCGTGAGCAAGGCCAGCGACGACCTGGAGATCATCTACGTGCTGCTGCTGGTGGGGCTGTTCGGGTTCTTCACCCTGGGGGTGATGGTCAGCAACCTGCGGGCGCGGCGGGGCGAGGGGCCCCGCGACCCCTACAACACCTACATCGCCACCGACGCCTGGCACAGGAGGGACCTGCAGTACTGCCAGGCCAAACTCATCGAGAACTACAAACTCTGCTGCGTCCTGGAGAACCAGCGGGCTGTGGAGCAGCCAGCCAGAAGGATTCCCGAGGAGAAATGCTCCTAGGGAACGGGGAGGGCTGGGTGTGGGACCTGCTGGGGCTGGGGAGCTCCTGGACCTTCTGCAGACCCTGGGCAGGCTGGAGAGCAGGGCAGGGGCAGTGGTGGGGCTGGGATATCTTGGAGCCCAGCATGCCTTTGGGATCACCGTGGGGTCCCTTTGGGATCTCTGTGGGGTCAGCAATGGGACACGGACGGAATATCACAAATCCATCAGCTTCACTGCTGAAACGGGACTGGAGGGAAGGGAGGGATGGATTTGGGGATGGATGGGATTTGGGGATGGATGGATTCGGGGATGGAACTCCTCCCTGGGAAGGTGGGAATGGATTCCCAGAGAAGCTGTGGCTGCCCCTGGATCCCTGGCAGTGTCCAAGGCCAGGCTGGACATTGGGAGGGGTCCCTGCCATGGCAGGGCTGGGATGGGATGAATTTTGTCTCTGTTCCAACCCAACCCAGTCTGGGATTCTCTGATTCTCTACAAAGGCAAATCTTGGTGTTGCCAATGTGAAATCAGAACCCAATCAGGCCCTAATTAGAGCCAAAATATAAGGCAGAGGTGTTACTTGCCAAACAGCTCAGACAACTATTTTCAAGAAATTCTCCCAAGAAAAAGCAGCTGGAAGATTTAATTTGCATTTTTGTCCAGCTTAGAATAATGATTTCATAAATTGTACCACGCTGTGCTAACCTAGTTCCTCCAGAATCAATCCCCTCTTTGGGACAACATTTCCGGAAAAATTTCCCACGTTTTTCTGGGAAGCATTTCTGTGGAAAAAACAGATTTTTGGAGGGAAATTTTTCAGAGGCTGTCATGTCACTTGGGGACATGTGTTAGTGCTGGGTTAAGGTTGGACTCAGGGCTTTTCCTGCCCAAATGTTCCCATTATCCTGATTCCCAGCAGTTTCCCAGACTGGTGTTGCTGGCTATTTTTAATTTCCTTTTAAAGGATGGGGTTCAATCCTGCAGCAAAATCCTTTTACAGAGCTCGAGCAGCCCACGGGATCTGTGCTGTGGAAGTGGGTAACATTCCCAGAGCTTCAATCCCAATGAATTATTAATTATTACCCCAATTCATTAAGGCCTGAGTGCCAGCCGCTGGCTGGGAAGGGAATTTCCATCCTGGGAAGAACAATTCCGTGATTTCTGCAGTTTAATCAGCCCCATGTGCTGAACTCCCACCCTGTGAGCAGCTCCCTGCTATCTCCAACACAAAATCCAAGGTTTCCCTGCCCTCCCCTCCTTTTCCCTCCTCCCCAGACTGGGTCTGCAGGGTCAGGGCAGCCAAATTCAGCTGCTGAGGCACCAAAATCCATCCCTCTGCTAAAAAGGGAGATTCCACTACCCTGGACATCCTTCAAACAACAGCTCTGCCAGCCTGGGACTGCTTTGGGATGGAAGAGGCCACAGCCTGGGCGGGAGTGGGCTCCTGATTTCCGCTCTGCAGAGAAGAGATGGACAGGGACAGGGACAGGGACAGGCAGGCAGGCAAGCCGGGCGCTGTCCCCGCTGGATCCCGGAGCCGTCTCAGCCCCTCTCACCATCACCTGGGGGCTTTCCAGACCTGGCATCTCCCACTTCTCCTCGCCCAGGAGGGGCTGAAGCCCGGCACGGCCAGGTCTGTCCGCGGTGAGAGCGGGGGTGGCGGAATTGGGAATTCGCAGGATCGGAGCTGATGGAGCAGCGGGAACCGGAGCGAGTTCGCTATTCCAGCCGTGCCAGGGTTCGCCGCTCCGGGCTGGAGCGATCCCCAGGCGGCTCCGTCCTGTGCGGTTTTTAGGGAGGATTGCTGGGTTTTCCGCTCAGGGCGGCTGAAAATGCAAGGAAACTAGATTTCTGGCTTGTGATCAGGGAAATTTTGGGGAGAATTCCGTGTCCCCACTGCCGCGGGTGCTGCTTTGTAGGGAGCGGGGGTGCTGCCCGGGTGAGCGGGGCAGGATGGCCCTGGGCAGGCGGGGACAGGTGGCCCTGGACACCCCAGGACAGGTGGGGACACTGGGGGCTCCGGGGGCGTTCGCTGCTCTCAGGATCCGTCCCTGGAGCGGCTCCTCGGCCGGGATGCGCCGCTGCCCCCGGGGCTGCTCGGCTGCGGAATTGCCGGGAGCCGGAGCGGGGAAAGGGGCTGGCTGTGCGATGGAGAGCGTGGTTTGAGAGATTCATCCCCGAGGAATGGAAGGCAAAACAGCCAGGGGGATCAGCGGATCCTCCAGGCGGTGGAGGAGCACCAGACTCCGTTTGGGAGGCGGAAAATGTGGGTGGTGGGTGTGGGCTGGGCTGATTTCTGCTCTGGGAGCTGTTTCAGTGCCATCAAAGCACAGGAGCTGAGAAATACCTGTGTTCTCTAAAGGTGGGGGGCTCCTGGAGCAGCAGCAGGAGGGAGGGATGGAGATGTTTGCTTGGTGGAGATGAAAATCGAGGTGCTTTGATTCGGGAGAGCTGGGAGAAAGGTGTTAAAGTCTGTCCATATTTCACATCCATATCTGTGTGATTAATGTCAATTTAAACCACAATTTATCAATGTGATTAATGTCAGGGAACAGAAATGGAGAAAAGAATAAGTTTTTCATGGAACCATGGAATGGTTTTGGTTGGGAGGGATCTTAAAGCCCAGCCAGTGCCACCCCAGCCATGGCAGGGACACCTCCCACTGTCCCAGGCTGCTCCCAGCCCCAATGTCCAGCCTGGCCTTGGATGGAGCTACAAAAGATGGAGAGAGACAATTTCCAAGGTCTGCAGGGACAGGAGCTAGGGAATGGCTTCCCAGTGCCAGGGGCAGGGCCAGATGGGATATTGGGCAGGAATTGTTCCCTGGGAGGGTGGGCAGGCCCTGGCACAGGGTGCCCAGAGAAGCTGTGGCTGCCCCTGGATCCCTTTGAGTGCCCAAGGCCAGGCTGGACATTGGGGCTGGGAGCAGCCTGGGACAGTGGGAGGTGTCCCTGCCGTGGCAGGGGTGGCACTGGCTGGGCTTTGAGGTCCCTTCCAATCCCAAACGATTCCATGATTTTATGATCTGATGTTCCCTGTTTGCAGGGGAGTTGGGAAGGCAGCGCTGACAGGATTACTCTCGTTACCCAATTTACTGGTGGTGCTGGAAAGGGAAAAAATCTCTAGCTTCCCTGGAGACTGTCAGAGCATGGGGCTGTGCCTGGGACCCTTGGGCCTTCCAGATGATTCCAGGGGTCACCATTGCCTGCTCCTGGAGCTCTGGCAGCCTCGGGGCCATGCCCGTTCCCTGGGAAGCCTGGGCAGTGCCAGCACCCTCTGGGGACAGAAGAACCTTTCCCTGCTCTCCAGCCTGAGCCTGCCTGGCCCTGCCCTGTCCAGAGCAGAGATCGGAGCTGTCCCCTCTCCTGGGACTCTCCTCACGCCCTGGGGGCTCTGGGGGACAGTTCTGGACTTTGAACAGCACCAGGAGGTCGGGGTGGGGTCTCTGGTGCTGCACAGCCCATCTGTGACACCCGGGGGTGCTCTGAAGGGTTGGTGGGCTGGGCTCAGCCCTGCCCATGATCAGGGAAATTCTGGGGAGAATTCTGTGTCAGGAATTCAAATTCAAGCAGGATCTGAGCAGCCTCTCCAGGCTCTGTGAGGCAAATCCTCTCTGAGGAGGGGAACCACTGAAAGGAGACCGAGGAAACCCGTCTTTATCTGTTTTTTACCCTTTTCTAGCCGAAGGAAGAAGCATCAGGGACAGAAATCAAGATGCTGGCGATGTCGAACAGCACGGCCCTGAACCTGCTGCTGTCCAAGCTGCTGCAGGACTGCCTGGCCCGGACCAACAGCTCAACCCCTGCGCCCGTGAGCAAGGCCAGCGATGACCTGGAGATCATCTACGTGCTGCTGCTGGTGGGGCTGTTCGGGTTCTTCACCCTGGGGGTGATGGTCAGCAACCTGCGGGCGCGGCGGGGCGAGGGGCCCCGCGACCCCTACAACACCTACATCGCCACCGACGCCTGGCACAGGAGGGACCTGCAGTACTGCCAGGCCAAACTCATCGAGAACTACAAACTCTGCTGCGTCCTGGAGAACCAGCGGGCTGTGGAGCAGCAGCCAGAAGGATTCCCGAGGAGAAATGCTCCTAGGGAACGGGGAGGGCTGGGTGTGGGACCTGCTGGGGCTGGGGAGCTCCTGGACCTCCTGCAGACCCTGGGCAGGCTGGAGAGCAGGGCAGGGGCATGTGGGGGCTGGGATATCCTGGGGTTATCTTGGAGCCCAGCATGCCTTTGGGATCACCGTGGGGTCCCTTTGGGATCTCTGTGGGGTCAGCAATGGGACACGGACGGAATATCACAGATCCATCAGCTTCACTGCTGAAACGGGACTGGAGGGCAGGGAGGGATGGATTTGGGGATGGATGGAATTTGGGGATGGATGGATTCGGGGATGGAACTCCTCCTGGGAAGGTGGGAATGGATTCCCAGAGAAGCTGTGGCTGCCCCTGGATCCCTGGCAGTGTCCAAGGCCAGGCTGGACATTGGGAGGGGTCCCTGCCATGCAGGGCTGGGATGGGATGAATTTTGTCTCTGTTCCAACCCAACCCAGTCTGGGATTCTCTGATTCTCTACAAAGGCAAATCTTGGTGGTGCCAATGTGAAATCAGAACCCAATCAGGCCCTAATTAGAGCCAAAATACAAGGCAGAGGTGTTAATTGCCAAACAGCTCAGACAACTATTTTCAAGAAATTCTCCCAAGAAAAAGCAGCTGGAAGGTTTAATTTGCATTTTTCTCCATCTTAGAATAATGATTTCATAAATTGTACCAGCCACGCTGTGCTAACCTAGTTCCTCCAGAATCAATCCCTCTTTGGGACAACATTTCCGGAAAAATTTCCCACGTTTTTCTGGGAAGCATTTCTGTGGAAAAACCAGATTTTTGGAGGGAAATTTTTCAGAGGCTGTCATGTCACTTGGGGACATGTGTTAGTGCTGGGTTAAGGTTGGACTCAGGGCTTTTCCTGCCCAAATGTTCCCATTATCCTGATTCCCAGCAGTTTCCCAGACTGGTGTTGCTGGCTATTTTTAATTTCCTTTTAAAGGATGGGGTTCAATCCTGCAGCAAAACCTTTTACAGAGCTCGAGCAGCCCACGGGATCTGTGCTGTGGAAGTGGGTAACATTCCCGGAGCTTCAATCCCAATGAATTATAATTATTACCCCAATTCATTAAGGCCTGAGTGCCAGCCGCTGGCTGGGAAGGGAATTTCCATCCTGGGAAGAACAATTCCGTGATTTCTGCAGTTTAATCAGCCCCATGTGCTGAACTCCCACCCTGTGAGCAGCTCCCTGTATCTCCAACACAAAATCCAAGGTTTCCCTGCCCTCCCCTCCTTTTCCCTCCTCCCCAGACTGGGTCTGCAGGGTCAGGGCAGCCAAATTCAGCTGCTGAGGCACCAAAATCCATCCCTCTGCTAAAAAGGGAGATTCCACTACCCTGGACATCCTTCAAACAACAGCTCTGCCAGCCTGGGACTGCTTTGGGATGGAAGAGGCCAAAGCCTGGGCGGGAGTGGGCTCCTGATTTCCGCTCTGCAGACTCAAATCCCATTTTTAGCTGCTGGAAAGAGGGAAAGGCTGGAAGGAAGAGCAGAGCAGCTGCTTTCAAGGTGAGGCGAGGGCAGGGAGTTTGGATGGGGGACAATTCCAGGCACTTCTTCAGCACCAAACTTCCACCTGAGTGACATTCCAGCCCTGCCTGTGCTCCCAGACACTTCCAAATCCAAGTTGTTTTTTTTTATTTTAAAGATATTTATATAGTGCCTCCCATTAAACTGAGGACAAAATCTAGGTTTTCAGGGTCTTGAGCACCTCGGAAAAGCTCCAGCAGCTGAATTACCCCAGTCATTTGTTCCTCCAGAGGAATGGAAACCCAAGCCCAGCTTTGGAAAAATGTGAATTTCTCAGCTTGGGCACTGCTCTTTTGGGATCCTGGGAGAGGATCTGCAGAGCCAGGCCCCTGGGCTTTATGGAAACTTGCACCAAAAATTGATATAATGACATAAAAAATGACATAAAAACCTTTAATTGATGAAAATCTTTAATTCATTAAAACCTTTAATTCATGGAACCTTTAATGACATAAAAACCTTTATATCATGAAAACCTTTAATTCATTGAAAACTGTAATTAATGAAAAATTTTAATTAATGAAAAGCTTTAAGGACATGAAAACCTTTAATTCATTAGAACCTTTAATGACATAAAAACCTTTCATTTATGGAAAACTTTAATTCATGGAAACCTTTAAGGACTTGAAAACCTTGAACTCATGAAAACTTTTAATTCACGAAACCCTCCAGTGGCATTTACCCCTTCGAGTGAATCTCATCCCAAGGGCCCCCTTCTGCTCTCCCTCCACCCCAGATGTTTTCAGGGATTTTGGGTCATTTCATTTTCATAGCTCCAGGGGGGATATTTGTGAGGATGATGATGCTCAGCATTAATTTTATCAGGTTTTTTTTCATTTATTTTAGCAGCTCTACCTTTTAATTTAATTAATTTAAAACCAGGGGAGGTCTCATAGCTCAGCTGTTCCCCCATCACCCTCGGTGCTCACTGTGGGCTCCCCCTTGGGTTTTCACCTTTCAATCTTGGAATTCTCTTCCCCCCCCCCCCAGGTTTTCTCACCTGTAAAAAGCAATAAAATTTAGATTTAAAGCTCTGCCCATGGCCTCAGATGTTGTTTTTTTCCTCCCAACCTGTTCCACAGGCTCGGGCAGGGGGCACCCACTCACCCGTCCCTCTCTCCACGCCACTGACCAGGGCCAGGCAGGTGCTGAGAGCTCTCCTGGTGCTCCAAGATCTGCTCTGATCTCCAAATGTCAGCGGCCATTCCTCACCTGGAGCTGCCCCTGCAGCCCCGGGCGGGTTTGGATGCGGCGTTGGGAGCAGCGATCCCGGGGCAGCCTCGGGGCACAGCTGGGCACAGCTTTGTGAGCAAAATTCATCCACCAGCACCACAGGTTTGTGTCCAAAAAGGAGACAGAGGAGTCCTGGAACTTTATTCCAATAAAGGGAGAGGCCATGGGGCATTTCCATGGGGTCTCTCTCATTGCTGGAGAGCACAGGTTCCTTTTCATCCCGATTTCCCTCCATTTTATCCCAATTTCCCTCCTTTTATCCCCATTTCCCTCTTTTTATCCCAATCTCTCCTCCTTTTCATCCCAATCTCCCTCCTTTTTATCCCCTTTTATCCCCATTTCTCCTTTTTATCCCAATCTCCCTCCTTCTTATCCCAATCCCCAATCCCAGCCCCCAATCCCCAGCCCCACTCCCCAATCCCCAAATCCCCATTCCCAATCCCAATTCCCAATCCCCAATCTCCAAATCCCCAATTCCAAATCCCCAATTCCCAATCCCAATCCATTCCCAGTCCCCAATCCCCAATTCCCAGTCCCCAAATCCCCAATCCAAATTCACAATCTCCAATCCCCAATCCCCAATCCCAGTCCCCATCCCCAATCCCCAGACCCAGTCCCAGTCCCTAATCCCAAATCCCCAATCCCCTATCCCCATCAGAAATCCTGGGATCTGAGGGATATGGGATCAACACCCTGCGATCAAACAGTGCAGCTGGAGCACCCTATAACATAAAAACCCACTCTGTGTGAGCTCCAGGAGTGCCCCGCGGCTTTTGGGTTTATCAGAGCCATCTTCACTCGCCGCTGCCTGGGCCAGACCTGCTAAATCTGGAACCTGGAGTGCAGAAAGTGGGGAAAACCCGATAAAAACAGCAGATAGAGCGAGCGGGAGCGAGCAGAACATTCCTGAGCCGAGAACGGCGCTGATCTCCCGCACCATTTCCTCCGTGTCCTGTTTGGGGTTCGCACGTCGTTATCGCCGCCCCAAAGCCAGCCCAGCCCCCGGCCCGAGCCTCCAGCCGGGCACGGGAACCTGCTCAGAGCCGGAGCTGTGATGGGAAAGGCTGCGGGGAGTGGCACGGGGGGCACCGGGAACGGGAGGGCACCGGGAACGGGGTGGAAGCAGCGGGACAAGATCCAGAAATGCCCCATGGGAACCTGATGAGGTTTAACAAAGCCAAGAGTTGGAGCTGCACCAGGATTGGGACAGTCCTGGGATCAAACCAGGCTGGGATGGGCAGAAGAAGCAGCCCTGGGAGAGCTGGACCTGCCCTAAACCCTCCGAACCCTGGGCTGATCCCCCAGGAAAGGGATTGGGATTGTGTCCCTGTGCCCCATTGCTGTAGGAAGGCAGGGTTTTATGGGATACTGGAAAGAAATTCTTCCCTGGGAGGGTGGGCAGGCCCTGGCACAGGGTGCCCAGAGAAGCTGTGGCTGCCCCTGGATCCCTTTGAGTGCCCAAGGCCAGGCTGGACATTGGGGCTGGGAGCAGCCTGGGACAGTGGGAGGTGTCCCTGCCATGGCAGGGGTGGATGGGATGATCTGTAATGTCAGTTCCATCCCAAACTACTCTGGGATTCTGTGATTTGACCTCAAGGATCAGAGATTGATCCCAAGGTTTTGTCCAGGGAATGCTCCTTTGGCATCCCACAGGCTAGGATTGCAGGGCAGGGCTGGGATCAATGATCCCTGTGGGCCCTTCCAGCTCAGGATATTCCATCAAATCCCATTTTTAGCTGCTGGAAAGAGGGAAAGGCTGGAAGGAACAGCAGAGCAGCTGCTTTCAAGGTGAGGCGAGGGCAGGGAGTTTGGATGGGGGACAATTCACACTTCAGGCACTTCTTCAGCACCAAACTTCCACCTGAGGACATTCCAGCCCTGCCTGTGCTCCCAGACACTTCCAAATCCAAGTTGTTTTTTTTTTTTAAAAATTTATATAGTGCCTCCCATTAAACTGAGGACAAAATCCAGGTTTTCAGGGTCTTGAGCACCTCGGAAAAGCTCCAGCAGCTGAATTACCCAGTCATTTGTTCCTCCAGAGGAATGGAAACCCAAGCCCAGCTTTGGAAAAATGTGAATTTCTCAGCTTGGGCACTGCTCTTTTGGGATCCTGGGAGAGGATCTGCAGAGCCAGGCCCCTGGGCTTTATGGAAACTTGCACCAAAATTGATATAATGAATAAAAAATGACATAAAAACCTTTAATTGATGAAAATCTTTAATTCATTAAAACCTTTAATTCATGGAACCTTTAATGACATAAAACCTTTATATCATGAAACTTTAATTCATTGAAAACTGTAATTAATGAAAAATTTTAATTAATGAAAAGCTTTAAGGACATGAAAACCTTTATTCATTAGAACCTTTAATGACATAAACCTTTCATTTATGAAAACTTTAATTCATGGAAACCTTTAAGGACTTGAAAACCTTTAACTCATGAAACTTAATTCACGAAACCTCCAGTGCATTTACCCCTTCGAGTGAATCTCATCCCAAGGGCCCCTTCTGCTCTCCCTCCACCCCAGATGTTTTCAGGGATTTTGGGTCATTTCATTTAAGCTCCAGGGGTATTTGTGAGGATGATGATGCTCAGCATTAATTTTATCAGGTTTTTTTTTTTATTATTTTAGCAGCTCTACCTTTTAATTTAATTTAAATTTAAAACCAGGGGAGGTCTCATAGCTCGCTGTTCCCCCATCACCCTCGTGCTCACTGTGGGCTCCCCCTTGGTTTCACCTTTCAATCTTGGAATTCTCTTCCCCCCCCCCAGGTTTTCTCACCTGTAAAAAGCAATAAAATTTAGATTTAAAGCTCTGCCCGTGGCCTCAGATGTTGTTTTTTTTCCTCCCAACCTGTTCCACAGGCTCGGGGCAGGGGGCACCCACTCACCCGTCCCCTCTCTCCACGCCACTGACCAGGGCCAGGCAGGTGCTGAGAGCTCTCCTGGTGCTCCCAGATCTGCTCTGATCTCCAAATGTCAGCGGCCAATTCCTCACCTGGAGCTGCCCCTGCAGCCCCGGGCGGGTTTGGATGCGGCGTTGGGAGCAGCGATCCCGGGGCAGCCTCGGGGCACAGCTGGGCACAGCTTTGTGAGCAAAATTCATCCACCAGCACCACAGGTTTGTGTCCAAAAAGGAGACAGAGGAGTCCTGAACTTTATTAATAAAGGGAGACCATGGGCATTTCCATGGGGTCTCTCTCATTGCTGAGAGACAGGTTCCTTTTCATCCCGATTTCCCTCCATTTTATCCCAATTTCCCTCCTTTTATCCCAATTTCCCTCCTTTTTATCCCAATTCCCTCCTTTTTATCCCAATTTCCTCCTTTTCATCCCAATCTCCCTCCTTTTTATCCCCTTTTATCCCCATTTCCCTCCTTTTTATCCAATTCCTCTTCTATTCCCAATCCCCAATCCCAGCCCAATCCCCAGCCCCACTCCCCAATCCCCAAATCCCCAATTCCCAATCCCCACCCCAATCCCCAAATCTCCAAATCCCCAATTCCAATCCCAATCCATCCCATCCCAACCCATCTCCCATCCCAATCCCCATTCCCAGTCCCAAATCCCAAATCCAATCCCAAATCCAATCCATCACAATCTCCATCCCAATCCCCAATCCCATCCCAACCCAATCCCCAGACCCAGTCCCCAGTCCCTAATCCCAAATCCCCAATCCCCTATCCCCATCAGAAATCCTGGGATCTGAGGGATGTGGGATCAAACCCCTGCGATCAAACAGTGCAGCTGGAGCACCCTATAACATAAAAACCCACTCTGTGTGAGCTCCAGGAGTGCCCCGCGGCTTTTGGGGTTATCAGAGCCATCTTCACTCGCCGCTGCCTGGGCCAGACCTGCTAAATCTGGAACCTGGAGTGCAGAAAGGGGGAAAACCCGATAAAAACAGCAGATAGAGCGAGCGGGAGCGAGCAGAACATTCCTGAGCGAGAACGGCGCTGATCTCCCGCACCATTTCCCCGTGTCCTGTTTGGGGTTCGCACGTCGTTATCGCCGCCCCAAAGCCAGCCCAGCCCCCGGCCGAGCCTCCAGCCGGGCACGGGAACCTGCTCAGAGCCGGAGCTGTGATGGGAAAGGCTGCGGGGAGTGGCACGGGGGCACCGGGAAGGGGCGGAGCAGCGGGACAAGATCCAGAAATGCCCCATGGGAACCTGATGAGGTTAACACAAAGCAGTTGGAGCTGCACCAGATTGGGACAGTCCTGGGATCAAACCAGGCTGGGATGGGCAGAAGAAGCAGCTCTGGAGAGACTGGACCTGCCCTAAACCTCCGAACCCTGGGCTGATCCCCCAGAAAGGATTGGGATTGTGTCCTGTGCCCATTGCTGTAGGAAGGCAGGGTTTTATGGATACTGGAAAGAAATTCTCCCGGGAGGGTGGGCAGGCCCTGGCACAGGGTGCCCAGAGAAGCTGTGGCTGCCCTGGATCCCTTGAGTGCCCAAGGCCAGGCTGGACATGGGGCTGGGAGCAGCCTGGGACAGTGGGAGGTGTCCCTGCCATGGCAGGGGTGGATGGGATGATCTGTAATGTCAGTTCCATCCCAAACTACTCTGGGATTCTGTGATTTGACCTCAAGGATCAGAGATTGATCCCAAGGTTTTGTCCAGGGAATGCTCCTTTGGCATCCCACAGGCTAGGATTGCAGGGCAGGGCTTGGATCAATGATCCCTGTGGGCCCTTCCAGCTCAGGATATTCCAGGATTTGATGCTGACCCAAATCCCAGTGGTGCTGGCCGGCTCAGGACACAGCACAGGCAATGGAAACAGAGTTTTTATTTAATAACCAATTATTTAATCCAACCTGTGCCCAGTAAACAGCCTCTCCTGGATTTTTCCATGCGCATGTTGCTCCTCATTTCTGCTCCCAGAAGTTGCTGAAATGTGGAAATCACCAGGAATTCTGAAGGATCATCTCTCTCCGGTGCATTTGATTTGATGCTGACCCAAATCCCAGTGGTGCTGGCCGGCTCAGGACACAGCACAGGCAATGGAAACAGAGTTTTTATTTAATAACCAATTATTTAATCCAACCTGTGCCCAGTAAACAGCCTCTCCTGGATTTTTCCATGCGCATGTTGCTCCTCATTTCTGCTCCCAGAAGTTGCTGAAATGTGGAAATCACCAGGAATTCTGAAGGATCTTTCCTTTTTTTCAGCTCCGGGCAGGTTTCCTCTTCTCTCCTGAACTTCCTTCAGTGGGAGCCAACAGGGGCAGTGCATTCCTGCCCCAGTTTTCCTCTTTATTTAATCCCAGGCATTTTCTGGGATTTGCAGAGAATTAAGACATCAGTGACATTTTCCAAAGGAGAAAAGAGCTGTCCCAGCCTGCTGAGTTTATCAAACGTGTTTGCGGGTTTATTTAACAGGTTTATATCATTAAAATTCCCATTTCAGGAAGAGGAGGAGGAGCCTGCAGCTCCCTCAGTGACCACCCCAGGATGTCCCAGTTTGTCCCCAGCTGCTCTGGGGAAACCCCATATAATCCCAGTGCAGGTGGCTCAGATGAACCCTGAAAATCTGGAAATCTTCAGGAGAGGAGGAAGAGGAGCCCAGGAATTCCAGAGACAACAGGGGACAACAGTGGACAACCCATCCCATTCCTGACCCAGGGCCACTGTGTGTGGCCATACACAGATCCCTCCCCAGACCCCAAATATTCCTGCTCTGCTGACACCTCCTGCTCCCATTTTTGGGACTTTCTGGGCAGATTCCAGCTGATCCAAATCCCTGTGGATTTAAAGATGCCCCACTGCCCATGGGTGGGTTTTAAGGTCCCTTCCTGGCGCTCCGTGGTGATTTTGGGAACTCCAGGTCGATTCTGAGGAGGTCACCACAGCAGTGGGACAGAAATGATGCCCTGAAGGGCCACCACGCCCCTGTCCCAGCAAACACCACTTTGCCAGCTCTGTGCCCTCCTCCTGCTCCTCCTCTGACCCCTGCCCGTGCCCAGGGGTGAACAGGAAGGGAAAAAGGTGTTTGAGAGGTTCCCTGGATCCTTCAGCGTTTATCAGGATGTGCCAGTCTTTCATGCTCATTTCTGCTCAGCTGCTGCGGGGAGGGCACCGCTCGTCCCCGGTGCCACCACCGCTGTCTTGGCCGGTGCCAGGGTGACGTGGTGGTGGCCAAGGGCTCGCTAACGCTCAGCCCGCGGTGCCAACAGGATGTGAAGCACAGGATGGGAGAGGCAGCCGCCTTCAGGGCCGTCCCGCAGGTGACAAAGCTCCGCCCGTGCCTGGAGCGCAGCCCAAAACGTGAGCGCGGCGCCCCACGAACGCGATTTGTTGTTTTTCTCTCGTTGTTTGCTCCCCGGGCACAATTAGAGGGCGATTTCCAGGGTTTTGCTGGCAGGGCGGGGGCAGGGGTGACACAAGGTGGAGGTGGCTCCCGGCCAGGTCCTGCCACACGTGCCGGGATCCAGGGATGGGGCAGGGATGAGCCGCGATCCTGGGGGACGGGACGGGTCCTGGCAGCCTCCTGGGCACGTGGGGCACAGCAGCGCCAAAAAATGGCATTTTGTGGCACACCAGAGTGTGAGGATGGCGGGAGAGCAGCAGGAGCTGGGCAGGTCCGTCCCCGGGGCAGGGAGGAAGCGTAGTGCATCCAGAGCCAGCAGTGCTAAAAAATGCTGGGAAATGCTGGGGAAATGCTGGGAAAGCTGGGGAAAAAGGGAGAGAGAGACAAAGAACTAAAACTGAACTACCTGAGATTTCATCATCACAATCCCTCCTTATAAATGTCCAGTAACATCTTTCTTCCCTCTGGCTCACAGAAGCTCTTTTCTTTCAGGGGATGTGCTCCTGTGTGAGTTTTCAGCGTTCTCCCCTCTCAGAGGAGGAATATTTGAAATATCCAAGGCTCCTATAGGAAAAAGCAGGAACTGTCCCAGCATCAAGATGTTCCCACCGAGCCCCGGGGCAGAATCAGGCTGAGGGAGGGGTTTTGTACAAATCCTGGAGGATTCAGAGGCAAATAGGTCACAGAGAGGCAGACTGGGAACCAGGAACCCAGGAATGGGATCCACGGCTCAGTCTGACCCACAGGGGGATCGTTCACAGAATCCTGGAATGGCCTCAAAGCCCATCCAGTGCCACCCCTGCCATGGGCAGGGACACCTCCCACTGTCCCAGGGTCTCCAAACCCCAATGTCCAGCCTGGCATCTCCTGGGAGGCCAAGAGAACCCAGCCCCGCAATCCTGCCCTGCCCAGGCTGGGCCTTGGGAAAGGATTTTCCGTGCAAAACATCTCTGGGTTCTGACAAATTTCCTCCAGCCCTTGCCTGACTCTCCACAACCTCAAAATATCTCCCTGGAAGTGTCCAAGGCCTGGTTGGCTGGAGCGTGGAGCCACCTGGGATAGGGAAAGGTGTCCCAGCCCACAGGAATGGGATGGTCCTTAGGGCTTCTGCCTCCAAAACCCTCTGGAAGAGGAGGAACAGGAGGAACGCTGGGGAAGGGGCGTCCCTCAGCCTCGCTCATTCCTGCAGCAAACGCCTGTCAGGACATGACCCACATGTTTTGGGAGGCTGTCACAGGGTTAAGGTGCAGGGATCCACCTGGGGCTGCTGTCCCTGCTGTCCCCGTGTCCCCGCTGTCCCCACTGTCCCCGCTGTCCCCTGACCAGTGTCCCCTGTGAGCTGTTTGCCCGCTCCTCACGTGAGCCGTGGCACATCCAGACATTCCTGCACACCACTTCCTCCGGGCCAGCAGCCCTGGCTCGACAGGAAATGTCACTGCAGACACGATCCGATCCGCCTGGCACGTCCCGGGGCTGAGCACAGAAAACAGGCGGGGAGGAGAGCGGGGCTGGGAAACGCTGCGGGGCGGGGGCTCACCCGGGCCAGTCCCGGCACCTCCACGGCTCTGGGAACCCTTCCATTCCTGCCTCATCCTGGGAATCCATCCCTGCCGTGTGCCAGGAATTCATCCTTGCCTGGAACCCAGAACCCATCCCTGCCCTGCTCCAAGAATCCATCCCTCCCTCACCCCAGAATCCATCCCTGCTCACCCCAGAATCCATCCCTGCCTCATCCCAGAATCCATCCCTGTCTCACCCCAGAATCCATCCCTGCCCCATCCCCAAAATCCATCCCTCCCTCATCCCAGAATCCATCCCTCATCCAGCATGGGCTGTTTGAAAGGCAGGGCTGTTTTTTTTTTTGCCTCAGTCATGTCCTGCCTGTGCTTCCAGGGATCCCTGCAACACGGAACAAGGGATCATCAGCAGAATTCCCACCACTCCTAACCCCACCCATGGGTCTGATGGTCTAAAATCCAATATTTGGGGGGAAAAAAAGGGCTGGAATAGCCACACTTGGTTTTTCCCTTGCTTTGGCTGTTTAAAAAAAAAAAAAAAGGAATTTCAGGAATAAGGGAATCAAATCCTCAGCGCTGTGCCCTGTCTGTGCCCTATAAAACTGTTGGGAGTTTCCCAGTTTCTTTGCCATCACTGGAAAACTGCCAGGTTTATTTCTGCTGGGCCTGCTGCTCCTTCTCCAAACCCATTCCCTCATCCCTCATTCCCCTGAAAAAGCTCAGACCCCAGGGCTGTGGCTGGAGGAGGGAGGGGGGCACCTTTGGTGTCACTGGGAACTGCTCAGTGTCCGTGTGTCCCTCTCCAGCCACACTCGCAGAGCTCCCACCGTCACCCTGAACATCCCCACCCCAGCTCCTTCACTCCCAGCCCTGGGAATGGCAGCTGGATGCTCCTCTGGAGGATTGGGATCCTGCTGTGCTGGATCAAGGAGAATCCCACAATTTATCCCGGGAATAGCTGGGGGAGTCCATCCCCCAGCATGTTTCCTGTCCCCAGTTAGAGGCTGACACTAATCAACAATCATTAATTAGCAATCAAGCTCCTCTTCAGGGCACCTCGGACTCATGGACTCTGTCTCTCCCAGAGAATCAGGAAAACTCCCAGAGAGTCCCTGGCAATGAAACAAACCCCACCAAAATCGTGTGAGTGATTGAGGGCCATCACTCCCCAGGGATTGTTAACCAGGTTTATCCTTCTCAGTTTCCTTTGGACTTGGTTTCCAAGGGAAAAAAAAACATCAAATCGAGGGAAGAGTCTGAAACTCTCACTTCAGAGAGCCCTGGAGGGGGCTGGAGTGAGTTCAGGGCAGGGGGCGGAGCCGGGAAGGGGCTGGAAAATTCATCCCATGAGAAGTGGATGGGAGAGTTGGAAAAGGGGCTCAGCCTGGAGCAAAGGAGGCTCCGGGGGGACCTTGTGGCTCTGCACAACTCCCTGACAGGAGGGGGCAGGAAAAAGAGGAGAAAAAATGGCCTCAAATTGCACCGGGGGAGGCTCAGGGTGGAGATTGGCAAAGAAAATTCCCTGTCAGAGTGGTCAGGCCTTGGAATGAGCTGCCCAGGGAGGGGGTGCAGTCCCTGTCTCTGGGAGTGCTCTGGAGCAGTCTGGATGTGGCCCTTGGGGACAGGGTTTGGGGTGATGACCATGAAGTCTCTTCCCCCCTTGGTGATTTTGGGATTCTGGGGTTTTCCTTTAGCCCCAAAGGACCATCCCAGGTGTCCCTCTCCATGAGGAATTAAAGACAGTGCACCCCATGTGGGTCTCTGAGCTCCAGCCATGGAGTTTTTTGAATATTTGCAGGCAGGTTTTGTTTTTCCAGCTGTGAACATTTTGGGTTCAGTCTGTTGGGATCCCTCTGGAGAGCAGTGATGTTCCAGCAGATCAGTGCTCCTGTGGCACCCAGATCCAAAATGCTCAGGAGGAGTCTGGATGTGGCCCCTGGGGACAGGGTTTGGGGTGGCACTGGCTGATCCCAAAGGTCCCTTCCCACCCTGACAATCCTGGGATCCAGTCACACCACCTGGATTTTCCATCTCCACTCCAAGAACCAGAGCTGTGGCCTTTGGCTCTTGGGAATGGTGGCTTTGAACCTCTCAGGGCAGCTTTTTGCCCCAAAATCTGGGATTTGGCTGTGAACGGCTCCCTCAGCCTGGCAGCACCGGGATTTTACAGGAACTCTGGAATTTTCCAGGCCTCTCCTTCCCCCTGGGAGCCCCCGGGTCTCCTTCCCTCCAAGCAGGAGCTCCCTGCTCCTGATTTCCTTCCCATTTCTGCATTTGTTAGCCAAAGGTGGAGCTCCCTCACGAGCTGCTGAGCCCTTCAAAGAACTCTGTGTGTTCTCCAGAGGAGATTGGAACTGGAAATAAAAGAGCTGAGTGCCACAGGTGGATTTGGGAAGGTGTCTGACCATGATTTAACCGATTTAACCGCTGCTGCTGCTTCCCAAAGGCCCCCAGGCCTCCTCCTGCTCCCCAGGACAGCTCAGCCGGGCTCTCATCCCTCCCAGCCGTGCTGCTGGCACATAAATCGGCCTCAAATTGCACCAGGGGAGCCCGGCCAGGAGCCAAACCCAGGAAATCTGGGATGGTGCAAGGGCTGCCTGTGGCTCCGGGCTGCTGCTGAAGGGGATTTGGTCGGGAAGGGGCGGAACCGCTGTTTTGCCGGGAATGAATGGGATCAAACACCCCTGCCCGGCTGGCAGAACAGGCTGGCAGGGGCTGGGGCAGCCAGATGGCAGCTCCGATAGCCTGCTTTCCTCATCCCGCATCCTCTTTCCCGTTCCTGCCGGCTTTCCTTGGCCATCCTTTCACCGGGAGGGCTGGGGGTGCCCCGGGCAGGGCGAATTGCGGAATTCCCGAGGGGTTGAGCAGGGAACAGAGCTGGACCCGTGATTTGGACGGGCTCTCCCAACTCGGGACATTCCAGGGCTCTGGGATTCCTCGGGGGGACAGGAGCTGCACCCAAACACCCCGAGGGGGCACCCGGATCTTCTGATGAGTTTAAAAACAACCAAATTTCGGGGATTGGTGACCAACAACCAACAAACACCCTCCCTAAACAACTTCCCTGGTTTATTTTATTTTCCCCACTACTGCCACATCTGAGCTCTCACCCATGTTGTCCCCACCCCGTGCTTGACCAAGAGCCGGATTTTGCCCCTTTCCCTGGAGCCCCTGTATTACTGTGCACAAAATTATCACCGAAACGATGGGAAAAACAAAAACACTTCAGCAACATTTTTAATGTTAGAAAGTACAGGCGTTGCTTTATTTCCTGGCCAGGATGTTGTTCTGGCCAGGATGTGCCACAGAAATTATCTCATCCACACAGAGCCCGGGCGTGCAGAGAGAATCATTTCGTGACACATCAATTTTACAAGATTTTTCTTCAAACCTTATACAGTCAGAATCCATAGAACCGTTTTGGTTTAATGTACGTTGGTTCAGCGTTGTGCAGTTTTTAGCATTTGGGTTCTGATTTGGATTTCTTTGCCTTTGGTGCTGATTAGATTCTCCTTTTTATTTCTCTTTTCCCAGACCAGGTGGGTCCGACCGCGCCAGGGGGGAGGTTTGGGGATGATGATTCTTTGATGATTGCTGATGGTTGTTTTATTTTCTGTTTCTCTCGGTTTGTTGAGTTCACCTCCTCAGCCCTCACCTGCTGGAACAATGCCCTGCAAAGAAACTTCAGCACTTTTCCCCCGGAGCAAAGGCGAACAAAATCTGACTAAAGTTACATTAAAAAAAAAACAAATTTAAACTTGTGTATTTTCCAGCAGCTGGAGCCTCCCGGGCTGCGGGCTCGTGTCGCGGCGTGCCCGGACACTCCCTCCCGCACACCGTGCCTGTGATTATCCCGGCGGCCAGGGAGGCCACTCCTCCCTGCCCTCCGCTCCTTAAATAGTTAAATAAATCCCCGAGGACTGCCAAAGGGGAGCGGAGCTGCTCCCGGACCGGCGCAGGTGAGGGAGCCCCGGCAGCAGCGACGAGCCAGGGATGCTCTCGGCGCGGCTGCAATTCCCTCTGTTAATGATATGTAAGCGCGCCTTTAATTATTCGCTTGGGTTTTGCGTTAATTTGGACGCGTTAATTGGGTTTTTCCTCCTCGGAAGTCGTCTCTGTTTAGCGCTCTGCTTGTCAGTATTTTTTTTTATTATTTTTTTTTTTAAAAATTTAGCTCAATATGGCATTATCGTAGCTCTGTTTTTGTGTTTTGACGCGTGTTTGTGTGTGTAGGGGGAGGAGAAATTTATGTAAATCTCTCTGTGTGCACGGATTGATTCCTATTTCTGGAATTTGATTCCTATTTATTTATGGGGCAGGATCACGGAATGGGGTGGAAGGGACGTTAAAGCTCATCCAGGGACATTCTCCACTGTCCCAGGTGGTTCCCAGCCCCATCCAGGCTGCCTTGGACGCTGCCGGGGCAGCCAAAGCTGCTCTGGAAAGTCCATTTTGGGGCCTCGCCGGGAAGGATTTCTGCCCCCATCCTATCTAATCTCGGCCCGCTCCCTCGCCGTTTGCGTGGGCCACACCTCTGCACACACGGGAACCGGGTCACAACAACCCTCGGGCTGGGGAAAGGGGCTGAGCCAAATCATGGGGGGAAAAAAGCTGATTTTTGATCTGTTTAATACAACACTGGGAGAAAGGAGCAGCACAGAGCTGATGGGACATCCCAGGATCTTCACATCGACCTAAAAGCCACTCAACCCCTCCACGGACAGCGGGGGATGGCTCAAAGGTTGGAGCCGCTGATCCTGGAGAGTTTTCCCAGCCTGATTTCCATGATCCCGAGCCCTTCCCAGCGCTGTCTGTGAGCCGCACACGGACAATTAACGCCCAATTTATGGATACAAAACCTGTTTGCTCTGTCCTGGACGCCCGCAGTTGCCCAAGAGCAGCCACTAATCCTTCCTCAGTTGCCTCTAAAGGCACATCCTACCCTAAACTTCCATTTTTTTCCTCATTTTTGGGGGTGAAAGCTCAGGTTCTGCCATTCGGTGGCACCACAGGAGCGACCTGAGAATTGTCCCCGTTAAAGGTCACGGCCAGCACTCATCCCTTGCTGCTCCTCGGGGCATTTCCCTCAAGCCTCTCATTATTTTCTGTTGTTCCTTTCCTGAGGTTTTCCTCTGATATTTTGCATGGGAGGGAAATTTAGGAGGGAAGCTGAAATGGATTTTCCTCTCCCAAAAATTTTCCAGATGGACAGGAGGTTGATGGAGTACAGTGGGACATGGCTCAGTGACAGCCACGCTTGCAGAGATTTTATATTGAGATTTTTTTTTTTTTGTAATATTGAGATTTTTTTGTAATAGTGAGATTTTTTTAATATTGAGAATTTTTCTATATTAGATTTAATATTGAGATTTTTTTATGAGGTTTTTATATTGAGGGTGTTTTCTATATTGAGATTTTTCTATATTGGATTTTCTATATAAATTTTTTTATATATATGGAGATTTTTTTTAAAAATTGATATTTGAAATGCCTGTCCAACATTCACTGAGCAGAAAACATTGTTTACCCTGGAAAGCAGAGTCTGAGGACCTGAAAATCGAAAAAATGGGGTTTTATATTCAATTTTAAACCCTCAGGAATTTGTGCAGCTCATTCCAGGAGCAGCCCCAGGTTTAGGTTGCAACCTTCAGGATCATCCCATTCCCACCCCTGCCACTGTCCCAGGTCACAGGCAGTGGTGGCACTGCCCATAAAAACCATGGATGGCAGCACCCAAATTTAATTTTTTAATTTCAACTTCATATGGCAGCAAATAAATATAATTTGGGGTACAGGGTAATTTGGGGGTGGGCAGAGCAGGGGTCTATGGGGTTTTTTGAGGTTGGAGTGCAGGAAGATTCGAGGAGGAAGGTTTATCCCAGAATTTGGGTCCTCTATTCTCATGGAACTGCCCAGAACAGTTTGGGGGGCACAGAAAGGGAAGGTGGGCTTGGAGCAGCAACTGAGGAAATCTTATAAAAATCCTGATGGATTTTCAGTCCATCTTCTGCAGAATAAACCGCTCACCTGGGGTTCAGCCAGGGAATAAATCCCATTTATGGTGCTGTGCCCTCTGAGAGGGGAACACCCGGAGCAGAGCTGGGATCAGGGACTTCCACGGCACACAAATCCCAAAGAATATTCACAGGAGCATGTGGGACAAGATGGGGGAACGGCTCCCAGTGCCAGGGGGCAGGGCCAGATGGGATATTGGGCAGGAATTGTTCCCTGGGAGGGTGGGCAGGCCCTGGCACAGGGTGCCCAGAGAAGCTGTGGCTGCCCCTGGATCCCTTTGAGTGCCCAAGGCCAGGCTGGACATTGGGGCTGGGAGCAGCCTGGGACAGTGGGAGGCTGAATGAAATGATCTTTGAAGTTCCTTCCACCCCAAATGATTCCATGATTTTAAGCAGCCAGGTTGCGCTGGGGCAGAAGGAAGAATTTTATAATCCATGGGCACTTTGCTTGGCATCTGGAAGGGATTTTACCTGTTTTTCCAACACGGACAAAAAAAATCCCGTTTAGCTTGAAGCTCTGCCTGAGCCACGTGTTCCCCACACCCTGGAATTCCTCGGATTCCCCTGGAACATCCCCAGCTGGCGGGTTTTGCCCATAAATCTCCACAACGCGCGGCTCCCCAGCCCGGCGCGGTTATCGGGGCATTGCGGGATTCCAGGCGGAGCAGTCAGAGCCGGGATGGATAAACACACCCATTACCCGGGAATGGCTGCGACAAGGAGGAAACATCCCCAGGAACGGCCGGTTTTACTCACCCAGGATGTTCGGGCGCTCGGGGGATGGGGACGGGCTCATCCCGGCGGGAGCGGCGCGGAAATGCCGCAATTCCCCGAGCCGAGGGTGGATCGGAGCACTCCTGCTGCCCGGCCTGGGCTCGGGTGCTCCTTTAACCAAGGATAACCCTTCAAATATCTCAGGGGACACCGGCAGGAAGATCTGCTCTTTAGTCTCTATATTTTTTTCAGGTTTTTAATTTTATTATTGACATTAATTTTAAGTTTTGGCTGTAAACCCACTTTTGCAACTCACTTTTAAAATTTTTTAATTCCCTTTTAAAAACCACTTCTAAAATTTCTAAACTCCCTTTTTAAACGCATTTTTAACATTTCTAAACTCACTTCTTAAACCCACTTTTAATATTTTTAAATTCCCTTTTTAAACCCACTTTTAACATTTTTAAACCCACTTTTGAAATGGGTTCTTGTAGGGTATTTAAGGCGGAGTCAGTCCCTGAGGTGTTGTAAAGCCCCTGAGCTTTGGCTGCAGTAAGTGGAGTTTTTTCCCCATTTTTAAAGGTTTTTGGGGACTGATGAACCACACAGGTGAAACAAGAATGGCTGGAAACCAAGGAAAACTGCAGAAATTGAATGGTTTGGCTGGAAGGGACCTCAAAGCCCACCCAGTGCCACCTCTGCCATGGCAGGGACACCTCCCACTGTCCCAGGCTGCTCCCAGCCCCAATGTCCAGCCTGGCCTTGGGCACTCAAAGGGATCCAGGGGCAGCCACAGCTTCTCTGGGCACCCTGTGCCAGGGCCTCAGCACCAGGGAAGGGAATGATTTAAATTAGCAAAAATTGCATGTTTGGGATGAAACTCTTGGATTGTGTTTACAAACCTCATGGGCAGCCTGGCACAAAGATTATCACATCCTTCTCAAAGAAGGCATCTCGGAGAGCTAAAAATGATGACTGGATTTCTGTCAAAATTGGAAAATCGTTGCTGCCAAAAGTTTATTTTGGAGTGTGGGACTGGGAGATTGAGTAGACATTTTTTCATTTTGAGGTTTTTCAGAATGGCAGGATTTTATGGTTTGCTTAGAGGCAATGGTTTGGCCAGAGAAGCTGTGGCTGCCCCTGGATCCCTTTGAGTGCCCAAGGCCAGGCTGGAAATTGGGGCTGGGAGCAGCCTGGGACAGTGGGAGGTGTCCCTGCACATGGCAGGGGTGGCACTGGGTGGGCTTTGAGGTCCCTTCCTTCCCAAACCATTCCATGATTCTGGGACAATCCCACTACTGATTTCCTCTCCTCTCACTGATGTTACTTTGTACTGAGACAATCCCTGGAATTGGTAGCGTTATTCCCCTGTTCTGACTCTGATGCTGAATCCCCAAAAGAGCAACAGCACCCTGGGGGAGCTCTGTGTGCTGGTGCACAGCTCTGGATTCCCCAAATTCCTGCCCGAACTTGACACTGGCTTCCACTTGGGCACTCTGCCTGTCAGATTGGCAGCTGGAGGATGGAATTATGGATTATCCTGAGTGGGAATAAACCCCCAGGATCACCCAGTGCCACCCCTGTCCCTGCCCAGCCCCCCCAGCAATCCCAGCCTGTGCATCCCTGGCAGCGCTGTCCAAACGCTCCTGGAGCTCTGGCAGCCTCGGGGCCGTGCCCGTTCCCTGGGGAGCCTGGGCAGTGCCAGCACCCTCTGGGGACAGAAGAACCTTTCCCTGCTCTCCAGCCTGAGCCTGCCCTGGCCCTGTCCCTGTCCTGGGGAGCAGAGCTCGGATCTGCCCCTCAGGCCAGGTCAGCCCTCAGGCTCCTCCAGCTGAACATTCCAAGCGCAAGAACCCTCAGATCAGAGGACAGTGATGGTGTGAAGGCCCTGAACTCAGTGAACAGGTTCTTTTCCCTTTGTTTTGCTCAGATTTGGCGCCAGGAGCAGAAGCAGCAATGGCCCAGAGCAATCACAGCAGTGGTGGCCCGGCATTGCCCACTCTGCTGCACAGCCTCACGGAGCAGAAAAAGGCCCTGCGCTTCAACAACTACAGCAACCCCGCCCTGGAGCTGCAGGAGGAGATCATGGCCTCCTTCTACATCCTCGTCATCGTCGGCTTCTTCGGCTTCCTGCTCTTCGTGATGATGCTCAGCAACATCGTGTCCAGCAAGCCCGAGAACTACATGGACTATCTGTACTCGGGGAAGGTGGGCCCGGTGCGGGGCACGGTCGAGCTGCCACCCAAGGAGCCCACGGACACCTTCATCATCATCAACAGCTCTGCCCTGCTGGAGCTGCAGGGCCGCGAGGGCAAAGCCAGCCCCGGGGCGCAGGGGGTGGGCACCAGCTCACCCCTCAGGGATGTCTGAAAATGTTTGTGTTTCATTTTCCTTCTGTTCAGCCAAGCCAGGGATCGTTTTCCTTCGGGAGGAGCTGTTGCTGGAGGATTCCCGCGTGCAGCTGGGATGGCGCTGGAGTGAAGCTGAGGTTCTGGCAGCTCCAGGATGCAGATGGATTCCCTGCAGGGCTGCTCTTCCATAGCTGCTCCTATCGTGTTTCCATGGCTTGGCTCTCAGGAGAAGAGATCGCCCTTCCTTTGTTCCCCCAGCTGGGACAACATCTCTGTTCCTTCTTCCTGGGATTCTTTATTCCCTCATTTATTTGGGATAGAGCTGCCAGTGAGCCCTGTGACTGTGCCAGCAGAAACAGCCCCTGCAGCCTCCATGTCCAGCCCCAAATGACAGGAACGGGATGATGATCAAACAAAGGTTATTTCCAGCATCTGGAGGCACTTCTTGGACTTGGACTTGAGGGTTTGGACAGTGGTCATGCATTTCTCAGCAGCTCTTCCATTCGTGGCTGCCCTAAGCCAGGAAAATGAGGAAGGCCAGGACACCCCATTCCCGAGGGCTGGAGGGACAGGAGCCAGGGAATGGGTTCAGACTGGCAGGGAATAGGGTGAGATGGGATATTGGGCAGGAATTGTTCCCTGGGAGGGTGGGCAGGCCCTGGCACAGGGTGCCCAGAGAAGCTGTGGCTGCCCCTGGATCCCTTTGAGTGCCCAAGGCCAGGCTGGACATTGGGGCTGGGAGCAGCCTGGGACAGTGGGAGGTGTCCCTGCCCATGGAATGGGATAGAATGGGATGATCTTCAAGGTCCTTCCAATCCAACCCATTCCACGCTCCTGATGCCCTTCCCAGAGCCTTCCTGGGCAGCCCTTGGGGATTGTTGGCACAATCCCAAACAATTCCTGCACTGTTCATTGCCAACCTTCTCCTTGTGGAACCCCACAGAGCTGCTGCTGCTTCCCCAGGTGGTTCCAGGAACAAAGTAAGGGTTGCAGCTTTGGGGTGTCTTCTGCAAGCTCAGGAGTGCTCAGTCCATGCCCTGCAGAGCCCTGGAATCCAGGATGGGAGATTTGGAGAGGCAAATGTGGGAGAGAGTCCCAACTGGCTGCACTTGGTCCAAGAATTCATTGGGAAAAGCTCTGGAGTCTGCAAATCCAAATGGTGGGAGACCAGTGGGGTGGATACTCCGAGATCTTTGAGGCATTCAGTTATAGGAGCAAAAACCCTATGAAATCCCATAAAATTGTGAGTCTGGGGGATGAGTGTTGGGGGTGCCACTCAGCCTCCTTTGTGTTTCTTTGTGTGTTTGCCCAAAACAATTCCCAACAATTTCAGAGGAAGCATCATTTCCTAATTCTCTCTCCATGGATTTTTACTCCGTCTGGAACTTTTTGCTGCTGTGATGTTTTTTCTCTCCCTGTTTTTCCCGAATCAATTTCTGCCACGATAAAGTGTTGTTTTTATGGGATTTCGCCCATTTGGGCCAATCCAGCTGCCTGGAATTGATTTATTCCATGTGGGCCATATCCTTCAGGGGAGTTTCCAAAGCCTGATCTCCTCAGAACTGTTTTTAGTGCTGCCACTTCCAGCTGATATCCAAGCTGAAACTCAAACTGCTCCCTTGGCTTTCTGTGCTTGTCCTTGGAATTCCAGAGTTTCATCTTTCCAGCAGAGCCCTCTCCTTTTTTGGCCAGGTGAATATTCCCAGAGAGGGACTGGAGTTGATTTTGGATCCTGTTTCTCTGTTCCCCACCGTGATTGTCCAGGATCCACAATTCCTGCTCCCGGCAGCTGCGTTCCCATTGCTGCTGCTCAGCTGGAAAACGGGAGGTGCTCAAAAGTAGAAACATTTGCAGCCCCCAGGTTTGTTCCTTCTCCCCACCATGGCTGTTTTCCAAGGGGACAGGTGGCACCATCCCAAATTGGATCCAATTTTTGCCGTGCCAGCTCCGAGAGGAGATTCCAGCCTGACTTCCAGCAGCTCTGACAATTCCTGCTTGGCACACCCAGTTTCTCCATTTTTCCGTGCAACAGCATCAGGAAGCAGAGTCAGTGGTTTCAGAGGCAGTGAGATTCAGGTTTCTGGGGTCCCTCATTCCCTAGGCAAATCCAGGTTTCTGAGGTGGTGAGACCCACGTTTCAGAGGTGCCCCATTCCAAGGGCAGATCCAGGATTCAGAGGTCATTTTTGGGCAGATCCAGGTTTCCGGGTCCCTCATTCTTGGGCAGACTCAGGTTTCAGAGGTTCCCTCGTTCCATGATGAAATCCAGGTTTCTGGGGTACCCCATTCTCTGAGCAGATCCAGGTTTCTGGGTCTCTCATTCCCTGAGCAGGTCCAGGTTTATGGGGTCCCTCATTCTTGGGCAGATCCAGGTTTCTGGGGTGCCCTATTCCATGATGAGATCCAGGTTTTTGGGTCCCTCATTCCCTGGGCAGATCCAGGTTTTTGGCATCCATCACCCACTCCAGGTTCTGGGCAGGGATTTCACCTCCTGCAGCAGTGGCTGCTCCAAGGAGGTGCCAGGCTGGAAGGGGAATTCCACGGGGAAGGGCAAACCGAGCTTCCAGACCCAATTCCCTGCTGGGGAGTGACAGAACTCTGAAATTCCCTTGGGAATGAGCCCATTCCTGCTCCCACCTCCTCCAGGTCCTGCAGTGGGGTGAGTCCTTCCCTCTGCCCTGGGGGTTTTACATCCATAAACAAAAAGGAAAATCAAATCCTGGCCGCTCAGGGGCTGGATCTGGTGGCTTTGTCCCCTTCCCAGCCCCTTGGAGCTTCCCCTTCTGGCTTTTCTCTCTCACCCCAGGGAGATCCCTCTGTGCCTGCACGATTTCACATCTGATAAAAAGCTCCAACTCCAAGAAATTCCGATCCTACAGAATCCAGGCAATGGATGTTCAGTGTTTCCACCTGAAACCGCGACAGGGATGAGGCAGGAGCCACGAGGGGAAGGTGACAAACTCGGCCTTGGCTGAGAATTCCCAATGCTGAACCCCAAATTCCATCAGTTTGCGTAAAGTCTCTCCCTGGTTCAGCAGGAAACACCAGCTCCTGCAATGACAGTTCTGAGGAGATTAAAGCTCTTAATTTAATTATGGTCTTAATTTATTTTCTAAATTTTCCACCTTTTTCTGTTTCCATCCTGTGGCCATGTTTGATTTGGGCAGGTTTTTCTCTCTTGGTTCCAGCAGAGCTAAAATTGCACTTTTGGAAAGGATTTTTGACACCAGAAATGCAACTTTGGCTCGGGATTTTAGCTCAGGCTGAGGAATTCATCAGCCAGCAGGAGGGATGAGACATTATTTAAACTGGGGGTGGTATTGGTTAGGAAAAGAATCCTAATCTTTGTCACTTTGTGTAAGACTGGGAGAGAGCCAAATTCCCTGGGGAGACTTGGTTTGGGGGGAAAAAAATTTAAACCTCCAAAACATTTAATTAAGGTAAAAATAAAACATTGAATTTCAAACTTAATTTTAGCTGTAATATAATACAGGAGTAAAAAAATCCTCCTGTTGCTGTGTATTTCATGATGTTCTGTATTTCATTATGTTTTTGTTGGGCATTTTGAAATAAAGGGTTGGTGAGGATTTGGAGCTCGAATCTCAAGCGTGGTGACTGCTTACCCCAAAGTGTAATTGGGGTCTGAGTGATAATTGCCATCCTAATTGCTCCATTAATAGGGCCTTTGGTCAGGGTAAGGGGGAAATAGGGTTGGTGGGGTGATTTCTGTCATTTCTGCAGGATGGGGCAGAGGAAAATCCCATTCTTTAATAGTGAGATCCACTAATGAGTTTTTGGGGGAATCTCAGGCCACAATCAGATTTTAAATGTGCTCTTTGTAAAATCAGTAATTCCAGCAGGATTATCCCTGTCAGGTTCTGCTCCTGGCATCCTTTATTAAGAAGAAAAGCAAATATTAACACAAAGAGAGAATGTGAAACCCAGATGTTTTATTTCAGGTGCATCCAGTGGCCAGATGCATCTGTGCTATGCCTGGGCCAGGAAGGGGCTGTTAATTTACACAAAAATGGGCAAAAAAATCCAGTTTCACCACCCTTGTGGCAGATTCCTGCTCTGGGAGTCAGGAGACCATGCCTTGGATGTAAATTCCTTCAGTTTTGACAAAGCCAAGGCTGGAAAATGAATTCTATTGGCCAAGCCTGTCTGTGACCCCAGGAGGGACCTGATCCTAAACAGGGAATTGAGTCAGGCTGCAGAATTCCAAATGATTTTCCTGCTGCAGACACATCAAAATCTGGTGAAAACGTGAAATTCAAATTTCCCCCTAAAATCTGTGGTGCCAGCTCAGCGGTTCCCAGCCCCAAACCCTTCACTGCCACCTTCACTTCTCAGGGACAGGCAGGAGAAACCTCCCTGCAAGGGCAGCTCCCAGCAATCAGTGGCTGTTTCACATTTTCAGGCACAAATTCAGTCTCCCAGGATAAAATCTGGCACCTCATTCGGCAGATTTCCCTTCCCTATGCCACTGATTAATGAAAATCAGTGATTTCCCACAGAACCGAGCTCCAAAGATGCTGAGAGATGCAAAGTGGTGGTTTTTAACAGCAGTTTTTCCAGGTTCATGGAATATTTTCTTATTTTTTTTTTTGGAAGTGGCTCCCAATTTACATTGTGGTGCTCATTGCTTGTGTCTTGTGGATTTCTAAAAGATTTTAAATGATAAAAACATAAAAGAAAGAAGTTAGGATTCACTGAAGAGACAAAGTTGAGCAGTGTTTCCCCAGGTGTGGAAATCACTGAAATGGGAATTTTGATGGCAGAGGCAGATCTAAAACAGGGGAGTCTCACTTGCCCTCAGAAGAATTGAATTGAATACTCCAGAGCTCAGATGTGAATAGGAAAAGAGAAATAATCAACTTTTCTCAGCTTTAGATCCCTCAGCAGAAACACCTGCTGGTGTTTTACAGCAGGGAGGCAGCAGGGAATGGGAAATGGAGGAAAGAGGGGAGAGAAAGGGGGAGACTGCAAAGGGGCAGGAAGGATTTAATTGTCCTGGTATCTTGGCCTGGAGCATAATTCCACATTGCCTTGAGGCAGCAATTGCTTCACTAAAAATCCCAGAAAAATGCAGGTGGGAAGGGACCTTTGGGATCTCCCAGTGCCACCTCAGCCCCAGCAGCATCACCCCAAAACCCTGTCCCCAAGGGCCACATCCAGACTCCTCCTGAGCACTCCCAGAGACAGGGACTGCACCCCCTCCCTGGGCAGCTCATTCCAAGGCCTGACCACTCTGACAGGGAATTTTCTTTGCCAATCTCCACCCTGAGCCTCCCCTGGTGCAATTTGAGGCCATTTTTTCTCCTGTTTTTCCTGCTCCCTCCTGTCAGGGAGTTGTGCAGAGCCACAAGGTGCCCCCGGAACCTCCTTTGCTCCAGGCTGAGCCCCTTTCCCAGCTTCCTCAGCCACTCCTGGGGCTGTGCCGGTGGGTTTGGGGTGCTGTGTGCTCCAGCAGCAATCCAAGACCTCCAGGGCCATGCTCTGGATCCACAGGAAGGAGCAGCAGCTCAGATCTGAAGGGATGAGAACCCTGGCTCTGCTGCCTTGCTGGGATGGGGTGCCAGGGCTCGGGAACTGCGGGTTTCCAGTGCAGTTCCACCCCAGTTCCATGGAAAGGTGTGTTCTGCTACCCTGACAGCATAGCCTGGGACCGGGAATGGCAGCACAGGGAATCATGGAATGGTTTGGCAGAGCTTCTTTAAAGCTCATTTTGTTCCATCCCCCTCCACTGTCTAGCTGCTGAGCCATGTCGCCTGTGGCATCAAGGATAGGGGCAGCCACAGCTTCTCTGGGCACCCTGTGCCAGGGCCTGCCCACCCTCCCAGCCAGAATTCCTTCCTTCCCAAAATCCTACCTAACCCTGCTCTCCCCCAGCTTTAGGCCATTCCCTGGCTCCTGTCCCTCCATCCCTTGTCCCCAGTCTCTCCCCAGCTCTCCTGGAGTCCCTTCAGACCCTGGAAAGGCTCCACCATCTCCCCAGAACTTCTCTCCTCCCAGCTGGACAACTCCCACAGCTCTTTCCCACCATTTTAGCACCATGGAAGTATCCAAAGGAAGCCCTTTGTGCCACAGGAATTGTCTTTCCTGGTTTGTGTTCTTTGGGAAAACGAGGGTGAAGGCCCCGGGAAGGATTTATTGAAACAAGCATTAGGAAAGAGGAAGTGTTTGCTGCCAGCTTCCCAGAAAACACGGGGAAAACAGAACAATCGCCTTTTCCTGAAAAGGGCTGGGAAAGCTTTGTGAAACCCCTTCCCAATTCCCTCTGGGAGGCTGAGGCCTGGCAAAGCTTTCCTTCCCCATCCCATTTATGGGATTACAATCATCCATAATGAGGATGGCAACCTGTGGGCAGGAAAAAGAGCTGAGTCTGGAACCCAAGAACTTCGGGATTTTACAGAAAGCCCTCCCAGACGAGCCCTCGCCTTTCCTCCACTCCCCCTCGGCTGCTGTACAGGATAATTACAGCCCATGTTTTCCACAAACCTCTGTAACCCTTCGTGGGGAAGGCAAATATTGTGGCTCATCCAGCCGTGACTCAACGGGTAATTTGGGATGACAAGCAATTCCTTGGACGTCTGACTCCATTTAATGGGAGGATGTTACCCAACAGCAGCACCTTAGTCAAGAGCCCTTGAAATAACATCCCAGCTCCTCAGCAGAGTTGAAATCCCGATGATTTATCCCTAGTATTTATGGGGTTTGTCAGCAGGAGCTCTTGGAGGGAGGCTCAGGGCACTTGGTTGCTGCAGAGGGCAAAGCAAAGCTCTGGTCCCACTCCAGAATCTCTGTGGGTGCACGGAGATTTTCTCTAAAATGCGGGAAAAAATGATTAAAGGATCCCTGCATAAGTTCAAGAGACAGATCAGATAGAAATCTGGGGGAGAAGCTGCCACAGAGGGCCCTCAGCTGAGGTGGAATGAAATCACCCCAATTTTTATGGGGTCTCATTGATTAACAACATTAAATGCTTTCCCAAACCTCATCCTCAGAGAAAATAAAACCCCACAAATACTTATTCTCCCTCCAGCTCTTGGAACAGGTCTGTAATGAGGGCCCAGCACATTTTTCCCCATTTCCAAGTCCTGCCAGCTTCCTGCAGCCCAGGGCCATCATTTAGGGGTGATGATGGTGGGACTGGCTGCTCCTGGAGGTGTCTCCAGGATGGTTTGGGATTCTGGGATGAGAGCTTTTGTCAGGGGGCAGGAAAAGTGGATAAGTGGGAGAAGGGTGGCCAGGAATGGAAATGCAGGAGACATCACTGAAAGCTCCTCCTCTGTCCCCCTGAACTCATTCCTGGGAATTTCCTCCTGCAGGGAGAGGAAAGGGCTTGGAAAGGAGAGGGAACACAAAAGCAGAATAATCAACCTGGTTTGGAGCACAAACAAGGCCCAGAGTAATTTTTTTTGGCTCAAACTTCCCTGCCAGGAGCTGCCTCTCGGTGCTGCCCCACTCTGAGCCCCCTCCCATCCCTGAGGAGCACCAGGCTGGGAAATGAGCACAAGTCCAGGCCAGGGAAATGAGTCAGAGCAGATTAAAAGAGCTGAGAGACTGGGAAATGGCCACACCATTGGGAGCTGAGGCACTGGGGAGCAAAGCCAAGCAGCAGCAGGAAGTCCAGGGGGAAAAAAAAGGACAATCAAAAAGGAGAGTCACCCATGTGGGCTCCCAGAGATCAACAGGAAGCAGCTACATCCATCCTCCTCCATGTGACAGCCACATGCCAGCCCTGGGACAGACTGGGGACAGCCTGCAGGCACTCAGGGACATTTTTAGGAGCTCTTTCTGATCCAGGAGGAACGGCTGCCATATGGAACAAACGTGGATAAAAGCCCCATCACTCACTGGTGCCCGAACAAACTGCAGGAGCCTCCAAAGGAACCATTGCTTGGGATAAGCTGCAGTTTCTGTTATCAGCTGGGGCTGTGATTATCCCAAAGTGCCCCAAACTTGAGCCAGGACAGCTCCAGCTGGGCCCAGACATACTGGAATGGCTCCAGCAGCCCAGACAAAGAAGCTTCAAAGCCAAAGCTAAACTGGGAGTGGCTTGGGCTGTGCCACCTCCCAGTCCCTGCTCACCCACAGCCAAAAAATGGCCCTTGCAACAAATCCAGGGGGAAAAAAACTCAGGTTTTGGAAATATAACCTGAGATGTCCCCACACCTGGGTTGGACATTGGGTTGTTTTCCATGTGGTGCTGCAATATAAAAGATCCAAAGCTCCTGGAGTGTCCAAAGGATGGGGAAGGGTCTGAAAAGGCCACAGTCGGAGCAGCTGGGGGCACTTGGATTGTCCAGCTGGAGGAGACTGAGGGAGACTCCCTGGAATTGCACCTCCTCCCTGGGGACAGCTCATATCACTGCTCTGGGACAGGGACAGGGAATGGCTGGAGCTGGGCCAGGGCAGGCTCAGGCTGGAGAGCAGGGAAAGGTTCTTCTGTCCCCAGAGGGTGCTGGCACTGCCCAGGCTCCCCAGGGAATGGGCACGGCCCCGAGGCTGCCAGAGCTCCAGGAGCGTTTGGACAGCGCTGCCAGGGATGCACAGGCTGGGATTGCTGGGGGGGCTGGGCAGGGACAGGGGTGGCACTGGGTGATCCCTGTGGTCTCCTCCAGCTCTCCCATGTGAGGTCTGTGAGCTCCTCACCACCCTTGAAGGCTGAGGTTAAAGACAGTTAATGAACAGTCACTAATTATCATATATGCAGTAATTAGAGGATACAACAAGTCGATGCATCCTTGAAGCGATTCCACCAACACTGGGGCTGGGATCCCAGGGAATTCTGAAGGATTCTCCCCCACACAGAACATGTGCAGAGTGGGAAAAAGCAGGTGGAATTGCTGATTGCCAAGAGGAGAAGCAGGGAAGGAGACACTGGGATTGTTTGCATGTGAGGCCCTCAGCCAGGCTCTGCCTCACCCCAGCCCTGCTCTGGGGGGACTCTGGCAGAAGGCTCAGAATAAAGGTTCCAGTGGCACTGAAATTCAGCTGAGCTCATCTCAGCCAAATTCTAATCACCAAACCATGCTGATGAAGGGTTATTTTTCACTTTAAGGATCACAGAAACCCCCCAGACCTGAGCTCCCTACTCCTGCAGCCGCTGGAGCCAGCTCAGAACTTGTGAGTTTAAATTTTCCCCTTAAAATCCCACCAGCTCCTTCACTGATCACTCCACAAGGATTTCAGCTCTGGTTCAAACCCACCCAGCCTTTATGGGAAGAAAAGGCACCCTAAAGGTGCAAACACTGGAAGTTGAAAAGTCAGTTTTTAATTTTAATTTTAAACCTTTTATTTTCTGTCTTCAATGCTTGGCACTGGTGACAATATCAGAAATAGAGACCTGTGCAAGGGAGGTACAGCCTGGACATTCCTTTGGAAAAGAGGAATTTTGTGGAATAGGGGAGAAGGAGAACCCTGCAGCTCTGTAGGCACCAGAGTGTGACCTGGTTCATTTTTTGGGATGGGAATATCTCCAAGAGGTTCCTGTAGAAGCTGTTGATGTGGCCTTTGGGGACAGGGTTTGGGGTGGTGCTGGTGGTGCTGGAGTGGCACTGGGTGATCCTGAAGGAATCTTCCCTCCACAGTGATGCTGGGATTCACTGAGCACTCCAAGGCTCTCTATCCTTGCTGCATCCTCTCCTTCAGCAAGTAAATGGAATAAATCCTCTATTCCTCTTTTAAATGTGCTTTTAATCATAAAAACCTTTCTGTGTCCAAGGAGGTGGCACTGAGTGCTCTGGGCTGGTGACAAGGTGGGCACCAGGCACAGCTGGGGCTTCAAGGGCTGGGATTCCTCTTCCAATTGCTCAACAACGCTGGGATTCTGGGATTCTGGGATTCTTTCCGAATTCGAGGTCGCCAGCTGCTTCCTGAAGGAGCAACTGCAGCAAAGCTGAGCTGCTGTCTCCCCCCAGTGTCAGCATTTTTTCCTTGTTCGAGCTGTGGCACATGGGATTGCCAAAGGTAAAATCACCTGCAACGTGGGACAGCCCAGGGCAAAAACTCCAACCTGGAACAGCAGGGAATAGGGACTGGTTCTGTTTGGGAAGGGATAAGATTGGACAAGAGCTGTTCTTACACTGGAAACTCCAAGATATTCAGGATGTCCCCCATCCAAGCTCTGGGATCTGAGCGCTGATGCTACACTGACATTCAGGAATGGCCATTTAGGAATGAAATTCAGGGCCAGATGGGATATTGGGCAGGAATTGTTCCCTGGGAGGGTGGGCAGGCCCTGGCACAGGGTGCCCAGAGAAGCTGTGGCTGCCCCTGGATCCCTTTGAGTGCCCAAGGCCAGGCTGGACATTGGGGCTGGGAGCAGCCTGGGACAGTGGGAGGTGTCCCTGCCATGGCAGGGGTGGCACTGGGTGATCCCTAAAATCCCTTCCAGCCCAAACCAGTCTGGGATTCTAAAAACCACGTTGGACCAGATTTGAAGTCTTTACCTGCAAAGGTTTTTCTGATTTGGCTGCAGAGGCAAAAACTGATGATTTGGAAAACCTCTGAGGAGACTCCTCCCAGCTCCTTCCCTCTCAATTCAAACCAGGGCAAAAAAATTAATTCCCTTCTAGCACATCTTTGGCAGGAAGGGCACCAAAACTTTAAGCCAGGCTTGATTATTTTAGGTGCTAAATGGAGCCCAGTGGGTTTGGTGGTCAGTGAGCAGCTTTAAAGGGACATTAAAACCCCATTGGTTCTGCTCACACAGCAAATGCATTGAAGTAATTTTAAAAAAACGAAGGAAAACCTCATTATTATCATTATTTGTCTAGAAAAATCTGCTCTTGAGAGCCTAAAAACTCCAGATTTGGTGAATATCCAAAAATAACTGGTGACTGCACAGAGCCAAGCCACTGAGGTGTTTGGAGCTGGGGGACACCACACACTCCTGACAATTCCCTGGGCAGGTTTGGGACTGTGGCTCCACCAAATTTCCCAGATTTCCCTCAGCAGCCTTTCAGGGAGGGGGACACCAGGCTGTTCTCCTGACACCACAGGGGTTGAATTCAATTCCCAGCCCTTTCACCTTGGAATGCATAGGTGGGGATAGAGAACTGCTGGATTACCTGGGGCACTGGGAATTCCTGAGCCTGGCAACCCTGAGGGTGCCAGAGCACTGATATTTCTCTAGGATACAGCAGGATCTCACACAGCAGGAGATTTTTCTGTGCTGGGATGGGTTTCTGCTCTGCTTTTGTTCTCCAGTCTCCAAGGAGACAGCAGGAAAAGTGAGATTTTCAACAGCCCTGCAGTTCCAGAGTGATTTGAGCAGCGCTGGAGCTCCCTGAGCATCCTCTGCACTCCCCACTGAGGGGAGGCCTGGGGGGCTCAGGGCAGCTGCATTCCCAGAGCTTCTCCAAGGGCTCTTCATCCTCCTCTTCCCTCCTTCCCTACTCCACTGGCAGATTTCTGCTTCTCCTTCACTTCCTGAAGGGTCTAGGAAGTGCTTTGTAATGGGAATGGGAAGGCAAAAGTGCCTGAGGCACTTCCACACCTGAGCCTTTATGGCTGAATTTCTGTATTTCTCTGTTGATTTACCCAAATCTGCTCTAGTGCCAGGCTGGGAGAGCTGGGATCGTCTAGCCTGGAGAAGAGAAGGACCCAGAGAGAGCTCAGAGCCCCTGCCAGGGCCTGAAGGTGCTCCAGGAGAGCTGGAGAGGGACTGGGGACAAGGGACAGGAGCCAGGGAATGGCTTCCCAGTGCCAGAGGGCAGGGCCAGATGGGACATTGGGCAGGAATTGTTCCCTGGGAGGGTGGGCAGGCCCTGGCACAGGGTGTCCAGAGAAGCTGTGGCTGCCCCTGGATCCCTTTGAGTGCCCATGGCCGGGCTGGGCATTGGGGCTGGGAGCAGCCTGGGACAGTGGGAGGTGTCCCTGCCATGGCAGGGGTGGCACTGGATGATTTTAGGTCTATCCCAACCCAAATGATTCCAGGAGTGTCTGACCAAGTTACCCTCCAGGATCTGGGGTCACTGCACAGGAACAGCTGCCCCCCAGGCTGAACAGAAACAGGGAACCAAGGAGAGTTCTCAGGATAAAGCTCCTTCCATGACACTTTCCTAAAGGTGACACCGTGATTTCCATGGATCCAAGGAAGTTCTGGTGCACAAAGTGCCTGGAAAAGCTCCCTCTGATCACACAGAGACCCCACAGACCGACCCCTGAAGGAAGCAGCTGTTCTGCAGAAGCTGCACTGAGCCCTCCCCACTTCCTTCTGCCTCTCCATGAACTTTGGACCATCCCAGGAAGGATCCAGAGCATTTTTCTCCTCAAATTCTCCCTCCAGAGTGTTTCCCTCTCCCATCCCAGCCACCTCCTTGCATCTGAGCGCTGCCCTTGCAGCTCCAATCCTTTAAGGAAGCAGCCCCAGAGTTCATTTTTTAACAAAGTTTTTTTTATCGCATAAATAGAGGCTCAGATATATCGCTGTACAAATGGAAATGGAGCCAGCGTCGGGGCTACTCTGAGGTTACACATCCCTCTTTTCCAGGAAGGCGTCATCCTCCTGGGAAAGGAATCCAATGGCAGCTGCCAATAGTCAGGAATCTGCAGGATGGAGAAAAAGCAGTGAGAACGGCAGGCACTGGGGGCTGGCAGCACAGGGGCACCTCTGGAGCTGTTCCAAGGGGGACTTCCTCCCTCTCAGAGCCAGAATTTAGGAAGGACAGAGTTGCTGGTAGGCAGGGAATTTCTGTGGAATGAAGGAAGTTTTAATGTCAGTCCTTTACCTGCTGGGCGCAGAGGTTTGGTGGGATGAGCTCCTGCTCCTGGTGCAGAAATCCCTGGAGCTGTGGGTTTTGCCCAGCAGAATTCCCTGAGATAACACTGCGCAGAATCACAGAATCCCAGAATCCCAGACTGGTTTGGGTTAGAAAGACTTTAAAGCCCATCCAGCCCCACCCCTGCCATTGGAAGGGACACTTTCCACTGTCCCAGGCTGCTCCCAGCCCTTCTCTAACCTTCCCTTTTCCAGGGATGGGGCCCAAATTTGCCCAAAGCCAAGTCCTGAACCTGCTGGAAGCAGAAGACTGAAAACCCCCTTTGGTTTTGTTGGTTTCTTTTCTGTGCAAATACAAAAAACTTGGTTCCCATGGTTATTCCCAGAGCCTCATTTCTAGGCACAATTCCCAATTTTTGTTGCAGGGAATAAAATAGTGACAAGTTTGGAATAAAACCTCATAAAGATTTTAACAACTGAAAGTGTCTTTGGATGGGAGGGGATGACCTCAGAAGGGGAACTCAGTTTTTAATCTGAATAAAGAGCAACATTACATCAAACTCCCACTGAGCCTCCAAAGGGCAGGCAGGAATAGAATTCCCATTTTGCTGCAGAGCAGGGAGATGGGAAGAAAACTGCTACAAAAATGACAAGGCAGGGAATAGAATCTTAGCAGCAGGCAAGACTCATTCTGTTCATGGATTTGCTCCAAGAAAGCTGGGATTGCTTAAACTTTGGAAACAGTGGGGAGGAATTCAGCAATTGCAGAATGAAAATCCCAAACTTTGAGGAATTTTGTAATGTTTCATGCAGGAAAATGTAATTTTTCTCTTAGAATTACACATGGTGGGTGTTCCACAGCACAACCTGTCCCTTTGGGAATTTCATGGTGTGGAATTTGGCCTTTCCAGCTAAACCACCCCCAAGCTGTCAATTATTTCACTCATCTAGAAGGGCTGATTATTTTCTCTCTTAATTATGTGAGTTAAGGCCCAGAGTTGATTGCAGCATCCTGCCTGGCTGCTCTCCTGCAGTTATTCCAAATTTAACCCCCTCTTTGTGTGTCAGGGATAGAAATCCTGGGAGATAACAGAAGAGAGAGGGAATATTGTGCTAAAATATCCTCAAACACGAGTTTCTGCCAAGTTTTCCAGGGGTTAATGCAATTCCCACAAAGAATGAGTGTGCAAATTCCTGCTGCTGGTTCTAACTGCACATTCCAAATCAATCCCACTGGGATTAATAACATCATTCCCAAAGCCCAGGATTTGGGATCAATTCCATACCTGAGGGACTCTTCACTCATCCTTCTTCTCTGCTTCTGCTTTCAGCCTCTCTTGGCGTTCCCTCTTCAGTTTCTCCTCGATTTTCTTGCTCTGGTACATTTTGACTCCAGCAAAGGCCAAGCAAAGGATCAAGGTTTTAGCTGCCAAAATGTACATCAGCAGCGGGAAGTTCTCCAGAGCCTGGAATGCAAAGGAATCTATTTAGGAACAATTTATTTATTTATTTACTATTTATTTATCTATTTATTTACTTCTGGAACACTTGGGCAATTAAAATGTATTTAGAGGGATGTTCTGCATCTTCCATTTCAGTGGTAATGTTCCTCTGTCCATGGTTTGGTTTTTATTCTGTGGGAAATGAAACAAAACAGAGCAACCAAGCCAAAGGAAAATCCTCTTCCCTCAAGTTGTGGACACCATTTTGCTCGTTTTACAGCAATATGTGCACCATCTAGACCTGATAAAAAGGGAAGAACTGATTATTTTAGGCAAATTATGGAAGTGGGAATGCTGCTGAACAATCCTCACAAGCGATATATCTGTGGGGATCAGCAGGGCCTGGATGATTCTTGAGAGTCCCTCCCAAATCCAGATATTCCACAATTCTGTGATAACTCTGAGAACTTGGAACTCTCCCTGTCCCCTCAGCCTTCCAGCACCTCCCAAAGCTGTCAGGACACATCAATGCTCTGAGTTTAGGCCAAGCCTTGTGCCCATACAGCAGCAGTGGGTTTGGAACAACAACACCAGGCTCTGTCAACAGTCTCCCCACGGTCCCAGGGGGTCTGCACCATCAGGGCAGGAAAGGCACGGCTGGGAGCAATTGCTAAATATTGATTTAATATGTTAAAAGTATTAATTGCACAGTCACAGATTGGCCTAAATGGAATAGATCTTAAAGCTCATCCAGTTCCACAGGCAGGGACACCTCCCACTGTCCCAGGCTGCTCCCAGCCCCAATGTCCAGCCTGGCCTTGGGCACTCAAAGGGATCCAGGGGCAGCCACAGCTTCTCTGGGCACCCTGTGCCAGGGCCTGCCCACCCTCCCAGGGAACAATTCCTGCCCAATATCCCATCTGGCCCTGCCCTCTGGCACTGGGAAGCCATTCCCTGGCTCCTGTCCCTCCAGCCCTTGGAAATTGTCTCTCTCCATGGTTCCTGTGGGCTCCTTCAGGCCCTGCAAGGCCACACTGAGCTCAGCCCAAAGCTTCTCCTGTCCAGGCTGAACAATCCCAGCTCTCCCAGCCTTTCCTCCCAGCACAGCTGCTCCATCCCTCTGACCATCCTGCTGCCTCCTCTGGGCTCTCTCCAGCAGCTCCATGCTGCTCCAACACTGTAGGGCCTCACACATGACCATGCAGGACTTTTATGGCCCCAAAACCCCAAAAGATACAGGGGAGAAATCCCCCTCCATAACAAAATGAGCTGAGGGAAGAGCAGCCAGAGAAAAACCCAGAAAGAGGAAAGGCAGAAGGAGCAGATTTGAGCTCAGGTCTAAAGTGTGAGGCCCCAACAGCAAATCCTGGGGCAAACACGTCTGGCAAGGAAGGACAACAACAACAAATGCCCTGTCCCCGAGAGTGGGGTGGGTAAACAACCCTCCCCTGGCACATCCTCACAAAGCACCCACCAGCTTATCCATCATGGAAGGAGCAGCAATCCCTGCCCAATCCCTGCTTTGGGAATGTGCACCAGCCTCACCTTCCAGTTAAAGGCCACCATCTCAGCTGCGGTGTGCCCCAGGACCGGGCGGGGGGGTCACACTCCTGGAAGCACAGGGCAGGGCAGCAGCATCTTGGAGAAATGGGAAAGAAAGCAGAATGAACTCTTGGAGAAATGGAAAAGGAAGCAGAATGAACTCTTGGAGAAATGGGAATAAAAAGACAATTAGTCAAGCTGCTAATTAGTCCAGCCTGCCCCTCTGACGGGCTCCACTGCAGCATGTCCCCAGTGACATCAGGGACTTTTCTGGGGCTCAGTGACAGGAGCAGGACTGGGGTTTGACAGGCCCAGGACAGGTGCTGGGGCTGGGATCCCAAATCCTGGCAGCTGCACAGGAAAACATGAAAAACACGGAAAACATGGCTGCCTCTGGAAGCTGGAGCTGGCTGTGCCCCCCTGCCTGGCTATGCTGGAAGCTGAGGGACACACAGACCCCACAGGAGCTGCTTTGGGGTTCTTGGAGGGTTTCTAAGCCCACCTGCTCTGTTTGGAGCCTGAATGTCTCATTAATCCCCGATTGATCAGTCCTCTCTGATTGATTAATTAAATTATCCAGACTGACAGTTTATAAATACAGACATTGGCAAACCAAGCACTCCCTGGGGCCGAGGGTCACCAGCCATTCCAGAGCTGAATTTCTGCCATGAAGAGCCTGCAGGGCTGCTCAAGGCTGCAGCACACAGTGCCTTGGGCTCTCTGCTGCAACTCTTCAACTGCTGGAATCCAAATTAACCCCTGGAGGCCTTTCCTGAGCATGGGCAAGAGAGGAAAAGCAGGAGGGAGTAGCACAGTGCAGACCTGAGCTCCATAAATCAGCCCCACACCACGAGAGCTGCTGCTGAGCGTTCTGCAGAAATAAGGAGTCAATTAAATGTTCCTGCAACTCCCGCCCTGCTCAGGTTCAGGGACATGTTCTCATTTCTCCAGCAGGGCATCCTCTCCTCTCCTTTTCCCTCACACCATGCTGAGATCCCCCTGGAAACATTCCCACACCTCCAGAGAGTTCTGTGAAGCTCTGTGACCAAGATCCAACTGTACCAAAGCCCTGGGGTCACCACCAGAACAAAATTCCCGTTTGTCAGTCACTGCTTCTGAGCTGATCCTGATCGTGCAGCTCCTTATCCTGCTGGGAAAATGTCAGGGTGGCTGTGAACTGATGAGTCAAGAGTGCCACACCTCCAAAAAAAAAGGTATTTTCACTTCAGAAAATCATGGAATCCCAGAATGGTTGGGGATGGAAGGGACATTACAGATCATCCCATCCCATGAGCAGGGACACCTCCCACTGTCCCAGGCTGCTCCCAGCCCCAATGTCCAGCCTGGCCTTGGGCACTCAAAGGAATCCAGGGGCAGCCACAGCTTCTCTGGGCACCCTGTGCCAGGGCCTGCCCACCCTCCGCAGTGCGTGTCTCTGCCAAACAATCTTCCCATCTGCCACTGGCCCCGCCGTTCAGCCGAGGCCATTCCCCCTTGTCCTGGCATGCCAAGCCTTGTCCAAAGCCTCTCTCTATGTTTCTTCCAATCCCAAAAAGTTTCCTGGGAGAGCTGACACTGCTGATGCTCTGTCCCCACAGTGCCTTGTGAAGCTGGACCCCAGTGGGAATGTCCCTGCTCCCTCCAGGCTGCATTCCCACATCCCACCAGCCTCCAAGCACTTCTCCCCATTCATTTCTTGGCTCTTCCAGTCCCATTTGTTCCACCTATTTAAATCCAGCTGAAACCTCAGGATTGGAAAAAAGAAAAAAAAAAAAAAGCAGGTGAAGTTGGCACACAGAAAAAGGGGAGATTTTGCCCAGAGAAGCTGTGGCTGCCCCTGGATCCCTGGCAGTGCCCAAGGCCGGCGGACACGGGGAGCAGCCTGGGACAGTGGGAGGTGTCCCTGTCATGGCAGGGGTGCCACTGGATGAGCTTTAAGATCCCTTCCTTCCCAAACCATTCCAGTACCCACCCTCACATTTGAAAAACCCCATTAATGAGCACTGAGGTCATCACTGCAAGAGCAGAAAGTTCCTGACACTTTGCTTTTAATGCTGAGTATCTTAAAAGCCCTCAGGCAAATAAACAGCTGGAATTTTGTGTTTGCCTTTGCCGAGGAGATAAGGCACAGCCAGGAGCTGGGAACACATCCACAGCAGGCATTGTTCCTTCCCCAGAAAACACAGGCTCCCTTGGCAAACACGGGGACACAGCCTGGCCCCATGAAGGGCAGCGCTCCCCCAGTGCCCTGGAGGGGCCCTCGTGTGCAGCCACGTGAGGAGGGACAGCAGCACTGCCGGGGTATTCCCTGAGATTTGCTCCCCCAGCTAATTCACCATGGGATAAATGGGATCAGCCTCACATGGATTCCCTGGGATTGCAGCTCCCTGGTCACTGCCAGGCCTCCTCCGGAGTTTTATTCCTTAACAAATGGGAGGTGGCTGCCCTGCAAGGCTGCTGAGGCCATGAGCAAGTGACCCTGACTGCCCCTGGATCCTGTCCCTAAGGCCAGCATCACACATCCCTGGACAGTGGGAGGTGTCCCTGCCATGGCAGGGGTGGCTTTGGGTGGGATTTCAGGTTCCTCCCAACCCAAACCACTGGGATTCCGTGCTGTGTCCCTGGGAATTATGTTTGGTGAAGCAGATCAGAGTTCTGCAGGTGGGAAAGAGGACAGGGTCTGTTCCAAACCCACCTCAGGGCTGTGTCAGCAATTCCTGTGAACACCAAATGCTCCAGGATCCTCTGGGTGCAGAGGAGGCACAGAGGGCACAGCCCATTCCAGGGGGTTGTGTCCCTCAGGGAGGGTTGCACCACATCCCAAAGTTTAGGATCAGCCCTGATTCCAGCCCCAGGATCCCCCCCACAGCTGGGCCCCAGGCACGTGGGGGGGATGGTGGAGCATGGAAGTGAATCCAGGGCTCCCAGGTCCTGGATCACAGCTCTAGCCCTGCACAGGAAACCCAGCCCAGCTCTCAGGGCAGGGTCTGCAGGACATGGACAGCTCTGAGGCACCACAGAACATTCAGAGCATCAAAATCCTCCAGAGCACATCTCAGCCTGCCAAGAACTCCATCATTCCCACAGAATGGGGCTGGACATATTCCTTTGGGGATTGCTGAACCACTCCAGGCCTCAGAAAGCACCGCGCTACTGAGGTACCAAAGAGCACTTAAAATGTGCCATTTCTGAGCTGGAAAAGGGGTGTCACTCTGCAAGGCCAGGCTGGATGGGGCTCTGAGTACCCTGGGGGGTATCCCAGCCCATGGCAGGGTTTGCAATGACATGATCTTTAAGGTCCTTTCCAACCCAAACCGTCTGGGACTGATTTTGGATCAACTCAAGCTTACAAGTCAACATTAAAAACAACTAAAAAACCCATCAAGATCTTCATACCTGACGAAGCAGAAATTAAAATATTACTTATTCCTCTGGCCACTTCTCACATGCTCCAAACTCTGAAAAAAAAAAGGAAAAAAGCAGAGGGGATGTTTCAATCTCATCGGCTGGATTAAAATCAAACCAAACCCAGAAATGACAGGGGCACATCAGACTGTTCTGGGCATCCTCAGGGATCACAGAGGTGATCCCCAGAAGGTGATCCCTCTTCTCAGGAGACAGAACTGGGATTGTCCAGCCTGGAGAATGGACAACTCCAGGAAGACCTCAGAGCTCTTTCCAGTACCCAAACTGGCTTATAAAAAGGATCAAGAGGGGCTTTTTATATGGGCAGAGAGTGACAGGACAAGGGGGAATAATTTTAAACTGCAAGATGGCAGGGCTAGATGGGATATTGGACAAGAATTATTCCCTGGGAGGGTGGAACAAAATGCCCAGAGAAGCTGTGGCTGCCCTGGACAGAGAACAAGGAACAGGATGGGAGAACCAGGAGGGAGGGCAGGAAGCAAGAAAATCACAGGGTGGAGAGCAAGGAAAGGATGGAGCAAGGACAGGGGACTGAACAGAAAGGAGAGGGTACTGCAGAATAAGGAAGTGGGGCTGGAGAAGGAGGAAGGGGATGGAGAACAAGGACAGGGGGCTGGTGAACAAGGAGAAGTGGATATCAAGAGAGAGGGTGGGAGAGCAAGGAAGAGGCCGGAAAACAAGATATTGGGGACTGGAGAATAATGAAGGGGAACAGGAGAGCTAAGAGGGGGCCTGGAGATTCAAGGAAAGCGGCGAAAAGAACACGGAAGGGACTGGAGAGAACGAAAGGGGTGGGGAAGACGCAAGGAGGGCTGGAGAACAAGGACGAGGCCTGGAGAGCAAAGAGCGGGGGTGGAGAAGGGGCAGGCCCGGCAGGACAGGCCCGGCAGGGCACGGAAGGCAGCGGGACAGGCTCGGCACGGGAGAGCAGAGGCCCGGCGGGAAAGCAGCCGAGGCTGCGGGGAGCGGAGCGCTCGGGGCCAGTGGCGGAGCGCTCGGGGCCGGCGGGCCGGGTCCCCGCGGGCCGTGAGGGAAGGGCCGGCCCGCTCCTACTCAGGGCGCGGCCATGGCGGGGGGCGGCGCTCCCGCACTGCAGCTCCGCACGGCCGCTCCGCCCGCTCGGCTGCGGCGGGAGGGCCCTGCTTGGCTTCTCCAAAAAGGAGGGGTCTGCGGTAAAGGCTCCCGCAGGGACAGAGTGCCCCCCCCCCCCCCCGAGCCCTCAGGAATGGGATTGGGATTGTGCCCCTGTGCCCCATTGCTCAGGTGAGACCCCACCTGCAGAGCTGCTCCAGCCCTGGGGCCCAGCACAGGAAGGACGTGGAGCTGCTGGAGAGAGCCCAGAGGAGGCGCAGGATGGTCAGAGGGATGGAGAGCTGTGCTGGGAGGAAAGGCTGGGAGAGCTGGGATTGTTCAGCCTGGACAGGAGAAGCTTTGGGCTGAGCTCATTGTGGCTTGCAGGCCTGAAGAGCCCACAGGAACCATGGAGAGAGACAATTTCCAAGGGCTGCACGGACAGGACAAGGGAGATTGACCTCAAAGTGAAAAATTACAGTTTAGATCAGATATGGAAAAAATTCCTCCCTGGGAAGGGTGGGCAGGCCCTGGCACAGGGTGCCCAGAGAAGCTGTGGCTGCCCCTGGATCCTTTGAGTGCCCAGGCCAGGCTGGACATGGGGCTGGGAGCAGCCTGGAAGTGAGGTGTCCAGTTCCAAGCCTGTCCACCTGGCCTGAAATTTCCAGATTCCACAACCTGTCTGGCAGCCTGTGCCAGGGCCTCCCACCCACCCCCCCCCCCACCCTCATACTAAAGAATTCCTCCCCAATATCTGATATAAATTAACCCTCCTTCAGCTTGGGCCATTCCCCCTTGTCCTATCATGACATTCTCTACCCAAAGTTGTTCTCCCGCTTCTGGAGCCCCTTCAGGCCCTGGCAGGGCTCTGAGCCCTCCCTGGACCCTTCCTTTCCCCAGGTGAGCACCACCAGCTGTCTCTGGCTCCAGAGGCTCCAGCCCTGGAGAAGCTCTGTGGCTCCTCTGGGCTCTCTGCAGCAGCTCCACCTTTTTCTGGTGTTGATCCAGAGGCAGCCCTGCAGGTGGGATCTCACAAGAGCAGAGCAGAAGGGGAGAATCCCTTCCCTCTGCCAGCTGTGTGTGCCTCTTCTGCACCTCCAGCACATCTGGAGCATGGTGGCATCAGCTCAAATCTCAAGTCCTGTGTCCAAAACAAGCCAAAGGTTCCCAAAGAAGCCCTTTTTCATTTATTAATGCAAGCAAAAAGGGGAATCAGGTCATTAAAAAGGCATTTAGAGTGAATGTGTGCAGGTATCAGGTGCCTCCTGTGATTCATTCCCTAACACAGTGTTCAGTCAATCCATGGAGATGGGAGATTTTACTGCGCATTTTCAAGTTATTTTTAAGGTGGGCTTAAGTCACACAGTTTGGACCTAAATCAGCACTTTTGACACTAATTCAGTTATTCTGAGGTGGGATCTGCTTCTGGATTGAAAAAATGCTCAGATAATCAAGTTAGCATTCTCTTGGGTTTATTTTCCTGAAGGAAATATCAAAGGGAAGCAAAATTAGATATTTTTCTTGGAGTTTCCCAAGATCCTCCCGGGAACCACAACAGTGATTTCCTCAGCACTCCCTTATCCATTGATCCATGTGTCAATTTAATCAACACTTCCCTCACAACTCTTCGGAACTCCTGTGAACTCTCTCTGTGTGACTCCATCATTCCCTCATCACTGTTATTCCCACAAAGTCAGGGTGATTCTGGGCTTGCTTTATCCCTTGCCCCCAAGTTTTCATGGATCACACATTTGAGATCTTCAGGATTGAGAACCTGGTTTCTGTACTTCTCTCCCCAGTCCTCCACGATGTACTGGTGATAGGGATCATTGGAGTGCTCCCTCCTCTTGGATTTCACGGTGCTCACCAGGATGGCCACGATGATGAAGGAGAACATCCCAATCATCACCATCAGGTAGAGGATGACGTAGTCAAAGTTTTCAGCAGCCACCTCAGCCTGCAGTTTATTCGCTGCTTCCGTCATGTTTCTCCTCCAGCCGTTCATGTAATTGAGGAAGGTTTCCTTGAAAATATCCTCCACTGCCCAAGTGAAGTTTTGCATCTTGGCCATCTTTGCAAATTGTGGCTGCTAGAGGGAACAAAGTACTCTTTTTAATCAGATGCCTGAAGTAAAAGAGTTATTTTGGAGTATTTTGTCAGTGTTATGACAATTATCCAATAACAGTTGCCCTCTGCCAATTTAAAGTGCAATTTTTGGTCAGCTGAGGATCCGCATCTCTGAGTGGTTCCATGTGTTCAGAGACCCAAGGAGGTCTCACTCAGAATCCTGGAATGATTTGGGCTGGGAGGGACCTTAAATCCCACCCAGTGCCACCCCTGCCATAGCAGGGACACCTCCCACTGTCCCAGGCTGCTCCCAGCCCCAATGTCCAGCCTGGCCTTGGGCACTCAAAGGGATCCAGGGGCAGCCTGTTTACCTTAAGGCTGTGCATACTTGGGGAAAACGACAATTAGAAGGGTGCATGACAAATGAAGGTCTGTATTCTCCTGTTGTCTTCCGTTGGCGAAGATGAAGTAAACAGACAAATATTCATTCCAGCCATTCAATGCGGAAATTTGCGAAGGCGTCACAGTGGGGATCCGAAAACAATGGGAGAAAATTGGACCTCAAAAGTGAAAATTAACAAGATTTAGATCAGATTATTAGGAAAAAATTCTCCCTTGGACGGGTGGGGGTGTGACTAGCCCTCCGTCCCCTGCCTGGCTGAGGTGTCCATAAGGTGCTCCTCGCTTCTGGCAGGTAGAAAAACTGGGCCGTCTTGCCTGTGCTCTGAGGATGCCAAATAATGTCGCCTAGTGCCACATGCGGCTAGGCCCACTGCGCGGACAGAGACGCTGAGCTGACATTCGGGTCTCCGCTCTCGCAGGCCAGAGCCAAGGACCTGGCAAGACACAGGGACAGACGGAGTGGGTCCAGGTTTTCCAGAGCCTGTCCATTCCTGTGCCAAGATTAGAGCAAACATGGCTTACCAGTGAATGTGGATATCCGAGCGGCAACCAATCAATGGTCCGTAAGGCAGTGAAGTCAATCGTAGGTAAAGCCATGGAGGAAGCCTAGATCAACTCTTCCTTACCTTCTATCCTCTCCTGCCCCAAAAGTCTGCCAACCCCTCAACAATGATACAAGCCACATTCCTTCTCTTCCCTAATTATTCTCTATGATACTATGAAGATCATCCATTCTACGCTACCTTTGGCCGAGCTTGCCGAGTGTCTGTCCACTCATCCATTCAAGCCGAAAGCCATACTGTGGATCGTTTTTTGGGCTGATTAGCATAAAGATCTCACTCGTACAAAGCCATCGCCTATAACCAGGGGAAATGCTACGCCATACTAACATCGACGTGGTTGGCTTAACTGCAATTGAAGCCGTGCTATGGCGCCTTCCACACTTCTCCTCTGGATGCCAGCCTTTTCACCTAGAGTGTGCTGAAGGAAAGCCCATCGGTCTAGTCAGGCGCATAATCAGGCGTTTAGCTTCGCTACTCACTCTGTGAGTCCTCCATGCTCATCCACAGATATCCCCACCACCGAGTGAGCCCTGATCATACGCCTCGCGACGCACGCTTCCTGCCTTTGTCGGCCTTGGTTCAGGCGCCAGAGTGTGTACTTCCATCGCCACGCTCTGCAGTCAGGAGGTGAATAGCTTGGCGTTTTGGTTGTTAGTCTTCTCTCTTGGAGGCATTCATCGGCGCTGGTGGACACACAAAGAGACCAGCTTTATTCACAGAGCTGACCTATGTTTATAAGCCCAATGGTGTTTGGGCCATTTCAGTGAGCAATATCCAAGGGGCAAGACAAGGCGATATCCTGCAGAGGAGTAGGGAATCAAATCTCAACGAGCACTCGACGTCTGTAGGAAGAGCAGGCAAGGGAGCTGGAGAGTAGCACCAGCTCTCTCCACTCTGCGTAGAGGACGCAGACTCTTTCAATAGGCATGTGTGGCTCTCCACCATGACGTAATACATATTTGTCATGCCCACGCAGAAACAGGCAAAAGCCTCGACAAGAGATAGGCGCAAATTTATGTGGGGTTATGTGCATCAGCCCAGCTCTCAAGTCCCTGTATGCTTGTTCCAATGTAACCTTAAAGCCAAGGTGGCCCTCTTCTTTAATGTAGAACAAACAAAGCAACCACTCTCCCATTCTTTTTCTGTATTCCCAAATTACAAATAAAATTATCCCAAGCAAGCCCAAAGTGGGTCTCCAGAGGAGCACGGAGGTAAACACAAACCAGAGCTTCCCAACACGGCTGAAAGGGCGAAATCCACCCAGGTCATGGGAGGTTGAGTGCAGCGTTTCATCAACCGCGCCAACATCCTAAGCAGTTCACAGGATGACCCCTGGGTGGTTTGTGCTACGGTCTAAAGCTAGGACTGAGGAAGGAGATGCCTTCGCGTTGACTCTGGGTAGATTGTCCAATTTGAAGAGAGGGCCTTCTTCACCAGCTTCACACCTTGAGTAAGAAGTATACAATTTTCATGTGTTCTTGGGAGCCCGAGAAGCCATTTAACTTAAGATCTGCATCTCCCATCCAGAGTGAGAGTGACGAAAGAGAGACTTCGGTCTAATACATATTCCTGTCCGTGTCTCTCACACCCTGCCTGTGGTGGCAAAGCACGACAAATCATTAAACTCCTGTCTCACCTTTTTTTCTGTCCCTTATAGTGCATAAGTTTTTTTTTTGGAGCTTGAAGCTAGTGAGAAGATGTCCCATTCAGATCCAAGAGCCACTTAAGTTCTGCTTAGGTGAACAAAACTAAATCAATCACTTTTGACACATAATTCAGTCACATGGCCTTGTATTGGTATCTGAGGGGAGTGGCCTGGCTATCCCTACTTTCCCTCGGATTCTGAACCAACAACAATTTCGCTCAACGATAATCTCAAAAGGCTTGGTAAGGAGCACTACTTTGGGCTCCAGCTCCTAATGCGGGGTTTAATTCCTGAACATGAAATAGTTCGATCACATGGAGGTTATAGAAACTTAATAGTTGATTTGTACAAGAATGACAGATTATCCCTATAACTTGGATGCTGAACCCCTGCAGTGTGACGTTAATTTTGTCCTGGCTGCGAACTAGCCACAAAACAGATCCCTTCTGCTTTCTACCTAATTACCTCCGAGTGTGAGCAAATGATTTCCCACTAAAACGAATGTGCTGTGATCTTATGACGTCTATACGAACAATGGCGAGACGAAACTCTGACCAAACTATATCAATGCAACTGGATTTCTGTGGAGCTGACTCCTGCGCATGCTGTGGAGAGGTTCTAAGGTGTTAATTTCAAATTCAACAGGCTTTCTTTCTTTTCCCATAAAAGAATCTCTACAAATGAATGGTCTGGTCCTGCAATGAAGAAACCCTGGCCAACTTGCCCTCATCGGGCTATCCCCACGCTTATCACTATGTGAATCTCCTCACTGTGAACATGCGGCGTAACCAGGGCTCTCGCAATCAAGTACTCGCAATACTAACATTAAGCTCAGAGGAGTTAGCTCACTAGGACTTGTGCACAACAGGTGAAATTAGGAGGGATAGTGACTTAGCTGGCGCTTAAGCCGTTTGGAGATGTTTGCAATATCTCCTTTTTCACTCGTTTCATGGCCCCCAAGTTTTCATGGATCACACATTTGAGATCTTCAGGATAAGTTGCCGATGGCATCCTTTATCTCGCGTTGCGATAATTCTTCGTGTTATCTTTGGCCTATCTTTCCTCACAATACAGTCCTATGGTCATCTCCCAGACGTATCTGTGTCTACTCGAAGGGAATGGCTGAAGTATGGACAGCTAAGTAAGGCTCTCGGAAACCTAGGAATTCTGATGACGATGTGCTTGCGCTAGGCCGTTCCTTACTTCTCAAAAACACCAAGCGAAACCTCTCATGCAACACGTCCGGCCCCATGACCTACCCGAGCGAACGCGATAGGTGGCGCGGGCACCGAACGGAGAGTTCGTGTGCACCAATCAACAGAAAGAGGCTGGAGGGAGGGGTGATAACTTACACTATGCTCACAAATCGTGAGAGTCCCGTTTGAACGCGAGAGCAAGCATGTTACGAAAGAGGACATTGACGTACACTCCTACACGCTAGCGAGAAGTCCCTTCAGCTTCCAGTAGCTTCATTGGTGCTTCATCCAAGAGGCGCCAAGGCCTAGAGCACAGTGTGTGCACAGATGGTATAGGCGCTGGAGCTCCTCTCGTCATGCCATCATGCGCGCGAGTCTCCGTGCAAGCCCACCGTGTTCTCAAGACACCTCTCGATTTCTGCCTCCTCTTAATAAAGATCTTTCAAAATAGTACAAGGATTAGAGTGGTTGATGAAATGTGCCCTGTCGAAGAAATACCTTAATTCCACTCGAAGAAACCTATCCATTTCATGGCCGTCGGCACAGTAGAGAATGGTGAGGTATTGTTTATTTATATTGGCCTGTCTTCTAGACCGGCAGGTCCTTTGTTTCTATACTTTAGAAGCATGACATATGTAATTTGTAGTGGCTGTCGCTGGAGCCTTACAGTCCACGGGTACACGATAAAGTAGCCTTTGGCACCTTCCTTCATTATCAGACCCGCACCTTGATAGTACCCCAAGATATGTGGGTAATGGTTTTACTTGGATGCTTAATATGTGATTAGTCAGAAGTAATGGGATATCAGCTGAGTTACTTACTATGGAGCAGAAAAGAGTATCCTAGTCCCTCTAAATAACATAAAGTGGGTCTGCCAGCCTCTGACAGTGTTGCCTGAGCTCACAATTCATCACAAGACGTTTGACAACCTTTAGGGACTTTGGGGGTAGCCCATGGTACGAGCTCGTAACGTTATGGAGATGAAGTGGCAACGTCGCTCTTTGGGCTCACTATGTGGAGCTGTGGGAGTGGGGACTTGCCCTTCTCCAACATTGAAGAATGGTGCAATTGCTCCATTGATATCGCTAGGCAAATATTGACTGAGCAATATTGGATGAGCTTCAAAACATGGAGAACAAGGAAATCACTAGCTGCAACATGTAGTTGATGAGAGAGCTGGCGAGAGGATGTATAACTCTCATTATTCACACATCCTCCCTGCCCACCCAACGGTCGACTTTACCAAGGGCAGCCTCTGCTAGCCCCAAAATCGCACAGGGAAACACCTACCACTGTTCCAGCTTGCTCCCAGCCCATGTCAGCCTGGCCTTGGCCCAGGCTCAACATGGAGTATCTCACGGGGCAGAGCCACGCAAGCTCTCTCTGGCCACCCCTGTGCCAGGGTCTGCCCACCCCAGGGAACAATTCCTCCCAAATCCATCTGGCCCTGCCCTCTGGCACTGGAAAGCCATTCCCTGGCTCCTGTCTTGCGCCCTTGGAAATTGTCTCTCTCCATGTTTCCTGTGGCTCCTTCAGGCCTTGCAAGGCCACAC
>CM019214.1:17548657-17574209 GCA_009741485.1 Malurus cyaneus samueli
ATATCCATCTGGGCCCTGTCCCTCTTGGCACTGGGAGGCCATTCCTTCCCTCCTGTTCTCCAGCGCCTTGTCCCCAGTCCTCTCCATGATTCTTAGAGCCCCTTAGGCCTGGCAGGGGTCTGAGGTAAATGAGCATATCAATTCACCAAGGACAGTCACACAGCAAGGTGCTGCCTGTCCTAGCTCTCCTCTGCTTCCATGGACTGGAAAACCTGAACCCAGAGCTCCTCTGCCACCGGTGGATGGGACCAGTGATTCCAGGTTCCCTCCACTTCCACACCAGACTCCAGATTCAGGTGAGCGAGGCTGCTGATGGTCTGGAGGGCCAAAGGTTCCTGGTTTGGCCTCACACAGACCCCAGGTTTTCTTTGGGATTGCAGTGGGAGCAGTTCCCAGGACTGTGACCTGATGGTCACAGGCACCATGTCCCTCTGCCCATTCTCACAGCCAGCCCTCATGAGCCTGGTGATGCCTTATCAATCAGGTTAATCTGAAACAGAGCCAACAAAGTTAAGAGAATGAGATAAGACAACTTCAATCCAGGCCTAACAGCCCCTGGTACATAGGGCAGACAAAGCTCCTCTGAGGCTCACCCAAACAGAACCCGAGTCACAAGATCTTCACCTTTTATAGTTCTGCCTTATTAACATATGGGTCTTAATTCTCCAGTGATCTTCAGGTGATGATGTCACCCACCCCAAACTTGCTCCCCCCAGTCTCTGTTGTTTCCATTTTTGGGGCTCTGAGCAGCGTAACGGGTGTCCTTGGATTCACGCTCAGAGAGGAATTGTTTTATCTAAAGATGGAGAACGGTAGTTTTAGTTGTATGAGAAGTACAAGAACACAGACGCATGAAAATAGAGAAACTAAAAATCCTAAGGCATCACTGAGGTTCTCAGGGAAGGGGAGCAGGGAAAGGCAGCACTGCTGGATCCCCATTCTCGTGCCCAGCCTCGTGCTCCCAAGGCAGAGGAGGCAGAGCAGCAGTTGCAGCACCGTGGGTTTTGCCAGAGGTCACCGATTGCAGCAGTGCCCGTGGGCAGGGACGGCTCCGTGCCTGGCAGGGCTCAATTCCCACAGCAGCGCTCCTGCCTTCCAGTCTATCCTTCTCCTCCCTCTCCCTCCTCTCTCTCTCCTCCTCCTCTCCTCTCTCTCCTCCTCTCCCTTCCTCTCCTCTCCTCTCTCTCCTCTCCTCTCCTTCCTCCTCCTCTCTCTCTCTTCCTCTCCCTTCTCCTCTCCGAACCTCTCCTAACTCCGAACTCTCCCCCTCCGAACCCCTCTCTCGAACCTCTCTACTTCCGAACCCTCCTCCTCTCCTCTCCTCTCCCTCTCTCTCCTCTCCTCTCCCTCTCCTCCTCTCTCTCCCTCTCCTCTCCTCTCCTCTCCTCTCCCTCTCCTCCTCCTCTCCTCTCCTCATCCTCTCCTCATCCTCTCTCTCCTCTCCTCTCTCTCCTCTCCTCTCCTCTCCTTTCCTCTCCTCTCCTCTCCTCTCTCTCCTCCTCTCCTCTCTTCTCCTCTCCTCTCCTCTCCTCTCTCTCCTCTCCTCTCCTTCCTCTTCTCTCCTCTCCGTACTCCTCTCCTCTCCTCTCTCTCTCCTCTCCTGCTCCTGCTCCTCTCCTCTCCTGCTTCCCTCTCCTCTCCTCTCCTCTCCTCCTCCTCTTCCTCTCCTCTCCTCTGCCTCTCCTCTCCTCTCCTTCTCCTCTCCTCTCTTCCTCTCCTCACCCTGGAAGCTGGATCCAGATCCCAAATCTCCACATTCACCTTGTCCCCTCTCCCTTGGTTCTGCTAAGCCTCAGACCTTCATGCCCCAGGACACCAGAGGTGCAAACATTCCAGCTGAGGTTGATTCAGAGAGGGAAAATGCATCCGGGCTGTCTGAGTAAAAGGACATGGTGTCCAGTCCCAGCCGAGGATTAGTCTGGGGATGTGTGACCACATGCATGCCCCATTTGTGAGTCCTTCCTTAATCCCTTGGCTTTGTCCATCCCCTCAATGGATTTCTTCACCTAAAACCTCCCCACCCTGTCTGGGAAAGGGGAGGGAGAGGCGGGAAAGGGGAGGGTGGGAAAAGGAAAACAAAGCACATGGGAATGGAGCTGTCCATGGGCAGCAGGAGAGACCAAGGAAGGGTGAAAAGACCACCTGGAGGCTCCTGGTGACCTTCTCCTCTGGGGCTTCATGGAGCTTCAGATGGGACAAAGGCAATGAAAGGGGAGGGCAGAGAGCAGCCAGAGCCTTTCTAGAAGGTTCTTCAAGGCTCAGAAAAGAAATCACAACTTGCCCCCCTCAGGGTACTTTGTGTACCAGGATTTCTCTCTTGGACTTGTAGCTGAGCCACAATGGACATCCTCATGTTGGAGTATTCCATGGACATTGGAGTATTCCATGGATGTGGTGTATCCCACGGATGTCAGTGTATTCCACGGATGTCGGTGTATTCCATGGATGCTAAAGTATTCTGTGGATGTTGTTGCTTTCTATGGATGTGGGTGTATTCCACAGATGTTGTTGCATTCAATGGATGTGGTGCATTCCATAGATATTGTTGTATTCCATGGATATTGGTGTATTCCATGGATATATGGAATTGGTGTTCCATGGATGTGGGTGTATTCCATGGATATGGGTGTATTCCATGAATGTGATGCATTCTGTGGAGCATCTCTCTTCTAAAAGTGAATTTAAAAACAAACCAAACAAAAAACAACAAAACAACAACACAACAAACACAAAAAAAAAAACCCCAAAAAATCCCGAACTGGTAAAAACATGTCTCTAAATATTCCAAAAATTCCATGGCTGAAGGTCAGAGACCCACACAGAATTCATTGTCCTTAATTCCTTGTACAGGAACAATGGAGAGGGACACCTGGGATGGTCATTTGTGGCTAAAGGAAAACCCCAGAATCCCAAAATCACCAAGGTGGGGAGAGACTTCATGGTCATCACCCAAACCTGTCCTCAGGGCACATCCAGACTCCTCCAGAGCATTTTGGATCTGGGTGCCACAGGAGCAGCTGATCTGCTGGAACGTCACTGCTCTCCAGAGGGATCCCAACAGACTGAACCCAAAATGTTCACAGCTGGAAAAACAAAACCTGCCTGCAAATATTCCAAAAACTCCATGGCTGGAGCTCAGAGACCCACGGGTGCACTGTCCTGAATTCATCATGGAGAGGGATGCCTGGGATGGTCCCTTGTGGCTAAAGGAAAAAATATCCCATCTGGCCCTGCCCTCTSGCACTGGGAGGCCATTCCCTGTCCCTCCTGTTCCTCCAGCCCTTGTCCCCAGTCCCTCTCCATGATTCTTGTAGCCCCTTCAGGCCCTGGCAGGGGCTCTGAGGTAAATGAGCAGTATCAATGTCACCAAGGACAGTCACACAGCAAGGTGCTGCCTGTCCCTAGCTCTCCTCTGCTTCCATGGACTGGAAAACCTGAACCCAGAGCTCCTCTGCCACCGGTGGATGGGACCAGTGATTCCAGGTTCCCTCCACTTCCACACCAGACTCCAGATTCAGGTGAGCGAGGCTGCTGATGGTCCTGGAGGGCCAAAGGTTCCTGGTTTGGCCTCACACAGACCCCAGGTTTTCTTTGGGATTGCAGTGGGAGCAGTTCCCAGGACTGTGACCTGATGGTCACAGGCACCATGTCCCTCTGCCCATTCTCACAGCCAGCCCCTCATGAGCCTGGTGATGCCTTATCAATCAGGTTAATCTGAAACAGAGGCCAGACAAAGTTAAGAGAATGAGAATAGACAACTTCAATCCAGGCCTAACAGTCCCCCTGGTACATCAGGGCAGACAAAGCCTCCTCCTGAGGCTACACCCAAAACAGACCCCGAGTCACAAGATCTTCACCTTTTATAAGTTCTGCCTTATTAACATATTGGGTCTTAATTCTCCAGTGATCTTCAGGTGATGATGTCACCCACCCCAAACTTGCTCCCCCCAGTTCTCTGTTGTTTCCATATTTTGGGGCTCTGAGGCAGCGAGGTGTCCTTGGATTCACGCTCAGAGAGGGATTGTTTTGTCTAAAGATGGGAGAACGGTAGTTTTAGTAATGTAATAGAGAAGTACAAGAAAGAACCAGACGCATGAAGAATAGAGAAACTAAAAATCCTAAGGCATCACTGAGGTTCTCAGGGAAGGGGAGCAGGGAAAGGCAGCATGCTGGATCCCTTCTCTGCAGCCTCGTGCTCCAAGGCAAAGGAGCAGAGCAGCAGTTTGCAGCACCGTGGGTTTTGCCAGAGGTACGATTGCAGCAGTTGCCCGTGGGCAGGGACGGCTCCGTGCCTGGCAGGGCTCAATTCCACAGCAGCGCTCCTGCCTTCCAGTTCTAATCCTTCCTCCCTCTCCTTCTCCTCCCTCCTCCCTCCTCTCCTCTCCTCTCCTCCCTCTCCTCTCTCTCCTCTCCCCTCTCTCTCTCTCCTCTCTCTCCTCTCTCTCCTCTCTCCCTCTCCTCGCCCTCTCCCTGTACTCTGTCCCTCTCCTTCACTCCTCCTCTCCTCTCCTCTCCTTCTCCTTCCTCTCCTCTCCCTCCTCTCCTCTCCTCCTCTCCCTTCTTCCCTCTCCCCCTCTCCTCCCTCCTTCTCTCTCTTCCTCCTTCCTCTCCTCTCCTCTCCCTTCCTTCCTCTCCTCTCCTCTCCTCTTCTCTCTCCTCTCCTCCTCTCCTCTCTCTCCCTCTCCTTCTCCTCTCCTCTCACTCTCCAAAAACCCTCTCCCTCCTGCGAACTACACCTGAACTCTAGGCTTCCCTCGAAACTCTCTTCCCGAACACCTCTCGAACTTCTCTCCCTCCAAACTCTCCGAACCTTCACGACCTACCTTCCGAAACACCTCTCTTACCCTCCGAACTCCTCTCCAAAAACCCCTTCTCCTCCTAACTCCTCCGGAATTCCTCTCCGACCTCCTTCCCACCCTCTCCTCTCACTCTCCTCTCCTCTCTCTCCTTCCTCTCCTCATATCCTCTCTCCTTCCTATCTCCTCCTTCCACTCTCTCTCTCCTCTCCTCCTCCCAGCTTCAAGCTGCTCCTCTTCGCTTCCTCTCCTCTCCTCTCCTCCTCTCCGAACCTCTCCGAACCAAACATCTCTGAACCGAACCTCTCCAAACATCTCTGAACCGAACCTCTCCAAACCTCTCCGAACCGAACCTCTCCAAACCTCTCTGAACCGAACCTCTCCAAACCTCTCTGAACCGAACCTCTCCAAACCTCTCTAAACCGAACCTCTCCGAACCTCTCCGAACCTCTCCTCTCCGAACCTCTCCATTCTCCTCCTCTCTCCTTCCTCTCCCTCCTCTCCTCTTCCCTCCTCTCCTCTCCTCTCCTCTCCTCTCCTCTCTCTCCCTCTCCACTCTCCTCTTCCCCCTCTCCTCTTCCTCCTCTCCTCTCCTCTCCTCTCCTCTCTTCTCTCTTCTCCTCTCCCTCTCTCTCTCTCTCCTCTCCTCTCCTCCTCCTCTCCTCTCCTTCCTCTCCTCTCCTTTCCTCTCCTCTCCTTCTCCTCTCTCTCCTCTCCTCTCCTCTCCTCTCCTCTCCTCTCCTCTCTCTCCTCTCCTCTCTCCTCTCCTCTCTCTCTCTCCTCTCCTTCCTCTCCCTCCTCTCCTCTCCTCTCCTCTCCTCTCCTCTCCTCTCCTTCTCTCTCCTTCCTTCCTTCTCCTCTCTCTCCTTCTTCTCCTTCCTCCTCCCTGGAAGCTGGATCCAGATCCCAAATCTCCACATTCACCTTGTCCCCTCTCCCTTGGTTCTGCTAAGCCTCAGACCTTCATGCCCCAGGACACCAGAGGTGCAAACATTCCAGCTGAGGTTGATTCAGAGAGGGAAAATGCATCCGGGCTGTCTGAGTAAAAGGACATGGTGTCCAGTCCCAGCCGAGGATTAGTCTGGGGATGTGTGACCACATGCATGCCCCATTTGTGAGTCCTTCCTTAATCCCTTGGCTTTGTCCATCCCCTAAAACCTCCCCACCCTGTCTGGGAAAGGGGAGGGAGAGGCGGGAAAGGGGAGGGTGGGAAAAGGAAAACAAAGCACATGGGAATGGAGCTGTCCATGGGCAGCAGGAGAGACCAAGGAAGGGTGAAAAGACCACCTGGAGGCTCCTGGTGACCTTCTCCTCTGGGGCTTCATGGAGCTTCAGATGGGACAAAGGCAATGAAAGGGGAGGGCAGAGAGCAGCCAGAGCCTTTCTAGAAGGTTCTTCAAGGCTCAGAAAAGAAATCACAACTTGCCCCCCTCAGGGTACTTTGTGTACCAGGATTTCTCTCTTGGACTTGTAGCTGAGCCACAATGGACATCCTCATGTTGGAGTATTCCATGGACATTGGAGTATTCCATGGATGTGGTGTATCCCACGGATGTCAGTGTATTCCACGGATGTCGGTGTATTCCATGGATGCTGGAGTATTCTGTGGATGTTGTTGCTTTCTATGGATGTGGGTGTATTCCACAGATGTTGTTGCATTCAATGGATGTGGTGCATTCCATAGATATTGTTGTATTCCATGGATATTGGTTTATTCCATGGATATATGGATATTGGTTTGTTCCATGGATGTGGGTGTATTCCATGGATATGGGTGTATTCCATGAATGTGATGCATTCTGTGGATGTGGGTGTATTCCATGGATGTGGTGCATTCCGTGAATATTGTATTTTGAGGATATTGGTGCATTCATTCCATGGATGTGGGTGTATTCCTTGGATGCTGGTGTATTCTGTGGATATTGTTGTATTACATGGATAGTGGTGCATTCATTCCATGGATGTCGGTGCATAGATATTGTTGTATTCCATGATGTAGTGTATTCCATAGGTATTGGTGTATTCCATGGATATTGTTGTATTCAGTGGATATTGTTGTATTCCATGGATATTGTTGTATTCTGTGGATGTTGTTGTATTCCATGGATGTTGTTGTGTTCCATGGATGTTGTTGTGTTCCATGGATATTGGTGCATTCATTCCAAGAATGTCAGTGCATTCTTTTGTATTCCATGGATGTGGTGTATTCCATAGTATTGGTGTATTCCATGGATATTGTTGTATTCCATGGATATTGGTGCATTCCACAGATGTTGTATTCCATGGATATTGTTGTATTCAGTGGATATTGTTGTATTCCATGGATATTGTTGTATTCCATGGATGTGGTATATTCCATGGATGTTGGTGATCACAGGGCTGTTCCAGAGGGGGTGTGATGGTGGCTGGGAGCTGGATCAGGATGGACGTGCACAGACACTCCGGCCAACTTTGGTTCCAGCTCCTCCAGCCCAGATCAAACCCAAACTGGTTCTGCTGCCCTGGCTCAGGAGAAATCCATGGAATTCCATGGGGAATTGGGATGGAACAGCACCTGGAGAGCCCGAACTGGAGATAAGTTCCTGTCAATGGCCACTTTCATGGAGCAGGGTGTTGGTAACCCACATGTCCATGGAATAACAGATTTATTCCTGAAAAGTGGATGGAGGAGTGAAGGATCCATTTCCAAAATTCCCCAGGAAAACAAGGGGCCTGATGGACATGGGCAGAATTCCACTCCTTCCCTGACTCCTTAGCAAGGAGGTGCTGCCAGCCACGTTTTAAACCAAGGCTGTTCAGAAGGCAGAGGGCTGAAATGAAGGAATAAATTCCAGCCCTCCTGGGCTCTGAAAAAATACAGGACCCTCCTGTTGTCCTGGTGAAGCATTTCCTGATGTTCCCATCTTGTTCCCACTGCTGTGGGAAGGGAATGTCCCACCAGTCCTGACTGCAAAGCAGCCCAGCCAAGGAACTCACAGGTTTGTGTATCCTAATCCCTTCTGGTTTTGATGATTCTTTGATTATTCTTGTTGAAGAGACAGGGAGGAGAAATGGGCTGGATTTCCACCTCAGCCTGAGGAAAAATGTCTTTCCACGGAGCCCTGGAGCAGCTTTCCAGGGAGGTGGTGGATTCTCCCTCTCTGGACACATCCCAAACCCACCCGGACGTGTTCTTGTGCCACTGCCCCAGGTGACCCTGCCTGGGCAGGGAGTGGGACTGGGGGATCTCAGAGGTCCCTCCCAACCCTAAGAATTCTGGGATTCTGGGATGGTGTCACTGGTGAGGTCCAGGCTGCGCCTGTGCCACAGGCAGGAATAGGGGGAACAAATCCTGCTGGAATTCTGGGATGAGCACCTGGCCACTGGGTATAGCCTGTGCCGAGCTCAGAGCCTGGCAGGAATATTAACCCAGGTGTGGAACTGCTGCGTATTTTGGGTTTATTCCACTCGTAGCTGAGTATTAAAGAAGTTCTGGTTATTCTTTACTTGGTACAGCCCAGAGAGGTTTATGCCCATGGAATCCTGGCACCGAGGACCCAGAGAGTGCCGCGCAGTCCGAGGGGAAGTGAGGCCAGGTCAGGACACTGGAATGACACAGAAAACCCACAGAGCAGCCACCCCACATAACCTCACGCTGTGGCATCTCCTGAGCCCGACCACCAGACAAAGCTCCATTGCCACCGCTGTTTATTCTGGCAGGAAAAATCCCCGTTTAACACACAACCATCCCAGGAGGTCACCAAGGACAAAACTCATCCTGAGTCTGCGCAAAACCCAGACACTTGGGGTTATGTGGGGCTTCCCACACAGCTGAAATCAAGGACAAGTGCTCATTTCCAGCCCAGGGAAGGCAAACAAGGGTGTTTCACTCAGCACAGGAGTGAAGCAATTGCTGCCTGTGAAACCTGGGATGAGTTGCATGAGCAGAGGGACATTCCTCGGCTCTGTTTCCTCCCCCTGCCTTGACCTCAGGCCCGTTTGCTATCCCGTTGCGTAAATGGATCTCGCAACCCAGCTCCTGCTTCCTTGCAGCAAATCCTCACCTTGGAGGGGCAGGCAGAGGCCAGCCCTGCCCTGGGCTCGGGGTGAGGCTCTGGGGGCACCCAGGAGAGCTGGCACCCCTGGGAATGCTCTGGATCCCGCGCTGAGCCTGCTCTGAGCTGGGCTGCCTTCCCAATGCCCCGTGTCCAGGAGCAGCTCCCTCAGGAAGCTGCTGGAAGTCAGGGAAAGCCCTGGAGCTGCTCTGCTGGGCCAGCTCCCTCCCCAGGATGGTTCCCAAGATGAGGAGGTGTGGGTTTTGGGAGAAAATCTGCACTCCAGAACTCTGGGTATTGCTGTGGTCAAGGAGGGCATGGAGTGATGGCACAGGGGGTGGTTTTTAAGGTGAAGGAGGGCAGGGCCAGATGGGATATTGGGCAGGAATTGTTCCCTGGGAGGGTGGGCAGGCCCTGGCACAGGGTGCCCAGAGAAGCTGTGGCTGCCCCTGGATCCCTTTGAGTGCCCAAGGCCAGGCTGGACATTGGGGCTGGGAGCAGCCTGGGACAGTGGGAGGTGTCCCAGGGTTGGCATGGGATCATCTTCAAGACCCCTTCTCACCACGGTTCTCCCTCATTCCAGGATTCTACACAGCACAGCAAACCCATGGAGATGCCAGCAGCCTCCTCCCAACCTTCTGGAACCTGCTGGAACCTTCCCGATGCCATTCACCCCCGTTCAGGGAGGCGGGGAAGGGCAGTTCCACTCTCCCTGCTGGGAAGAGCCTCTCCCGTGCCCGACTCAGAGCTGAAGCTGAGATGATTTCCCGAGCTGGAGCCTCCCCTGGGAGCTGGAGAGCATCCAGGACGAGGTTATTCCGGGTAAGCTGCCTGAGGGATTTCGACACAGAATTCTGTGCATCCTACAACACCCTGGCTGGAGAGCAGTAATCTTTTAATTGGATTCCCTCTGGATAATTACCCTGCTGGAGCTGCTCCTGTCCAGCTCTCTAGAAACACTGGTGTCTCCGTGGAAGGTTCCAGAAACAGCTCCAGGGAAAAGGCAGGAAGCATTGATTCACCCTGGGATTTCAGCAGTACTCTGAGTGTGATGGCCAGAAAAGCGTGGCTGATGCATTTATCCCACCAAAGTCATGGAAGTGCATTTTGATCCCACTTTTTTGGGTTCCAGTGCCACATTTAAGAGCCATGGGTTGAGTGTTTCTGGTGCTGCTTTTTGCTGAGGATGGCAGAAAGATAAGGAATTACCATTCTCATCAAAATTCATGTTCGTTTCCAAATTAAATCAAATTTTTCGTGGAATGTCTGCAGACCTTGGGGGTATGTGAATCTTGGATTGCATGCAGTGTCTGACTCGGGGGGAAGTGATCCTGGAGCTTGATTTTCAGGAATTCGCTGCTGTTTTAGTGGCAGGAAAACCCAGGACAAGGTGCCTGATGCAAATGAGTTATAACAGACTGAATTCCAGCTAAAAGTCAGGATTTGGTCCCACGAACATCCAAGATTCTGGAATCAAGTGTGTGTTTATTTGTTTGCTCCAGTGACCTTCAGCCTGCTGCCCCATGGAGCTGGGAATTGGGGGATTCCACAGGATAGAATCCTGGTTTTGCACTTCTGTCTGCACTGAAGTTATCCCAAAAGATATCCCCAAGGAAAAGCCAGCCCTCACCTGTTCTGTGATGTAATTCAAGAACTTTATTTGACAGGGACACAGAGCTGGCCTTCCCCACCACAATTCCCTCAAACTGGGAATTCCCTTCAGACCTGGATTCAAACACCACATCCCGCTCATCTGTCTCTGTGAGGAGCTGAGCCCCAGCTCTGGATATTCCTCCTGTGAGCTGGGATTCCAGTGCTGTGCCACGAGTGCTGATCCCAAATGGAGAGGTTCCTCCTGGCAAACAACCCCAAACATCCAAATTCCAAATCACTGAATGATTTGGGTGGGTTGGCTGAAGGCAAAGAGCCTTGGGCTGGAGGGATCCCCAAATGTGGGGCTGATTTTGCCAACCCATACTCAGAATGATCAAATTCCGCATTGTTGAAATACAAACAGGGTTCTCACAGCTCAGGGCTCACCTGAAGTAATTTAACCCCAGAAAGGAGGTCTCAACCCTCTCATCAAACCCAGAATTCTCTTAAACCGGATCTCTAAAATGCCTTTTCTTGTGCTTTATTCAGGTTTTAATTTTGATAAACATTCCCCTTATTGTTGAGAATACCAGAATTCAAAAGCACAGGCATCAGGAGTGGGTTGTGGAGTGATGTGTCACTTGTGACCCCACTTATCAGGGGCCCACAGCACTGGGGAGGAGATTTGCTCCCATTCCTGACTCCAAAGGCTCCATCTCAGCCCGTGCCTGGCCCAGCACAGAGCTGTTTGTTTGACCTCCAGCTCTACCTAAACATCCTGATAAACGAGAGGGAGCCTGATTGGGTATAAAAATATCTGGGGCACTTTTGTCAGGGAAGCAGGAGGGGATTTAATCTCATCCAGAGACACATTTTTCCATAAATCAGGACAGCGGGACGTCCCTTGGCTTTTCTCTTGGAGCACCCCAGAGGATGCAGGTCCCTGCTCCAGTTGGAATCACTGCTCTAAATCCCATTTCCTATTTGCAGGGGCAATTAAAGAAGCAAAATGTTTATTTTTCCCTTTGGATACCAATACAGTATATATAAAATATATATATATATATATATATTATATATATATAAAGTCAACACTCCATGGAGATTCAAAATGGGATCCTCCTGGGTTTTTCACAGGTGTAGCTGAAAATTATGAAACAATGACACTATAAAACAAACAAAATCTATAAAACCTATAAAAAATAAACTATAAACCAAAGAGGCCATGAAGAAATGGCCAAATAAGAAGAAGTGATGCTCTGACCCCATAAATTACAGGTATTTTGCTTTTTTGGCTGTAATGATGGGTAAATTTCTGTCTGGAATTCCCTAAGGTTTAACCAGGTGCTTAAACCTGTCCTTTGACAAGGGGCAATGATTTAAAAATGACATAGAAGGGAATTAGATGGGAAATTGGGCAGGAATTGTTCCCTGGGAGGGTGGGCAGGCCCTGGCACAGGGTGCCCAGAGAAGCTGTGGCTGCCCCTGGATCCCTGGCAGTGCCCAAGGCCAGGTTTCCAGGTGACAGGACCACCATGGATTCCATCAGTTCAAAGGAAAATGTGGATTTGCTGAACCTCTTTCAGGAAAACAAAGGGAAGTGTAAATCTCCAAGGTGTGTTATCTGTGTTTAAATCAGCGGGAGTGAGGCACCAAAGCAGCTTTGGGAATGTGGGTGACTTGTCCTGTGGGATTGAAACTCCCATAATGGGCAGTGGAGATGGGGAAGGGGCTGGAGAGGGGCTCATGAGAGAATCCCAAAATCCCTGGGGGTGGAAAAACCCTCCCAGCCCATGCAGTGCCAGCTGTGCCCGATGCCCACCTTGTCCCCAGCCCAGAGCACTCAGTGCCACCTCCAGCCCTTCCTGGGACACTCCAGGGATGGGGACTCCAAAGCTCCCTGGCACCCCTGCCAAGGCCTGAGCACCCTTTCATGGGCAAATTCCTCCTGGTGTCCACCCTGAGCCTCCCCTGGCCCAGCCTGAGGCCGTTCCCTCTCCTTGTCCCTGTTCCCGGAGCAGAGCCCGATCCCCCCGGCTGCCCCCTCCTGTCAGGGAATTGTGCAGAGCCACAAGTCCCCCGGATCCCCTTTTTGGAAGAATCAAAGATCCTCCCCTGGAAGGGCGGCTGGAGGGGGACATTCCCTGCTGGGAATACCGGAGGGAAGCACGGGAATAACTCCCGGGTCAGTCAGTGCTCGTGGACAGATCCTCGCACACAGCCGGGGTCACTCCAGAGGCGATCCCGGAGCTCGGCCGGTTCCTGATTTCACCACAGGGATGCACTCGGTCCGTTCTCTAAACCCAGCTGAGTTAGCAGGAGGCCGAGTGCGGAACGGGAACCCCATTTTCCTCTGGAAATTCGCTGGGATTCGGCACCCAAAAGCCCGGCCCTGCTGTCCCTCTGAGCTGGCACCTGCGGTCACTGTCCCCAGCATGGCAATGCGGGATCGGGCTGGCGATCCGGGGAGCCGCCACAGCGTGTCCCCACAGAGCTGCGCTTCCATCGCTCCATTCCTTCCCTTCCAGCGGGGCTCCTCTGCACGGCCAGGAACAGCCCCAGCCCCTCCGGGCCCGGCTGCAGGGGCACGGCCGGCCGGAGAGTGACACTGACCGGGCCACAGAGCGATACTGACCGGGCACAGAGCCATCCTGAGTGGGCACACAGTGATACTGACCGGGCACAGTTGGCCGGAGAGTGACACTGACCGGGCCACAGAGCCATCCTGAGCGGGCACACAGTGATCCTGACCGGGCACAGCTGGCCGGAGAGTGACACTGAGCGGGCACAGAGCGATACTGACCGGGCACAGAGCCATCCTGAGCGGGCACACAGTGATCCTGACCGGGCACAGTTGGCCGGAGAGTGACACTGACCGGGCACAGAGCGATACTGACCGGGCACAGAGCCATCCTGAGCGGGCACACAGTGATACTGACCGGGCACAGTTGGCCGTGGCCGGAGAGTGACACTGACGGGGCACAGAGCAATACTGACCGGGCACGGCTGGTCAGAGAGCCATATTGACCGGGCACAGAGCCATCCTGAGTGGGCACAGAGCGATACTGACCGGGCACAGCTGGCGGGAGAGCAATACTGACCTTCAGCTCAGACTAACCCACCAGGCCAGACTGGCCAGACTGGCCAGAGAGCCGTCCTGACCTTGAGCTGGGACTGACCTACCCTGGTCAGAGAGCCATCCTGACCTTCAGCCAGGACCAACACACCAGGCCAGGCTGGGCAGGGAGCCATTCTGACCCACCCAACCGGGCTGGCCAGAGAACCATCCTGATCTTGAGCTCAGACTGACCCACTGGGCCAGGCTGGCTGGAGAATCATCCTGACCTTGAGTTCGGCCATATTCACCTGGCCAGGCTCTCAGGGCGAGCACGGAGCCGGAAAAACCCCACAAAGAGCCCAGCAGAGAAAGCCCGACAGCAGGGAAAGGTCACAATTCAAGGTCTGCTGCTCATTAGTGAGGAATAACACCCGGAGCCGGCCTCATTTGCATAATGAGTTTCGTGCTGAGTCCTGACATGTCCCAAGGCCAGGGGCTGGCACAGAGTAGGGTTGGATGGGATATTAGGGAGAAATCCTTCCCTGGGAGGGTGGGGGGCCCTAGCACAGGGTGCCGAGAGAAGCTGTGACTGTCCCTGGATCCCTGGAGCTGTTGCCTGCAGGTGTTTCTCATGGAGAGGAGATGCAGCAGCTGTGGGGTACAGGGAGGTCACTGGCCAGACTGGGCGAAAGGCAAATTGGAGAAAAAATGGGGAAAAAAAATTAAAGTTTTCTATGAGACCAGAAGGAAGGAGATATTTGAGACAGGGAGAGAGACTTGTGTCTCAACTATGGAGACTTTCAGGAAGGCCAGGGACAGGAAAAAACCTCCTGAAGGAGCTGAGAAAGGGGCTCAGCCTGGAGCAAAGGAGGCTCTGGAGGGACCTTGTGGCTCTGCACAACTCCCTGACAGAGGGAGCAGCCGGGGGGATCGGGTGGAGAAGCATGGAAGGGGCTGCCCAGGGAGATTTGGGGTCCCCATCCCTGGAGGTGTCCCAGGAAGGGCTGGAGGTGGCACTGAGTGTTCTGGGCTGGGGACAAGGTGGGCATCGGGCACAGCTGGGAGTCCATGAGCTGGGAGGGCTTTTCCAATACCAGGCATTCTGGGATTGTGGGGTCTGTGTTGGCGAGGCCGTGGAGTTGATGAGGTGGAGCCAACACTGCTGAGGTCAGGGGACACCTCCAGCAGTGCCAGCGACAGAGATGGGGCACAGATGTCACACAGATGGCACTGCCAGTGCTCAGCAGCACTGAGACCTTTGCCGGTGGAAGGACAGGAGGCTGCCAGAGCTCCAGGAGCGTTTGGACAGCGCTGCCAGGGATGCACAGGCTGGGATTGCTGGGGGGGCTGGGCAGGGACAGGGGTGGCACTGGGTGATCCTGGGGGTCCCTTCCCCTCAGGATATTCCATGATACTTTGATCTCTTCCAGGCACCTAGGACACCCTTGGCAGGAGCTCTGGATGGGGCTGAAGTCATTTGGGTGGTCACACAGAAAACACTTGGCAGGAGTGACAGGAGGGGACCTTCCGGGAGGGACAGGGATTGGGGTGGCCTGAGAGGCCCAGGCACAACCAAACCTCTGTGAGTGATTCAGAGAGCACTGCAGGACAGCACCCACCCAGAAAGAGGGAGCTGTTTTCCCACATCCTGGGTGGTGGGAACAGGGAATGTTCCATATAGTACACGGCCCTGCCAAGCTCCCTGGTGGCACTGCCACAGGGGACACGTGGCACAGCCCCCAGCAGCCGCCCTGGACCATGGTGTGGGATCCCGGGGTAAGGCAGGTGGGAGGTGCCCTCAGGGGTGTCTGCTTTGGTCTCGAGCTCCAGACCAAGGGCAGGGCTGGGGCTGGACTGAAACCACCCTGGGATTTGTGGGAGAACTGCCAAACCTACAAAATTTCCTGCAGGGAGACCGATGGGGTGCTCTGCTCCTTCCCAGAGCTGCTCCAAGCCTTGCACACTCAGACAGGGATCCCTGGGTTGGTTCATCCTCTGCTGCTGCTCTGGAATCCTGCTGGAATGAGCCACCCTCGCTGGGGACAGTGGCCATGGGACCCTCTTCTGTCCAAGGTCACCCATCAGTGACAACTTCCTGTGGGGCTACAGCTTCTCACCACTCCCACTGCCATTAATCCCCGAGGAGTTGCTAATTATTGGTCATTAATGAAGGTGACCTAGAAGTGTCTTCCTGTCGCTGTTGGCTAGACAGCAACACGAAATAATGGATACAAAGATACATATATACATACAGAATGAAGAAGTACTTTATTGTGGGACAAGCTTCTTTTACCTACTTTAGTAACTAGTGTATACATTTGTGTCACACATACATTGGTTAAGAGACAGCTGTTTAATTACTCATCAGTATATGATTGGTGGGTTTGCAAAAGCTGCAGTATTGGTAATGTTTATAATTGTCGGCTACCTGCATTATCGGTTTTACATTCTAATCTTCCTTTCCCAGAGATAGCTAAAGATGTAGTATTTTTCTTCTATACAAGCTGTCAGCACTCCCTTTAGTTTTTCAAAACTCAATCATAAACAATAATTAGCTGAGTCTGAAAACTAACAAAGTCTGAACGCCGGCTCCCAGCCTCTACATCTTCTCAGCAGGACAACCATGGAAGGGTCCAAGGCCAGGTTGGACACTGGGGCTTGGAGCAGCCTGGGACAGTGGAAAGTGCTGGGACAATGGGATGGGATTTAAGGTCCCTTCCAACCCAAACCAGTGGGGATTCCATGATTCCATGGCAGGATAATTGTCCTCTGGAGCCAGGCTCCAATGGAGGATTCCTCAGCTTCTCTTCCAGCTCCAAGCCCCCCCCCCCCCAAACATCAGGCAGAGGTTTTAACTGGAAAAAGAAAAAGCAACGGCACTAGGAAGACTCCAGCTCTTTGAATCCCACTCAGTTCTCCTGGTTTACCTGAGACAAACAACACCCTGACACACAAACTCATGAAACACATTTCAATAAATGAATCAGAATTTCACTTTAGCGTTTCCAAACCCTTGGGGGTAACTCATCTCCTGGGTTTGTGCTTACACAGGGAAAAAGGGCCAGGAATGAGTTGGGGTGACTGCCTGGTTGGGCTGTTGGTCACAAACTGTCCCTGCAGACACCAGGATGAGTCCAACAGCTCCAGCTGTGCTGTCAAATCTCAACCATCAGCAGATTTGCCTTTCTCAGAAATGTGGTTGCACAGTTTTCTCCCCAAGCTGGGAAAAAAAAAAATAAAGTGGGGTTTTTCCACTCTGCCATAAAGCAAAAGCGGCATCTTGGCTCCAGCTTTCACTCACCCAGGCAAATTTCACCTCCAGGCAAACACCACCCATGGAAAACTCCATGTCCAAAGGTGAGTGTTTTGGAAAGTTAGGGGAGTGTGAAAAATGGGGGCCAGAGTGGAAACTATTCCTGCAGGAGTAGGCAAAGGATTGGATTCCCATCTTAGATTCCTCCTCCGCAGCGCTCCCAGCCAAGGCTGGAGCACACCGAGGGCAAGCGCAGCCAACAATGAGCTGACCAAAATTTAATGTTATTGCACAGAGCATAGTTGAGGTGAGGGGAGTTATGTGGGATGGAAGCTGAGGTTAAGGGAACACAAAGGAGAAGGAATTTGGGCACTCTGGGGGATGCGCAGGGATTATTTTTCCTTCGCATCTGGTGCAAATTGGAGATTGCCAGGCACAAAATGCGTGCCCCGGGCCAAGCCAGTGGTTGGGCTTAAAAACAGGGCAATTGTCTTCGAAAACTTAAATATTGTTTCTCTAGGATTTGTGGTGGGGTAGCCTCGAGCTGTTCCACAGGGAATGCTGGGAGTGCCAGGGAGAGGTGAAATGACCCTGCTGAGGCCAGGCTGGAAGACTGCAAAGAAAGATCCAGGACCTCCGAGTTGAGGTCCCTGAGCAGACTCACGGAGGTGGCACTTCCAAAAAAAGGTGTTGGTTGAGGAGGAGCGAGGTTGAGGAGCTTCCCATTCCACCTTTCCTGCACTCTGCTCTTTTTCCCTCTTTGATTTTGTGGCTTTTTTTTTAAACTCTGCAATTTCTCAGTTTTTCCTTCCTTCACCGAGGGGCACAGGGAGGCTGGGGAAAGGCTGTAGGGATCCAAAGTGCCAAAGTGCTGTTCCACATCACAATCCCAAAATCTGAGGTTGGAAAAGCCCTCCCAGCCCATGGAGTCCCAGCTGTGCCCGATGCCCACCTTGTCCCCAGCCCAGAGCACTCAGTGCCACCTCCAGCCCTTCCTGGGACACCTCCAGGGATGGGGACTCCAAAGCTCCCTGGGCAGCCCCTGCCAAGGCCTGAGCACCCTTTCCATGGGCAAATTCCTCCTGGTGTCCACCCTGAGCCTCCCCTGGTCCAGCCTGAGGCCGTTCCCTCTCCTCCTGTCCCTGTTCCCTGGGAAGGTCCACCCAGAGCCTCCTTTGCTCCAGGCTGAGCCCCTTTCCCAGCTCCCTCAGCCACTCCTGGGGCTTCAGCCCCTTCTCAGCTCCTTCTCCCAACCACAGAATTCCGGCTGTGCTGGTAATGAGCAAAGGTGGAGAAAATTCTGGGAGCCATGAACACATCTTTTATTTACCTTGTGGAAATCTCAACTGTCCTGGAGCCAAAATTCACAATTTTCCTCCCCCTTTCCCACTGTTTTTTTTATACTTCCACAGCTGGCCAATCACCATTTCAAATAATCCCATTTCCAAGATGTGGCAGTGGCTGTGGAAGTTCACTGCTGCATTTGGGATCATCTCAATTTACCCCAATGTGATTTAAAGTCCTTTTTGTGCTCTATCAATGGGTTTCCATTAAATCACCCACAATATTCCTTTAATCCCAGGTCAATGTTTGGCTGCCAGTGCCTATATTTAAATATGATTAGAGGAACTCTGCCTCCCGATGAAGCAATTCCATATAAAGCAAACTCATTGTAATTTAATTTCTTTTTTGAACTGGAGGCAGAGTTTGAGATCCACATTTATTTCGTGGAACTGAGGGGGTGGGGAATGGGATTTGATTACAAGAACAAATATAAGATCATCTGATTGAAAAATTAATAGCTTCCCTTATCCGACTTTAATCTGTTTAAATAACTTTAGGAAAGGCTCAAGGCCTGGAGTATTTGACTGTTCCATAGTAAAGCAGGCAAACAGCTCAGCAGAGTTCCCGCTGGAAAATCCTTGACTGATTTTCTCCAGGAAAACTGAATATTTAGGGTTTCAAACAATACCTTGATGCAGCTTTTTTTTCTTTTTTTTTTTTTTTTTTTTTACATATTTGGACAAGCTGAGGATTTATTGGGATTTTTCCTATTGGAAAAAAAAAAAGAGGTGATATTTGAGTGTTTGTCATTAACAAAGATCAGGCTCCAGAGTTAACTGGTGTTTGATATCCTGGATAATCCACAATGGGAATTGGACAAAGCCATGACCAAATCCCAGAAAACAGATCCCAAGGGGTCAATTCCATTTGGGGAGGAAAGGTATTTCCAGGGAAGTTTAAATGATATAACTCTGATAAATCCAGTGAAAAATATAAAGCATGTTTTCCCCTAAATGCAATTTGTGCAGAACCTTTGTGTTGCCATGGAAAAAACCTCTCCAATATTATCAGTCAAACCATGGAATTGTAGAATTCCAGAATGGTTTGGATTGGAAGGAAATCAAGGATCGTCCAGTGCCACCCCTGCCATGGCAGGGACACCTCCCACTGTCCCAGGCTGCTCCCAGCCCCAATGTCCAGCCTGGCCTTGGTCATTCCCTGGGCTGATCCCCAGTGTGGGCAGCAGGGAAACGATTTGGGATTGTGCCCCTGTGCCCCATTGCTCAGGTGAGACCCCACCTGCAGAGCTGCCTCCAGCCCTGGGGCCCAGCACAGGAAGGATGTGGAGCTGCTGGAGAGAGCCCAGAGGAGGCAGCAGAATGGTCAGAGGGATGGAGCAGCTGTGCTGGGAGGAAAGGCTGGGGACTGGGATTGTCAGTCCTGGACAGGAGAAGCTTTGGGCTGAGCTCATTGTGGCCTTGCAGGGCCTGAAGGAGCCCACAGGAACCATGGAGAGAGACAATTTGCAAGGGCTGCAGGGACAGGAGCCAGGGAATGGCTTCCCAGTGCCAGAGGGCAGGGCCAGATGGGATATTGGGCAGGAATTGTTCCCTGGGAGGGTGGGCAGGCCCTGGCACAGGGTGCCCAGAGAAGCTGTGGCTGCCCCTGGATCCCTTTGAGTGCCCAAGGCAAGGCTGGACACTGGGGCTGGGAGCAGCCTGGGACAGTGGGAGGTGTCCCTGCCATGGCTGGGGTGGCACTGGATGGGCTTTGGGTCCCTTTCATCCCAAACCATTCCCTGATTTTGGCATTCAGGCTGTCCCCTGTAATGAGATCCTTCTCCATGGGAATTTCTCTTTGTTCCCAAAGGAGAACCCTGACACAATCCAGGCCAGTGCTGCAGTTGTTACAGAGCCCCTCTGCCACTTTTTTAGATATTTATTCGCACTCAGATCACCTCTTTTGGCTCTGGCACTGTAACTGCAGCAGTGAAAGGATTTCTGTCCCTACAGCCACATTCCCTGATCAGCCAGGCCTGGCTGCTTCTATCCTGCTGATGTGCAATCCCTCTCTCTTCCCTGGCTTCTCCTCAAATGAACAGCCGGAAATCCATCCAAACCCTCCACTGCTGTTATTATCTACTTGCAAGGAACTCCTTTTTTATGTTTTTTTTCTTTAGGAATATTGCAAGAGCTTTCCAAGCCTTTACCATGAAGGAATATTCCCCCCTACCTGTTGGCCCAACAGCTGCTGCCTCGGATTCCTGCTCTTTTCCTTGGGCTCCCCATTCTCCTGGAGAATGGCTGGCTGCTGCTGACATTTGTATTGTGCCTGGCTTTATTAATTCATCAAATGCCAAGGATCTGGTTCCTCATTCTGCCAGAGCAGCTGCTTCCCATCAGCTGTTGTTACAATTGGCTCGAAAATCCTCCCAGGAGGGGCCCAGAACTCTGCTTTGTCAGATCTGCAGTAATTTGTGCAAGATGGGGCCTGTGTGGAAATCCACATTTCTGAGCTGCGAGGATCAAGATGCTCATCCCATTGTTGGGACCAAGAAGGGACTTCCAGTAGAACCGACCCAGCACTGACAATTCCCAATTTCCACCCCCTTCCTACTGCACAGCCTGAAATCCTCTGGCTCTCAGGCCAGAGTTTCATCTATTTCTTTTAAAGAGAGGAAAAAAATCTGTTCAGATTAGAACAGAACAACCCAAGCGATTCAGAAAATCCCTGTGATGCTCCTCAGACTTGGGTAACTCCAGGAACATTTCCTTCAAATCCTCACATTTGGCATCTGCCAGAGAGGAATGTGTGGTTTGCCTCGATAGGAGAATTCTGGGAATGAACATTCAAACATTTTCTGCTTTGTCATCTGTAACTGTCCAGGCTGCTTTAGCAGGCAGTGTGTGAGTATAACACTCAGGCAGTTTTTACTGCTGGTTCTTTCATTCTACCCGCACTTTTTGTTACCTTTTTGGGCTCAGGAATTACATCCAATGTCATTTGGAACCCACTGGCGGGTCCTGCACAGTGGCAAACGCCCAGACCCTGAGGAGAAACTCAACATTTCCTTCACAAAAACTCTGCCTTGGTGCTTTTTGTTTCCTCAGCACCTCCTCACCTGTACAATAATTGTGTACAAAGCAATTTGAGCTCTTGGACAGAGACAGGACAAGGGGGGTGGCTTCTGAGTGGAACAGGGCAGGGTTAGGTGGGATGTTGGGAAGGAATTCTGCGAGGCTGCTCGGAGAGATTCAAAGTGTCCAAGGCCAGGGTGGAACAGTGGAAGCTGTCACTGCCCCTGCATGAGCTTTAAGGTCCCTCCCAACCCAAACCAGCTGGAGATTCCATGGTCACCCCTGGGCAGAAGATCTGTCCTGCTGGGCACCACACGGGCAGCTCGTTAAGGAATTGAAGGAGCTCATCCCTCCTCTCTGTACCTGCAGCAGCTCCTCCAGCCCACCCTTTTCCCAGCTTTTGTCCTGGCAGTGTCCTGGAGCTCCAGTGTCCAATTCGGGGTGTCCTGAGCAGCCCCAGGGAGCAAGGAGCACCTTTAACTCTGCTCAAGGAACACATTTAACACTGCTCAAGGAACACCTTTAACTGTGCTCAAGGAACACCTTTAACTGCTCAAAGAGCACCTTTAGCTGCCCGGTGGGAACACCTTTAACTGTGCTCAAGGAACAATTTTAACTCTGCTCAAGGAACACCTTTAACACCGCTCAAGGATCACCTCTAACTCTGCTCAAGGATCACCTTTAACTCTGCTCAAGGAGCACCTTTAACTGCCCGGTGGGAACACCTTTAACTATGCTCAAGGAACAATTTTAACTCTGCTCAAGGATTACCTTTAACTCTGCTCAAGGAATACCTTTAACTCTGCTCACAGCGGGCACCTCTGGCCACAGCTGCCCGGTGGGAACAGGCTGGCAGGGGAAGCAGAGGCAGCCCGTGGTCACAGCACAGGATCCGTTTCTATTCCTGGAATTGCTGCACATTTCCTGTGTGGCTTCGGACGGCTCACGGCAGCCAAAGCTCTGGGAGCTGGGGCCAAATCGCGGCCGCTCAGCAGCCCCAACATCAGGTGTGGGTTTGTTTGTTTGTTTGTTTGTTTGCTTGGCCAAGAATGGATTGGGAGCCTGATTCCTGACATCCATGGGGTTTTGGAAATCTTTGGTCCATATGTCTTTGGTCCCACAGATCTGTGGAATTCCAGGAGAGCGCTGTGTTCCCTGGATGTCAGGCCAGTTATTTCCATGTGGATTTTGGTGTGTTTAGCTCACAAGGCTGATCAGGTGGGCACTCATCTCCTCGAGCCAAACACTTCCCCCTGTGGATGCAGAAGACGAGGAGCACAGTTCCATCTCTTCAGGCCTTCCAGAGGCTCCGAATGTTATGGGTGGAAAGGCTGAATTCGCAAAGAAAAGCAATAATAATAATAATATAGAAATAGTAATATATAATTATAATATAATAATAATATAATATAATAATAATAAAATAATAATAATAATAATAATAATAAATAATAATAATAATTCCTACTCCTGTAACCACAGTCACTGAATATTCCTGTTGCATTCTCAGTGGGGATGCACTCCAGACTTGCTGGGCAGTTGTTCTCATCCTGAAGCCCTTTTTCTGCCTCAAAAAGAATCCCAGAAATTGCCTGCTACGTTTTTAATTCCCTCTCCCATTCTGTCAGGATCCAATCACCAGAAAAATACCATGTGAGGCTTTTTAAACAGAGAAATGCGAGGTAGGAGCCCACAGCCACTCATTATTTTCATTCCTTGTCCTAAATAACCTGTCCAAACAAACAAACACCTCCTGGGCTGAGCCTTTCCAGGACAATTTTTAGTCCAGGCTGGATTTTAATACCGAACTCTAACAACAGTGCCCCGTTATTGGCAGTGGCGTGTGAGCCACCAGGGTAAAAATATCCCCGATGTGCACACAGGGGATGGGATTTAAATAGAAATCTCCTTGTGATTTTGGCTGACAGAGTCCTCGGGCAAGGCTGGCTTGGTGCAGAGGCAGAACTGTCCTCAGCACAGCCAGGGGGTCGTGTCCAACCCTCGGATCTGAATGGGAGGGGACAGCAGGGGCAGGAACGGGGCTCTGAGCTCAGTCCTGCGTGGGGGACCCTGACCGTAGACAGCAGAGATGTGTGTGACACCCCAGCAGATGAGAGTTGGGGTTTTTCCAGTATCCCAGAATCCCTGAGGCTGGAAAACCCTCCCAGCCCATGGACCGTGCCGCGATGGGCACGAATCCAGGAGCCTATGCAGGTGAAAGTTTCGGTAGGAAAAATGGAGAAACAGCACTTTTCCAAATGGAGTGGCTTTTAAGAAGGTCTACCAGCGACGGTAAATTCCTGTCGACATGCAGCTTCCTCAGGAGGACCAAACACCCAGCAGAAATAGCAGGATTAATAGGAAAAACTGTTCATGTAGGAAAAATACATTATCCACGTGAGAGCTCTAATGGATTCCAAGTACTTGCGAGGCACTGAAAGATTTTCACCTGATTCTGCGGTAGGGTTTGATGAGACCTAATAGCAGGTAACAACTAGCATGGGAATCCAGATCCTCAAGCAATGCGATAAAAGGTCTGGGAAATGATTTCACTTGGTAAGTGGTCTTTATGGCATAAATTTTATCACTTACCTGGCTCTGGGGAACCATCACTTCCTACTGGAGAGGCTTGCACTGGGAATCCTGTTGTCCTGCTTGACTATCAACAGACGGAACTTCAATTATTGCTGCACCGCTTAAGTTCCTGTCTCTTCCACAGCCTGACAAATGTCCCTCTGCAGTGACAAAATTCCAGGACGAGATCTAACAGGACCAGGACCCCAACATAATTCCTGCTTTCCCTGAGATGGGAAAAGATCCTCAACGATCATCCAGCATGAATGACCTGGCAAGAAAAGCTGGATGGATGACGGGAAATTTAGGAGGGGAGGAGTCCTTGGAAGTTGTAAAGGGGATATGGAACACGTGTGATGCCCCAGGAGCACTGAAGATTCCAGGGGAAAAACGCCGAGGATTGAGAGACAGTGGGTGGAGGGGCGACTTGGACTGATGGATTTGAAAGGGAAAGAGAATACTGCAAACTCTGGTGGAGAATCAAGAATTCCACGTTGGAATCCGGGACAGCTTCCTGATGCTTCTAAAAAAGCAACGAGCACTGTGGGCTTTCTGGCTTATTTAGAGGAGACTCCAAATTTATTCTCACGCACCAGAACCAGCAATATTCCTCGTCGTGCCCAGGCTGCGCCAACCATCCATGGATTTCCATGTCTCCTTCTTCCTTCCTTCCTTTCCTTCTCCCTCCTTCCTTCCTTCTCCTCTTCCTTCCTTCCTTCCTTCCTTCCTTCCTCTCTTCCTTCCTTCCTATTCCTCCTTCTTCCGTTCTCTTTCCCCTTCCTTTCCCTGAATAAGATCCCACTGTTTACCAGAATTCACTTTCATTTTGTAATCACCCCACAACTTTTACCTTTTTAGCTCTGCCAGCTACCATTGGGATTCCCTTTGCTTAACTCTGGGGGATATGGATAAAGTCCCTCAAAGAGGAAAAAGGATTCCCATTGCATTTTTGAGACAAGGTTTGGTTCTTGCTGCTGGCTTCTTTATTCCCTCACAGGTTTTCATTGTCCTGCCCATGGGTGAGAGGGCTGAGGGAAACCCCGATCCCCAGGCTGGCCTTCCAGTTCTATTAAGAGAAAAAAAACCCAAACCAACATGGCAGAGAATTTTCTAGATTCCACCCAACTCATATTACTTTGGAAAGTTAATTGTTGCAGCGCCTCTGTTACTCTCCCTAAGGCCAGCAACTCCATGGGTTACCACAACTCCCAGCGACTTTTATGGCTGAGTGGCAAACACCACCTGGTTTTGGTTGCTCTACAAAGCCCATATTTGGTTTAAGATTCCCTGATTTTTCATCCACTTCTGATATGGTAATCCACCGGCCACCAGGGATTTTTAGAGCGTCACATCGCTTTTGGGCCTTCCCTGCTACATCTCTGAGGGGTTTGCCATGCACTTTGTGTCCCCAGCAGGAGCAGTGCAGGCTTTCTTCACCTCTGGCTGGCTATGCGAGCAGCCCCTCCAGGGCTGGATCCAGTTGTGGCCTGCAGGAGAGCCTGAGGGCTGGAGCGTAGTCAGGGCAGGAGCGAAGCTGGGAGGGTCTGTGCCCCAGAGTGGTCTTGAGGGAGTGGGAAAGGTGAGCTCTGGAGCAAAGAGGCTCGGGGGACCTTGTGGCTCTGCACAACTCGCCCTGACCTAGGAGGGAGCAGCCGGGGGGTCGCTCGCTCCAGGGAACAGGGACAGAGGGAGAGGATCGGCCTCAGGCTGGCCAGGGGAGGCTTCTAGGTGGACACCAGGAGAATTTGCCATGGAAGTGCTCAGGCCGTTGGCAGGGGTGCCCAGGGGCTTGGTCATGTCCCATTCCCTGAGGTGTCCCAGAGAATGGTGGAGGTGGCACTGAGTTCTGGGCTTGGACAAGCTGGCATCGGCACAGCTGGGAT
>CM019214.1:17574234-17601554 GCA_009741485.1 Malurus cyaneus samueli
CTCATCTGTCTCTGTGAGGAGCTGAGCCCCAGCTCTGGATATTCTCTGCGCGTGAGCTGGGATTCCAGTGCTGTGCCATCGAGTGCTCGATCCAAATTGGAGAGGTTCCTACCTGGCCAAAGCAACCCAAACATCCAAATTCCAAATCACTGAATGATTGTGGGTGCTGAAGGCAAAGAGCCTGGGCTGTGAGGGATCCCAAATGTGGGCTGATTTTGCCAACCCATGACTCAGAATGATCAAATTCCGCATTCGTTGAAATACAAACAGGGTTCTCACAGCTCAGGGTCACCTGAAGAATTTAACCCCAGAAAGGAGGTCTCAACCCTCTCATCAAACCCAGAATTCTCTTAAACCGGATCTTAAAATGCCTTTTTTTGTGCTTTATTCAGGTTTAATTTTGATATAACATTCCCCTTATTGTTGAGAATACCAGAATTCAAAAGCACAGGCATCAGGAGTGGGTTGTGGAGTGATGTGTCACTTGTGACCCCACTTATCAGGGGCCCACAGCACTGGGGAGGAGATTTGCTCCCATTCCTGACTCCAAAGGCTCCATCTCAGCCCGTGCCTGGCCCAGCACAGAGCTGTTTGTTTGACCTCCAGCTCTACCTAAACATCCTGATAAACGAGAGGGAGCCTGATTGGGTATAAAAATATCTGGGGCACTTTTGTCAGGGAAGCAGGAGGGGATTTAATCTCATCCAGAGACACATTTTTCCATAAATCAGGACAGCGGGACGTCCCTTGGCTTTTCTCTTGGAGCACCCCAGAGGATGCAGGTCCCTGCTCCAGTTGGAATCACTGCTCTAAATCCCATTTCCTATTTGCAGGGGCAATTAAAGAAGCAAATGTTTATTTTCCTTTGGATCCAATACCTATATATAATATATATATATATATATATATTGTATATATATGTCAACACTCCATGGGATTCAAAATGGGACTCCGGTTTCACCAGGTGTAGCTGAAATTATGAAACAATGCACATATAAAAAACAAATCTATGAAACCTATAAAAAATAAACTATAAACCAAAGAGGCCATGAAGAAATGGCCAAATAAGAAGAAGTGATGCTCTGACCCCATAAATTACAGGTATTTTGCTTTTTTGGCTGTAATGATGGGTAAATTTCTGTCTGGAATTCCCTAAGGTTTAACCAGGTGCTTAAACCTGTCCTTTGACAAGGGGCAATGATTTAAAAATGACATAGAAGGGAATTAAGATGGAAATTGGGAAGAATTGTTCCCATGGGAGGGTGGGCAGGCCCGGCACAGGGTGCCAGAGAATCTGTGGCTGCCCCTGGATCCTGGCATGCCCAAGGCAGGTTTCCAGTGACAGGACCACCATGGATTCCATCAGTTCAAAGGAAAATGTGGATTTGCTGAACCTCTTTCAGGAAAACAAAGGGAAGTGTAAATCTCCAAGGTGTGTTATCTGTGTTTAAATCAGCGGGAGTGAGGCACCAAAGCAGCTTTGGGAATGTGGGTGACTTGTCCTGTGGGATTGAAACTCCCATAATGGGCAGTGGAGATGGGGAAGGGCTGGAGAGGGCTCATAGAGAATCCAAAATCCCTGGGGGTGGAAAACCCTCCAGCCCTATGCAGTCCAGCTGTGCCCGATGCCCACCTTGTCCCCAGCCCAGGGCACTCAGTGCCACCTCCAGGTGCCACCTCCAGGGATGGGGACTCCCAAGCTCCTGGGCAGCCCTGCCAAGGCCTGAGCACCCTTTCATGGGCAAATTCCTCCTGGTGTCCCTGGCCTCCCCTGGCCCAGCCTGGGCTGTTCCCTCTCCTCCTGTCCCTGTTCCCGGGAGCAGAGCCGATCCCCCCGGCTGCTCCCCTCCGTCAGGGATTGTGCAGAGCTACAAGTCCCCCCGGATCCCCTTTTTGGAAGAATCAAAGATCCTCCCCTGGAAGGGCGGCTGGAGGGGGACATTCCCTGCTGGGAATACCGGAGGGAAGCACGGGAATAACTCCCGGGTCAGTCAGTGCTCGTGGACAGATCCTCGCACACAGCCGGGGTCACTCCAGAGGCGATCCCGGAGCTCGGCCGGTTCCTGATTTCACCACAGGGATGCACTCGGTCCGTTCTCTAAACCCAGCTGAGTTAGCAGGAGGCCGAGTGCGGAACGGGAACCCCATTTTCCTCTGGAAATTCGCTGGGATTCGGCACCCAAAAGCCCGGCCCCTGCTGTCCCTCTGAGCTGGCACCTGCGGTCACTGTCCCCAGCATGGCAATGCGGGATCGGGCTGGCGATCCGGGGAGCCGCCACAGCGTGTCCCCACAGAGCTGCGCTTCCATCGCTCCATTCCTTCCCTTCCAGCGGGGCTCCTCTGCACGGCCAGGAACAGCCCCAGCCCCTCCGGGCCCGGCTGCAGGGGCACGGCCGGCCGGAGAGTGACACTGACCGGGCCACAGAGCGATACTGACCGGGCACAGAGCCATCCTGAGTGGGCACACAGTGATACTGACCGGGCACAGTTGGCCGGAGAGTGACACTGACCGGGCCACAGAGCCATCCTGAGCGGGCACACAGTGATCCTGACCGGGCACAGCTGGCCGGAGAGTGACACTGAGCGGGCACAGAGCGATACTGACCGGGCACAGAGCCATCCTGAGCGGGCACACAGTGATCCTGACCGGGCACAGTTGGCCGGAGAGTGACACTGACCGGGCACAGAGCGATACTGACCGGGCACAGAGCCATCCTGAGCGGGCACACAGTGATACTGACCGGGCACAGTTGGCCGTGGCCGGAGAGTGACACTGACGGGGCACAGAGCAATACTGACCGGGCACGGCTGGTCAGAGAGCCATATTGACCGGGCACAGAGCCATCCTGAGTGGGCACAGAGCGATACTGACCGGGCACAGCTGGCGGGAGAGCAATACTGACCTTCAGCTCAGACTAACCCACCAGGCCAGACTGGCCAGACTGGCCAGAGAGCCGTCCTGACCTTGAGCTGGGACTGACCTACCCTGGTCAGAGAGCCATCCTGACCTTCAGCCAGGACCAACACACCAGGCCAGGCTGGGCAGGGAGCCATTCTGACCCACCCAACCGGGCTGGCCAGAGAACCATCCTGATCTTGAGCTCAGACTGACCCACTGGGCCAGGCTGGCTGGAGAATCTCTCTGACCTTGAGTTGGCCATATTCACCTGGCCAGGCTCTCAGGGCGAGCACGGAGCCGGAAAAACCCCACAAAGAGCCCAGCAGAGAAAGCCCGACAGCAGGGAAAGGTCACAATTCAAGGTCTGCTGCTCATTAGTGAGGAATAACACCCGGAGCCGGCCTCATTTGCATAATGAGTTTCGTCTGAGTCCGACATGTCCCAAGGCCAGGGGCTGGCACAGAGTAGGTTGGATGGGATATAGGGAGAAATCCTTCCCTGGGAGGGTGGGGGGCCCTAGCACAGGGTGCCGAGAGAAGCTGTGACTGTCCTGGATCCCTGGAGCTGTTGCCTGCAGGTGTTTCTCATGGAGAGGAGATGCAGCAGCTGTGGGGTACAGGGAGGTCACTGGCCAGACTGGGCGAAGCAAATTGAGAAAAAATGGGGGAAAAAAAATTAAGTTTTCTATGAGACCAGAAGGAAGGAGATATTTGAGACAGGGAGAGAGACTTGTGTCTCAACTATGGAGACTTTCAGGAAGGCCAGGGACAGGAAAAAACCTCCTGAAGGACTGAGAAAGGGGCTCAACCTGGAGCAAAGAGGCTCTGGGGGGACTTGTGGCTCTGCAACAACTCCGACAGGAGGGGCAGCCGGGGGATCGGGTCCTTCCCAGGGAACAGGGACAGGAGGAAGGGAACGGCCTCAGGCTGGGCCAGGGGAGGCTCAGGGTGGACACCAGGAGGAATTTGCCCATGGAAAGGGTGCTCAGGCCTTGGCAGGGGCTGCCCAGGGAGCTTTGGAGTCCCCATCCCTGGAGGTGTCCCAGGAAGGGCTGGAGGTGGCACTGAGTGTTCTGGGCTGGGGACAAGGTGGGGACAGGGAACAGCTGGGAATCCATGAGCTGGGAGGGCTTTTCCAATACCAGGCATTCTGGGATTGTGGGGTCTGTGTTGGCGAGGCCGTGGAGTTGATGAGGTGGAGCCAACACTGCTGAGGTCAGGGGACACCTCCAGCAGTGCCACGACAGAGATGGGGCACAGATGTCACACAGATGGCACTGCCAGTGCTCAGCAGCACTGAGACCTTTGCCGGTGGAAGGAAGGAGGCTCCAGAGCTCCAGGAGCGTTTGGACAGCGCTCCCAGGGATGCACAGGCGGGATTGCTGGGGGGGCTGGGCAGGACAGGGGTGGCACTGGGTGATCCTGGGGGTCCCTTCCCTCAGGATATTCCATGATACTTTGATCTCTTCCAGGCACCTAGGACACCCTTGGCAGGAGCTCTGGATGGGGCTGAAGTCATTTGGGTGGTCACACAGAAAACACTTGGCAGGAGTGACAGGAGGGGACCTTCCGGGAGGGACAGGGATTGGGGTGGCCTGAGAGGCCCAGGCACAACCAAACCTCTGTGAGTGATTCAGAGAGCACTGCAGGACAGCACCCACCCAGAAAGAGGGAGCTGTTTTCCCACATCCTGGGTGGTGGGAACAGGGAATGTTCCATATAGTACACGGCCCTGCCAAGCTCCCTGGTGGCACTGCCACAGGGGACACGTGGCACAGCCCCCAGCAGCCGCCCTGGACCATGGTGTGGGATCCCGGGGTAAGGCAGGTGGGAGGTGCCCTCAGGGGTGTCTGCTTTGGTCTCGACTCACGACCAAGGGCAGGGCTGGGGTGGACTGAACACCCTGGGATTGGGGAGAACTGCCAAACCTACAAATTTCCTGCAGGGAGACCGATGGGGTGCTCTGCTCCTTCCCAGAGCTGCTCCAAGCCTTGCACACTCAGACAGGGATCCCTGGGTTGGTTCATCCTCTGCTGCTGCTCTGGAATCCTGCTGGAATGAGCCACCCTCGCTGGGGACAGTGGCCATGGGACCCTCTTCTGTCCAAGGTCACCCATCAGTGACAACTTCCTGTGGGGCTACAGCTTCTCACCACTCCCACTGCCATTAATCCCCGAGGAGTTGCTAATTATTGGTCATTAATGAAGGTGACCTAGAAGTGTCTTCCTGTCGCTGTTGGCTAGACAGCAACACGAAAAATGGATACAAGATACATATATACATACAGAAGAAGAAGTACTTATTGTGGGACAAGCTTCTTTTACCTACTTTAAAACTAGTGTACATTTGTGTCAAACATACATTGTTAAGAGACAGCTGTTAATTACTCATCAGTATATGATTGGTGGTTTGCAAAAGCTGCAGTATTGGTAATGTTTATAATTGTCGCTACCTGCATTATCGTTTTACATTCTAATCTTCCTTCCCAGAGATAGCTAAAGATGTAGTATTTTTCTTCTATACAAGCTGTCAGCACTCCCTTTAGTTTTTCAAAACTCAATCATAAACAATAATTAGCTGAGTCTGAAAACTAACAAAGTCTGAACGCCGGCTCCCAGCCTCTACATCTTCTCAGCAGGACAACCATGGAAGGGTCCAGGCCAGGTTGGACACTGGGGCTTGGAGCAGCCTGGGACAGTGGAAAGTGCTGGGACAATTGGATGGGATTTAAGGTCCCTTCCAACCCAAACCAGTGGGGATTCCATGATTCCATGGCAGGATAATTGTCCCTCTGAGCCAGGCTCCATGGAGGATTCCTCAGCTTCTCTTCCAGCTCCAAGCCCCCCCCCCCCAAACATCAGGCAGAGGTTTTAATGGAAAAAGAAAAAGCAACGGCACTAGGAAGACTCCAGCTCTTTGAATCCACTCAGTTCTCCTGGTTACCTGGACAAACAACACCCTGACACACAAACTCATGAAACACATTTCAATAAATGATCAGAAATTTCACTTTAGCGTTTCCAAACCCTTGGGGGTAACTCATCTCCTGGGTTTGTGCTTACACAGGGAAAAAGGGCCAGGAATGAGTTGGGGTGACTGCCTGGTTGGGCTGTTGGTCACAAACTGTCCCTGCAGACACCAGGATGAGTCCAACAGCTCCAGCTGTGCTGTCAAATCTCAACCATCAGCAGATTTGCCTTTCTCAGAAATGTGGTTGCACAGTTTTCTCCCCAAGCTGGGAAAAAAAAAAATAAAGTGGGGTTTTTCCACTCTGCCATAAAGCAAAAGCGGCATCTTGGCTCCAGCTTTCACTCACCCAGGCAAATTTCACCTCCAGGCAAACACCACCCATGGAAAACTCCATGTCCAAAGGTGAGTGTTTGGAAAGTTAGGGGAGTGTGAAAAATGGGGGCCAGAGTGGAAACTATTCCTGCAGGAGTAGGCAAAGGATTGGATTCCCATCTTAGAATTCCTCCTGCCGCAGCGCTCCCAGCCAAGGCTGGAGCACACCGAGGGCAAGCGCAGCCAACAATGAGCTGACCAAAATTTAATGTTATTGCACAGAGCATAGTTGAGGTGAGGGGAGTTATGTGGGATGGAAGCTGAGGTTAAGGGAACACAAAGGAGAAGGAATTTGGGCACTCTGGGGGATGCGCAGGGATTATTTTTCCTTCGCATCTGGTGCAAATTGAGATTGCCAGGCACAAAATGCGTGCCCCGGGCCAAGCCAGTGGTTGGGCTTAAAAACAGGGCAATTGTCTTCGAAAACTTAAATATTGTTTCTCTAGGATTTGTGGTGGGGTAGCCTCGAGCTGTTCCACAGGGAATGGCTGGGAGTGCAGGGAGAGGTGAAATGACCCTGCTGAGGCCAGGCTGGAAGACTGCAAAGAAAGATCCAGGACCTCCGAGTTGAGGTCCCTGAGCAGACTCACGGAGGTGGCACTTCCAAAAAAAGGTGTTGGTTGAGGAGGAGCGAGGTTGAGGAGCTTCCCATTCCACCTTTCCTGCACTCTGCTCTTTTTCCTCTTTGATTTTGTGGCTTTTTTTTTAAACTCTGCAATTTCTCAGTTTTTCCTTCCTTCACCGAGGGGCACAGGGAGGCTGGGGAAAGGCTGTAGGGATCCAAAGTGCCAAAGTGCTGTTCCACATCACAATCCCAAAATCTGAGGTGGAAAAGCCTCCCAGCCCATGGAGTCCCAGCTGTTGCCCGATGCTCACCTTGTCCCCAGCCAGAGCACTCAGTGCCACCTCCAGCCCTTCCTGGGACACCTCCAGGGTGGGGACTCCAGAGCTCCCTGGCAGCCCTGCCAAGGCTGGCACCCTTTCCATGGGCAAATTCTCCTGGTGTCCACCCTGAGCCTCCCCTGGTCCAGCCTGAGGCCGTTCCCTCTCCTCCTGTCCCTTCCTGGGAAGGTCCAGAGCTCTTTCTCCAGGCTGAGCCCTTTCCCAGCTCCCTCAGCCACTCCTGGGGCTTCAGCCCCTTCTCAGCTCCTTCTCCCAACCACAGAATTCCGGCTGTGCTGGTAATGAGCAAAGGTGGAGAAAATTCTGGGAGCCATGAACACATCTTTTATTTACCTTGTGGAAATCTCAACTGTCCTGGAGCCAAAATTCACAATTTTCCTCCCCCTTTCCCACTGTTTTTTTTATACTTCCACAGCTGGCCAATCACCATTTCAAATATCCCATTTCCAAGATGTGGCAGTGGCTGTGGAAGTTCACTGCTGCATTTGGGATCATCTCAATTTACCCCAATGTGATTTAAAGTCCTTTTTGTGCTCTATCAATGGGTTTCCATTAAATCACCCACAATATTCCTTTAATCCCAGGTCAATGTTTGGCTGCCAGTGCCTATATTTAAATATGATTAGAGGAACTCTGCCTCCCGATGAAGCAATCCATATAAAGCAAACTCATTGTAATTTAATTTCTTTTTTGAACTGGAGGCAGAGTTTGAGATCCACATTTATTTCGTGGAACTGAGGGGTGGGGAATGGGATTTGATTACAAGAACAAATATAAGATCATCTGATTGAAAAATTAATAGCTTCCCTTATCCGACTTTAATCTGTTTAAATAACTTTAGGAAAGGCTCAAGGCCTGGAGTATTTGACTGTTCCATAGTAAAGCAGGCAAACAGCTCAGCAGAGTTCCCGCTGGAAAATCCTTGACTGATTTTCTCCAGGAAAACTGAATATTTAGGGTTTCAAACAATACCTTGATGCAGCTTTTTTTTCTTTCTTTTTTTTTTTTTTTTTTTTTTTACATATTTGGACAAGCTGAGGATTTATTGGGATTTTTCCTATTGGAAAAAAAAAAAGAGGTATATTTGAGTGTTTGTCATAACAAAGATCAGGCTCCAGAGTTAACTGGTGTTTGATATCCTGGATAAATCCACAATGGGAATTGGACAAAGCCATGACCAAATCCCAGAAAACAGATCCCAAGGGGTCAATTCCATTTGGGAGGAAAGGTATTTCCAGGGAAGTTTAAATGATATAACTCTGATAAATCCAGTGAAAAATATAAAGCATGTTTCCCCTAAATGCAATTTGTGCAGAACCTTTGTGTTGCCATGGAAAAAACCTCTCCAATATATCAGTCAAACCATGGAATTGTAGAATTCCAGAATGGTTTGGATGGAAGGAAATCAAGGTCGTCCAGTGCCACCCCTGCCATGGCAGGGACACCTCCCACTGTCCCAGGCTGCTCCCAGCCCCAATGTCCAGCTGGCCTTGGTCATTTCCCTGGGTGATCCCAGTGTGGCAGCAGGGAACGATTTGGGATTGTGCCCCTGTGCCCCATTGTCAGGTGAGACCCCACCTGCAGAGCTGTTCCAGCCCTGGGGCCCAGCACAGGAAGGATGTGGAGCTGTGGAGAGAGCCCAGAGGAGGCAGCAGGATGGTCAGAGGGATGGAGCAGCTGTGCTTGGAGGAAAGGCTGGGAGAGCTGGGATTGTTCAGCCTGGACAGGAAAGCTTTGGGCTGAGCTCATGTGGCCTTGCAGGCCTGAAGGAAGCCACAGGAACCATGGAGAGAGACAATTTGCAAGGGCGTGCAGGGACAGGAGCCAGGGAATGGCTTCCCAGTGCCAGAGGGCAGGGCCGATGGGATATTGGGCAGGATTGTTCCCTGGGAGGGGGCAGGCCCTGGCACAGGGTGCCCAGAGAAGCTGTGGCTGCCCCTGGATCCCTTTGAGTGCCCAGGCAAGGCTGGAACTGGGGCTGGGAGCAGGCCTGGGCAGTGGGAGGTGTCCCTGCCATGGCTGGGGTGGCACTGGATGGGCTTTGGGTCCCTTCATCCCAAACCATTCCCTGATTTGGCATCAGGCTGTCCCCTGTAATGAGATCCTTCTCCATGGGAATTTCTCTTTGTTCCCAAAGGAGAACCCTGACACAATCCAGGCCAGTGCTGCAGTTGTTACAGAGCCCCTCTGCCACTTTTTTAGATATTTATTCGCACTCAGATCACCTCTTTTGGCTCTGGCACTGTAACTGCAGCAGTGAAAGGATTTCTGTCCCTACAGCCACATCCCTGATCAGCCAGGCCTGGCTGCTTCTATCCTGCTGATGTGCAATCCCTCTCTCTTCCCTGGCTTCTCCTCAAATGAACAGCCGGAAATCCATCCAAACCCTCCACTGCTGTTATTATCTACTTGCAAGGAACTCCTTTTTTATGTTTTTTTTCTTTAGGAATATTGCAAGAGCTTTCCAAGCCTTTACCATGAAGGAATATTCCCCCCTACCTGTTGGCCCAACAGCTGCTGCCTCGGATTCCTGCTCTTTTCCTTGGGCTCCCCATTCTCCTGGAGAATGGCTGGCTGCTGCTGACATTTGTATTGTGCCTGGCTTTATTAATTCATCAAATGCCAAGGATCTGGTTCCTCATTCTGCCAGAGCAGCTGCTTCCCATCAGCTGTTGTTACAATTGGCTCGAAAATCCTCCCAGGAGGGGCCCAGAACTCTGCTTTGTCAGATCTGCAGTAATTTGTGCAAGATGGGGCCTGTGTGGAAATCCACATTTCTGAGCTGCGAGGATCAAGATGCTCATCCCATTGTTGGGACCAAGAAGGGACTTCCAGTAGAACCGACCCAGCACTGACAATTCCCAATTTCCACCCCCTTCCTACTGCACAGCCTGAAATCCTCTGGCTCTCAGGCCAGAGTTTCATCTATTTTTTTTTTAAAGAGAGGAAAAAAATCTGTTCAGATTAGAACAGAACAACCCAAGCGATTCAGAAAATCCCTGTGATGCTCCTCAGACTTGGGTAACTCCAGGAACATTTCCTTCAAATCCTCACATTTGGCATCTGCCAGAGAGGAATGTGTGGTTTGCCTCGATAGGAGAATTCTGGGAATGAACATTCAAACATTTTCTGCTTTGTCATCTGTAACTGTCCAGGCTGCTTTAGCAGGCAGTGTGTGAGTATAACACTCAGGCAGTTTTTACTGCTGGTTCTTTCATTCTACCCGCACTTTTTGTTACCTTTTTGGGCTCAGGAATTACATCCAATGTCATTTGGAACCCACTGGCGGGTCCTGCACAGTGGCAAACGCCCAGACCCTGAGGAGAAACTCAACATTTCCTTCACAAAAACTCTGCCTTGGTGCTTTTTGTTTCCTCAGCACCTCCTCACCTGTACAATAATTGTGTACAAAGCAATTTGAGCTCTTGGACAGAGACAGGACAAGGGGGGTGGCTTCTGAGTGGAACAGGGCAGGGTTAGGTGGATGTTGGGAAGGAATTCTGCGAGGCTGCTCGGAGAGATTCAAAGTGTCCAAGGCCAGGGTGAACAGTGGAAGCTGTCACTGCCCTGCATGAGCTTTAAGGTCCCTCCCAACCCAAACCAGCTGGAGTTCCATGGTCACCCCTGGGGAAGATCTTCCTGCTGGGCACACACGGGCAGCTCGTTAAGGAATTGAAGGAGCTCATCCCTCCTCTCTGTACCTGCAGCAGCTCCTCCAGCCCACCCTTTTCCCAGCTTTTGTCCTGGCAGTGTCCTGGAGCTCCAGTGTCCAATTCGGGGTGTCCTGAGCAGCCCCAGGGAGCAAGGAGCACCTTTAACTCTGCTCAAGGAACACATTTAACACTGCTCAAGGAACACCTTTAACTGTGCTCAAGGAACACCTTTAACTGCTCAAAGAGCACCTTTAGCTGCCCGGTGGGAACACCTTTAACTGTGCTCAAGGAACAATTTTAACTCTGCTCAAGGAACACCTTTAACACCGCTCAAGGATCACCTCTAACTCTGCTCAAGGATCACCTTTAACTCTGCTCAAGGAGCACCTTTAACTGCCCGGTGGGAACACCTTTAACTATGCTCAAGGAACAATTTTAACTCTGCTCAAGGATTACCTTTAACTCTGCTCAAGGAATACCTTTAACTCTGCTCACAGCGGGCACCTCTGGCCACAGCTGCCCGGTGGGAACAGGCTGGCAGGGGAAGCAGAGGCAGCCCGTGGTCACAGCACAGGATCCGTTTCTATTCCTGGAATTGCTGCACATTTCCTGTGTGGCTTCGGACGGCTCACGGCAGCCAAAGCTCTGGGAGCTGGGGCCAAATCGCGGCCGCTCAGCAGCCCCAACATCAGGTGTGGGTTTGTTTGTTTGTTTGTTTGCTTGGCCAAGAATGGATTGGGAGCCTGATTCCTGACATCCATGGGGTTTTGGAAATCTTTGGTCCATATGTCTTTGGTCCCACAGATCTGTGGAATTCCAGGAGAGCGCTGTGTTCCCTGGATGTCAGGCCAGTTATTTCCATGTGGATTTTGGTGTGTTTAGCTCACAAGGCTGATCAGGTGGGCACTCATCTCCTCGAGCCAAACACTTCCCCCTGTGGATGCAGAAGACGAGGAGCACAGTTCCATCTCTTCAGGCCTTCCAGAGGCTCCGAATGTTATGGGTGGAAAGGCTGAATCGCAAAGAAAAGCAATAATAATAATAGTAATAATAGAAATATAATATAATAATAATAATAATATAATAATATAATATAATAATATATAATAATATAATAATAATAATAATAATATAATAATAATTCCTACTCCTGTTAATCCACAGTCACTGAATATTCCTGTTGCATTCTCAGTGGGGATGCACTCCAGACTTGCTGGGCAGTTGTTCTCATCCTGAAGCCCTTTTTCTGCCTCAAAAAGAATCCCAGAAATTGCCTGCTACGTTTTTAATTCCCTCTCCCATTCTGTCAGGATCCAATCACCAGAAAAATACCATGTGAGGCTTTTTAAACAGAGAAATGCGAGGTAGGAGCCCACAGCCACTCATTATTTTCATTCCTCGTCCTAAATAACCTGTCCAAACAAACAAACACCTCCTGGGCTGAGCCTTTCCAGGACAATTTTTAGTCCAGGCTGGATTTTAATACCGAACTCGTAACAACAGTGCCCCGTTATTGGCAGTGGCGTGTGAGCCACCAGGGTAAAAATATCCCCGATGTGCACACAGGGGATGGGATTTAAATAGAAATCTCCTTGTGATTTTGGCTGACAGAGTCCTCGGGCAAGGCTGGCTTGGTGCAGAGGCAGAACTGTCCTCAGCACAGCCAGGGGGTCGTGTCCAACCCTCGGATCTGAATGGGAGGGGACAGCAGGGGCAGGAACGGGGCTCTGAGCTCAGTCCTGCGTGGGGGACCCTGACCGTAGACAGCAGAGATGTGTGTGACACCCCAGCAGATGAGAGTTGGGGTTTTTCCAGTATCCCAGAATCCCTGAGGCTGGAAAAGCCCTCCCAGCCCATGGAGTCCCAGCTGTGCCTGATGCCCACCTTGTCCCCAGCCAGAGCACTCAGTGCCACCTCAGCCCTTCCTGGGACACTCCAGGGATGGGGACTCCAAAGCCCTGGGCAGCCCCTGCCAAGCCTGACACCCTTTCCATGCAGAAATTCCTCCTGGTGTCCACCCTGAGCCTCCCCTGGCCCAGCCTGAGGCCGTTCCTCTCTCCTGTCCCTGTTCCTGGAGCAGAGCCCGACCCCCCGGCTGCCCCTCCTGTCAGGGAGTTGTGCAGAACCACAAGGTCCCCCGGAGCCCTTTTGCTCCAGGCTCAGCCCCTTTCCCAGCTCCCTCAGCCACTCCTGGGGCTCCAGACCCTTCCCAGCTCCGTTCCCTGCCCTGGACACCTCCAGCCCCCAGGGCTCTCCTGCAGGACCACAACTGGAGCCAGCCCTGGAGGGGCCTCTCGTGCCCAGCCCAGAGGGACAAACCCTGCCCTGCTCCTGCTGGGGACACAAAGTGCTGCAAACCCCTCAGAGATGTAGCAAGCGGGAGGCCCAAAAGCATGTGACGGCTCTAAAAATCCTGGTGGCCGGTGAGATTCCATAGCAAAGTGGATTAAAAATCCAAGGGAATCTTTAAACCAAATATTGGCTTTTGTAGAGCAACAAAACCAGGGTGGTGTTTGCACTCAGCCATAAAAGTCGCTGTGGTTGTGTAATCCCATGGAGTTGTGGCCTTGGGAGGAGTTACAAGGCAGCTGCAGCAAATTAACTTTTCAAAAGTTATTATGGATTGGGTGGAATCTAGAAAATTCTCCCATGTTGGTTTGGGTTTTTTTTCTTTAATAGAACTGGAAAAGGCACAGCTAGGGATGAGGTTTCACCTCCAGCCTCTCACCCTGGGCAGGCACAAACCTGAAACCTGTGAGGGGAAATAAAAACCAGCAGCAAAACCAAACATCCTTCTCTCAAAAATGCATGGGAATCTTTTTTCCTCTTTGAGGGACTTCATCCATATCCCCCAGAGTTCAGGCAAAGGAATCCCAATGGGGAGCTGGCAGAGCCTCAAAAAGGTAAAAAGTTGTGGGGTGATACCAAATGAGTGAATTCTGGTAAAACAGTTGGGGATCTTCATTCCAGGGAAAGGGAAGGGGAAAGGAGGGAGGAAGGAAGGAAGGAAGGAAGGAAGGAAGGAAGGAAGGAAGGAAGGAAGGAAGGAAGGAAGGAAGGAAGGAAGGAAGGAAGGAAATCCATGGGATGGTTGCCGCAGCTGGCACGAGGAAATATTCTGGGTTCTGTGCTGAGAAATAAATTTGGAGTCTCCTCTAAAAATCAAGCGCAGAAAGCCACCAGTGCTCTGCCTTTTTTAGAAGCAATCATGGGAAGCTGTCCCGGATTCCCAACATTCTCCCAGGTTTCAGTTTCTCTTTCCCTTCAAATCCATTTCCAAATGCCCCTCACCAGTTGTCTCCTCAATCCTCGGGTTTTTTCCCCTGGGATCTTCAGTTCCTGGGCGCACCACCATTTCCCATATCCCCTTTCACACTTCCAGGTCTCCTTCCCCTCCCTCAATTTCCCTCATCCCATCCCACTTTTCTTCCAGGTCACTTCACTGCCTGGATGATCTTGAGGATCTTTTCCCATCTCAGGGAAAGCAGGGAATTGTGTTTGGGGTCCTGTCTGTAGATCCTCTCCTGGAATTTGTCACTGCAGAGGGACATTTGTCATGGCTGTGACAAGGCAGGGATTAAAGCTGTGCAGCAGATATTGAAGTTCAGTCTGTTTTTCAAGCAGGACAAGCAGGATCTCCAGTGCAGCTCTTCCAGTAGGAGTGATGGTTCCCACAAGTCCAGTAAGGATAAAATCTTTCCATAAAGACCCTTCCCAAAGTGAAATCATTTCCCAGACCCTTTATCCCATTGCTTGGATCTGGATTCCATGTAGTGTTCCCTGGCTTTAGGTCTCATCCAAACCCTACCCAGAATCAGTGAAAATCTTTTCAGTGCCTCCAAGGTACTTGGGATTCCATTAGAGCTGAGTACGGGATAATTTTATTTTCCCTACATGAACAGTCTTGTTCCTGCTTATCCCTGCATATTTCTGCTGGGTGTTGGATCCTCCTGAGGAGAGCTGCATGTGAACAGGAATTTCACCCTCCTGTACCCCTTCCTTAAAGCCCACTCATTATTTTTGGAAAGTGCCTGGTTCCTCCCATTCTTTTCCTACCAAACTTTCACTCCTGGATTCGTGCCCCATGCAGTGGCAGGATTTATCTTCGGAGCCAGAAGACAGGGAAGAGTTTTCATGCTTCTTGCTGCCATGAATGAAGGATTTTAAAAATGCCACCCTTCACTCCTGGCGCTGAGAGGCCCAAAGCTGCTGCTCTTCCAGGTGAAATGTTCACTGTCGCTGTGGGAATGCTGTGCATCCACCAGGAACAAAGCTGGCTCGTCTCCATGAAACATTCATGGCATTGCAGCAGGAAGCTCGTGCTTTGTGTGCTGGGTTTGTTCCCTCTGGCTTCCAGAGAAAAAGATCAGAAGAGAAGGAAAACAGTTCAGGCTGCAGCAGAAGCAGGTTTTAGTCATGAGCACCAGCTCCTTGGAAACCTGTCCCTAAATGGGAAAAATTACAAAATTGTAGGATCTTCATAGCCACATCTCAGCCCAGGGCGAATCCGAGCTGCTCCAGTAGAATCACGGAGGGTCTGGTTATGGAATTCCTAAATCCAGATGTGCCCCAGGCCATTTTAGTGAATACCTGTACATGGGTCACTGTTTTCCAGGTGATTTTGGGCTGTCCAGTGCCTGAATGGATCAGAAAATCCTGAATGACTTCAGTGGCAGCAGAAAATTGCTCTTTGCCCAGAGAAGCTGTGGCTGCCCCTGGATCCCTGGCAGTGCCTAAGACCAGGCTGGACACTGGGGCTGGGAACAGTCTGGGACAGTGGGAGGTATCCCTGCCTTGGCAGGGTGTTGGAATGGGATGGTTTTTAAGATCCCTTCCAATCCAAACCATTCCCTGATTCTTAGGCACATTTTCTGTTTGAAAAACCAGAATTCTTCCAGAAGAACCTCTGGATGTCTCCAGGGAAAATCCCCAACCTTTCCAAGGTGACCTTGATATTCCTGAGGGATCTCTGTGCATAGTTCTCTGCTTGTCATGACTGCTAAAAAAAAACCCATTAAAAAAAACAGTTTTAGAGCAAGAAAACAGCTTGAAAGGAGTAAATGTTGGAGCAGAACCCCATCTAAAGCACGTCCTGCCAGCTCCAAAAGTTCCTTCCCCTGGGTCACTTTCCTGCAGAATCAGAGGAGCAGGAGCTGAGATAACAGCCACTCATCCCCTACATTCCCCCTCAATCCCAAATCTTGTCTCCCTGTTTCCCAAAGCTCATGGAGCAGCCAAGCCACTCACATCCCTGCCAAAGGCCACTGCCCACTCCTTGCAGGAGACCCGGAGGCGGCAGTGACGCAGCTGCCCTGAACAATGGCTCCTTCTCCTCCTTGGATGCGGCTCAGGAACCATCCCAGACGTCTTTTCTTCCCTCTCCATCTGCACACAGTCATCAGTGCTGGCAAGGACAGCGGGGAGCGTGATAAATCAGCGCTGATCCCGCTCCAGCCTCTCCTGGAATTTGTCACTGCAGAGGGACATTTGTCATGGCTGTGACAGGGCAGGGATTGAAACCGTGCTGCAGATACTGAAGTTCAGTCTGTTTTTCAAGCAGGACAAGCAGGATCTGCAGTGCAGCTCTTCCAGGAGCTGTTCCAGCCCGGGAGGGATGGCAGCTGGCTTGGAATGAGTCTCTTCCAGGGTGTCCATCACCCACAGAACAAACCAGCAAAATAGGGAGAGCAGATTATGGAATCACAGAAGGGTTTGGGTTTGGGCTGGAGATCATCTCATTCCACCCCTGTCATGGACTGGGACACCTTCCATTATCCCAGCCTGTTCCATCCTTGGAATGTCCCAGGCCAGGCTGGACATTGGGACTTCGAGCAGCCTGGGGCAGTGGGGGTGTCCCTGCCCACGGCAGGAGTGGCTCTGGATGGGCTTTTACTCCCTCCCAACCCAATTCCTTCTGTGATTCCATGATCTCCCGGTTCCCTTGACCTTGCAGGATAATTAGAATCTCATCCTGCTGCATCATTCCCCGCTGGGAAATGCCTGGATTTGTGATTACTGTCACCCATGGGATGTCATTGCTTCCTGTCAAACCGTGTTGCCTGAGAAACTCCGGCTCCAGGTTTCTGTCTCGTTGTGGTGGGAACAGCAAAAAAATCAGCTCTGGTCCGGAGATTTTATGGACAGTGACGGGAGACAATAAATGGATGCAGAACAGGGATGGCAGGGTTTCAGGATTTCAGGAGAAAATGCTGCAGAGCAGAGCTGGCAGCAGTTAGAGCTCATGTCAGCTGTGGAAGAAAACAGGGAAAGGGGAGTCTGGAAACAAAGAATCCTGGACTGGTTTGGGCTGGGATGGACCTTAAAGCCCTGCCAGTCCCACCCTATCCCACTGTCCCAGGCTGCTCCCAGTCCCAATGTCCAGCCTGGCCTTGGGCACTCAAAGGGATCCAGGGGCAGCCACAGCTTCTCTGGGCACCCTGTGCCAGGGCCTGCCCACCCTCCCAGGGAACAATTCCTGCCCAATATCCCATCTGGCCCTGCCCTCTGGCACTGGGAACCATTCCCTGGTCTTGTCTCTCTGCCCAAAACCCAGACACAATTCCATGAGAAAGGAGGATCCATAAGCTCAGATATCCAGGGAACAGCAATGTCTGTATGTTAAAGGTGGCTTTGTTCCCATGTGCTCAGATTTTCTGGACCCCAAGCTCTTCTGCCTCAAAATCTGCCTTAGGGTTTAGGATATTTTTAGGATATTTAGGATATTTTCAGGACTTTTTCTGTTTGGATTTCTGGAGTTGTGGTAGATACAAGGAGACCGGGCCATGCTTTTGTCCATCCCAGTTGCTCCCACTGTATCAATACCTCCAGAAAACTGTGCCTGACTGGTTTCTCACGTTATCCAGGACTTTTCCTGGCAGAGGAAACTTGGAGTTCTGAGTTGCAGCAGAGGTGCATCAACAAGTGCTTCATTCCTACTCTTCCCATGTAATACAAGTGTTTGGGCAATGCTGGCTTTGTCCTGTGTGTCCTGTGCTTCCATGTTCTCATTCCACATGTTCATATTGTCATGTCCAGAAAACAGGAGAAGACATGGAAGAGCTTTCTGTGGTTAACAAGGACATTCTGGAAGGTTTTTTCGTAATCCAAATGTGAAAAGTGATGTTGAGACTTACAGAACAGAAAAGGAGAGGCAAAAAGTAATGACAGCAGGGAGGAGGGGACAGGAGTTGTGAGAAGGAGGGGAAGAGTCTGGCTCCGGTGATGCTGAAGGCAAAGTTGGGGAGCCACGGGCAAGGCAGGCAGGGAATTGTTGGGGCAGAAGGGTTTGGGCTCCTCTGAAATCTCAATTTCCACCAGGGAATGTGTTCTATGTAATGTGTAAAGAAATGAGGGAAAACCAAAGGAGGGGTCTGAGCCAAGCAACTTTTGAAAGCCGTTTATTCCTGGGAGGTTGGATCTGCTGGAATTTCCACCTGGCCGGAGCAGGAGCAGGGCAGGGATTGTCCCTCTGGGCTGGGCACCGAGAAGCACCTCCAGGGCTGCGTCTGGTTCTGGGTCCTGCAGGAGAGCCCTGGAGGGGCTGGAGCATGTCCAGGGCAGGGAGCGGAGCTGGGAAGGGGCTGGAGCCCCAGGAGAGGCTGAGGGAGCTGGGAAAGGGGCTGAGCCTGGAGCAAAGGAGGCTCTGGGGGGACCTTGTGGCTCTGCACAACTCCCTGACAGGAGGGGGCAGCCGGGGGGGTCGGGCTCTGCTCCCAGGGAACAGGGACAGAGAGAGGGAATGGCCTCAGGCTGGGCCGGGGAGGCTCAGGGTGGACACCAGGAGGAATTTGCCCAGGAAAGGGTGCTCAGGCCTTGCAGGGATGCCCAGGGAGCTTTGGAGTCCCATCCCTGGAGGTGTCCCAGGAAGGGCTGGAGTGGCACTGAGTGCTCTGGGCTGGGGACAAGGTGGGCATCGGGCACAGCTGGCACTCCATGGGCTGGGTGGGCCTTTCCACCTCAGGAATTCTGGGGTTCCCAGTCACCAGCAGCCAGGCAAACAAACAGCTCAGGGTTTTTGTTTGCACTGCAGATGACAGGAGGGAGCCCAGCTGTGCTCCGCCTCCCCGGTGCTGGCTCCAAGCCTTCCCCAGCACCCAGAGCTCCGAGCTGTGGCTGGAGCTGGATCCCAGCGTGGGAGGGGTTAACCCCACACCTGTAGGAGCTCCCGAGGTGCTTTTTCCCTGCACCCATAATGAGACTGTGAGCTCATTTACAGCCCCTAATGAGGTCACCATGATGGCACCAGTGGGTTTTGCCAGGGCTGGCAATCCCTAATCTGCTTCCTCTCCTGCATCCCACAAAGGAAGGGAGAAACCCAAACATGATCCCAGCTAACAATGCCTTCATCTGCAGTGTCGGGCCCAACATTCCTTTGTTTATTCCCCCTCTTTCTGATGGCTTTTCCATAACAAGGAGCACACAGGAGATCAGTGCAGCACAGATTCACATGGCTTTTTCCATGCTTTTCAGTTTCCCGAGAAAATCAGAGATGAATTTAATCAGTCTCTGGGAAAAGCTCTGGCTGTGCACGGACACATCACCTTCACACTCCTGCCTTCTTCAGGGGAATGCAGTGTTCACTTAGCAGAGATCCCTGGGAAAATTATGCCAGGAAGCAGCAGCGGGAATGCCAGCAAAGGAATTTCTGTGAGAATCAGGGAAAGAATGGGGATGAGAGCAACTGGGGTTAATCCAGTCCAGTTCCAAACTCACCATGCGTGGACAAATGGGGTGACAATTCCTTTTGTTAGTCATGGAGTCATGAAATGGTTTGGGTTGGAAAGGATCTTAATGCTCCATGGGCAGGGACACCTCCACTGTCCCAGGCTGCTCCAGCCCCAGTGTCCAGCCTGGCCTTGGGCACTCAAGGGATCCAGGGACAGCCACAGCTTCTCTGGGCACCCTGTGCCAGGGCCTGCCCACCCTCCAGGGAACAATCCTGCCCAAAATCCATCTGCCCTGCCCTCTGGCATGGGAAGCCATTCCCTGGCTCCTGTCCCTGCAGCCCTTGAAATTGTCTCTCTCCATGGTTCCTGTGGGCTCCCTCAGGTCCTGGATGGCCACAGTGAGGTTCCTCCAATGCTGGGGCACTGCTGACAGGGCTTTTGTGTCTCCGTAAGTGGAATCAGAAGAAAATTTCCAACTCCTGGAAGGGAGGACAAGGCAAGTACAGATTGAGAGGAAGAGACGAGTCCATCATAGGCTGCCTTTGAAGCAGATCCTTCCTGCTACCTGGACTGGTCTGTGGCTCATCCTGCACTGCCAGAGGGAAGAGGAACAACCTCAGAATTCCAAGGGTGAGCAGAACCAGGCTCTTGGAATGGCTCAGTGATGGGAACCTCTGGAGCTTCAGCCTCCGAGAGAAATGGGCACTGCAGGGTGGGGAAAGGGGATCCAGGCTGGGGAATGTCCCTGCTCCATCCCCAGGGAATGGGGGATCCAGGCTGGGAAATGTCCCTGCTCCAACCCCACAGATTGGGGGAATGGGGAAGCCAGGCTGGGGAATGACCCTGCTCCATCCCCAGGGAATGGGGGATCCGGGCTGGGTAATGTCCCTGCTCCACCCCTAGGGACTGTCAGGGCCCTGTATGGCTCACATGGCAAACTCTGGTCACATCCCACCTGGACTGGCAGTTGTAGGATCCGTCCTGCTGGACCACCCCTCCTGCAGAGGGACAATGGGGTTTCTGGGATTTGTCCTGGGCAATTGTGACTGGGATTTCAAGAGGAGCGCCGCAGGACAGGAAGGATGTGCTTCCACCTTGGATGTTTGTCCTGCTTGAGGGTTAGAACTGTTCTCAGATGCCCCTGCCAGCTCTGGAACCTCCAAATCCATCTGGGAGATGCAGAGAAGTGACTATCCTTACAGAAACCCAGCACACGAAGCCTAAAATCATCCTTTGTGCCAGGGACACTGGAGGATCACGGCATAGCTTCATGAAAAGCAAACATGCCGGGGAGTCAACAGCGAATTTTTGGCGTGCTGCTGCTCCTGACCAAAATGAGCAGCACATCCCGGCAGCTGGAGCTCTCAGGAAAACTCAGGAGCTGCCAAGTCAATTTCCAGGTGGGAAAGGGGCCATTCCAGGGGGAAGTGGGAGACAGATAAATAACCAAAATCCCAGATGTGTGGAGCCCTTCAGAGCAGGGAAACTGAGACTCTGGGAGAGACTGCAGCTTCAGCAGAGCTGCTCAGGGCTGCAGGAGAGGAGAGGGTTTTGGAACAGGGTGGAGTGTCAGGAATACAAGGGAATGGCTTCCCAGTGCCAGAGGGCAGGGCCGATGGGATATTGGGCAGGAATTGTTCCCTGGAGGGTGAGCAGGCCCTGGCACAGGGTGCCCAGAGCAGCACATTATTACTGAACGCTTAGAATGCCCTTTAAAAAATATCCTGTGGCTTTTCCCATGTTTGTAAATCTCCAATAAGCAAATTCTCCTATGGTTTTATATATATTTATATCCCTTTCATTCAGAATTACCTGACTGAAATACCCAAATGATTTTTTTACTGCATCATCTGCAATATTACTGGTGCTGCACATCCAGGCTTGGAGCCAGGGGGCTTTGTGTGACACCGGTGGCAGCACAAACTGGGCTTTGGAAAGATGAAACTTCTCTCTTCATCCTGCAAATTTGGTTACGAAAACTCCACATTTCAAAGGAGTCAAAGCTTGGAATGACTGGAATGTCTCCTTTGTGCCCCAATTCCCTTCACATCACAAGATTGTAATTCTTTAAAATTGTATTAAAAAAAAAAAAAAAAAAAAAAAAAAAAAAAAAAGCACTTGGGCATCTCAAGGTATCACTGAATGCCGGCTGTGAGTTGTGAATCTGCCTGGATTTTGTTTCCTGGCTGGGTTTTACATCCTGGAATGGGGCAGGCCTGTTTGGAAGTTCACCTACAACAGGACTGGTTGTGGTCCCTGGTGCAGGAAGCCCCTTGGCTGGGGCTGCTCAGGAGAGGAAGGACCTTCCAGCCTGCTGGGCATCCTTTGGCTCATCCTGCTGTTCAAACTCTCTGGAAGCTCATGCTGCAGAGAATTCCATGGGACTGGCAAACTGGAAGTTCCCATTGGGTTTTGTTACAGCAGCAAAGCAAAATTCTCCCCGCCCCCCTCAATAAACATCCTGAATGTTTTCTCCTTCTTCCACAGAATGTGGAGTTGGATGTTTGGATGACAAAGTCCAGTTCAAGCGGCAGACAGGTTGGGCCGATGTTCCTGGAAAGCCAAATCCCATTTTCCCGAGCAGCCTCAGAGTCTGCGTCCCAGTCGCTCCTTCCTGCTCAGGGCAGCGCCAGCCTGGGGGTGTAAAAGTCTGCAGCCCATTCCACATCTCCCTGTCCCACATCGCCCACCTCAACTTCCTGCAAGCTAGAGCTGCTTGGAGCTCCTGTTTGGGGCTGGAGGCCAATATTGCGCTTGGTGTCTCCCAGCACAGCAGCACACCAGCTCCAGGAGTCCTGGTGGAATTCTGCTGGATGTCTTTCCAAACAGGAATGAGGGCACACAGCCAGATCCTGCAGGAGGAGGAGAAGAAAAGCCTGGAATTGCAGCTGTTGTGGGCAGAAATGTCCTGGCTGGAATGGCTGGAAAGCCTGGATTTGAATCCTCACAGCACTCTGGCCCGCTGGGGAGACCTGGGCACCTGGAAGTGGCGCGCACATGGAATTCCAGCAGCATCCCAGTTCTGGGCACTGGTTCTGTGAAGTTCCATGAGGGATTTCCGAGCCACTTTGAGTCCCTTGTCCCATCCTGGAAGGATTTCTGATGGGATCGATCCTGCCAGACTGTGGAAAAAGGGAAAGGGTGGAGAGGAATGGTGAGAGCAGGGGAGATACAGAACCATGAAATGGTTTGGGATGGAAAGGACTTTAATGATCCTCCAACCCACCCCTGCCATGGTAGGAACACCTCTCCACTGTCCGCAGGCTGCTCCCAGCCCCAATGTCAGCCTGGCCTTGGGCACCAAAGGATCCAGGGGCAGCCACAGCTTCTCTGGGCACACTGTGCCAGGGTGCCACCCGCCAGGAACAATTCCTGCCCAATATCCCATCTGGCCTGCCTGGGGAGCTGGGGACAGTGCCATGGAGAACATTGCCATCCTTCTCTTTCTGATGTGGCACTCTGGAGCTCTACTTAGAATAATTGGGATTTGTTCAGGAAAAAGTGGTTTTCCATCAGGGAAAGGGCAAATCCTGCAGAGTGGGGGCAGAGGGTCTGAGGGCAGAGGTCTCTGGGGACAGCCCATATGCACGCTACTGGGACAGGGACGGGATGGCGGAGCTGGGCAGGGCAGGCTCAGGCTGGAGAGCAGGGAAGAGTTCTCTGTCCCCAGAGGGTGCTGCACTGCCAGGCTCCCCAGGGAACGGGCACGGCCCGAGGCTGCAGAGCTCCAGGAGCGTTGGACAGCGCTGCCAGGGCGGAATCACAGGCTGGGATTGCTGGGGGGCTGGGCAGGGACAGGGGTGCCACGGTGAATCCTGGGGGTTTTTCCCACTTTGGATTTCCATGGTTCCATGATCCGCCAATCCCTGTGCCTGAACAAGTCTTTGCCTCTACACAGCCACAAGAGCTTTTAAAATGAAATCAGTCTCCCAGTGACCAAGGGAATCAGAGCCTTGATGCGCCTCCAACGTTGGCTTGGTGGGGCAGTGTTTAATGAAGTATTGATTGCTAATTACACAGTGAAACATCCTCCCTTCCCCACCGACCAAGAACTGAGAGTCTGTCCCTGGGCTTGGTTTCCATCCAGACCTTGGCCACTGCTCTGGACGGGCATTTTGTGCCTGATATTGCCTGCATTGTCTGGGGTGAGTGCTGATTAATTGCTGGATTCCAGATTAATTTTAACGATAGCTCCCAGCACTGCTTAGGGCCATGGGGGCCCCATTATTCTCTGGCTCCGTGGGTCAGTGTTTTGTATGGCACAAGGGAAAGACTCCTGGCACTGCTTCCCGCGTCCCTGTGAGCGAGGAGACAACAGCAGAACACAACAGACAAACAAACTTATTAACTCACATGGACACCACGAAAAAGAGAAATATTGAGCAAGCTGCTCACTCGAGGCCAAGAGGCAACAAAAATCCTGTTCATGAGGAGCTCCCAGTCCAGGTTGCACTCAGGGAAAAGGGAACAGCAGCGGTGCCGGCAGGAAACAAAAATAAAGATAAAATGAAATAAATTAAATAAATAAAATAAAATAAAATAAAATAAAATAAATAAATAAAATAAAAATAAAATAAAATAAAATAAAAATAGAATAAATAATATAAATAAAGTTGGAAAATAAATTGAGATCTTGAGGAGAAATAGCCCAAAACCACCGGGCTGCAGCAGGGCAGGGAGGGGTACTCTGCTATTTTCCCTTCGAGAAGCTGAGTTTCCTGGATTTTTCCAGTGGTGCCTGCTCCTGCTTGGGGGTCCAGACTGTCAAGGTCAGTCTGGATTGGATTTTCCAGCCTGATGGGTTTCCATATTTCTAATGTTACATTCCACGCCAAGCATCCATAATTACCCCTTGTATGCCTCTGGGTTTGGACAGTGCCAGGCAAAGCTTACCAGAACCCTGCAGGCAGGATGAGCCATGGGGGCGTAAAATAGACACAAATCAAGTATCTCGCTGCCAAAAAAAAAAACAACCAAAAACAAAAGCGAAAAGAGAAAACAAAAAAAACAAAAATAAGAACCAACAAAACCCGAAATAGCCAAAACAAAAAAAAAAAACTAAAAAAACTTAAAAAAATTAAAAAAATAAAAGAAAAAACCGAAACAAAAAACCAGCCAACAAAAAGTAAACACCAAAATGCACAAAAAAAAAAAATCAAACCCCCCCCAACAAAGAACTAAAAAAATTTGAAAAAAAGGAACTTTGCTGTGCCCCTGGAATGTGAACCCCCATTCCTAATTCAGTGATAGTATTTTATGGGGAAAAGACCTTTTCTGTGCTGTGTGCTGCCAAAATAGGGGTTTTCCATGATAATTCATTGCTTTTTCAGGAAATTCGCCTGTTGCAAAAATCCTGAGTCCTGAGAGTTAAATCAGGACCCCAGGTAGGCCTGCTACAGGAAGGAGCTGAACTCCAGGGGAACCATTGGGATGGTTGGGTGGAATCTTTGGTGAAAATGGGGGCTGTGGGGTCCATGTCCAGCTGACTCAGGGTCAGTTTTAATGCCCTACCTTTCAGATGGACAACAAAAAAAAGCAATAATAAAACCTTTGGATCTGCTCCTTTGCGGGAGAAACAGCCAGGGAGTATTTAATTGATAAGGAGTGATGGAGCAGTTTCCATCTTTCCATTGTTCCTGCGTTTTTCTCCCTCTCGCTTAAAAAACACCCGAAAAAAGCAAGTTTATTAAAGAACTGGCATCGCCTCAAATAGTTCCCCTTCGATGTGAATGCTCTTGTGACATCACTTGTAAAATTTATTTACAGTTTCTCTTTTTCCCCCTCTGCTCGATCTGTTTGAGGACCATAGGACACCAGCTAAATTAAACAAAACGCGCAAAACCAGGAACATTATGCTAAACGATGGAGCAGTTGGTGGATTAAGCAGCAGCTGGGCTGATAAGCTGTTTCTTACTCGGGGTTTTTCTCGTGCCGCACATTTTTTTGGAGGCATGTTTTTGTTCTGGTCATTTACCTCACTTAGGAATGGACGGCGGAGTTTAAATGGGGAAATTAAGTGTGTGTTACTGAAAGGGTGAGGATAAAGGGTGACATCTCCCTCAAAGTGCTTTCTGGAGTATCCCGGTGACTCCTGAGGGCTCCCCATTGGAAAAAAAAGGGAACTGGAAAATAAAATCACAGACCAATGGGGAGTTATAACACAGGCATGGAAACCCCATGGGGGTGACAAGAGAGGTGATACAGGCACTGAATCACCTGCACAGAGGGAAGCCTTCCAGGGTCTGCAGATTGGTGGAGTGTGGAAGATATCCTGAGGGAAAAGACCCCAAAATTAGAAGCCACCCGTAATGTGCTTTCTGAGCGTCCCTTGGCCCTGAGGCCTCCCCAATTGGGTGAAAATAGCAAGATGAAAGAATAAAATCACAAAACCAAGGGGAGCTTTAAACCACAGCATGGAACTCAATAGGGTGAGCAGAGAGTGGAATCCGGCCTGGATTCCCACCTGTAAGAGGGAACTCCAGGGCTGCCAGATCATGGAATTTGGAATATACTGAGGGGAAAGGAACCCAAAAATCAGAGCACCCAAAATCAAGCCCCCAGCAGATGCCCAGCCTGTGGATCCTGGCCAGCGTTCTGTCCAACGGTCCTGGGGAGCTCTGGCAGCTCGGGCCGGTGCCGTTCCCTGGGAGCCTGGGGCAGTGCCAGCACCCTCTGGGGAAAGAGAATCTTTTCCCTGCTTCAGCCTCGCCTGGTCCTGTGGCCCATGCGAGGCAGTGAAGACTTCAGAATTCCCAGTGCAGGTGGTTTTTGGGTGGCTGGATTCCCTCACGGGAGGAGCCAAGGGCTGGCCCCGGGGGTGGTCTGAGCCAGGACACGGCCCGGACCAGAGATTTGGCACACAGGCTGTCCGGCACAATCCACCCATGATGTGTCTGGCTTTGCGCTGCACAGAGATCCATGGAATTCTAAGGGAAGGAGAAGTGACTTGGAAGAAAGAAATAAAAGAGCAGAATAATATGTGTTCCCACATTGTCCCGAGTTAAGCAAAACAGAAAGCGGGCAGGTGTAGGCCTGAGATGGGATCAAAGAGCTGGGGAACGGCTCAAGGGCTGGCGGGGCTGATTGCAGGGGCTGGCTGAGGACAAATGAGGGAAATCATTAATCCGGACGTTCCCTTCCTGGCCAGTGCGTGGTAATAGGGCTGGAAGAGGGCCAGAACTTCGGATTCATCGGATGGAACAGAAGATTGGATTGTATCTGGTCTGATTAGCGGGAAGGGAATTGGGGATTGGTGCCCTGTGCCCCATTGCTCAAGGTGAGACCCCACGCTGCAGAGCGCTCCAGCCCTGGGCGCAGCACAGGACCAGGACGTTGGGAGCTGCTGTGAGGAGCCCGAGGAGGTCAAGCGAGGGAGTCGGTCAGGAGGCGATGGAGCAGCTGTGCTTAGGGAGGAAGAGGCTGGGAGAGCGGATTGTTCGCAGCCTGGACAGTGAGAAGCCTTGGCTGCAGCTCATATGTGGCCTTGCAGGCCTGAAGGACGCCACAGGAACCATCGAAGAAGAAGCATTATCTCAAGGGCTGCAGGACATGGAGCCAGGGAATGGCTTGCTCCAGTGCAAAGAGGCAGGGCGAGATGGGATTGGGCAGGATTGTTCCCTGGGAGGGTGGGCAGGCCCTGGCAAAGGGTGCCCCAGAGAAGCTGTGGCTGCCCCTGACCTTTGGAGTGCCAGGCAGGCTGGACTTGGGGCTGGAGCAGCCTGGGACAGTGGGAGGTGTCCCTGCATGGAAGGTGAATGGCACTTGGAGTGGGCTTTTAAGGGTCCCACCGCAGCCAACCATCTGGAATTCATTTGGAATCCTGTTTAAAGACTGGGAGCATGGGATCTGTCCAGGGGAA
>CM019214.1:17601579-17611684 GCA_009741485.1 Malurus cyaneus samueli
ATCACCTTCCACTGTCCCAGGTTGCTCCAGGTCTGTCCAGCCTGGCCTTGGGCATCAAAGGGATCCAGGGCAGCCACAGCTTCTCTGGGCACCTGTGCCAGGGCCTGTCCACCCTCCCAGGGAACAATTCTGCCCAATATCCCATCTGGCCCTGCCCTCTGGCACTGGGAAACCATTCCCTGGTCTTGTCTCTCTGCCCAAAACCCAGACACAATTCCATGAGAAAGGAGGATCCATAAGCTCAGATATCCAGGGAACAGCAATGTCTGTATGTTAAGGTGGCTTTGTTCCCATGTGCTCAGATTTTCTGGACCCCAAGCTCTTCTGCCTCAAAATCTGCCTTAGGTTTAGGATATTTTTACGATATTTAGGATATTTTCAGGACTTTTCTGTTTGGATTTCTGGAGTTGTGGTAGATACAAGGAGACCGGGCCATGCTTTTGTCCATCCCAGTTGCTCCCACTGTATCAATACCTCCAGAAAACTGTGCCTGACTGGTTTCTCACGTTATCCAGGACTTTTCCTGGCAGAGGAAACTTGGAGTTCTGAGTCAGCAGAGGTGCATCAACAAGTGCTTCATTCCTACTCTTCCCATGTAATACAAGTGTTTGGGCATGCTGGCTTTGTCCTGTGTGTCCTGTGCTTCCATGTTCTCATTCCACATGTTCATATTGTCATGTCCAGAAAACAGGAGAAGACATGGAAGAGCTTTCTGTGGTTAACAAGGACATTCTGGAAGGTTTTTTCTAATCCAAATGTGAAAAGTGATGTTGAGACTTACAGAACAGAAAAGGAGAGGCAAAAAGTGATGACAGCAGGGAGGAGGGACAGGAGTTGTGAGAAGGAGGGGAAGAGTCTGGCTCCGGTGATGCTGAAGGCAAAGTTGGGGAGCCACGGGCAAGGCAGGCAGGGAATTGTTGGGGCAGAAGGGTTTGGGCTCCTCTGAAATCTCAATTTCCACCAGGGAATGTGTTCTATGTAATGTGTAAAGAAATGAGGGAAAACCAAAGGAGGGGTCTGAGCCAAGCAACTTTTGAAAGCCTTTATTCCTGGGAGGTTGGATCTGCTGGAATTTCCACCTGGCCGAGCAGAGCAGGGCAGGGATTGTCCCTCTGGGCTGGGCACCGAGAAGCACCTCCAGGGCTGCGTCTGGTTCTGGGTCCTGCAGGAGAGCCTGGAGGGGCTGGAGCATGTCCAGGGCAGGGAACGGAGCTGGGAAGGGGCTGGAGCCCCAGGAGAGGCTGAGGGAGCTGGGAAAGGGGCTCAGCCTGGAGAAAAGGAGGCTCAGGGGGACCTTGTGGCTCTGCACAACTCCCTGACAGGAGGGGGCAGCCGGGGGGTCGGGCTCTGCTCCCAGGGAACAGGGACAGGAGGAGAGGGAATGGCCTAGGCTGGGCCAGGGGAGGCTCAGGGTGGACACCAGGAGGAATTTCCCATGGAAAGGGTGCTCAGGCTTGGCAGGGGTGCCCAGGGAGCTTTGGAGTCCCATCCCTGGAGTGTCCCAGGAAGGGCTGGAGTGGCACTGAGTGCTCTGGCTGGGGACAGGTGGGCATCGGGCACAGCTGGCACTCCATGGGCTGGGTGGGCCTTTCCACCTCAGGAATTCTGGGGTTCCCAGTCACCAGCAGCCAGGCAAACAAACAGCTCAGGGTTTTTGTTTGCACTGCAGATGACAGGAGGGAGCCCAGCTGTGCTCAGCCTCCCCCGGTGCTGGCTCCAAGCCTTCCCCAGCCCCAGAGCTCCGAGCTGTGGCTGGAGCTGGATCCCAGCGCGGGAGGGGTTAACCCCACACCTGTAGGAGCTCCCGAGGTGCTTTTTCCCTGCACCCATAATGAGGCTGTGAGCTCATTTACAGCCCCTAATGAGGTCACCATGATGGCACCAGTGGGTTTTGCCAGGGCTGGCAATCCCTAATCTGCTTCCTCTCCTGCATCCCACAAAGGAAGGGAGAAACCCAAACATGATCCCAGCTAACAATGCCTTCATCTGCAGTGTCGGGCCCAACATTCCTTTGTTTATTCCCCCTCTTTCTGATGGCTTTTCCATAAAAAGGAGCACACAGGAGATCAGTGCAGCACAGATTCACATGGCTTTTTCCATGCTTTTCAGTTTCCCGAGAAAATCAGAGATGAATTTAATCAGTCTCTGGGAAAAGCTCTGGCTGTGCACGGACACATCACCTTCACACTCCTGCCTTCTTCAGGGGAATGCAGTGTTCACTTAGCAGAGATCCCTGGGAAAATTATGCCAGGAAGCAGCAGCGGGAATGCCAGCAAAGGAATTTCTGTGAGAATCAGGGAAAGAATGGGGATGAGAGCAACTGGGGTTAATCCAGTCCAGTTCCAAACTCACCATGCGTGGGCAAATGGGGTGACAATTCCTTTTGTTAGTCATGGAGTCATGAAATGGTTTGGGTTGGAAAGGATCTTAATGCTCCATGGGCAGGGACACCTCCCACTGTCCCAGGCTGCTCCCAGCCCCAGTGTCCAGCCTGGCCTTGGGCACTCAAAGGGATCCAGGGACAGCCACAGCTTCTCTGGGCACCCTGTGCCAGGGCCTGCCCACCCTCCCAGGGAACAATTCCTGCCCAATATCCCATCTGGCCCTGCCCTCTGGCACTGGGAAGCCATTCCCTGGCTCCTGTCCCTGCAGCCCTTGGAAATTGTCTCTCTCCATGGTTCCTGTGGGCTCCCTCAGGTCCTGGATGGCCACAGTGAGGTTCCTCCAATGCTGGGGCACTGCTGACAGGGCTTTTGTGTCTCCGTAAGTGGAATCAGAAGAAAATTTCCAACTCCTGGAAGGGAGGACAAGGGCAAGTACAGATTGAGAGGAAGAGACGAGTCCATCATAGGCTGCCTTTGAAGCAGATCCTTCCTGCTACCTGGACTGGTCTGTGGCTCATCCTGCACTGCCAGAGGGAAGAGGAACAACCTCAGAATTCCAATGGGTGAGCAGAACCAGGCTCTTGGAATGGCTCAGTGATGGGAACCTCTGGAGCTTCAGCCTCCGAGAGAAATGGGCACTGCAGGGTGGGGAAAGGGGATCCAGGCTGGGGAATGTCCCTGCTCCATCCCCAGGGAATGGGGGATCCAGGCTGGGAAATGTCCCTGCTCCAACCCCACAGATTGGGGGAATGGGGAAGCCAGGCTGGGGAATGACCCTGCTCCATCCCCAGGGAATGGGGGATCCGGGCTGGGTAATGTCCCTGCTCCACCCCTAGGGACTGTCAGGGCCCTGTATGGCTCACATGGCAAACTCTGGTCACATCCCACCTGGACTGGCAGTTGTAGGATCCGTCCTGCTGGACCACCCCTCCTGCAGAGGGACAATGGGGTTTCTGGGATTTGTCCCTGCAAATATGTGGACTGGGATTCAGAGGAGCCCAGCAGGACAGGAAGAATGTGCTTCCACCTTGGATGTTTGTCCTGCCTTGGGGTTAGAACTGTTCCCAGAGCCCCTGCCCAGCTCTGGAACTCCCAAAATCCCTCTGGAGATGCAGAGAATGCTGAACTTATCCCTTACACCCAGCACACGAGCCCTAAATCCATCCTTTGTGCCCAAACACTTGGAGGATCCACGGCATAGCTTCCATGAAAAAGCAAAACATGCCGGGGAGCTCAACAAGGACCTTTTGCGCTGCTCTGCTCCCTGACCAAAATGAAGCAGCACATCCAGGCAGCTGGGAGCTCTCAGGAAAACTCAGGAGCTGCCAAGTCACCATTTCCAGGTGGGAAAGGGGCCATTCCCAGGGGGAAGTGGGATGACAGATAAATAACCAAACTCCCAGATGTGTGGCAGCCCTTCAGAGCAGGGAAACTGAGACTCCTGGGGAGAGACTGCAGCTTCAGCAGAGCTGCTCCAGGGCTGCAGGAGAGCTGGAGAGGGTTTTGGACAAGGGATGGAGTGTCAGGATACAGGGAATGGCTTCCCAGTGCCAGAGGGCAGGGCCAGATGGGATATTGGGCAGGAATTGTTCCCTGGGAGGGTGAGCAGGCCCTGGCACAGGGTGCAGGAGCGCAATTATTACTGAACGCTTAGAATGCCCTTTAAAAAATATCCTGTGGCTTTATCCCATGGTTTGTAAATCTCCAATAAGCAAATTCTCCTATGGTTTTTATATCTATTTATATCTCTTTCATTCAGAATTACCTGCACTGAATCCCAAATGATTTTTTTACTGCATCATCTGCAATATTACTGGTGCTGCACATCCAGGCTTGGAGCCAGGGGGCTTGTGTGACACCGTGGCACAACAAACTGGGTTGAAAGATGAAACTTCTCTCTTCATCCTGCAAATTTGGTTACGAAAACCCACATTCAAGGAGTCAAAGCTTGGAATGACTGGAATTCCCCTTTGTGCCCAATTCCTTCACATCACAAGATTGTAATTCTTTAAAATTGTATTAAAAAAAAAAAAAAAAAAAAAAAAAAAAAAAAAGCTTGGGCATCTCAAGGTATCACTGAATGCCGGCTGTGAGTTGTGAATCTGCTGGATTTTGTTTCCTGGCTGGGTTTTACATCCTGGAATGGGCGGCCTGTTTGGAAGTTCACCTACAACAGGACTGGTTGTGGTCCCTGGTGCAGGAAGCCCTTGGCTGGGGCTGCTCAGGAGAGGAAGGACCTTCAGCCTGCTGGGCATCCTTTGGCTCATCTGCTGTTCAACTCTCTGGAAGCTCATGCTGCAGAGAATTCCATGGGACTGGCAAACCTGGAAGTTCCCATTGGGGTTTTGTTACAGAGCAAAGCAAATGTCTCGCCCGCCCCCTCAATAAAATCCTGAATGTTTTCTCCTTCTTCCACAGAATGTGGAGCATTTGGGATGTTTGGATGACAAAGTCCAGTTCAAGCGGCAGACAGGTTGGGCCGAGTGCTTCCTGGAAAGCCAAATCCCATTTTTCCGAGCAGCCTCAGAGCTCTGCGTCCCAGTCGCTCCTTCCTGCTCAGGGCAGCCAGCCTGGGGGTGTAAAAGTCTGCAGCCCCATTCACATCTCCCTGTTCCCACATCGCCCACCTCACACTTCCTGCAAGCTAGAGCTGCTTGGAGCTCCTGTTTGGGGCTGGAGGCCAATATTGCCTTGGTGTCTCCCAGCACAGCACACACCAGCTCCAGGAGTCCTGGGTGGAATTCTGCTGGATGTCTTTCCAAACAGGAATGAGGGCACAGCCGATCCTGCAGGAGAGGAGAAGAAAAGCCTGGAATTGCAGCTGTGGTGGGCAGAAATGTCCTGGCTGGAATTGGCTGGAAAGCCTGGATTTGAGATCCTCACAGCAGCTCTGCCCGCTGGGGAGACCTGGCACCTGGAAGTGGCGCGCACTGGAATTCCAGCAGCATCCAGTTCTGGCACTGGTTCTGTGAAGTTCCATGAGGGATTTCCGAGCACTTTGAGTCCCTTTCCCATCCTGGAAGGATTTTCTGATGGGATCGTCTGCCAACTGTGGAAAAAGGAAAGGGTGGAGAGGAATGGTGAGAGCAGGGGAGATACAGAACCATGAAATGGTTTGGGATGGAAAGGACTTTATGATCCTCCAACTCCACCCCTGCCATGGTAGGGACACCCCCTGTCCCAGGCTGCTCCAGCCCCAATGTCCAGCCTGGCCTTGGGCCCAAAGGATCCAGGGGAGCCACAGCTTCTCTGGGCACCACTGTGCCAGGGCCTGCCACCCCCAGGAACAATCCTGCCCAATATCCCATCTGGCCCTGCCTGGGAGCTGGGGACAGTCCATGAGAACATTGCCATCTCTCTCTTTCTGATGTGGCATCTGGAGCTCTACTTAGATATTTGGGATTTGTTCAGGAAAAGTGGTTTTTCCATCAGGGAAAGGGCAAATCCTGCAGAGGGGGGCAGAGGGTCTGAGGGCAGAGGTCTCTGGGGACAGCCATATCACTGCTCTGGGACAGGGACGGGAATGGCTGGAGCTGGGCAGGGCAGGCTCAGGCTGGAGAGAGGAAGGTTCTCTGTCCAGAGGGTGCTGGCACTGCCAGGCTCCCCAGGGAACGGGCACGCCCGAGGCTGCCAAGAGCTCCAGGAGCGTTTGGACAGCGCTGCCAGGGAATCACAGGCTGGGATGGCTGGGGGGCTGGGCAGGGACAGGGGTGCCGCGGTGATCCTGGGGGTTTATTCCACTCTGGATATTCCATGGTTCCATGATCCGCCAATCCTGTGCCTGACAAGCTCTTTGCCTCTCACACAGCCCACAAGAGCTTTTAAAATGAAATCAGTCCCCAGTGATCCAAGGGAATCAGAGCCCTTGGATGCGCTCCACGTTGGCTTGGTGGGGCAGTTTTAATGAGTATTGATTGCTAATTACACGAGCTGAAACATCCTGCTCCTTTCCCACCGACCAAGAACTGAGAGTTTCTCCTGGGCTGGTTTCCATCCAGACCTTGGGCCACTGCTCTGGACGGGGCATTTTGTGCCTGATTAATTGCCTGCATTGTCTGGGGTGAGTGCTGATTAATTGCTGGATTCCAGATTAATTTTAACGAAGCTCCCAGCACTGCTTTAGGGCCATGGGGGGCCCCATTATTCCTCTGGCTCCGTGGGTCAGTGTTTTGTATGGCCACAGGGAAAACTCCTGGCACTGCTTCCCGCGTCCCTGTGAGCGAGGAGACAACAGCAGAACACAACAGACAAACAACTTTATTAAACTCACATGGACACCAGAAAAGAGAAATATTGGAGCAAGCTGCTCACTGCGAGGCCAAGAGCAACAAAAATCCTGTTCATGAGGAGCTCCCAGTCCAGGTGCACTCAGGGAAAAAGGAACAGCAGCGGTGCCGGCGGAAACAAAAATAAAATAAATGAAATAAATTAAATGAAATTAAAATAAAATAAAATAAAATAAAATAAAATAAAATAAAATAATAAATAAATAAAATAAAATAAAAAAAATAATATAATATAAATAAATGGAAAATAAATTGAGATCTTGAGGAGAAATAGCCCAAAACACCTGGGGCTGCAGCAGGGCAGGGAGGGGACTCTGCTTATTTTCCCTTCGAAAGCTGAGTTTCCTGGCATTTTTCCAGTTGTGCCTGCTCCTGCTTGGGGGTCCAAGACCTGTCAAGGTCAGTCTGGGATTGGATTTTCCAGCCCTGATGGGTTTCCATATTTCTAATGTTACATTTCCAGCACGCCAACATCCATACCCCCTCCTGTAATGCCTCTGGGTTTGGACATGCCAGGCAAAGCTTCCAGAATCCCTGCAGGCAGGAATGGAGCCATGGGCTGAAAATAGACACATCAAGTATCTCGCTGCTAAAAAAAAAAACAACCAAAAAACAAAAGCGAAAAGAGAAAACAAAAAAAAAAAGAACCAACAAAACCGAAATAGCCAAAACAAAAAAAAAAAACTAAAAAAACTTAAAAATAATTAAAAAAATAAAAAGAAAAAACCGAAACAAAAACCAAGCCAACAAAAAGTAACACCAAAAATGCACAAAAAAAAAAAAATCCAAGACCACCACCCCCAAACAAAGAACTCAAAAAAATTTGAAAAAAAGGAACTTTGCTGTGCCCCCTGGAATGTGAACCCCCATTCTTACATTCAGTGATAGGTATTTTATGGGAAAAGACCTTTTCTGTGTGTGTGCTGCCCAAAATGGGGTTTTCCATGAAATCTCATTGCTATTCAGAAATTCCCTTGCAAAATCCCCGAGATCCTGGAGAGTTAAATCAGGAACCCCAGGAGTGCTGCCTCAGGAAGGAGAGCCTGAACTCCAGGGGAACATTGGGATGGTTGGGTGGAATCTTTGGTGAAATGGGCTGTGGGGTCATGTCCAGCTGACTCAGGGTCAGTTTTATGCCCTACCTTTCAGATGGACAACAAAAAAAAGCCAATAAAAAACCTTGGCGCTCCTTTGCGAGGAGAACAGCCAGGGAGTATTTATTATTAAAGGAGTGATGGAGCAGTTTCCATCTTTCCATTGTTCCTGCTGTTTTTCTCCCCTTCTCTTACAAAAACACCCGAAAAAAAGCAATTTATTAAGAACTGGCATCCCTCAAAATAGTTCCCCTTGATGTGAATGCTCTTGGTGACACTGTAAAATTTATTTACAGTTTCTCTTTTTCCCTCTGCTCATTGTTTGGATGGACCATAGGACACCAGTAAAATTAAAAAAACCGCAAAATCCAGGGAATATTTATGCTAAACAGATGGAGCAGTGGTGATAAGCAGCAGCTGGGCCTGATAAGCTGCTTTTTGACTCGGGGTTTTCTTCGTGCCCACAGTTTTTTGGAGCAGTTTTTTCTGTCATTTACCTCACTTGGAATGACGGGGATGTTAAATGGGGAAATTTAAGTGTGTGTTACTGAAGGGGGTGAGATAAAGGGTGAGCATCTCCCTCAAAAGTGCTTTCTGAGTACTCCGGTGACTCCTGAGGCCTTCCCCACTTGGAAGAAAAAAGGGAGACTGGAAAATAAAATCACAGAACCAGGGGAGTTTAACCACAGCATGGAAACCCCATGGGGTGAGCAGAGAGTGGGAACCAGGCCTGAATCCACCTGCAGAGAGGGAACCTCCAGGGCTGCAGATTGTGGAGTTTGGAATATCCTGAGGGGAAAAAGACCCCCAAAAATCAGAGCCCACCCCTCAAAGTGCTTTCTGAGCGTCCCTGTGGCCCCTGAGGCCTTCCCCATGGGGTGAAAAAGCAAGAATGGAAAATAAAATCACAAAACCAAGGGGAGTTTAAACCACAGCATGGAAACCCCAATAGGGTGAGCAGAGAGTGGGAATCCGGCCTGGATCCACTGTACAGAGGGAACCTCCAGGGCTGCCAGATCATGGAATTTGGAATATCCTGAGGGGAAAGGACCCCCAAAAATCAGAGCCCACCCCAAAAATCAGAGCCCCCCAGCAATCCCAGCCTGTGCATCCTGGCAGCGCTGTCAACGTCCTGGAGCTCTGGCAGCCTCGGGCCGTGCCCGTTCCCTGGGGAGCCTGGGCAGTGCCAGCACCCTCTGGGGAAAGAGAACTCTTTTCCCTGCTCTCCAGCCTCGCCTGCCTGGCCCATGCAGGCAGTGAAGGACTCAGAATTCCCAGTGCAGGTGTTTTTGTGCTGGATTCCCTCCACGGGAGGGAGCCAGGGCCTGGCCCGTGGGTGGTCTGAGCCAGGACAGCCGGAACCAGATGGACACAGGGCTGTCCGGCACAATCCACCCCATTGATGCTGTCTGGGGCTCTTGCCTGCACAAGATCCATGGAATTCCAAGGGGAAGGAGAAGTGACTTGGAAGAAAGAAATAAAAGAGCAAGAATAAATGTGTTCCCACATTGTCCCGAGCAGAAAGCCGGGCCAGGTGTAGGCCGAGATTGGGATCAAGAGCTGGGAACGGCTCCAAGGGCTGGCGGGGCTGATTGCAGGGGCCTGGCTGAGGACAATGAGGGAACTCATTAATCCTGGGACTTCACCTTCCTGGCAGTGCTGTAATGGGCTGGAGAGGGCCAGAACTTCGGATTCTCGGAATGGAACAGAAGATTGGGATTGTTCTGGTCTGATCTACAGGGAAGGGAATTGGGATTGTGCCCCTGTGCCCCATTGCTCAGGTGAGACCCACCTGCAGAGCTGCTCCAGCCCTGGGGCCCAGCACAGAAGGACGTGGAGCTGCTGGAGGAGCCCAGAGGAGGCAGCAGGATGGTCAGAGGATGGAGCAGCTGTGCGTAGAGGAAGAGGCTGGAGAGCGGGGATTGTTCGCACCTGGACAGGAGAAGCTTTGGGCTGAGCTCATTGTGGCCTTGCAGGGCTTGAAGGAGCCACAGGAACCATGGAGAGGACATTATTCCAAGGGCTGCAGGACAGGAGCCAGGGAATGGCTTCCAGTGCAAAGAGGGCAGGGCGGATGGGATATTGGCAGGAATTGTTCCCTGGGAGGTGGGCAGGCCCTGGCACAGGGTGCCCAGAGAAGCTGTGGCTGCCCCTGGATCCCTTTGAGTGCCCAAGGCCAGGCTGGACATTGGGGCTGGGAGCAGCCTGGGACAGTGCGGAGGTGTCCCTGCATGGAAGGTGTGGCACTGGATGGGCTTTTAAGGTCCCACCGCAGCCAACCATCTGGAATTCATTTGGAATCCTGTTTAAAGACTGGGAGCATGGGATCTGTCCAGGGGAA
>CM019214.1:17623524-17646691 GCA_009741485.1 Malurus cyaneus samueli
TTTCCCCTTCCACGGGGTTTCCCTTCCCCCCACCGTCAGCAGCACTCTGCCCCGTCTCTTACCCCCACGGTTCCTCTACATACACGTTCAGCAGCACTCTGCCCTCGCTCTCCCATCACGGTTCCTCATCCACCACCCCTCGGATCGCCGCTCTGACCGCCCTCCCTACGGTCCCACACCACACCGGTCGCGCAGCACTCTGCCGTCGCACGAGCTCGTGGTGCAGAAGCCTGCTCGGCGCGCGCTTCAGGAAGCACGCGAACGCTCCGCGGCTTCGAGCGCGTCCAGCGGCGCGCTTGGGCTCGGGTCGGGCCCCGCGAGCCGCTGCCCTGCGCCTCGCGCAACGCCCCCATGGCGCCGGACGGCGGGCCCACAAGGCAAACACTACCCGCGCAGTGGCCGAGCCACGGGGGACGGCGGCAAAGGCAGAAGCTCGTGGTACCGCCCCCCCGGTAGTCCGGAGCCCCGCCCTCCGCCGCCCGCCTCCGTGCTCCGCTTTGCGGCCGAGTACCGTTGCGCCTGCTCGCGGCTGCAGTCGGCCCGCGTGCCCGCGCCTCGGACCGGTCGGAGACTCGTCCCGTGCCCCCCGGGGGAGCACCGTGCTCCCGCCACGGAGAGACTGCTGTGCAGAGAGCGGGGCGGGGGACCGCCCGCTGTCCCCGCCGGCGGGAGGCGCCCGTGCCCGCCCGACCGGCGAGACTCCGTGCCCCGTCGGACCGGGGAGAACTGGTCTGCTCGGCAGGCAGAGGCCCCCGGGGCCTGCGACCGCCCCGTGCCGGCGGCCGCCCGACAAGCGGTATCCCTGCAGGGAGCAGGTGGCCGCGCGGTGGCGCTCTCTCGGGCGGGACGGGACGGTGCACGGGAGCGCGGACGGGCCAGCCGGCCGCGCCAGCCTCAGCGCCTGCCCGTGTCGGGCCCCCCTGCACAGGCCAGGACGCGGACACAGCCAAGCTTAGCCACTACAGCCCTGCACTGCTGAGAAGGGACTCGCGGCTGACCCCGCGCAGACGCCCGAGTTCCCGGCGGCGCGCCTGGACCGCGCGGGGCAGGCTTCAAGGCGGCGCGCGATCTGAGGGCCGGGGCGTGTCCGCTCCGCTTCCGCCGTGTCGGGCTGCGGTCCGCCGGGCCCGGCCTTGGCCCGCTCCGCTTCGCTCCGTTCCGCTCCGTCCTGTTCGTGGGATCACGGCCTGGGCCGGGGGTGTCAGGGGTAACCCGGCCCTGACAGTCCGTCCTTTCCTGTTTCCGTTCCGTTCCTTCGGTCGGGGCTCGCGGTGTCGCCCCGGGCCCGCTCTGGCCGTTCTCAGGCGGCGGTAGCCCCGCTGGCCGCTGCGTTCGGACTGTGTTTCCATTCCCCTCGTTCTCGGGATCACGGAAGGTGCTCCGGGAGGGCCCAGAGCACAGCTCGGCCTTCCCCTGCCCCGCTCCCTCCTCTCGGTTGTTACACATCCCGACCCCTCTGCCCCGCACACCCACCCCTTGTTCCGGGGGGCTCCCAGGGCATTGTTCCCGGTGGCTCAGGCTCTCCGTGACCCACACCAGCGAGCTCCTGTTCTTTCCCAATCCTCTGGGGCCATGGCAGCCGCCAGGAGTGTGATGAGAGCAGTCCGTGCATGTGCTCGATTGGGCACCTGACGGTGCTTAAACTCCGTCAGGTGTGTAATCCGTTTCCAAATGAAAACCAGGCGTTATATGTGAATCTAGTGCAAGGGTTAGTGGTGATAATCATGTCTTTTATGTTAAGGCTCGCATGCAGGACAGCAATGATGAGAACTCCAATCTGGCAATGATATGAGTTATCAACTAGTTACATACTTTGAGACATTCAATTAACACAAAATGTGGACTTTTTTACTCTTTGGAGGGCACAATATTCCACATTAGATTTCCTGAAATACTCAGCTTTGCACTTAGGTTGTCTGAGAGGGCTGTTTAAGAATTTAGTAAAAATGCCACAATACTATGCTGTTAATTCAAGGGCTAAATCTTTTCAATTATTGCTTAAGAAGTGTCTTTTCTTTGGTCATATTAAAGTCCAGCCTGTGAATGGGTAAATCCTGTGAGATCTACTATTCGCTCTGGCTTATGCAGGAAACCAGCTCTGCCCTACACTCCTGGCTCGGATGTGGCCGGGGTGATTGAAGGTGTTGGGGACGTGTAGACTGCCTTCAGTATGGTTCACACTTGGCGCAGTGTAAACCCTTTCACTATGTGATGTCTCTCTGCTGTTGCCGTGCTGCTTCCTCGGCTTTGTTTGTTTAACAATCGTGTATCTGCTCTGAAGGAGAGAATCCCCGTCCATGCGACTGGGTAAAAGCACAGAGTAGATCTGTGGTAACAGCGTCGCACGTCGTGGCTGAATGTGAACTGGCTCGTTGGTGCCTCCTCAAGTCAAGAGGTGCAGAGGAGGCTCTGTGCTGTCTGCTTAACCCAATGACACCCTGGTTACAAAATCGCTTTGGAGCTATTTTTCTGGCATTGCAAAAGAGCTCTTAGCTGTATGGTTTCTTGCCGTGGACGCTATAATACTCAGCAAAACTGATTTTACTGTAAAGGTTTTTTTGAATGGAATTCTTACTTTATAAAGTCCCGAAATTTTTGCTGTTGTTATTTATTGCTAAAACTGTTCAAATACTGTGTATCTCCCATCTAGCAATTTAGTCGTGATTCCTTCAGGGGGAACAGTCTGGAGATAGGAGAGGCAAATACCAATTGCTTAATAGATAATTCTATTGACTTTAATTTAGTTTAATTGGTCTCTCCCATTCAGCATATGGCTTCGGTACCATAGGCAAACAAATTGTAGTCTTAAAATATTAAACTGCGAATTCCTGATTTGGAATAGATGTTAACAATTGGCGAGCGACCTAAAGGACTTTGGTTTATCTAAGAGAAGAATCATCTTTATTCATATTTTCTTATCAGCAGTTTGCTGTATCTGCTATGTGTGACTTTTTGTTTCCTCTGGCAATTGATGCTCTTGGCTTGAATGAGAGATGACTTAGGGTATATTAAGAGTATATATATTTCTGCATTTAAACTAAATAATTTACAAATGTTTCTTATGTGTTTGTAAAAGCTTTTGAGGTTTACTGCATTGGAACTGTGGAAGAATTTTTGTCTTCAATCCAAGGTTTATAAAGTCTTACATTTCAATGAGCAGAGTAGCTTGCTATGGTGATACTGCAGGCAGGTATCTTAATTATGTACTTAAATTTAATATAGAAATTATACCTTTGTCTACAGTGGTGCTCATTTGATGTACTTTACTCGTTATGTACAAATTCTGTGACAATATAGCTCGTTATTTTATAGGCAAGCGGTTACCATAGCCTACAACCTCTTGTAATTCATTCATTAATCCATCTCATCTAACGGAAACATGAGAATTACTATTTCTCTCCCTCCATTGTAGAAAGGTGACAGAGTTTTCACCCTTGAAGCGGTTTTGGAGATATGCAGAGTATGCAGTTGCTGCAGCCAACAGAGTCTTTCCTTTGCCAGACAAACTGGATTTCAGGCAGGGAGCAGCAATCGGAGCGCCCTACTTCACTTGCTTTACCGGCCCTTTTCCAGAGTACACACCAAATCCAATAGTTATGCACTTTCACCTTTTATATTTAAAATGCCAAAGTTCATGTTTTCACGTGTTTCCTTCAGATACCATTGTGACCTTAGAAATTCGTGGACTCGTGTTTTCCTGTTACAATCTTTTTTTTCCTTGATGAAGAACACAATGGAAGACCTCACGGTATAAAAAGTTTGACTCCCTCTCAAGTTACTCACTGCGTATTTTGCTGGGTGAAGAAAAAACAGTTCTAATTCCAAAAGCCGAAGTACTTGGGAGCGACTACTGCTTTCCTGTGTCAGGTGAAGGTCCTGAACTGAGGCTTAGTACCAGGCTTACTGGCATGTTGCTTCCAAATCATTCATCAAAGCGGTTCTATTTCTCGGCTCTGGATTGTTCCCAAAAGTATGATATCTGCTTAGCCATAAACTGGAATTATTGAACCATAAATCTGGAAACATGCTGTGTGAACAGTGATATTTGATGTATGTATCTGCAAGCCCATACTCAGTCAACAAGTACTTCAGTCAGAGTGCCAATATTTGCTGTGTTCCTCTCTCAGGGGCTGTGCCAAAGCAGGGGAGATCGTGCTGGTTCATGGTGCCAGTGGTGGGGTAAGTGTTCCAAAGAGGCAAGCGCAACTAGGTGTGCTCGGTCCTTATCTGCTGCTTCTTGCCCACGGTTATGCATTGCGGCACATTTCTACCAACAGATTAGCAGATTCGGTTTTTATTTTAGATACTCTAGGATATATTTTCTTAGAACAGACTCTGTTATTACCAATTACTTGTGCAGTTGTGAGACTGTGTGAGTGTTGGTGTGAGCTCCCCAGTCAGAGGGTCGCACACTGAACAGGTGTTTGCTGCAAGTTTGATAACTGATAGCAGAAAGCTGTATTCTCCATATTGTACAAAGTTAGCTTCCCAGTACCTCTGAACGAATACGTCTTCAGGACCCTGAGCATCTCTGATGTTTACCCATGAGCCAACAAGCTAATGCACCAAGAAAGGTATGGAATATAAATCTAGCTGAGCCTTGAATACGTACCAGCGAATATGCATTCTGTTATGATTGGTGATTTTTCGTGGACAAAATTCATTTAGATCTCTCATGGAGTCATTACCTGAGTGGTGTCTACATCTGTCTCCCACTGCACTCTCTTCTCGCAGTTTCTGGTCCACTGCAGTTGAACACAGACTGGCTATGAACAGGCCCTCACGTTTCTCGTACATTATTCTTCCGAAGCCATGACCACATAAGATGAGCGGGACATTACATAGACACACGATATCCTTGTACGATTACTAGAATGGCACTTCTCAGCATCCCATCTACGACTGTTTTTCTTGCTCCTTATTCACTAACCCTAAATGTGCGTATATTTGATCTGTTGTCTCTTATAGCAGTGCAAAGACACCTGAAAACTCTTACTTCCATAAAAATGCGAGCATAATAAAATTCGGGCTGCAATGTATAATGCTTCGTTGTTACCCAAGGACAACAGGATGATCTGTGAGAGGAAGAATTTCCGTTTGGATTTGTTTCAACAGAATACTTATGGCAGCTTTGACGCTACACAATATTCCTGCATTGATATAGATCAATGCCTGATAGCTCTAAAAAAAAATCTCAAATTTTTACCCTATCCTCTCCAATATCTTCCTTTTTAAAGTCTTGTTTGGCTGTCTTTAAAGATCCAAATTACTCTGCTGAAAAAGTTATTCAGCCAGCTTGTTAAACAGGAAAGTTCCAAGTTGCTTGGTGAACACTCTTTAAATTTTAAATTCTAAGATCACGAGTAACAATAATTTTTCTTAGTTCTCTTCTCCTCAGTGGCACTAGCAGCATGTCAGATTGCCAGAGCTTGTTTTGAAGTTTGGGTACGCGGAACTGGTCGAGGGCATGAATGATGCCCGGAAACGGCGCTCACCACCTTTAATTCACAGGACCCCTAATACACGGAAGATTAAAGGTAGGACTGTATCAGGACTCTGGCGACATGTAGGCTGTGTGCTGTTCCTTGACAAATCGTAGGACAGGTTGTCTGCAGGCAGACTTTAAAGTGGATTGATATAGGAGCAATAGTGTGCTTCCTTGTTCATTTTTACACAAGGGAAAGCTTTCTCTGGCTGGAAAAACCCAAGTTTTCCTCACAGGCAGTGGCATTTAGAACTTCTTACATTCAGTAAATTCTAGTGTGGGATCACATCTACTCCATGTAGCCCACAAAATGTGCTCCAATCCAGCTTATTGGCAGTCAGCTGCAATACCAAAGGCTCGATTGAAAAATTAACACAAATAAGCTTAGAACGATACTTCTGTAGTGATATAAACATAGCATCTCTTGGCACCAAAGCACATTAAATAAACAATCCCTGTTGCCTGTAAAGGAGATGTACAGGGCCACGGGGAATCGATATCATCATAGAATGCTAATCTAATGTCAACTCTGGATGCTGGACCTTCCAAGCTGTGTCTGTGCAGGGAGGGTCGATGTGACTGTTGTGTCCCTGGGTGAGGTAGTCCTCCATGGCGGATGTTGTTCCCCTCTGTGCAGGGCGGTAGATGGAGGTTGTGATTCGTCCCTGGAGGGGTGATGGGGATGTTTGCTCCGATGGGGGGATGGGGAGTGTTGTGTGTCCCTGCGATGGGCAGGACGTGATGGCGCCTGTTGTTGTCCTGTGCAGGCGAGAGGTTGATGGGAGTGTTTGTGTCCCTCTGTCAGACGGGTGATTGGGCGCAGTGTCTTTGTCCAAGCTGGATGGGGAATGAGGGGCGTTGTGTTCTGTCCTGTGCAGGGGTGCATCGGAGTGCTTGTCTTGTCTGCAGCGCCAGCAGGGTAGACTGCGGGTCTTCGCTGTCCCTAGTTGCAGGGGGTGATGGGGCACGTGTTTTGCCTATGTCCCTGCTGCAGGGAGGGTGATGGGGAGTGTATCGTCCCCTGGGATGGGGTGACTGGATGTTTGCTTCCCTTGTTCTGCAGGGTGAATGGGGCAGTGTTTGCCTGTCCCTGCTGCAGGGAGAGGTGAATGATGGGAGTGTCTTGTGTCCCCGGCAGGGGGTGATGGGGAGTGTTTTGTGTCCCTGGATATGGGCAGTGATCAGTGCTGTCATGCGATGCTGTCCCTGACATGGGCGTGATGGGAGTGTTTGTGTCCCGTGCAGCGAGAGTCAATGGTGCATAAGGTGTGTGTGTCCCTGCCCGTGTTTGTGTCCCTGGGTAGGGAGGTTATTGGGGTGTTTGTGTCATTGATGTTGTGCATTCAGCATCACAGTGAACAGCTTTGACTCGACCTGTTGGACACCTCTGGACAGGTTGTGGGCTGCAGAGGACGCATTGAGATAAACCCAAGAGACACTCATGAGGCAAGACGAGCTCCACATTTATTGGAGTGAGTCCTGTTCTGCGTGCTGAGGTAAGAACATTTTATTTTAAAGTATCTTTGTGTCTATCTCCTAGCACCTGTCTATTTTCAGTAAAATGTCATTATTTCAGGAATAAGAATCATTTACACCTAGTTAACAAAGTGTGTCGCACTTGTTTTTTGATTCAATCTCAGAATATAATAAAACTTTTTCATGTTGTGGAATTTAGTTTAACACTTGCATAAATTGTCAACACTATTCTAAAAGGCAAAGACCTGGTCATAAACACTTGTGTTTAGTTAATACACGGAGGAGAGGCACTGAATTCTACCAGCGATTTGATGGGCATAGAAGCTGGCTGGCTGAAACCTGTTGTGGGCTTGGAATATCCCCTGGAGAAAGTAGGCCCTAAGGCTCACGCAGAACATATTGTACGCCAGTGTGCCCGATAGGGAAGATGGTCTCCTTTCTTAAGGAGCACTTTTCTCTCATTATATTTGTAGCTTTGCCTACAGGTTTCACGTGAATGTATGTTAGATATACTTGATCAGGTTTGACTTGAAAAATTGCTCACTTAGATGATTAATACATTTATTTTTTAATGAAGCCAGTTCGCATTTACTATAAAGCAACTTTGATAATTTTTTTGATTTATGTGGAAATAACTACATCTCTCGGTGAGTTTGTGGTGCAAAGGAAGGCAGTAGGTTATATGTTATGTGAAGCAGAGCTCGAGGCCACCGTAGAAACACAAACTGAAGTGTTTTATAAAAATCAAGTATAACTCGCTTATGAACAATATTAGACACCTAATAACTCAATTGGCTAAATTCTTTTAGCCAAAAAATTTGTACTCTTCGTCACAATTACTTGAAATAAAAGCTTTTACTGACAAAAGTAGTCGATTACTTTCACACAGCTCAGAAAATCGGGCTAAGCTCAGATAACTGTCAGAAATGAACTGCTTGGAGCAGAGGCAGTTCTGTTTGACTGTGCCCTGCCTCTGAGTCTGAGGTGATGGTGTGTGTAGGGACTGTGACTCTGTGCCTGTCTCTGAGGTGATGGTGTGTGTAGGGACTGTTGATCTCTAGTGCTTGTCTCTGAGGTCATGTAGCTGTGTACATAGGGACTGTGACTCTGTGCCTGTCTCTGAGGTGATGGTGTACATAGGGACTGTGACTCTGTGCCTGTCTCTGAGGTGATGTTGTGTGTCTGGGTACTGTGACTCTGGCCTGTCTCTGAGCTGTGGCTGATTCATAGGGACTGTGCCCTCTGTGCCTGTCTTCTAGTGATGGTGTACATAGGGATGTGCTCTTGCCTGCTCTCTAGCTTAGTATTGTGTGTGTAGGGACTGTGACTCTGTTGCCGTCCTCTCGAGCTGATGGTGTTGAGACTGTGACTCTGTGCTAGTCTCTGAGCTGATGGTCGTGTGTAGGACTGTGACTCGTGCCTGTCTCTTGAGCTGATGGGCAGTGTAACATAGACTGTGACTCTGTGCCTGTACTTGAGGGATGAGCCCCTGGTGTATGGGCTGTGACTCTGTGTGCTTCTCTGAGCTGATGTGTGGTGCTCAGGGGACACTGACTCTGTGCCATGTCTCCTGAGCTGATGGTGTGTGTGGGCACTTGTGACTCTGTGCTTCTCTGAGCTTGATGGTGTGCGTTTTGACACTGTGGATGCTGCTTCTTGGCCTTTCTAGGTGATGGTGTACCATAGGGGGACTGTGACTTCTGTGCCTGTCTCTGCGGTGGATGGTTCCTACATGAGGTGACTGTTGACTCTGTGTCCTGCTTCTCTGAGGTGAGACGGATCCCTGTCTGTACATTCTAGGCGACTGTAGCTCTGTGCTCTCTGAGGTGATGGTGTACATTCGGGCTGTGACTCTGCCCTGCTCTCTAGTGATGGGCACATGGTGTAGGTGACTCTTGACTCTGTGCACTCGTCTCTGCGAGTGATGGTGTAGGTTGTAGGGACATGACTTGTGGCTGTCTCTGAGGATGTACATTACGGGCTGTGACTCTGTGCCTTGTCTCTGACGTCTGATGAGTGTCACATGGGACTGTGACTCTGTGTGTCTCTTGAGCTTTTGGTGTATCATAGGAGGACTGTGACTCTGTGGCCTGTCTTCCTGAGGTTGATGGGTACACAGGACTGTGACTCTGTTGCCTTCTCTGAGCTCTGTGATTGTGTACATAGGGACTCGTGATCTGTCCTGTCTCTGACGGTCGTGTGTACATAGGACTGTGACTCTGTGCCCTGTCTCTGAGGCTGACTCCTATGGCGTGTAGGGACTGACTCGCATGTGCACCTGTCTCTTGACGCTGATGGCTCGTTTGTGTTGTAGCGAACAGTGACTCTGTGCCTAGTCTCTGAGCTCATGGTAAGCCTGATTAGGACCTGTGATCTGCTTGCCTTCTCTGAGCTGACATGGTTACATAGGACTGTGACTCTGTGGCCTGTCTCTGAGCTGACTGGCTCTCTAACATAGGACTTGACTCGGCCTGTCTCTGAGGTGATGGTGTGTGTAGGGACTGTGACTCTGTGCCTGTCTCTGAGCTGATGGTGTGTGTAGGGACTGTGACTCTGTGCTGTCTCTGAGGCTCGTGATGGTAGTACAAGGGACTTGACTGTGCCCTGTCTCTTGGTGTGAGCCCTCGTACATAGCGGACTGTCACTCTGTGCCTTCTCTGACGGTCGATGGCTTGTACCATAGGGACTGTACTCTGTGCCTGTCCTTGACGTAGATGATTGCTTGTAGGGACTGTGACTCTGTGCCTGTCTCTGAGCTGTGGTTACCGCGGGCCGAGATGTGACTACGGGATCTGTGACCTCTGGCTGTCCTTGAACGGCGTGTGTCGTGTTAGGGACTGTGGACTCTGTGCCTGTCTCTGAGTGATGGTGTCGCTGCCCAACTGTTAGGACTGATGTACTCTCTACGCACGTTCAGTTTTCATGATTTCAGACCATTGTCTCCTCTGAATTCGTGGCGCCTTCATTGACTCATACCCTACACAGTTGACGCAACCGCTCACTCCACTCTCATCACATCTAGTAGCCGTACTCTCAGAGTTCACCGTTCAAGAGCCTGCCCAATCCCTCCGTCTGCTATCCTCCTCTCTGTCGCCTAATTCGCGTTTGGGTGTTAATTTCTCTCCCAGAAACAGGACAGCACCTGAAATCCCAACCACACTTGCCAAGTTGGGGCATGGGATTTATATTCCAACATGCCTCTGCCAGCCCCAGGGAGAGTGTGTCAGATACCTGGGAGCCAACGCCCCAATTCCCTGCTTAGTCCGAGGGACAAGCAGGACTCCCGCCCCTGGCCGATCAGCAGAACCAGTCAATTCCCCATTACCTGCAAAGCCCCTCTTGGAAAAGACATAAATTAAACCAAAAAAAAAAAAAAAATGGGCGAAAACTCCACTCCTGTTCTCCTGTGACTTGTTTTTTTTTTTTTGGAGACACAAGGCCTGATCTGCCTTGGTGTGGCATTCCTGCTCTTGGCCAAGTTAAAGCTGGCCATGAATCGTTGCATTATTTTACCCCAAACCTTGGCCTGGATGTCTGATTTAGAGCCACATATTATAATTTATTACAGCACATATTATAAACAACAATATTTATAACTATATATTAATTTTTTAGAACTATATTTTAATATTAATCAGGGATACATACAATTATAAATTACAAATATATTTATAAAATATGTAAACTCCTCCTCCTGGTTTCTTCCTTGGTTCCTCAGTATTGGGGAGAGTCAATAGAGCAACCTTTGGGGAAATGGCTGGAATTATGTCAGGATATGGCCATGGATGCAGAGCTCAGCTTGCAGAAGCTCATCCACAGGTACAGAAGGTTAATTATCATCTTGAAATACATTGAGCTCATCATATAAAAAGAGCTGGGAAAATGCAGGGAACTGTCATTGTTTTCCCAGATCCTGCCGTCAGTGCTGTTTCCCATGGGGGAAGAGAATCTTGTCCTGGCTTCAGGTGGGTTTGTCTGGAGAAAACCAGACTGAGGTGATAACTTATCTCAGGCGATCTGACATAAGCAGAGGCCAGACAAAGTTAAGAGAAATGAGAATAGAACAACTTCAATCCAGGCCCTAACAGCCCCCCTGGTACAATCAGGGCAGACAAAGCCTCCCTGCAGGCTACACCCCAAAAATGGACCCTGAGTCATGAGATCTTCACCTTTTATAAGTCTCCTTATTAACATAATTGGGTCTTAATCTCCAGTGATCTTTCAAGTGGGTCCCTCTCACTGTACTAGATGCTTCAGATCACCCCAAACCCAGTTGCTCCTTCCCTTTCCTGGTTCATATTTTGGTGGTCTGATGAGGTGAGTAGGGTGTCCTTGGATTCACGCTCAGAGAAAGGATTGTTTATGTCAGTAGGATAAGAACGGTAGTTTAGTAATGTAAAAAGAAGTACAGGAATACAGACTCATGAAAATAGAGAAACTAAAAGTCCTAAGGCATCAAGGGACTTCAGGGTCTGCCCAGACATGTTTTATCCTTAGGACAGACAGATCATATTAATGGATTTCGCCCCAAAAGAACTTGGTTTCAGACTCATCATGGGAATCATGGAGCCCCAGAGTGGTTTGGGTTGGAAGGAGCCTAAAGCTCATCCCATCCCTGGACCGGGACACCTCCCACTGTCCCAGGCTGCTCCCAGCCCCAATGTCCAGCCTGGCCTTGGGCACTCAAAGGGATCCAGGGACAGCCACAGGTCTCTTTGGGATTCCATTCCAGCCCCACCCCACCCTCCCAGGGAACAATTCCTGCCCAATATCCCATCTGACCCTATTTTCTTCCAGTTAAAACCATTCCCCTTGTCCTGTAAATGCCTCTCCAGCTTTGGCCTGTAGCTCATGGTGCTTCTCCTCCTAAAAGTTTTCCTGGATGATCTCAGGGATCAGGATCTGTTCCCAGCTTGATCCACACTGACTTCCTTCCAGTCTGGATCTAATCCCTGCAGCAGAAATTTGATTTCAGGATCCCTGACTCTACAATCCTGATTTTTTATTAGCTCTCTCTTCCTATCTTGGCAGCCTGGATCAGTCATCAGGTGTTTTTTCCTGTCCCATCCTGACTGACAGAGGAAATATTATGGAATTTTCTTCTCTCACAACATGTTCCATTTCCACTGGATTAATTTGGAATACCCAGGTGGAACCAAAGCTTTTTTGGCTTTGTTTTTTCATTAACATTGTGTGCCCAACTCCTGGAATTCCGGTAACAGAACAGCTACTTCAGCTGATTGAAAATGTTGAAAAAACATTGGGATAATTCCAAGGTAATTCCAGTAATATTGGAACACCTGGTACTGGACAAGCACAGCTCTTGGAACTTGCAGAAATTCCTTCTCCAGAGGTAGATGGATGGGATCCCATGCCTGAGTTTTCCAGCTGACCTGACACAGAAAGAACAGAAAATCCACCCTTTGTGGAGGGATCCATGGTTTCAAAGATTCAGTCCCAAATCCCTTTGTCCTTCTGGCTGAGGAATTGCTTGGGGTGACTCCCAGATTTGTCACCTGCACATCCAGCCTGGGAGCAGGAGGGATTGGGGAAGTCACCCATCTCATCTCTGCCCCACATCCCAGCTCCCGAGGATTTTGGAGCGTCCAACACCATCAGAGCTCCTGAGAACAGAACTGCAGCCAATTTTCCTTTAATTTTCTCTGGTTTTCCCTATTTTTATTCCCTTGATGAACTTTCAAAGCAGGAGAGACCCGAATTCGGCTCAGCCGGTGGCAGCTGAGCATTTTAACACCCCCTGAATTCTCAGGGAATTTTCAGGATGCAGCTCATTAACCAAGGCCTAAAATAAGCACAGGAATTCCAGCAAAGGAAAAGTTTGTCTCCTCTCTCTCTAGTAAGAAGAAGAAGAAGAAAAGAAGAAGAGGAGAAAAAAGTAGTTATGGTTTGTCTCCCTCATCTCCAATAATAATAATAATAATAATAAAATAATAATTATAATAACTAATAAAATAATAAATATAATAATAATAATAATAATAATAATATATAAATCCTAAATTTAAAAAAATTATGTTTGTTTCCCCTCTCTCTGGTAAATTTGATTTATGGCTGTTTGTAAAAATGAAGTACTCCAAACATGTGAGTGACCTTTTAAATCTCATGGAAATTTTAGAATGTTCCTTTAATGAATGTTTAGGATGTGGAATTATTATTAAATTATTACAAAATAATTGTGTAAGATGAGAGCAGGCATTTCATTCCTGGGAGAGGCTTTTCCGCAGGATGATTCCCTGGGGATGAGCTTTGGGAGAGGAATCCCAGTGCTTGTCACCCTCTGTGCTATGGCAGTGGGAGAGAGGGACAAATTCCTGCTGCTTTATGGGAATTTGTCACCTCTCAGTTATTTCCAGGACATCCAGCTGGATCCCAACCCCACCTACAGCCTTGGGAATTCCGGGAACTCAACCAACTCCTCCTTGGTGGTGAAATCCCTGGAGTTTCAGACTTTTCTGGGATGTGGCAGAGGGAATTGTGCTTCTGCCAAGACAACCTGACCTTTTTTATTTCACCCCTTCCTCTCCTGGAGTGCCTTGGGACAGTTTGGGAAATAGGGAAGGATATCCTGGAGGCTGAGCATGATCTCCATGGGATTCCCCTGATGTCTGATGATTTTTGCCTTTCCTTTTTACTTACCTTTTTCTGTATTTTTATACCCTTTTAGACATTTCCTGTACCCTTTATGTATCTCTGTACCCTTTGCCTTCATGTTTGTAATTCTTGTTTGATATTTGGTATGAGTTTGATATTCCAGCTCAGTTTTGGGGTTCTGCTGGGCAGAGAGACCAAATAACCCCAGTAGGAGCCTGGTCAGCCTGGGGAGATCCCAAAACTCGAGGGTTCAGCCTTGTTTGGAACCTTCTCTCCGGAACATTTTGTGTGATCTGGGCTCTGGCCTCAATTTGCGGGGGATTTTTTAGAATAGGGGGGCATTGCTGCACTTGTGATGTTTCTTTTTGGGGAATTCCAGAGAGATCTGCAGATTTGTGATGTCTGTAAAGTTCTGCGCATGTTATACGAACAGTTTTCCACCTGTACACCCAGGATCCCATTAAACACTGAGGGAAAACCCTTTTATCCCCTTTACCCTGTGTCCTAATTAAAACTGGCCCATCAAGGCAACACCCCCAGCCCAGATTCACCTCCAGGATTTGGGGTGGGAGTGAGCTTTTCTCTCCTAAGGTTGTGAACGACCCTTGTTACTGGAAGGTTCGCGAGCTGCCTGGATTTTTCTGGCACAAAATGCAATTTTGGAGAATTCCCAGGAATTCCCTGCTCTGTGTCAGGGTTTGGTTGTCTGGAGCTGAGCTTGGGGAGCAGGAAGGGGAGGAGGGAGCTGTGAATCCTCCCACCCTCGAAATTCCAATAAATTCTGCATATTTGCATTATTCCAAACACTTTTTGATCCGGAATTCAGGCTGGGATTGCTTCTCTCCCACTTCCATTGCCTTCCTCAAATTCCCAGCCACAAATCCACCCAGATTTGCTGGATTTTGGTGGAACAAACCCCTGGAATTAAGGAATAAAGGAACTGCAACTACTCTTGGAATATATATTATTTATTTATTATTATTATTATTATTATATTATTATTATTATTATTATTATTATTGTTATTGTTATTGTTATTAACATTATTACTATACTATTATTATTACCATAATTACCATTATTATTGATGGTATATCGTTAGAATCATCATATATTTTAGTCATAATATAATGTTCATATCATATATTTATTATTTATATAACTAATTATAATATTATGTTTCTTAAAATAATATTTATTTATTTAATAAATTTATATTATTATGTTGCAATATCTGCTGGGAATTTTTTCTCTTCCCAAGGATGCAAAAGAAGGTCCCAAGACACCTGCAAGGGCAAGAAAATTCTGACTTAATCATATTATTAGCATTTAATAATATTTATTCTCATTAATAAAATATTTAAAAATAGGGGAAACAAGCCTGTGGGAATTGCAGATAAAGAACAAACTGGAATGGGCATCCTCAAAGAGCAGGAGCAGGGCAGAGCATCCCTTAAAACGTGGATTTCAGGAGAAAAACTTCCTGTGCCGTCTCTCCCTAGAGGGAAAATATGGGACCTGATTGCAGCTGGGATAAAATAAAAAGAATAAAAATAAAAATTAAAATTAAAGATAAAAATTAAAATTAAAAAAAAATGTAAATACAAGTGCAAATAAAAATAAAAATAAAAATTAGAAATAAAAATAAAAATTAAAAATAAAAAAAACTGTGTCTGTCTTCCTTCTCTCTATTCATAATTGGATTATGGCTGCTTGTAAAAATAAAGGAAGTACCAAACACGTCTGTGGTTTTTAAATTATGTGGCAATTTGAAAGCATTCCTTTAATTAATTTTTAGGATGTGGAATTATTATTAAATTGTTATAAAATATTAATATTTATTACTGAATAGTTCTCAGGATGGTTCTTTGCTTTTTACCAAATTAAGATGGATAAAACAATGGAAAATCAATATTTGATAATGACATGGAAAATAAAATATACCCCCTGTGAATTTAGAGGAAGAATGATGGAAAACCATAATTTGATAACGGCATGGAAAATAAAATATATTTCTTGTGAATTTAGAGAGGGAATGCTGGGATGGCTGGGAATATTAGGCTGGAATAAAGGGAATTTTTCCTTAATTCTTCCTTAATTTTTCCTTATTTTTTCCTTAATTTCTCCTTAATTTTTCCTTAATTCTTCAGGATTCTGCAGTGCCTCATCCCGTGGAACAATGAGAAGGAATGGCAGCAGATTCCTTCCACTCGAGTTGTCCAGCAGGTCCTGTCAAATCCCAAAACAGCTGAAAAAGGAACTTTTCATTTTTTTTATGCACAGCAAACCCAAACACTGAGGCTGGAAAACCCTGGAGGCCAAGGGAGATGTTGGATTTTCTCCAAAAGGAAAAAACTCCATTTTATCTGAAATAAAATCCAGGCCCACTCCGAGCCGTTCATTGCTGGGAATTGCAAAAATGGGAATGTTTCACTTTGGGACAGTCAAAATATTCCTTTTTTTCTCCTTTTTTTAAATCCTGTTTGGGGTTTGTTTGTGTTTTCGGCTGAAGGAATGGGGTGAGTCTGACACGACACTTCATGGAGGCTGTGGGAAGGAAAACAGAAGAGAAAACAGGGCCTGAGAATGATCCAGGGCTGGCAAATAACTCCTGGAATGACAGGGAAGATTGATGGGCAGGAGGAAATAACCCAGACTTCCCAAGTTTGGGAATATTTTTTAGGGTCTCCCGGTTTCCAGCACACGATTATTGCCAAAATCTCATCCCTGACTGGATGAGCAGGATTCTGAATCACCTCGTTCCTCTGGTGAGGGAATAAATTCATTTTTCTTCTCCCATCCCAATCAAGGGATGAAAAGCAAAACACAAATTTAATGACAACGAATCCCTGCTGGATTTTTTGTCCCTAAACCTGGGATAGGAAGCAGAAAATCCCATTTTCCTGGGGTGAATGGACACAGCTCAGGGAATGAGAATTCCTGGGTGTTTCTGGGAATTTGAAAAGCTGGCTTCTGGGGAAGAGGGAGCAAAGAATTCCAGAAGAGGAAGGAACTCCATGAAAACTGATATCAGATCTTTGCATCAGTTAAGGAAATCATGGAGAGACCAAGCCTAGAGGAAAAAATAATCCATTTAGAGGGAAAAAGGGAATAAACTGGAAGGAAAGTCAGGAACTGAGGTGGAGAGTGGAGAAAAAGATTGAAAGGGTGCAAGAGGAGAAGGAAGGAACACAGATGAACCATGGACAGATGTGAGGAATGAATTGCTGGACAATGCCCAGAAACATCAGAGAAATGGGAAGGGAAAGAAGCCCAAAAGCACAAGAGTGCTGGTTTTCTCTCCCTGGGGTTTGTTCCTATCTGTCCTGTGAAGCTGATTGTCCTTTCCAGAAGTTTTCAGGAATTCTGCTGGAAGCTGTGGCCACTGTGACCCAATCCCATCTGCAGAGGTTCTCCTGTTGTTGATCCCACCCCAGCACCCCTCACAGTGCCCCTGCTCCGTCAGGGATGGACCATGGGGATTTTCCCTCTGAGGCCTCAGGGATTTGCCACAAAAAGCAGGAGAAATCCCCCAGTCCCACTTCTCACCAACAATGAATTGAGGGCAGCAAGCACAGGATCAGTTCTTTCCTGGATCCAGCTTTATGTCCCAAATTCCTCGTCCATTTTAGGACAGGGAACATCTCCTGGGACACTGCAGCTGCAGAAACATCTGGACACACAGAGTAACTTCTTTCTTTCCAGTGTGAATCCTGCTCCTTTGTCTTTGTGCAGTAATTCCTCATCCTGGTTATTCCGGAGTGTGGAAAACCTTTGTTCCTTTGGAGGATTTTTCTCAGGATGGAGATTGTTTATTCACAATTAAAATAAAACCACCCAAACACACCCACACCAGGATTTGGGGTTGAATCATGTTTAGAATCATGGAGTGGGTTGGGTTGGAAAGGGACCTTAAGGATTGTCCCATCCCATGGCAGGGACAGCTCCCACTGTCCCAGGGTGCCCCAAATCCCAATGTCCAGCCTGGCCTTGGACACTCCATTGTTTGGAGTGGGAGGGAATCACTCCGTGCCTGCCCCATTGTTTGGAGTGGGAGGGAATTAACAAAAAAACTGGGAAGACTTGTTTGCCCAGGAGGAAAAGAAATGCCTGAAGTAATGAAAATATGGGGGTGAGAGGAAAAAGGCATTGTGGGTAAAAATATCCAAGTGAGAAGGGCAGGGCAAGGGCGGAGGGATGGGTGAGAGTCAGGGCTGGGAATGGGGTGGGAAGGGGCATTGGGGCAGGGCCTGGGTCTGTCCATCCACAGCATCTCTGTTGGGCCCAGGGATTTGTGGGATCAGGGAATCAGGGAATCATGGAGGGTTGGGTTGGAGGGACCTAAACCCACCAGTGCCCCCTGCCATGGCAGGGACACTCCCACTGTCCAGGCTCTCCCAGCCCCAATGTCCAGCCTGGCCTTGGGCACTCAAAGGGATCCAGGGGCAGCCACAGCTTCTCTGGGCACCTGTGCCAGGGCCTGCCCCCCTCCCAGGGAACAATTCCTGCCCAATATCCCATCTGGCCCTGCCCTCTGGCACTGGGAAGCCATTCCCTGGCTCCCGTCCCTGCGCCCTTGTCCCCAGTCCCTCTCCAGCTCTCATGCAGCCCTTTTCTCCAGTGAGCCGAATCCCATTTTAGAGGACAGGTCCTGTTCCCATCTGCACAACTCCGAAACTCCTGAACAGTACAACACCAAAAATGAGGAAATCACCTTGGCCCAATCCTTATTGCCTAATTTCCCTGTTAATTACCTAAATCCTTCTATCCCATCAATCCCCATGAGATTCACAGTTCATACATTTCAGAGTGCTTTCACTGAGGAAGTTTTATACTTTTGGAGATCCCGTTTAAAAACAAATAAAAGGACTGAATTTTTCTGGGAATTGTCCCATGTTTAGAGGGAATGTTTCAGTCCTGCTAAGCCGCTGTTTAGGGAATTATTTGCTGTCTACGATGCCAATAAAATACTATTTCATCTCAGATGAGGTTAATTAAAAAAATCAATAAAAAATCCATTTTAAAACCTGCTGTTTCCCCATAACAAAAATGTTTTAAAATGTAATATTTTTGCTGTCAAATACAGACTGTAAAAAATAATGCTCAAAAAAATCAATTTTGAGACCATTTTTACATTTTCCAAACTTTCTGTATTGTGCTGATTTCTTGGGCTACACTTTTGTTTTCCTTAGGGGAGGAAATTCAAGATAAATTTTAAACTTTCAAAGCCTCCTGTCCCCTAAGTTATAAATAATATCATTTAATTTTCTTAAATCATTACCCTTTTCAATTATATCAATCATAAAACACTGGGTTTATAACTGATAAATCACCTTGTGGCAGAAATTATTTTCAGTGGCATTTTTATCCTATTTTTTTAGGAAACCACAATTGTGGGAATGTGGGAATTATATCTTGGACACTTTAGCAGGTTGGTTCTAAAGGTGCGTAGGTGGAAGGGAGGAAAGGAGAGGGAAGGAAGGAGAAGGAAGGAGAAGGAAAGGAAAGAAGGAAAGGAAGAAGGAAGGAAAGGAAAGGAAAGGAAGGAAAGAAAGAAAAAAAATAAATTATAAAATAATTAAATAAATTATAAAATAAATAAATAGGAACAGACCATTCCGATTCCTGGAGCTAAAAAATCTTCAATATAGGCAGGACAGGTTGAGGCATCTGGAACTGAATCCATGCTTATCACTAAGGAAGGAATCTCCTCAAAGAATGGTTGGGAATCTCCTCATGGTATTTGGGATCTCTCAAGGGTCTTTTGGATCTCCTCAAGGATGTTCTTCCCAGTTTCCAAGTGAGATTCCCAGAAGCTCTTCAGGACAGATAATCTGAGAGGAAGTTTGGATGAGCCAGAGAGGTTGTGTGCTGCTTTGGAACAGAAAATCCCAGTTTGTCAACTTTTACATCCCCTCAGCACAACCTGGAGCTCCTTTCAGTTATTCCAGCAGCCACGGAATTTCTAGGAATGCTTGGAGTTTTAACTCTTGGACAAGAAGATGCTTGTTACATTTGGTGACGGGTCTGTTTAAATATCAGGATGTGGTTCCTGACTGGGAAGAGGAAACTCAGCATGGAATCCAGGAAAGGCACTGGGAGAGGCTTTCATCCCTCATCCCCTCATCCCACTCTTCCTCATCCCTCCCATTCCCTCATTCCCTCCATTCCCTCATTCCCTCTATTCCTTTCATTCCCTCGTTCCCTCCATTCCATCCATTCCCTCATCCCTCAATTCCCATCTCCTCATTCCCTTCCCAATTCCCTCATCCTCTCCCATTCCCTCCATTCCCTCATTCTCTCTTTTTCCCTCATTCCCTTCATTCCCTCATCCCTCCATTCCTCCATTCCTAAATCCGTTTTATTCCCTCCATTCCCTCTCACCTCCATTCCCATGGCTCAGTTTCCTCTGTTTCTTGGTCGAGAATGAGTTTCGCCAGATCTACTGAAGTTAACAATTTTTATTCTTTTTTTTTTTAAAGTGATGTAGCAATTTCCCTCCTTGGACAATTCCAAAAGAAGTATTTCCTAGTGGGACAGGAGAATTCCTTGCAGGAACTGTATTTCAGAGGAAAGTCAAGCCGGGTTTATGCAAGGCAGTTGGACTGGTAAAATAAAAAAATTGAGATTAAAATATGAGTTTTGCCCACATTTTTTATTTGCCCACAAATTATGTTCTGTTGTAATAAATATCTTGGATTTTGTGGCAATTTTGTCCAAGCACAAAATCAGGCTGGAGAGAGATTATAAGAGAATTTCAGAGTTTTCAATTTCATTTAAAGTCTCACAACCAGCACCTCTACCTACCAAAATATCCTTTCCAGGTTCTCATCCTTCCATCTCAGTTTTAACCATCAGCTGCGCTTCTCTGGGCCACTTAAAAAAAAAATAGGAGTAAATCATGTTTTTGGGGTGGTTTTCTCTAATTTTTCCTTTTTTTTTATGAGTTAACCCCCCCCAGATTGCTCAGCAGCACAAGGCCAGCCTTTGCAGGTTAGTCCAAGTTAGGGGCATATGGCTCGTTATTCCCTGTGGGAATTCAGCCAGAAGTCAGCCAGAAAATCCAGATTCTCCTAATTAACAACAGCCAAACATTTGGCTAAAAAATCATGAGGGTTTTTTTGCTCTTGTTTGTTTGTTTTGTGTTGGTTTTGCGTGGCTTTCGAACCATTTATCCTGCTTTTCTTTTTTTTTTTTTTAAAGGGAAAAATCCCACACCACTGTTGATTGATGGAGCAAATTATGTTTGCAATATCCTAACGATGTCCCTGTGACTTTTTCAGGAAAATGTTTGGTTTTCACTACGACCCTCCTTGGATTTGCCATGGATTCAAGAAGATTGAAATAAATTCAGTTGATTATAAATCATATTTGGGGACAGACTTTTTTTTTTTTTTTGAGGGAAACCAAACCAACTCTTAGATGGTCCAGAGGAGGCCACAAAATTGGGGATCCCATTGGGAATGGGAGATGGAGCACTCTAATAAAGAAAAAATTGGAATTTGGGTTGGAAAAGAAAGGCTCAGGGAGACCTTCTGGATTTTCATATATGAAGGAGATTTATGAAAAAGGGGAAGTGACTTTTTCCCAGATCTGCAATGAGAAAAGCAGATTTATGTAGGACACGGGCGAGGTATTTTTGAGGTGAGATGGAGAGACATGGCACAGTTCAAAGTGGTGCCTGGATCCCTGGTGCCAAGGCCAGCTGGACATTGGGGCTGGGAGCAGGCTGGGACAGTGGGAGGTGTCCCTCCCATGGCAGGGGTGGAATAAAAGGATCTTTGAGTCTCTCTCCAACCAAACACTCTTTGAATCTGGACAAGCCATCCAAAACCAGTGTTTCCCAGGGATTTCTGCAAAAAAGGAACTGAAAGGCTGGCAATAAGACCAAGAGAAGGGACTGGGTGGGTTTTAGAGCCTGACCTTTTCCACCTTGGACATGGAAAAACCTGAAATTCTCTCCCTGGCTCCAGTCACCTCTTTCCTATCCTCTCAGGCAGCAGACCCAGGTGAGTGCCAGGAAAGGCAGAAAGCTCTGGAATGTGCAGGGAGCTCCAAACCATGGCTGAGAAGGTTCCTTCACACCCAGACCCCAGATCTGCTCTGCAGAGCCTACAGGGCAGGCTGAGAATTCCAACATCCCTTCTCTCCTGGAATACCATCCCTGCTGGAATTCCCTCTCCAGCATCCCACTTCCTCCTGAGCGAGCTCTCTCTTCCCCACGTGCCGAAGCCCGCGTTCCAAGCCCGGAATGATTCAGCAAACCCGGCAGAGCAGATTCCAGCTCTGCTGGATGTGAGAGCTCACATCACTCACATTCTCTGCCTCTTTGAGCAAAGCGGAATCAAGACGTCACAGGGGTTGATTTTCCAGTTTGTTGCTTCAAAGGCTTTAATAACAAAATCCTGGTTTCCCTGGGGGATGGTCCAGGCTCCGGAGCTCTGGAAGGCGGAGCAGAAGGTGGCAGCGTGATTTGTGATCCCTGCAAGGGAAAGGCAGCAGCAGAGTCCGCTCCCAGCCTGGAACACTCCCATAAATAACCCCGAGCTCCCAGCAGGAGCACTCCCAGGCTCTCCACGGCAACCTCACGGCCGGAAGCTCGGTGAGCTCAGTTCTCCCTGCTGCCCCAACAGCCTGGCTCCCAGTGCAATGGAACAACCCCAAAATCCTGGCCCTCATCTCTTCCTATAAATCCAAATCCCTGTCCCTCTTCCTTCCATAAAAAAATCCCAAAATCCCTGTCCCTCTCTCTCTTCTCTTCTCTTCTCTTCTCTTCTCTTCTCTTTCTCTTCTCTTCTCTTCTCTTCTCTTCTCTTTCTCTTCTCTTCTCTTCTCTTCTCTTCTTTCTTCTCTTCTTCTCTTCTCTTCTCTTCTCTTCTCTTTCTCTCTCTTCTCTTCTTCTTATCTCTTTCTTTTCTTTCTTCTTTTCTTTCTTCTCACTTTCTTTTCGTAATTGCTGTTTCGTTATTCTCGAACCTCTCCGAACCTCCTCCTCCTCTCCTCTCTTCCCATAGTAAACCCCAAAATCCCGTCCCTTTTCTTCTATCCTCATATAGTCTATAACCACCTAAAATATCGCTGTTCCTTTTCTACTATCCTCATTTAAAGCTACCAAATAACACACTGTCCTTGTTCTCTTCAGCCATATAGAACCCCTAAATCCCTTTATCCCTCTGTTCCTTCCCACAAGTGGTTTCGTTCCACTCCTCTGTCCCAGGAAAAAGCTGTCGACCTTCCTACAGGTAGGATCTGCGTCCATGCCCGAGCTCTCAGTCTGCTAGGGCCAGGCTGCGGGTCGGCGCTGGGTGATTTTTAAGGCTTTTTTCAAACTCCAACATCGTGAATTCATAATGATCAGCGAGAAGCCATGTCCAGATGATCACCAGCATCTTCCATTTCTTCTCTCTTTCCCCAAAATGGATGTGAGGGACTATTTGCAAGGGCGTTTTATGATTGAGAAAGGTGTGGATCTGGACAGGAGTTGTTTCAACATGCCCGATCAAGGTAGGGCAGGGCACGTGTGGTTTCTGATTCGCCTACTGGGAAGGAATTGTATCCCTGCTGGCGTGTGTGGAGGGATCTCTCTCTTTTTTT
>CM019214.1:17650240-17660452 GCA_009741485.1 Malurus cyaneus samueli
ATGATTCCTCCCTTCTTTCCAGGCCCCAAATCCCTGTTTTCTGTAGCCTAACTACAGGATCTGCTCCCTGTTTTGTGTTTCCACCTCGCCTCCCTTTATTCCCAGGAGGAGTTAGGACGTGGCACTTCTGTTTAATCCAACATTATAAAAATTTAGCAGCCCTTAGTGACACAGCTCTCATAAAAAGGGCCTCTGGGGAGAGCCTTAGAGTTCACTTTCACACCTGCATGCACAATTCCAAGCTGGCTGTCACCATGCACTATGTAACCCTCTCAAGGACCTCAGGCTGCTGCATTTCCAAAGGTCCTGGCAGCTTTAGGGAGCTGATGGAACTCTTCTTTCCCCATCCACAGGTGGCCATAGCTGATTAGCTTGGGAATGATTCTTCTCACACCAGTTGTTTTCCAGCCCTGCAACAAATCGTCCCTTTTAGGGTCATAAGGTTCCTTTGCATGAGCAGCTCAATCCAGGCCAATCCCAGCTGGATTAATGGAGCATGGGAACACCTCTCCGAGCACTTGGCTGGCACCAGGGGAGGATGGATGGTGGCGACTGTAAGAGCAGTTCAGTCTGTCCCAGATCTTTCCCCTCCTGCTCCAGCAGGAAGCTGTTCCCCAATGCTCAAGCACTCAGGCATGCTCTGGCTGAGCACTGGAATCCAGGTGGCTTTTGGCTTCTGTCATTAAACCCCAGAGCTCTGGAGTGGCTGCCTTCCCCTGCCAGCACCAGGTTTGTGTGTCTGCTGGGGTTTCCAGCTGCTGATGACTCCAGGCCCTGCCCAGGCTGGGGCTGGCAGCACGAGGAGCAGTGCAAGACAAGGGAATATCCCTCTTTCTCCATGGAAAGGGTGCTCAGGCCTTGGCAGGGGCTGCCCAGGGACCTTTGGAGTGCCCATCCCTGGAGGTGTCCAAGGAAGGGCTGGAGGTGGCACTCAGAGCTCTGGGCTGGGGACAAGGTGGGCATCGGCACAGCTTGGACTCCATGGGCTGGGAGGGCTTTTCCAGCATCAGGGATACTGAGATTCTGTAATTAAACATTTATGAGGCTCTCCTTGGTGCTCTGGACTTCCAAGGGAATGAGTCGGGAAGAGAGTTGAATGCAGTTGTGTGCAGGGTGAGCACCTGGGTGCTCAGGAGTGCCTTTGTCTCCCTCTCCTTCCAGGTTTAGTTTGTGGTGAAAGGAATATTTTGGAAACACAGGAGCCCTCTGGAGCTGAAACAAAGGCCATGTTTCATGTGGTACTTGAGCAAGCCTGGAATCTGAGACTGACAAACACAACTGTTGATGATGGGAGCTCAGCAATGGCAGAGGATCAGTCTCTCCATGCTCTGTGGGGTCACTGTGTACTATAAACAGTTAAATGTGGTTCCTTGGTTCTTATTCCAGCTATCTGGGAATTATTTTGATGAGGGACAGGACAGATTTGCTCATGCTCTCCCAGTGAGCACATACCCAGCTGGGAATGACACAGTGACCGTGGTAATCGCACATAATGAGACTGTTTGCTGTGAGCTTTGCTGAAGAGTATCATTTTAGGCACATTTCCCAGCAGTCGGGATAGCTGGGATCTAATGGCTATGTGGGAAATGTCACAATTCAGCAGTCAAACAGTGAACTCCAAAAGCATTTTGGCACCTCTAAATTCCGATTATCATGAGGGAGATCAACACTGAAATGTTTAATTTAAAGATGCTGCCTTACTTTGCAGGCCCTGGTGTTGAAATACAACAAAAATACAGAGGGGTCACTATTTGTGCCTTCTGTGCTGGTAAAGGGGGGTCTGTGCAGAGCAAAACCAGACAGGCAAAGGGTGCAGTGTTGTCATATGGTGTTTTCAGAGGTGGGGATGAGCTCCAGGTCTCCTCAAACTTCAGTTCTTTAGTGATTCTCTAATTATCAAACAAGAAGTGACCAACAGAGAGCAGAGGAGACCCTGAGGCTTTTCCACAGAACAGAGGCAAATTGATGAGGGCCTCCAGCAGGCCCTTCAGAGAACACCTCCCAGCTAAGCAGACCTTAAAAGACTGGAGCAGTCCTTTTATTTAAATGCTTTCACACAGTGTTGTAGCATTTTTATTGGCCTTTCCATAAAAAGTGCAATGCCGTATAAAGGCAGTAAAATCAAATGTGAGTGACTTAAAGATTCTGTCGGATTGTGTTGGCTGGGACTTGTCTCTCACCAGATCATTGTTATTCACCCTGTCTTCAACCCCCAGTTTGGTACATTGCAATAATAAAATCCTGAAATACGGCTTCATTCTGGAGAGAATATAATAACTTCGTGAGAATTACTTAGTGAAAAATATATTCTGTTATTCAAGATGGATCATTTATGGAATTCATCCTATTTCCAGCGTATTCCCTGATCTATTTACACAGATGGGGTATCCTCCATGGTCACCAGGATGGGTGAGGCTGAGGGAGCACAGTGGGACCTGGTGCCATCTCCCCGCTCCAGCAGGACCATCCCAGAGCTCAGGGCACAGCAATGTGCCCACACAGCTCTGGAATATCCCCAGGGAGGAGACTCCAGCCCCTCTCTGGACAATCTGTGCAGGGCAGAACTTCCTTCAATCCTCTGCTGAGGTCACAAAGGAAGCTACAGTGCCACAGCAAGGATGGGAATGGAAGCTCTGCCCCCCTTTCCCAATGCTAAGGTAAATGAATGTGCTGGTGCAGGGCAAGGGACAGCAGAGGAAGCATTTAGGATGTAACACCGGGCCCAGGGGCCCTTTCTTTCAGCCAGAAACCCAAAACCATGCTATGACAGCATTGCCTTGCAGCTCCCCTCCCATCTGCTCCCTGGAGGGCTTTCCTCCAGAATTCCTCCAAGGAGAATCCATACACAATCCCTGACCCAGCCAGCAGTGTCTGCAGCGCCCATTCTGAGGTTCTCACCACAAGCACAAGGCTGTTTGCCTGTGGGACCAAAGCCACTTGCAGGACACTTGGAGGCCTGGAAGGCAGGGGAAAGGGGCTACAGATAGGCTTGAACAAACTCAGTCACTGAAATCACCATGTGTTGAACAGAATTGTTGCGAAGGCTGTGGAAACCCGATTATTTCACATCAAATCACCTCATTATGGAGGTTATCGGGACTGCCATGTTTAATTTGCTGGAAATGAAGAGCTGAGAGAAGAGATGCAATTTGCACAGTCATGGAATCTTGTTTTGCAGCCAGCTCTGTAAATACACCTTTAGAAGTTGGGGGTGTTTCTTGGTTAATAAAATACTCTCAGACATTTCTGGATCCAGTGGAAACATCTTGTGGGAGCTCACCGGTGGTTTTTAATGGAAAAGTCCCACATGCATTTAGTTGTAATTACAGGAATTTCCAACATACTTAAAAACATAAATGCAAACATAAAGTGGTTCAATGGTGATCTGAAAGCTTTTGTGAAGCTGATGGTGACACCCTGGGAGTGTGAGCAAGGAGAACAACCACGAAGTTGTAAAGACACCTCCAAAAGTGAAACTGTTCAAGGATGGGCCATGGAAAACATTAAGTGGTCAGAAACCGATTCCTTCCCAGCTTCTAAGGTGCAATAGTTAAATATATTCTATATTTCTGCTGGCTGTAAAACCTCTGCTGTCCAAGGAGGCTCATCCTTGGCAGACATCCCACCTGACCTTTGTTCACCTCAGGTCAGCAGCTCAGTGGGAAAGTTTAGGTTGGATATAGGGAAGAAACTCTTCCCTGGGAGGGTGGGCAGGCCCTGGCACAGGGTGCCCAGAGAAGCTGTGGCTGCCCCTGGATCCCTGGCAGTGTCCAAGGCCAGGCTGGACATTGGGGCTGGGAGCAGCCTGGGACAGTGGGAGGTGTCCCTGCCCATGGCAGGGGTGGAATAAAAGGATCTTTGAAGTTCTCTCCCAACCCCAAACACTCTTTGAATCTGGGACAAGCCATCCCAAAAACCAGTGTTTCCCAGGGATTTCTGCAAAAAAGGAACTGAAAGGCTGGCAATAAGACCAAGAGAAGGGACTGGGTGGGTTTTTAGCAGCCCTGACCTTTTCCCACCCCTTGGACATGGAAAAACCCTGAAATTCCTCCTCCCTGGCTCCAGGTCACCTCTTTCCTATCCTCTCCAGGCAGCAGGACCCAGGTGAGTGCCAGGGAAAGGCAGAAAGCTCTGGAATGTGCAGGGAGCTCCAAACCATGGCTGAGAAGGTTCCTTCACACCCCAGAACCCCCAGATCTGCTCTGCAGAGCCTACAAGGGCAGAGCTGAGAATCTCAACATCCCTTCTCTCCTGGAATTACCATTCCCTGCTGGAATTCCCTTCTCCAGCATCCCACTTCCTCCTGAGCGAGCTCTTCTTCTTCCCCACGTGCCAGAGCCCGCGTTCCAAGCCCGGGAATGATTCAGCAAACCCGGCAGAGCAGATTCCCAGCTCTGCTGGATGTGGAGAGCTCACATCACTCACATTCTCAGTGCCTCGTTTGAGCAAAGCGGAATCAAGACGTCACAGGGGTTGATTTTCAGTTTGTTGCTTCCAAAGGCTTTAATAACAAAATCCTGGTTTCCTGGGGGATGGTCCAGGCTCCGGAGGCTCTGGAAGGGACAGAGGTGGCAGCAGTGATTTGTGATCCCTGCAAGGGAAAGGCAGCAGCAGAGTCCTGCTCCCAGCCTGGAACACTCCCATAAATAACCCCGAGCTCCCAGCAGGAGCACTCCCAGGCTCCCCTCCACGGCAACCTCACGGGCCTGGGAGAGCTCGGTGAGCTCAGTTCTCCCTGCCTGCCCCACAGCCTGGCTCCCAGTGCAATGGAACAAACCCCAAAATCCCTGGCCCTCATCTCTTCCATAATAAATCCCAAAATCCCTGTCCCTCTTCCCTTCCCATAAAAAAATCCCAAAATCCCTGTCCCTCTTCTCTTCTCTTCTCTTCTCTTCTCTTCTCTTCTCTTCTCTTCTCTTCTCTTCTCTTCTCTTCTCTTCTCTTCTCTTCTCTTCTCTTCTCTTCGAGAGTCCAGATGGCTGGGAATGGGGTGGGAAGGGGCATGGGGCAGGGCCTGGGTCTGTCCATCCACAGCATCTCTGTATGGGCACCCCAGGGATTTGTGGGATCAAGGAATCAGGGAATCATGGAAGTGGGTTGGGGTTGGGGGGACCTCAAAGCCCATCCAGTGCCCCCCTGCCATGGCAGGGACACCTCCCACTGTCCAGGCTGCTCCCAGCCCCAATGTCCACCCTGGCCTTGGGGCCATCAAAGGATCCAGGGGAGCCACAGCTTCTCTGGGCACCTGTGCCAGGGCCTGCACCCTCACCAGGGAACAATTCCTGCCCAATATCCCATCTGGCCCTGCCTCTGGCACTGGGAAGCCATTCCACAGCTTGTCCCCAGTCCCTCTCCAGCTCTCATGCAGCCCTTTCTCCAGTGAGCCGGAATCCCATTTTAGAGGACAGGTCCTGTTCCCATCTTGCACAACTCCGAAACTCCTGAACAGTACAACACCAAAAATGAGGAAAATCACCTTGGCTCCCAAATCCTTATTGCCTAATTTCCCTGTTAATTACCTAAATCCTTCTATCCCATCTAATCCCCATGAGGGATTATCACAGTTCCATCACTTTCAGGTGCTTTCACTGAGGAAGTTTTATACTTTTGGAGATCCCGTTTAAAAACAAAATAAAAAGGAGGCTGATTTTTCTGGGAATTGTCCCATGTTTAGAGGGAAATGTTCAGTCCTGCTAAGCCTGCTGTTTAGGGGAATTATTTGCTGTCTACGATGCGCAAATAAATCAGTAGCTATTTCTAATCCTCAGATGAGGGTTAATTAAAATAAATCAATAAAAACCATTTTAAACCCTGCCTGTTTCCCTGAACCAAAATGTTTTAAAATGTAATTATTTTTTGCTGTCAAAATACAGATGTAAAAAATAATGCTCAAAAAAATCAATTTTGAGACCATTTTTACATTTTCCTAAACTTCCTGATTGTGCTGATTTCTTGGGCTACACTTTTGTTTTCCTTAGGGGAGGAAATTCAAGATAAATTTTAAACTTTCAAAGCCTCCTGTCGTCCGCTAAGTTATAAAATATACATTTAATTTTCTTAAAGTCATTACCGTTTTCAATTATATCAATCATAAAACACTGGGTTTATAACTGATAAAATCACCTTGAACTGCAGAAATTAATTTTCAGTGGCATTTTTATCCTATTTTTTTAAGGAAACCACAATTGTGGGAAAATTGTGGGAAATTTATATCTTGGAACACTTTAGTCAGGTTTGGTTCTAAAGGCTGCAGTGAGAAGGGGAAGGGGGAAAGAAAGAAGGAAAGGAAAGGAAAGAAAAGGAAAGGAAAGGAAAGGAAAGGAAAGAGGAAGGAAGGAAATGGAAGGAAGGAAAAGGAAAGGAAAATAAAATTAAATATTAAAAATAAATAAAATAAAGTTATAAAATAAATAAATAGGAACAGCCCTAATCCGATATCCTTGGAGCTAAAAAATCTTCAATTAAGGCGAAGGACAGAGTTGAGGCATCTGGAACTGAATCCATGCTTAATCCTAAGGAAGGGAATCTCCTCAAAGAATGGTTGGGAATCTCCTCATGGGATATTTGGGAATCTCCTCAAGGAGTCTTTTGGGGATCTCCTCAAGGGATGTTCTTCCCAGTTTCCAAGTGAGATTCCCAGAAGCTCTTCAGGACAGATAATCTGAGAGGAAAGTTTGGATGAGCCCAGGAGAGGTTGTGTGGCTGCTTTGGAACAGAAAATCCCAGTTTGTCAACTTTTAACATCCCCTCAGCACAACCTGGAGCTCCTTTCAGTTATTCCAGCAGCCACGGGAATTTCTAGGAATGCTTGGAGTTATTAACTCTTGGACAAGAAGATGCTTGTTACATTTGGTGACGGGTCTGTTTAAATATCAGGATGTGGTTCCTGACTGGGAGAGAGGAAACTCAGCATGGAATCCAGGAAAGGCACTGGGAGAGGCTTTCATCCCCTCATCCCCTCATTCCCTCTGTTCCCTCATCCCCTCCATTCCCTCATCTCCCTCCATTCCCTCATTCCCCCTTCATTCCCTCTTTCTTTCCATTCCCCGTTCTCCATTCCGTCCATTCCCTCATTCCCTCATTCCCTACATTCCCTCATTCCCTCCATTCCCTCATCCCCTCCATTCCCTCCATTCCCTTCATTCACCCTCATTCCCTTCATTTCCCTCATTCCCCTCCATTCCCTCCATTCCATAAATCCGTTTTATTCCCTCCATTCCCTCATCACCTCCATTCCCATGGCTCAGTTTCCTGTTTTCCTTGGATTGTCAGGAATTGAGGATGCTCAGCAGGACTTCTATGAAGTTAACAAACAATTTTTTAATTCTTTTTTTTTTTAAAGTGATGTAGCAATTTCCCCCCTTGGACAATTCCAACAAAGAATTATTTCCTAGTGGGACAGGAGAATTCCTTGCAGGAACTGTATTCTAGAGGAAAAGTCAAGCCCAGGGTTTTATGCAAGGCAGTTGGACTGGTAAAATAATAAAATTTGAGATTAAAATATTGAGTTTTGCCCACATTTTTTATTTGCCCACAAATTATGTTCTGTTGTACATAAATATCTTGGATTTTGTGGCAATTTTGTCCAAGCACAAAATCAGGCTGGAGAAGAGATTAAAAGAAATTTCAGAGTTTTTAATTTCATTTAAAGTCTCACAACCAGCACCTCTACCTAACAAAAATATCCTTTCCAGGTTCTCATCCCTTCCATCTCAGTTTTTAACCATCATGCTGCTTCTCTGGGCCATTAAAAAAAAAATAGGAGTAAAATCATGTTTTTGGGGTGGTTTTCTCATCCATTTTTCCTTTTTTTATGAAGTTAAACCCCCCCAGATTGCCTCGAGCAGCAAAGGCCAGCCTTTGGCAGGTTAGTCCAAGTTAGGGGCATATGGCTCGTTATTCCCTGTGGGAATTCAGCCAGAAGTCAGCCAGAAAATCCAGATTCTCCTAATTAACAACAGCCAAACATTTGGCTAAAAAATCATGAGGGTTTTTTTGCTCTTGTTTGTTTGTTTTGTGTTGTTTTTTTTTTTTTTTTTTTTTTTGCTTTTTTCTTTTTTTTTTTAAAGAAAATCCACACCACTGTAGATTGATGGAGCAAATTATGTTGCAATTATCCTAACGATGTCCCTGTGACTTTTTCAGGAAAATGTTTGGTTTTCACTACGACCCTCCTTGGATTTGCCATGGATTTCAAGAAGAATTGAAATAAATTCAGTTGATTATAAATCATCATTTGGGGACAGACTTTTTTTTTTTTTTTTGAGGGAAACCAAACCAACTCTTAGATGGTCCAGAGGAGGCCACAAAATTGGGGATCCCATTGGGAAATTGGGAAAGATGGAGCACATCTAATAAAGAAAAAATTGGAGAATTTGGGTTGGAAAAGAAAGGCTTCAGGGAGACCTTCTGGATTTTCAATATATGAAGGAGATTTATGAAAAAGGGGGAAAGTGACTTTTTCCCAAGATCTGCAATGAGAAAAGCAGATTTATGTAGGACACGGGCGAGGTATTTTTTGAGGTGAGAATGGAGAGACACTGGAACAGTTCCAAAGTGGCTGCCCTGGATCCCTTGATGTCCAAGGCCAGGCCTGGACATTGGGGCTGGGAGCAGCTGGGACAGTGGAGGTGTCCCTGCCCATAGCAGGGGTGGAATAAAGGATCTTTGAAGTTCTCTCCAACCCCAAACACTCTTTGAATCTGGGACAAGCCATCCAAAAACCAGTGTTTCCCAGGGATTTCTGCAAAAAAGGAACTGAAAGGCTGGCAATAAGACCAAGAGAAGGGACTGGGTGGGTTTTTAGCAGCCCTGACCTTTTCCCACCCTTTGGACATGGAAAAACCTGAATTTCCTCCTCCCTGGCTCCAGGTCACCTCTTTCCTATCCTCTCCAGGCAGCAGGACCCAGGTGAGTGCCAGGGAAAGGCAGAAAGCTCTGGAATGTGCAGGGAGCTCCAAACCATGGCTGAGAAGGTTCCTTCACACCCCAGAACCCCAGATCTGCTCTGCAGAGCCTACAAGGGCAGAGCTGAGAATCTCAACATCCCTTCTCTCCTGGAATTACCATTCCCTGCTGGAATTCCCTTCTCCAGCATCCCACTTCCTCCTGAGCGAGCTCTTCTTCTTCCCCACGTGCCAGAGCCCGCGTTCCAAGCCCGGGAATGATTCAGCAAACCCGGCAGAGCAGATTCCCAGCTCTGCTGGATGTGGAGAGCTCACATCACTCACATTCTCAGCGCCTCGTTTGAGCAAAGCGGAATCAAGACGTCACAGGGGTTGATTTTCAGTTTGTTGCTTCCAAAGGCTTTAATAACAAAATCCTGGTTTCCTGGGGGATGGTCCAGGCTCCGGAGGCTCTGGAAGGGACAGAGGTGGCAGCAGTGATTTGTGATCCCTGCAAGGGAAAGGCAGCAGCAGAGTCCTGCTCCCAGCCTGGAACACTCCCATAAATAACCCGAGCTCCCAGCAGGAGCACTCCCAGGCTCCCCTCCACGGCAACCTCACGGGCCTGGGAGAGCTCGGTGAGCTCAGTTCTCCTGCCTGCCCACAGCCTGGCTCCCAGTGCAATGGAACAAACCCCAAAAATCCTGGCCCTCATCTCTTCCATAATAAATCCCAAAATCCCCTGTCCCTTCCCTTCCCATAAAAAATCCAAAATCCCTGTCCCTCTTCTCTTCTCTTCTCTTCTCTTCTCTTCTCTTCTCTCTCTTCTCTCTCTCTCTCTCTCTTCTCTCTCTCTCTTCTCTTCTCTTCTCTTCTCTTCTCTTCTCTTCTCTTCCTCTTCTCTTCTCTTCTCTTCTCTTCTCTTCTCTTCTCTTCTTCTCTTCTCTTCTCCTCTCTCCTCTCTCCTCTCCGAACCTCTCCTCTCTCGAACCTCTCCTACCGAACCTTCCGAACCTCTCTCCTCTCCTCTCTTCCCATAGTAAACCCCAAAATCCCTGTCCCTTTTCTCTTCCCATAATAAACCCCAAAATCCCTGTTCCTTTTCTCTTCCCATGATAAGCCCCAAAATCCCTGTCCCTTTTCTCTTCCCATAATAAACCCCTAAATCCCTATCCCTCTTTCCTTCCCACAAGTGGGGTTTGTTCCACTCCTCTGTCCCAGGAAAAGCTGCGACCTTCCCAGTAGGATCTGGTTCCATGCCCAGCTCCAGCTGCTGGGCCAGGCTGGGGTGGCGCTGGGTGATTTTTAAGGCTTTCAAAACCCAAAC
>CM019214.1:17660477-17685162 GCA_009741485.1 Malurus cyaneus samueli
CATTCTGGATTTCTCTGATCCGAATTCCCAGATGCATCCCAGCATCTTCCTATTTCTTCCTCATTTCCAAATGGATGTGGAGGGACTTTTTGCAAGGGCGTGGACTGGACAGGAGTGTTTTAAACTGCCGGAGGGCAGGGATTGATGGTATCTGGGAAGGAATTGTTCCCTGGGAGGGTGGGGAGGCTGGGATGGAATTCCCAGAGCACCTGGATCTCAGGAGTGTCCAAGGCCAGGCTGGACATTGGGGTTTGGAGCAGTGGGAGGTGTCCTGTCCCTTCCATCCCAAACCATTTCATGATTCAGCCTCAGTGACCCTGATTTTGGATAAGGAGTCAGATCTGTTGCTGTGCCCGTCCATCCTCGGAGTCAATGTCTGTGGTCAGCCAGGAACATGGAAATCCATCCTGTCCCCAATTCCCAGCCCCTGACCCCAAGTTCCACCACAAACCTCAAGCCTCATTCCAGCCTCTCCATAATCCAGGGTGGGATTTGTGGGATCTGGGCAGGGGGAAACCCAAACCAACCAAGTTATTCCTGCTGATTTGATGAAAGGTTTCATGGGCCAAAAGGTTTTGCCTGAAACCCAGGATTTTTCCTTCCCTGCTCCAATTGTGTGTGGTTTGTGCTGGGCTGGAACATTCTCTGGGTGTACCAGAGCAGGGCTCTCACAGCCATACATTAATTAACAGTCAACATCATTAATCACAAAAACATCACCCTCTGATGCAGGATTTGACCGATTCCAGCAGTTTTGGCACAACAAAGCATTCGAAGAATTTGGCCATAATCTGCTTTTTTTGCCCAACCTTTAAAGGAGTTCTTGCCATGCAAGCATGTTTTTCTTCAGAGATTATCCTCCTTCCAAGCCAATTAGCTGCATTCCAATGAAAACAGGCGAGAATTGGAAATAAATGACCCAGGCTGTTGGTCCAGAAAGAGAGAGGGGAATGAGAACACAATTGAGAGCCTGAAATTGCGGTCACTGCAATCAAACCCCATTCTGTGCACAGCCTGAAACTTTTCTCTCCTCAACCTGACATTTTACCCCGGGAGAAGGAACAAGGGCATAAATCTTCCATGGGGTTTCCATTGTTTGGCTGCCAGAGCGGCTCTGATGCGCACGTCTGAAGGTTTAATAAAGATGTTAATACCCATTCAGGGACAGAAAAATCAGGGGAAACAGAAAAAAAAAAGAAGGAGAACACAGAATATTCTGAGCTGGAAGGGACCCACGGGATCATGGAGAGCAGCTCTTGGGTATGGGGATCAAATCCAGGCTTTTGTGGAGTCAGAGCTGAACAAAGTGCAGGATAAACCAACGGGAATTTGGGATCCCTGATCTTCCCAGCACCTGAGTGACCCCAAAAACATACTCTGGGGGTGTGAGACCAAATGTTCCCACAGCCATGAACCAGGACTGGGACAGCAGGGCTGGAGATCGGAACCTGGGTGTTCCAAAAGGAATTTGGTGTTCCAAAGAAATTCCTGGCCGGGAGGGTGGCAGCCCTGGCACAGGTCCCAGAGAAGCTGTGGCTCCCTGGATCCTTGAGTGCCCAAGGCAGGCTGGACATGGTAAGGGTCCCTGTCCCACAGTGGCACTGGATAGCTTTCAGGCCCTCCCACCACACCCCATTCCATGATTCCATGAACTCTTATCCCACTGGGTCTGGTTTGCTTGGACAGCCCCACCAAGGTACTCCTGGTGTCCCCTCAGTGGGAAAAGCAGCTCCCTCAGGAGTAAAAGTCCTCAGGAAGCAGCTCCCAGAGGAACTTGAGTCACTGAGAGAAGGAAAACGGCCCAGCCTTGAGCACTGAGAGGAAGAAGAGGCCATTGAAAGCTGTCCCAGCCTTTTCCACACACGCCTGGTTGAATGAAAGGAGGATCCAGCAGGATTCCCTTCCCAAATCCACGGAGAGGAGCCACGCTGAGCTGGGAACACTTGGAGCTCTCCCCAACTGCAGCATTCCCACACAGCCAGGGCTGCCAGGATCCTCAGGAAAGGAGAGCTCCTGCCTCCCCATGGAGCAAACCACCAGGTTTTGGTGCAGGTTTGGATGCCAGCACCCCACTGACAGGGTGGGATCTGGGGCTTCACATCCCACTCTCAGCTCCACCCTCAGTGGGAACTCTGGTGATGGAGAGGCAGAAGCAGCTCTCCCATTCCTGCTCCCCCGTCACCTGCGTCCACCAGGATCACATTCCCATGGCTAAAGGATGAAAATGCACTTAAAAACAAATTATTCCAAATCTTTCTTAGGCCAAATCCCAGCCTGGAGCTTTCTACACTATCCCATGAGGAACCTCTCAGCAAAGGGAAGGATTCTGCTGCTGTGATTTCTATTCCCTCAGCACTACGGCCCAGGGTCCCTTTGTTTTTGGAATTACCCAAACCAATCCCTCCAGCAGTGCTCCCTGGGGAGGGAGGGAGGGGAGGGGAGGGAGAGGGAGGGAGGGAGGGGGGGGGAGGGGAGGGGAGGGGGGGGAGGGAGGGGAGGGGAGGGAGGAGGGGAGGGGAGGAGGAGACCAGGTTCCAGAGCAGCTTTCCCTGGACTCATCCATCCCACAGAACTGGGGTCATATCCATGGAGCATTCCTGGTTCCAGTCCTGGCTCTGGTGACCATCAAATGTTCCAGGGCAGCTTTGATTCATCCCTCCCACAGTGCTGGGGCTGCTTCCTTGGAGCATTCCTGTTCCAGTCCCAGCTCTGGTGATCGCTGGCAGTTCAGCCACTGCAGGAAGAAGTTTCCTCATCGTGGCTCTGCACAGGCCTACCAGATGCGACCTCCTCCAGGGCCAATTTCCAGTCTGGGCAGGAATAATCACAAATCCTGGGAAAAGAGCAGAGCTGGCAGGAGTCCTCCTGCTCCAATCTCAGCAGTTTCTCCCCCTGGCACAGTGAGGAGCAGGGAATGTTCCCCAGGAAGGTTTCGTTGCAGGTTGGATGGATTTGGAGCACCCTGGGAAGGGAGGTGTACCCCTGCGCTCTGAATGGGGAGTACTCTTAAAATCCCTCCGCATCCAAACCCTTTCCACGGTTCTCTAAGCTCTTTCAAACCTGGAACATTTTCAAGGGGATCTTAAACCACCACTTCGCCTCCCTTACCCCATCGGGCTGTGCAGACGTCTGGCTCCAAGCTGCCCAAAGATGCAGGAGGAGCCAAGCTGCAGCTCCGTGGAGTTTGTTCCCCAGCTGGAAGAAAAGCTCCAAAGCACCTTTGGACACCCAAACTAGAGCTTCAGATTAAGCTTGGATCTGGAGAATTTCACTCAGGATCTGTGGTTTGGCCCAACCTCTTCGGCGCGTAGCTTGGCCACGGAGTTCACGAAAACCATCTCCTGAATCGCTTCATTTTCTCCATTCCCAGCCCCGAGGCAATCAGCTGGACAACCCTCGCGCCAAATTCCTGGCAATTAATCCAGGCAAATTTAATAAAGTTTATCAGGAGGAAACATCTCCCAGACTGAGCTCCAGTTGCTTTTTGGCTTGGATGCCTCCCAGGAGCAGATCTGATGGACAGAGCGTCCCAGAAATGGATTCCACTTTATTTGCATTTCCCTCACGGGAGCTGCTCCCAGGGATTTCCGTCTCCCCCCCCCCCCCCCCCCCCCCCCCCCCCCCGCCGCCCCCCCCCCCCCCCCCACCCCCCCCCCCCCCCCCCCCCCCGCCCCCCCCCCCCGCCACCCCCCCTGCCCCCCCCCCCCCCGCCCCCCCTACCCCCCCCGCCACCCACCCCCCACGATCCTGCAGACCGACTGTGGAAAGCTCTTCCTTCGTCCGGGGCTGTGAATCTCCGTAGGGAAATTGCTCCCGAGAAAAAATGAATTTTCCAGACTGGATTTGGGAGAGCAGAAAACCTGGGCAGAGGGTCTGGGTTCGAGGGAAAGATTTAATCTATTAATCTACATATGTGGATCACAAATCTCTTATTTATGCTAGAAAGCCTCTTGGGGATGGAGCTCAGAACCACAAATTTTTCCAGCTCCTCACTTCTGCTGGGGCACCCCTTTTTGGGATTTTTTTTGCTGTTTGTTGTTTTGCAACTGCACCTCCCATTCAAAGATATCTGAAGCCAAATACACGAGAGCTCAGTGGATCGTCACTCCGAGCAACCCCGCTAGCGGTAAAGATAAAAAGCACTGAGCCACCACAAGTCATCTGTAATGGTGATAGAGTATGTTCTTTACATACACTATATCAAGTGCGAACTCCTGTTCTTTTTTCTGAGGAGACAAAATTCCTCTTCACTCTTCCTTCAGACTCATGTGCCTCTTCAGATTATTGCTACATGAAGGCCGGATGAAAAAGGAATCCAAGTGAACCAGCATCAGAGAGATTCCTTGCGCTGAGACTCATGACTTCCACAAAAATGCGCTCCTCTGGGATGTCTCCCAGGGAAAAATCTCAAAGCACCAAACGATGACAGCACAACCTTATGTTCCCAATGCCCTCCAGGGAGCTCCTAAAGACTCCTTCTCCGTGTCTGCCACTAGATGCTCTTATTCCTTCTCGAAACATTTAACTTATTTCTGGGGCATTTCCCTGCGTTTTTCTGCACAAGACGGCCTGATTTTCTGAGCAAGAATTCAAATCTTTTTTTTCAACCTTCCCCCAGACTCCTTCTGTCCAGTTTTTGTGCTGCTTCGCTGGGTATGCAGAATTCCTGGGGTGACTGGATGCGGGGTGGAATGAGAGAATTGACCAGAGAGGCTTTGAACATCCAGGCTGGCCAGGTGGGAAACCAACGAGAAATCCCACACGCTGGGAGATGAAAAAATTCTCCCGAGTTTGCCTCAGACAAATCTCCCCTCGGCCTCAAGAATCTTCCAAAGTCCTGGGACAATCCACTCCAGAAAAGCTGAAAAAAAGGAACAGACAATGGATAAAAAATTTGGAGATGGTAAATAGCAAAAAATGCGAAAAAAAATTAAACGGAGGAGAAATAACAAGGCTTGTCCCCTAAAATGCGGCTCTCTAAGTCAACTAACCTCTAGGATTTCGTGTCCAGCTCTGCGATCCTCGGGCCAGGGCTACCGGAGCGAGAGGACACGATCATCCCCAACGAACCCTCAAGAAAGGGGCGTTCTGTTGGCGCGCGAGCGAAACTGGCATCACCTATCATCCTTTTTCGCGGATGAAAAATTTGCGCATTGAGAAAGACCTAAGCTCAATGCCCGCAGTCGGGGAAGAGAGAAAGTAAGATGTATACATGTTGAGTAGTTTTTATAAATAATTATTCACCCTCTGAATATGGGCTAGTCCCGAAATAGTGTACAAAGAAGACTTAAACAGATGAATAACAGTTTGTGAAATTATGAATTTTGTAAATATTATATATGTGTAGGAATTAAATAATTAGTTAAATATTGAGCAAGGAACCAGTCTGACCAAACTGCCAATAAGTGGCTGGTTCATAATCGGATGTTCCACAACTCTTGGGCAACCGACAAGTTGAAAATACTTCAACATTATAGATTTGAATTTAGAATTCTTAATTTCACAAAAAAGTTAATGAATCTGGGCAAGAAGAATTCAATATTGAATTTGTGCCAATGTGTCCGAGTTTCGCAAATTTGAGAGTAACGCAAAGAGGGTTCTAGATTTGCGAAGTATTGTCTATTTATAACCAAATTCTCATTTTACCACATTCGGGCACACGAGAGAGAGTGAATTTAATTCTTATTTATAAGAATTTTGACTTTACAATGGGGGCGATAGAGAAACGAGCTGGTTATGAGGATTTATGTTGGTAGTAAATTTTCATATTAGGAAATAGTGGGTAAAAGAAGGAGTTGAAAATTTCATTTACTTTAACGTGTATCACTCCAGTCTGCAAACTTTGGACAGTAAAGTTTGAATCAGTTCCATAATTTTAAAATTGTATTTTAGTTTGGGTAAGACAGTTGAAATTTTATTTAAGAAATTTTTCATTTTGTACCACCTATTAATGAGGCAAGGGAAAAGTTTGAAATGTCGACAATTTACCTTGTTACGAAATTTTTGGGATGTGAAATTCTTGGAAGCACACTATAATTCTAAGGACCTCTTGGATTGTTCAGTATTCTTAACCAAGATAGTGCATGAAAACATCGTCGCAGGCGTGGTTTAGACTGATTACACTGTCCAGCAGATCCTAAGACTTCCAACCAATTGGGCAGACCATGGAGACCTAGATGTAACTTAAATTGGCGACTATGAAAGTCTCGGACACACACGATAGTAAGGTTATAAAATTTAAAATTATGATGATTTAAAAATCCTGCCACGTGAGAAATTTCAGGGTGGCAGCACAACGGATGGAACCAGTGATCTGAGAGACGTATTAAGTGTTGTATCTTCGCTCATGTGTAAATGAATCGGCCAGGCAAAGGGTCTGAAAATTATATTATATATATTTTATAATGTACTGATTGGGAAATGGATTGTTTAGGGCAGTAAGTAGGAAGTTTCATTTATCTTCTGAAAAAAAATTAGTGTAAAATATATGGGCCATAGAGGAAGGTGAAATTTTATTGAGAATGGATTTGACAATTTCTGGGGCATAGAGAAGTGCGAGCTATATCAACTTTATAGGTTTACGTACCTTCCCTGCTATCTGGAAATTAGCCGCATACGAAAACCTCGAACCCGCCATCTCTCACTAGCGCTTCACTCCTTCCTCTAACCCTTACTTGCTTTGAAATTCGCAAGAGAAAGTTAACATTCTATTTAACTAAATAATTTATTGAAATTGGGTAAGGAAGGATTGCAAACTCCTCTCAATCCTTGGTTTCTTAAATAAATGTATACTCTAAATTTGGCAAGGAGATGACATTCTTTATTTTGTCACTCTGAAATTGTCCTCCCCTTTTAATATTCATTACCTTGAGCCACCTACAATAATACCTAATTCTCTCTCTCTCTCTCGGCTCTCCGAACCTCTCCTCTCGAACCTCCTACACCTCCGAACCTACCAGAACCAATCCCTCCGCTACTCTCTTTTTCCCATATAAACCCAAAAGATCCTCCGTCCCTTTCTCTCCATAATAAACCACAAAATCCTGTTCCTTTTTTCCCATGAAAAGCCCCAAAATCCTGTCTTTTTCTCTCCCATAATAAACCCCTAAATCCCTATCCCTCTTTCCTTCCACAAGTAGGTTTGTTCCACCCTCTGTCAGGCAAAGCTGCGACCTCCACGAGTAGGATCGGGTTCCATGCCCATACTCCAGCTGCTGGCCCAGCTGCGGGGTGGCGCTGGTGATTTTTAAGGCTTTTTCAAACCCAAACATTCTGGGATTCTCTGATCCGAATCCCCAGATGCATCCCAGCATCTTCCTATTTCTCCTCATTCTCCAAATGATGGGAGGGACTTTTTGCAAGGGCGTGGACTGACAGGTGATTGTTTAAACTGCCTCGAGAGCGCAGAGGATTAGATGAATATAGCTGGGAATGGAATTGTTTCCCAGGGAGGGTGGGGAGGGCTGGGATGGAATTTCCCAGAGCACAACCTGGATCCAGGAGTTCCAAGGCCAGGCTGGACATTGGGGTTTGGAGCAGTGTGGAGGTGTCCCTGTCCCTTCCATCCCAAACCATTCCATGATCCAGCCTCAGTGACCCTGGGATTTTGGGATTAAGGAGTCAGATCTGTTGCTGTGCCCGTCCATCAATCTCGCTGAGTCAATGTCTGTGGTCAGCCCAGGAACATGGAAATCCATCCTGTCCCCAATTCCACGCCCCTACCACACAATTCACCTACAAAACCTCAAGCCTCATATCCAGCCTCTCATAATCCAGGGTGGGATTTGTGGGATTGGGCAGTGGGGAAACCCAAAACCAAACCAAGTTCAATATGAAGCCTGCTGATTTGGATGAAAGGTTTCCATGGGCCAAAGGGTTTCTGCACCCTAACAAGAACACTCACCAACAAGAAATCCGGAAAACAAAACATGTTTTCTCTAAACTAATCTAACCCCACATCATCCACCCCTGCGCCTCCCACACTTTGTACTGTGGTCGGTATGGTGCTAAGAGTATTGTCCGCAAAAAAAAGAAAAGCGACATTCTCTGCGCAGCGTGCTACACAAGAGCCACGCAAGCAGGCTCATTACTAACGAGCCACACACTTAAATAAGCAATTAACTTAGGAGCGGTCAACAACATTTGAAAATCAGCCAAACAAAGCATAAACCTGATTTCCACTACAGATGGCATCAGGCATTGTGAACAGCGAACTTTCACCATGCAGTTCCGTTCTTGGCAGCACGAAAAAAGAACAATAAGAGTAGCTTACGAAGAAAAATTGTTTGCCATATAACTACTTATCTATTTTTTTTGCCCAACAATTTTAAAGGAGTTCTTGCCATCAAAGACGAAATCCACATGAAGGAGCATCTGTAACATCACCAATAGTTCTATTTTCTTCAAGAAGGTTTCGCCTACTAGCTCTTCTTCCAACGCGCGACATTAGCTGCATTCCAACCACTAAAAATCGGACAGAAACTTCGAGAGAGAGGAAATAATATGATCTTTAGCACCCAGGGACCAGGAAAAGGGGCCGATAAATTAGCTTCCAGCAACAACAGAAGAGGGAAAGACCGAGAAAACAACAAATGAGAGCAATCTGTAATTCTGGAGAGCGTGCAACAAAGCAAAATCAAACCAGGGCCTTGCTGTGCACAGACTAAACATCATTATGTACTCCACACGTCGCAATCAACCCATATATTTTCTTAGACAAAATTTTACTAGTCATCCACTGGCCATTACAACCAGAATCCAAATCAGATATCATTTACAGCGGGAGAATAGGAACAAGGATTACAATTTCATGGGATTCACTTGATTGGGCTGCCAAGACGGCTTTACTCAGTTCAACTCTGGAAATCGCTCTAAATCCACGTACTGAAAGTTTTAAATCAAAAGAATGTTAATTACCCAACTCAGGGACAGCAAAACTCACAGGGGATGCATTACAGAGAAAAAAGAGAGAAACACGAATACTTCGAGCTGGAAGGGACCAGAACTGCACGGGTCATGAGACAGCTCTTGGGCATAGAAAAGGGGGATCAAACATCAAGATGAAGCTTTTGGGAAAGTCAGAGTGAAACAAAAGTCAGGATATCATTTCCAAACCAACAACGGCGAAACGAGATTCTATGATCATTCCAGCACCTGAGATGAAACCAAAAACAACCTGAGAGGGATGTGGACCAAAACTGTTCCCACAGCCATGAACCAGACTGGGAATGCAGGGGCTGGAAAAAGATGAGAGAAACCTGGGTGTTAATCATAAAAAAGAAATCCTGGGCTGTTAAAAGAAAAAAATATCCTGGCCAGAGAGGGTGAGGACAGGCCTGGCAACAGGGTGCACCACAAAGTAGCAGGAATGAGATGCGTAGCCACACTCCTGGAAATTCCCTTTGAGAGGCCACCAACAAGGCCAGGCTGCGATACACAAGGGTGTAGAGTATCACACATCAGAGGTTCACACTACGTATCTCTCCCTCCAAAACACGGTCAAATCCGAGAGAGGACGCATTCGCTAAGTATCTATATCTACTCAAGCTCATACCCAACCAATCACAGTTCCAAAACCTCCAATCCACTGACTCATCGGAACTCTTACCCAATCCGAACGGACAAGATACGATACTATCAGCGGGTCCTGGTTGCTTGAACACAACGAGTAGACCCCACCACAAAAGCAGAGTGAAAACTCCTGGGTAATCCCAGCTAACCAAATCCAGCTGGGAAAGAAGAACAAAGCTCATCTTAAGGAGTCAAACAAGTACCCTCTAAGCAACACGAACGACACTCCCAGAAGGAAACTTGATCACTGAGAAGAGGAGAAAAAACACTGGCAAAGCCTTGAGCCACGTGAGAAGGAAGAAGGCCGCCATATGAAAAGCTGTCCAAAACGACTATTGCCACAAAAGCCGACCGAAAAACCGAACACAAACTACACACGCCAGGCTTGAATGGAACAGCCGAATGAGACTTCACCAGAAGGATTACACTTAACCAATCTCAGAGAGGCCGCCCGCTCCAAGCACTGCGGAAACTTGGAGAGAGCTCTCACCCAACCACCTGCGATGACCAAGCCCACCACCGCCACGGCGCTGCCAAAACTCCCTTCAAGGAAAGGAGAGGCTCCTCCGCCTCCCGCATGGAGCAGAACCAAAGGTTTTGGTGCACGGGGTTATAGAATCTCCAACCCAAAACCAACTGTCCACATCACACTAACCACGTAACAGGCCAGGGGATCGGGGGCTGTCTTCAAATCAATATCCCAGTCACCTTCCCCTCTGAACAGACTTATACTCTATAGTCCAACCAAAGCCTCCTAAGGCGTGGGGAAAAACTAGTATAGAGAGACAAAAGGAGAAGAGAACCAAGCAATCCCCCATTCCTATGCAGACGTATCTCCACGTACACACCTTGCTGTCAAACGCAAAGGTGTGAATAAAACATTCCCCCAGGCTAAAGGATTGAAAAAAAAAAAGCACCCTCAACAAAAACAAATTATTCCAAACTCTTCTTAGGAGAACAAGCAAATCCAGCAGGAGCTTCTACTATATAACACCAAATAAACCCATCCAGCCAAACATCATGCAAAAAACTACAACTCAGCCAAAGGGAAGGATTCTGCTGCTGACATCGAGTCTTTCTACTATCTGAAGCACTCCAGACTACGGCCCAGGGTCTGCTTTTGGCTTTTTGAGAATACACCGTCACCACCACCCCAATCTTTGACAATAAAATAAACATACCAGAAAAATAACAAAACAATACCCATCCAGCCCAAGCTGCGACCCCCTAGGGGAAGGTGGGAGGGCTTAGGGGAAGGTAGTTTGGTACGGGGAGGTTGGGTAAGTCGGGTTTTTTTATGGTGGAATGGGGTTAGGGGTAAAGTGAGGTTCAGTTGCGGTGAACCCTTCTTAAACTACAAAGGAGGGGGGGGGCAAGGGCCGACAAAGCGGCCAGCCAAGGAGGGGGCAAACCCCCAGAAGAGACAACCGTGAGGCCAAGAGCCGGCGACCGAAGCAAGGGCCCGGCACTCCCATACAGCACAAGAAGGGGGGACTCACACCTGAGAGAATGCGCCACAAGGCCCATGCGTTCTAATAGTTGCCCACGTCACACATCCCCTGTTCCATCCCCTGCTCCCGCACGCTCCTCCTTTCCTTAGCTCCCCTAACTGCACATGTCACTTCCATGTCAGAGAATCCAACCACCTCCACCACACCGACGCATCCCACATAAGTGTGTCAAGCATCCTATTTCAGAAGCTTAACCACTGCTTTGATAAGGAGCGTTAAAGAAGCTGTTAACAAAAACATCAAGAGGATATGAGAGAGAGGCGGATAAACTTCTGGTTCACCACGTCGAGGAAGCAAAAGACAATAAAAAAAAAAGAAAAAGAAGAGAGGGTCAATATAACCCGTGAGGGGGCAGAAGGTGCAGCGCTGAAGTAGCTACAGAGCGACAGAAGAGAAATTATAGGATCCTTCACATACTAGTTTCCTGCCGCTGATGTAATGTCCCGCCTAACACTGTAAAATATTGCCAACTCTACAAGAACAGAAATGCTGCACAGCTAAGTGTCAAATATGATCACCACCTCCAACATATTTCACCTCAAAACCAGAAAACATAAACGCAAAGCGAATAAAAATGGCTCCCACTATGGATCGCTATAATCTTGCACAAACTGAACCAGTAAGACTCTAAAGAAATACTGGGGTCTAATGATTTTCAATATTAAGGAAAGCATAAAACAGATTCACTATAAAGCTTCTGGTTACGCTAAGTGCTGGAACCTGCCCTGTAATCAGTGAAACACTATAGGCTCAGGGTGGCTAATCTCAGTATTTTCACCCATAACAAAAATGTTCCAGCAGCTTTTGAGCTCTCATTCCATCCTTCCTTTCCCATAGCAGCCTTCAAGTAAGAAAAGAACGTGCTTACAAGATTACAGACGCCATGTAAGCCGAAGCCATGCACTGGAATTCATAATAGATGATAAACACATGAGAGGGTCATGTTCAGCCTCCTCCTATATTTTGAAGCGCATACTATACCACAGAATTCCAATAGCATCAGTGAAAAAGTATAGATCCCAGCAGCCAATTCTAGCTGACACCAGCTGCATGGGTCACAGCATAAAGCAAAAGAGAGCCACTGCATACTTCAAGAAGGAAAAAGAATGTTAAACCAAATAGCTTTTCCAATACTAAAAAACAAAATCAACATGAACCAGTGAAGATATACAAGGCAATCCGTCAACACATATAACACATAACAACCCACAAAAACACCAAACAACCAACACCAAACCAAACAAATACAAAAAAGAAAAATCCAACAAGCGCCAACAAAAAAACTATTTACACAAGACAATCAGCAAACACATTTGTACAGTAGAGAAAGTCATAACCCAAACCGCTAAAAACAAACAGACCTATTCAATTAGCTTACGACCCCAGTAATACCGGAGTGCGGGCCACAACAAAATATATAGCAGCATCCAGAATTCTGGCGGAGAATAAAATCTAACCATAAAGCAATAACCGAATCAGTTCTCCGTGAGCAATGATACATGAAAGCCACAACAACCAAACAGACGACTTAAAACTCCTAAAAGATGCGAAGCAGGTCCTGCGTTCCCTGCTTGGGTGGGGGGGCCGATTACAAGATACGCTATCCTTAGCACATGGTCACTATTCCTAAAATAGACGCTATAAAAATCACCCCCGGCGACACAAAAACCAAAAAACATCACAAGCTAAGTCAAACTAATTAGTTTAACCTACTGAAGACAACATCACGTGAAGAAAGAGATACAAGGGAAAAAGTAAGCTGAAATTAAATAAACCCCACGATTTTTTTGCAAAGGTCGCAGATTTGCACTTTAGATACAACTAAATTTTTTTTTAATTTTTTTTTTTTTTTGTTTTTTTTGTCTCTCAGTTTTTTTTTTTTTGTTGTTGGTATGTGGTTAATTTTTTTAATTGAGTAATGATGTCTTTATATTTTCTTTTTTTTTACTCAAACCAGTGGAGGACAGCCGTAGTGGGAAGACGAGGTACCCTAACAATGAAAGAACAGGTTTGCCTAAAAAATAAAAAAACAAGTTCTTGACAGAAACCGGGAGAGTCCCGCAGCGTAAAAAAACACCTTATTATTATTGACAATTTATTTCAGCCTTCGCCTGATGAATACATGCATCTAAAGCTACTATAGCAGCAAAGAATCTATTCAGATGCCAAAAATTAAGGGGATTTTTTTGAGTGTCAAATCATTAATAACGTCAGAGAGCAAAGTAGATAACGAAATAAACTTGATCAGCCCAAAGCAAAGATATACCAGGTGAGGAAATTAAAAAATAATATGCCTAAAGAAAAAAAAAAAAGAGATCGAAACCTACCAAATCCAACCCCGGCCCCTCCCCTGACGGGGTTTTTCTCATAAAAGCTACCCTTCCTGCAAAAGACACTGGAAACATTTCCCCGGGATTTTAGTGAGAAAAAAAAACATAAAACCACCTCTCCTCCCATGGGGCTAGAGCTGGCTCCTTTCCCACGCAAGTCAGAGAGGGGAGCCCTCCAAGAGCTCAGCTCGTGATGTGTCCCATGCTGGAAAAAAAGCCCTCAAAGCACTGCTTTGGATTATCTCTCCTCCTCTTGGTCTGGATTTTCGGAAATTTACTCACTCCTACCAGTTGGGGGGAGTCTACTGTAAGTCTCTGCAGGGGTAGAGGACCTTGTATGATTCCTGGACGAATGTTGATATCAGGGAGACGTCATTGCTCCCTCGAGACCCAAGGCGAAAACAGTCAACGGAGGGCCGTCCGTGGGATGCATGTGTCCTCGTACACTTTTTAAATTGCACTGATTAAGCGGCATCTGGGAAGGGTGTCAAGCCTTGATTGCTGGGTGGATTGGAGAAATGAGAGGCCCAGAGAACAGCGAGAGGTGTTTGTGAACGACCTCGACTAGGTTCGCAAGCCTCTAGTCGCTGGGCTTCCAAATATTGTTGGCTTGGGCACATTCACAGATCGCCTTGAGTGAAATCCATGCCCAATCAGAACTGGACAACACCTCGCAGATATTCTGCATATCTTAGGCAAATTTAAAGAGTTAAAGCAGAGAATCACATTCGCCCGGGTACTGAGCTCAGTTCTTTTGTGTTGGGCTTGTGACGTTGCCTCAAAGGTCCAGGGAGCAGATGAATCGGAATGACTGGGGGAGCTCTCTCAGAATTGGCATCTCTGCACACGCTGGGACCTATTACATTTCGGAGTAGGATCGTTTCCCAGCTCACGTTGGAGAGCTGCTTCCCTCAAGGGAGTTCCAAAGTCTCCCTGTGCGATGTTGCGAGAATCCCGAGCTCTAGGAAGCTCCTTCTGCGTCTGGAGGTCCTGGAAGGGCTCTAGCTCGTGGGAGATCTAACGGGCGTGAGGGAAAGGAGTGGATTTAGATACCGTCACCTGAAAAATAATGTAATCGTTCAGGTCCTAGGATTGAGGATGGGCAGCAGCAGAGAGAACTACGTAGCGACTGGCAGAGAGGGTCTGGGTGTTCGGAGGTGAGAAGAGATTTTTAGATGCCAACTAGATCGGAGTATTTTGTGGACCAATATATATATAGTTTATCTCAGCAATAGCCTCTTGGGGATCACAGTCCAGTGGGAAGCGCTCGAGGACATCTCTCCATTCTCAGCTCCCAATGGTCAATGCTTCTGCATAAGGTGGCCCCTATTTCTGGTATTTTTACTGCTTGGTACCGTGGGGACGTATTCCTGCTCCCACTGTTTGTCTAGGGACGAGTGATGAACTCGTGAGATCCGCTGCGGGGGAGCATCTCTTGCAGTCTCCGCTATTTCATCCAATCGGGATATTGTTAGAGTATAAGACTCGCCGAAGTCACAGAGAGTTATACTGCTCAGATCCCTAGCAACTCGAGGTAACATAATAAGAGTGAGATCCACCATGGAGCCCTACGAATATATCAGTTGGTCTTTGGAGACTCTGTGAGTATTGCCCTACTTCTAAGCAACTCCTGATCGTTGGTCGGGAGAGCATTCTGGGATTCTCTGATCCGAATTCCCAGATGCATCCCAGCATCTTCCTATTTCTTCCTCATTTCCAAATGGATGTGGAGGGACTTTTTGCAAGGGCGTGGACTGGACAGGAGTGTTTTAAACTGCCGGAGGGCAGGGATTGATGGGATACTGGGAAGGAATTGTTCCCTGGGAGGGTGGGGAGGGGCTGGGATGGAATTCCCAGAGCACCTGGATCTCAGGAGTGTCCAAGGCCAGGCTGGACATTGGGGTTTGGAGCAGTGGGAGGTGTCCCTGTCCCTTCCATCCCAAACCATTCCATGATTCCAGCCTCAGTGACCCTGGGATTTTGGGATTAAGGAGTCAGATCTGTTGCTGTGCCCGTCCATCCTCGGAGTCAATGTCTGTGGTCAGCCAGGAACATGGAAATCCATCCTGTCCCCAATTCCCAGCCCCTGACCCCAAGTTCCACCACAAACCTCAAGCCTCATTCCAGCCTCTCCATAATCCAGGGTGGGATTTGTGGGATCTGGGCAGGGGGAAACCCAAACCAACCAAGTTATTCCTGCTGATTTGATGAAAGGTTTCATGGGCCAAAAGGTTTTGCCTGAAACCCAGGAATTTTTCCTTCCCTGCTCCAATTGTGTGTGGTTTGTGCTGGTGCTGTGAACATTCTCTGGGTGTACCAGAGCAGGGCTCTCACAGCCATACATTAATTAACAGTCAACATCATTAATCACAAAAACATCACCCTCTGATGGCAGGATTTGACCGATTCCAGCAGTTTTTGGCACAACAAAGCATTCGAAGAATTTGGCCATAATCTGCTTTTTTTGCCAACCTTTAAAGGAGTTCTTGCCATGCTAAGCATGTTTTTCTTCAAGAGATTATCCTCCTTCCAAGCCAATTAGCTGCATTCCAATGAAAACAGGGAGAATTGGAAATAAATGATCCCAGGCTGTTGGTCCAGAAAGAGAGAGGGGAATGAGAACACAATTGAGAGCCTGAAATTGCGGTCACTGCAATCAAACCCCTTCTGTGCACAGCTGAAAACATTTTCTCTCCTCAAATCCTGACATTTTACCCCGGGAGAAGGAACAAGGGCATTAAATCTTCCATGGGGTTTCACTTGTTTGGGCTGCCAGAGCGGCTCTGATGCTGCCTCACGTTCTGAAGGTTTTAATAAAGATGTTAATTACCCAATTCAGGGACAGAACAATCAGGGGAAAACAGAAAAAAAAAGAAGGAGAACACAGAATATTCTGAGCTGGAAGGGACCCACGGGATCATGGAGAGCAGCTCTTGGGTATGGGGATCAAATCCAGGCTTTTGTGGAGTCAGAGCTGAACAAAGTGCAGGATAAACCAACGGGAATTTGGGATCCCTGATCTTCCCAGCACCTGAGGTGACCCCAAAAACATACTCTGGGGGTGTGAGACCAAATGTTCCCACAGCCATGAACCAGGACCTGGGACAGCAGGGCTGGATTTTGGAGAGAAAGAACATGTCCTTGTTGATGTGAAGCCCAGTAACCTTACGGGATGGGTTGGGCAGCAGTTATGCACGCAGGTTGGGAATGTGAATATTGTGTCTTCCAGCTGCCAGAGCGCGTGTCCCAGTGGGATGTTGGAAAAATCATGACCAGTTTAATTTTTAATGTAATTTTATCAGATTTTGTTTGCCGTTGCCCTGCGAAGGCGCTGAAGATTTTTTGCAGGCATTGTTCGCCAGGTGAGGGCTGAGGAGTGAACATTGGGACAGAGACGGAGGAAGACGTGAAAAAGGGACATAAGTGACCATCAGTGACCATCAAGGCCATCAATGACATAGAGGACCATCAGTGATGATTAGTGAAGCATCATGCATCATACCATCAATGGCATCAAGCCATCAGTGACATCACAGCATCAAGTGAACAATGAACAGAAACATCAGCTCCAACCTCCGGCAGTAGGGCACTGGTCTGGAAAGAGAAGAAAAGAAAGAATTGATCAGCACCAAAATCCAAGAAATCCAATTCAATAGAAACCCAATCTGAGAAATGCACCTTGATAATGAATTAAACCAAAAAAGGTTCTCAGGGTTTGACTGTATAAGGTTTGGGAAATCTTGTGCCATGGAATGAATTTCTCTGCACAGCCAGGTTGTGTAGATGAATTATTTCTGGGCACATCTGCCAGAAAATAAAGTGATGCCTTGACTCTCCGACATTGAAATGTTGTTGGAGAATTTTTGTTTTCCACAGTTTATGGGACTGGATGAGCATCCTGCAATGCAGAGGGCTTGCACGGCGGATCCCACAGCAGCACACGCAGGGGATTTTGGGGCCATGCTGGTTTTGAAGCTCTCCTGCCAAAGCCCCGCTGTTCCAGAGGGGCTGTGTGAGGATGGGATGATGCTGATGAGGATGGAATATTCCCCTGTGTCCCCCTGACATGTTCCCTGATTGCTCTGGATTGGCTGGGCCCTGAGGAGTGGATGGGGAGGTGGAATTAAAGTGTTGTCCATCCCATGTGCTTCCCAAGCACATGTGGTGACCCCAAACCCACACAACTGGGGCAGCTTCTCACTGCGCCCGGGGCATTCCCAGCATTTCCATTCACTCCAACCCATCCACCCTGCTGAGATTCCTCCCTTTATGGATCTTCTCGGCTCACTCGGCTCTGAATGTCTGCCACTCTGGACAGAACACTGATGAACACCGGGAGGTAGGGGACTGTGGGCAAACTCCTGCTCGGGGAGAAAGCTATCACCAGGAGTCATCTCCAAAGGGAAGAGCATCTCAGTCGGTCAGGACAGCCTTGCGAGACATTATTCTCGGCCTTGGCAGCTCTGTCGATCTCTATACAGCGGCGCGAGAGGGGAGGAGGCGTGAGCCGGGATGGCGATATCCCATGAGGAGATGAACTGGTACTGCAGTAGCGGAGTGGCTTCTTGGGATGGCAGCACATCAGAGGAGAGGGTGGATTGCGCGGAGTGGAGCGGCACGGTTTGAGGGTTCATCCACTCCACAGTGTCGTGGGGCTAGCGTGTCCTTGGAGTTCCTGTTCCAGTCCCACTCTGTGTGATCGCTGGCAGTTCCCAGCCATAGCAGAAGGAAGTTTCGCCAGGTCGTGCCTGCCACAGGACCTGAGCAGATGGAGCACCCTCCACGGTGCCATCATCATCACACCACTTCTTGTCTCGTGCCAGCAGAGTAAGCTGTGCTACAAAGTAATTGCCCTGGATCCCTGGCAATGTCCAGGCAGCCTGGACCTGTGTTTTTTGCAGGATTAGGACACTCGTCCGTAATGAGAGTATGAGATGGTCCTTTTTAACAGCTCTCTTCCAACACAAACCATTCCAATGATTCCATAATTCCGTCGTTCTATTCTGACGCAATCAGCGCAAGTACCAGGTGAGAGAGGGAATATGTTGGACGATTTTTGAGTGATCTTCCTGCCACTTCACTCTGCCTGGGGAGTTTTCGACGAGTTGTCAGCACTGGAGCTACTGCGTCATGAAGTGTCCAGAGATTCTGTCTTCCTCTGCCTGGCTTGATGTCCCGCGTGGGATAAACTTGTGGAGACGATGAATTGTTCGCAGTTCTGTCCCAGGCCATTGGCGGCTGAAGGGATTGAGTGTGACATCAGACGTCTCGGTTGAGCAAGTCTGTGGAGAGAAGGGGGTGTGTGCCCAGCTCGCCAAAGTTGGGAGATGTAACGGAGGTGACAATTGCCCATGCAAAATCCCAAGAATCCCATGATTCACCAAGGAGATTGGGTGCAACATCATTAGGACATCCGTCGCCACCCCACATCACACCCCGACCCTTCCCATAGTCTCAACTGGCCTCCTGGACAATTCTGTTCCCTCTTTTCTGAGCTGCATGTCCTCAATTCCTACCCACCTCTTCCAAGGAGATTATTTCCTCCTGTTTCATCTCTTGAGCTCCGCCTTAATCCATTATTCAGGCCGACCCTCTTTCCCTCCGTCACCTAGGCTGCATTGCGAAAAGCAAGAGCGGGCTTTTCCCACGGAAAGCTTCCACTCCAAGAGCCGGGGAGAACACCGCTGGACGTGCGCGTGGGCTGTCAGGCTTTCCTGGTCGGACTAGAGCATTTGCCCAAGACGTCCGGCACTGCTAACTCTGGAATATCTGCTTGCAGCATGGCAATCATGGGCCATCTGCACGTTATTGCCTCTATTGAGTACACATTTCGCTACAACAAAACCCAGCACATTTGGCAGGAAGGGCTATATTCCAGACATATTAAAGCTTCACAATGACCCACGCTGACGAAATGTCCCATATTTATACATATTCTTGGAAAGCTGCCCAATAGCTCCATGCCTAAGCCGCCAGTCTCGGTTTTCTCATGGTAGCACCATTCCAAAGCTTCTCATGGTCTAGCTCTCTTGCAGTTACAAGCGCACCTGGACGCCCTGGTGAGCTTATGCGTTAAACACACAAATATTGACCAAATAACATAATTTGGTCTAAAACGCTGCAAGAATTATTCACTTCAGACTCCTTGAGAGCGTCCAATTCATGAATTATTGGATTGAGCGCGAGTCTCGGTTTCGTGCAAAACGAGCGCTGCGACACAGGCTGGCACGCAGGATGTGAGCGGCTGGAACGGATTTTCCTTAGCTCACGGGCGCCGAACGCGCAGATTCGTGGACCACCGGCTCCGTTTTACATGCCAGCTTGTGCTGAGATCCTCTGCATATTCCCTTTCTTATTGTCAGTGTTTAATTAATTTTTCTCAGATGTACCAGATATATTATTTTTATCTCAAATCCCTGAATTTTCAGAAAAGCACAAATCAACAGTACAGCATGAACTCGGTTGGTATGTTTTTCGATGTGAAATTGAGGTTTGTGGGTCGCGGGAAAGATCTTGAGGCAAGTGGCGCAATTCCCAGAGATGAGGGGGAAGGGCAGCCTGAGCTCCCGAAATTCATATAAAGGACAAGAGTTTTAAGTATCTCTCCAAATGTTCAACTCTCTTGCTGCATATTTTCATACAACCTCATTCAAACTATTTATCTAATGTTCTTGCTCATATGTTTCAAATTTTCTGTGAATTCTTACAATAAACTCTAAATGCCAACTTTCCTTGCCCTAAGCTCAAGCATTAAACTATACATTATTATATTAATGATATTGTTATATATCTATGTGTTTCTATCTCATTTATTGTTTCGTATAAATTCATACAAATTGACGATTTGCATACAAAGATAAAATTCCCTCTTCCTGCCCAAAAGTTTACAGTATCATTGTTAGAGGAAAACTTGAGCATTCAATTATCCTTTACTCCACAATCTTCAATAATAAATTAGTTAATAAATTGAGAAATTAATCAACGTTCTTGCCTGGAGGATTTCATTAGCAATTTTAAAAAGCGGGTTTAAACCTTATTCATTTTTTGCCATGGAATTATTCCAGACTTCCTAGTTGACATATTGCGGGTAAGCAAGCTAGAATTAATGCTGCAACTCTTCTTTGACGCCAAATTTCAATTACAGTTTCACAAATGGGAAATTTCACCTTCCTTCCCGAATTTAGATAATTTTTTAAAATAAATAATTCTAAACTTTCTCTGTCAAGAGATTATTAAATTTAAAAATAAATTAAATGCAACCCTACTTTGCCAGATTTCAAGACAATACTTTCTACAATAACATTAAATTTCACTTCTTTGCCATGAATTTCAAGCAAATTTTTAAAATTCAATTAAATTTAATTTTCTGTCCGAATTTCAAATTACCAATCTTAATTAAATCTAATACATTCTTGCCCAAATTTGTAGTAGAATGTCTGGATAATAAATTAAATGCCAACTTTTTGCCTGTAGTTTCAATGCAATTGTAAAGAAATGCAAATCTATTTTCTTCTGTCCAAAATCACATAAAATTGTAAAAATAAATTCAATTTCAACTATTCTGCTCAAATCAAAACTAATTAATTTCTTAATAAAATATTCAACCTGTCCCTTACACAAACATTAAATACAATTTTAAATTAAATTTCAACTTTCCCTGCCCAAATTCTCAATACCATTTAAAGTGAAAAGTGAAATTTAAACTTTCTTTTACCCACGACTTTAATTAAAAACTTCTTAAATAAACTCAATTTCCTGCCACAATTTAAATTAACTTCTTAAATACATTACATGTCAACTTTCTTGCTCAAATTAATAATTTTTCTTAAAACAAATGAATCTTACTCTCTTACCCTAAATTTAAACACCACATTTTCAACATAATTCATTATTAACTTTTTCGTTTGCCCCAATTTAACTTTAAATTAAATGTAAAATTTAATTAAAAATAAATGTGAACTTTCAACTTCCTCTGTCTCTCAAATTTTAAACACCATTTTTAGAACAAGATTTTCAGTTTAACTTTTGCATATTAATTTTATTAAATTTAAATTTAAATTAATAATTAAGACTTAAAATTTAAATTGAATTTTGTTCTGTTCTGCCGCAATTTTTAAATAAATAATTTTACAAAAATCACCAATAGGAAACTAATCCTTTCTTGCCACAATTTTTAATCCAAAATTTTATATTTAATAGAATTTCCATTCCTGGCCAAACAGAAACCCCTTTTGGAGGTTGGATGGATACTGACCCTGCTAGCGGTGTCTCTTCTGGCCGTAGTATCCAGAGCTGGACCGCTACACTAGAGTGGGACAGAAGAGCATTTTAGAGAACTACCTTGTTTTTGTGTTTCCGTAAATTTTTTCTTCATTTTTTTCTATTAATTTCAATTTTTTTCATTTTTTTCCTTTTTCCAGCTTTTCTGGATGTTTATGTACCCAGAAATGACGAGGAGGTAGATTTGTCTAGAGGCAAACGTGATTTTTTTCTCATGTTGATTTGGAGGCAAAGGCAGCAGTCATGGAGATTCTTAGGGAGGTCAGGATTTAGTGCTACAGCAATCTTACATCTGCTCAGAATCAGAGCCTCTGTGTCAGAAAAGCAGGAAATCCCAGAGAATAATTAATTAATGTTTCCTGAAAATAAGTATGCAGGAGTTGCAGAGGAGAAGAGTCAGGAACTTGAGCAGAAAAGGTTGTGCTGTCACCGTTTCTGCTTGTATTTTCCTGGGAAACAGGATTTTTGTGAGAGATCTCACCAAGGATCTCTCTGCATGTCACTGATTTTTTTCCTCCTTCTGTAAGTAATCTGAGAGCAGCAACTGAGACTAAGAGTGAGGAGATTTGCTGCCTCGAAAAAAACCAGGAGTTGCTTGAAGAAAAAAAATACCTCAAAAAGATGATTTGTGTGGCTCAGTTTTTATTTAGCTCGGGGTACAGGATGAGAAAGCTCTGTATTTCGTTCAATTCTCTTGATGGGAGAAGTGAAAAAAACAAACAAAAAAAAACCAAAAAGGGACCCAGCACAAGTGAGGAGCTGGAAAAAATTCGGTTCTGAGCTCATCCCCAAGAGCTTTCTGAGATAAAGATTTTGTGATCCACAAATATGTAGATTAGTAGATTAAATCTTTCCTTGAACCCGACCCTCTGCAGTTTCTGTGCTCCAAATCCAAGTCTGGAAAATTCATTTGCTCAGACAATTCTCCCTATGAGTTTTGCAGCCCAGACGATGGAAGGAGCTTCCACAGCTCTGGATCATGCCAGAGGAGACAGGAAACTCTCTGGGAGCAAGCTCCCCGTGAGGAAAATGCACAATAAAGTGGAATCCAATTCTGGAGCTCTGTCCATCCAGATCTGCTCCTGGGAAGCATCCAAGCCAAAAAGCAACTGGAGCTCGGTCCAGGAGATGTTTTCTCCTGGAAACTTTATTAAATTTGCCTGGGATAATGCAGGAATTTGGGGAGGGTGTCCAGCTGATTGCGGGTGGGATGGAGAAAATGGGAGGAGAGGCTTTCGTGAACACTCAGGCTGGCCAAGGGAGGTGAACCACAGATCTGAGTGAAATTCTCCAGAATCCAAGCTACTGAAGCTCCAGTTTGGGTGTAAGGTGCTTTGGGAGCTTTTCTTCCAGCTGGGACAATCCACGGAGCTGAGCTTGGTAGCTCCGCTCGTTTGGGCAGCTGGATCCAGCTCAGCCATGGAAGGAGGGAGAAGGGTTGCGATTTTAAATCCCTGAAAATGTTCCAGGTTGAAGAGCTTAGAGAACCAGTGGAAAGTTTGGATTGGAGGATTTTAAAGGTTCTCCCATTTCATGGGCGGGGACACTCCACTGTCCCAGGGTTTCTCCAAATTCCATCAACCTGCCTGGGGAACATTCACTGCTCCTCACTGTGCCAGGGGATGAACTCCTGAGATGTGGAGCAGGGAGGACTCCTGACCGCTCTGCTTTCCAGAGATTTGTAGACTTATTCCTGCCCAGAACTGGGAATTGGCCCTGAGTGGGTCCATCTGTCAGGCCTGTGCAGAGCCACGATGAGGAAACTTCTTCTGCAGTGGCTGAACTGCCAGCGATCACCAGAGCGGGACTGGAACAGGAATGCTCCAGGAAGCAGCCCCAGCACTGTGGAGGGATGAATCAAGCTGCCCTGGAACCATTGATGGTACCAGAGCCAGGACTGGAACCAGGATGCTCCATGGATATGACCCAGTTCTGTGGATGGATGAGTCCAGGGAAAGCTGCTCTGGAACCTTGGTTCTTCCCTCCCCTCCCTCCCTCCCCTCCCCTCCCTCCCCTCCCTCCCCTCCCCTCCCTCCCTCCCCAGGGAGCACTGCTGGAGGGATTGGTTTGGTAATTCCAAAAACAAAGGGACCTCGGCCGTAGTGCTGAGGGAATAGAAATCACAGCAGCAGAATCCTTCCTTTGCTGAGAGGTTCCTCATGGGATAGTGTAGAAAGCTCCACTGGATTTGGCCTAAGAAAGATTTGGAATAATTTGTTTTATGCATTTTCATCCTTTAGCATGGGAATGTGATCCTGGTGACCAGTGACAGGGGAGGAGGAATGGGAGAGCTGCTTCTGCCTCTCATCACCAGAGTTTCCACTGAGGGTGGAGCTGAGAGTGGGATGTGAAGCCCAGATCACACCTGTCAGTGGGTGCTGTCACCAAACCTGCACAAAACCTGGTGGTTTGCTCCATGGGAGGCAGAGCTCTCTTTCCTGAGGATCCTGGCGCCCTGGCTGTGTGGGAATGCTGCAGGTGGGGAGAGCTCCAAGTGTTCCCAGCTCAGCGTGGCTCCTCTCCGTGGATTGGGAAGGGATCCTGCTGGATCCTCTTTCATTAACCAGGCGTGGTGGAAAAGCCTGGGACAGCTTTCATGGCTCTTCCTCTCTCAGTGCTAAAGGTGGGCCGGTTTTCTTCTCTCATGGCTCAAGTTCCTTCTGGGAGCTGCTTCCTGAGGTTTTACTCCTGAGGGAGCTGCTTTTCCCACTGAGGGACACCAGGAGTACCTTGGTGGGGCTGTCCAAGCAAACCAGACCCAGTGGGAATAGAGTTCATGGAATCATGGAATGGGGTGGGTTGGAGGACCTGAAAGCTCATCCAGTGCCACTGTGGGACAGGGACACCTTCCACCCAATGTCCAGCCTGGCCTTGGGCACTCAAAGGATCCGGGCAGCCACAGCTTCTCTGGGCACCCTGTGCCAGGGCCTGCCCACCCCTCCCGGCCAGGAATTTCTTTGACACCCAATTCCTTTTGAACACCCAGGTTCGATT
>CM019214.1:17685187-17718199 GCA_009741485.1 Malurus cyaneus samueli
ACGATCGGAACCTGGGTGTTCCAAAAGGAATTTGGGTGTTCCAAAGAAATTCCTGGCCGGGAGGGTGGGCAGGCCCTGGCACAGGGTGCCCAGAGAAGCTGTGGCTGCCCCTGGATCCTTTGAGTGCCCAAGGCCAGGCTGGACATGGGTAGAAGGTGTCCCTGTCCCCACAGTGGCACTGGATGAGCTTTCAAGTCCCTCCCAACCCACCCCATTCCATGATTCCATGAACTCTTATCCACTGGGTCTGGGGCGTTGATTGAATCAAATGTTCCAGGGCAGCTTTGATTCATCCCTCCCACAGTGCTGGGGCTGCTTCCTTGGAGCATTCCTGTTCCAGTCCCAGCTCTGGTGATCGCTGGCAGTTCAGCCACTGCAGGAAGAAGTTTCCTCATCGTGGCTCTGCACAGGCCTGACAGATGGACCCACTCCAGGGCCAATTCCCAGTTCTGGGCAGGAATAATCTACAAATCCTGGGAAAAAGCAGAGCTGGCAGGAGTCCTCCCTGCTCCACATCTCAGCAGTTTCATCCCCCTGGCACAGTGAGGAGCAGGGAATGTTCCCCAGGCCAGGTTGGATGGAATTTGGAGCACCCTGGGACAGTGGGAGGTGTCCCCGCCCATGGAATGGGAGAACCTTTAAAATCCCTCCCAATCCAACCCTTTCCACGGTTCTCTAAGCTCTTCAAACCTGGAACATTTTCAGGGGATTTAAACCACCCTTCCCTCCCTTCCCCATGGGCTGAGCTGGCTCCAGCTGCCCAAGATGCAGGAGGAGCTCCAAGCTCAGCTCCGTGGATTGTCCCAGCTGGAAGAAAAGCTCCCAAAGCACCTTTGGACACCCAAACTGAGCTTCAGTAGCTTGGATTCTGGAGAATTTTCACTCAGGATCTGTGGTTCCCACCCTTGGCCAGCCTGGATGTTCACAAAGCCTCTCCTGGCTCATTTTTCTCCATTCCCACCCCAGCAATCAGCTGGACACCCTCCCCAGATTCCTGCATTATCCCAGGCAAATTTAATAAAGTTTACAGGAGGAAACATCTCCCAGACTGAGCTCCAGTTGCTTTTTGGCTTGGATGCCTCCCAGGAGCAGATCTGGATGGACAGAGCTCCCAGAAATTGGATTCCACCTTTATTTGTGCATTTTCCTCACGGGGAGCTGCTCCCCAGAGAGTTTCCGTCTCCCTGGCAGATCCCAGAGCTGTGGAAGCTCCTTCCTCGTCCGGGGCTGTGAATCTCCGTAGGGAGAATTGTCCGAGAAAAAATGAATTTTCCAGACTTGGATTTGGGAGCAGCAGAAAACCTGGCAGAGGGTCTGGGTTCGAGGGAAAGATTTAATCTATTAATCTACATATTTGTGGATCACAAATATCTTTATTTATCTCAGAAAGCCTCTTGGGGATGAGCTCAGAACCCGAATTTTTCTCAGCTCCTCACTTGTGCTGGGGTATTTTTTTTCTTCAAGCAACTCCTGTTTTTTTTCTGAGGAGCAAATTCTCTCTCACTCTTAGTCTCAGTTGCTCTTCAGATTATTTACAGAAGGCGGAAAAAAAATCAGTGACAGCATCAGAGAGATCCTTTGGTGAGATCCTCTTCACAAAAATCCTGTTTCCCAGGAAAAATCAAGCAGAAACCGGTGACAGCACAACCTTTTCCTGCTCCCAGTTCCTGACTCTTCTCCTTCTGCAACTCCTGCTCTTATTTTCAGGAAACATTTAATTATTTCTGGGGATTTCCTGCTCTTTTTCTGACACAGAGGCTCTGATTTCTGAGCAGATTAAATCTTTCCCTCCATCCCAGACTCTCTGCCAGGTTTTTTGCTGCTCCCAAATCCAAGCTGGAAAATCCGTTTTGCCTCAGACAAATCTCCCCTCGGTCATTTCTGGGACATCAACTCCAGAAAAGCTGGAAAAAGGAAAAAAATGGAAAAAATTGGAAATAAATAGAAAAAAATGGAAAAAATTACGGAAAAAAACAAGGTGTTCCTAAAATGCTCTCTGTCCCACCCTAGGATTGTGTCCAGCTCTGGATCCTCGGGCCAGAAGGGACCCGAGCAGGGCAGGATCCATCCCAACCTCCAAAGGGGGTTTCTGTTTGGGCCAGGAAATGGAAATTCTATTCATTGAAAATTTGGATTAAAATTTGGGCAAGAAAGTTTAGATTTCATTTATTTTTAAAATTTATTTAAATTTGGGCAGGAAAGTCAAAATTTCATTTGTTTTAAAAAATTATTTAAATTTGGGCAAGAAAGTTGAAATTTAATTTATTTAAGAATTTTATTTAAATTTGGGCAGGAAAGTTGAGTTTATTTATAAATTTTATTTAAATGTGGGTAAGAAAGTTGAAATTTCATTTACTTTTAAATGGTATTGAAATTTGGGCAGGAAAGTTGAAATTTAATTTTAAAATTGTATTTTAGTTTGGGTAAGACAGTTGAAATTTTATTTAAGAATTTTATTTTGATTTGGGCAAGAAAGTTGAAATTGAATTTATTTTACAATTTTATTGAAATTTGGACAAGAAAATTTAGATTTGATTTCTTTTACAATTGCATTGAAATACAGGCAAGAAAGTTGGCATTTAATTTATTTCAGAATTCTACTCAAATTTGGGCAAGAATGTTTAGATTTAACTTAAGATTGTATTGAAATTCGGACAAGAAAATTTAAATTTAAATTATTTTAAAATTGCATTGAAATTCAGGCAAGAAAGTTGAAATTTAAGTTATTGTAAAATTGTCTTGAAATCTGGGCAAGAGGGTTGAAATTTAATTTATTTTTTAAATGTATATAAATTTTGGGCAAGAAAGTTTAGATTTCATTTATTTTAAAAAATTATTTAAATTTGGGCAAGGAAGGTGAAATTTTATTTGAGAATTGTATTGAAATTTGGGCAAGAAAGTGCAGCATTAATTTATATTACGATTGTATGGAAATTCAGGCAAGAAAATTGAAATTTAATTATTTTAAAATTGCTTTGAAATTCAGGCAAGAAAGTTTGAAATTTAATTTATTAAATAATTTTATTGAAATTGGGTAAGGAAATTGAAATTTAATTTGTTAAAATGTTACTTAAATTTGGCAAGGAAGATGAATTTTTATTTTGTAATGAATTGTATTTTATATTATAAAACAATAAATATAAATAATATTAATAATTAATATAATAATTTATATTATATTCTTGAAAATTCGGGTAAGAAAGTTGGCATTTAATTTATTTAAGAATTCCATTTAAATATGGCAAGAACATTAGATTATTTTAAGATTGTATTGAAATTTGAGCAAGAGAGTTGAAATTTAATTTACTTAAAATTTTTAATGACATTTGGCCAAGCTGCCTCCCCCTCACTTTGGAATTTCCCACCCCCAGATCCTTTCCCGCTGACCCACCACCCTCATTCACCTCGAAAAAAACCAAACCATTCCATCTGTACTTTGATTTTTGTGCTTTTCCTGAAAATTCCAGGATATCTGGAAAATAAATATCTGGAAAAAAAAGAAATTCAAGAGCTCAACAAGGATGGAAACGTCCTCACCCGGCTGAGCTCCCGTTCCAGCGCTCCCCCGTGCCTTTGTCACCTCGTTTCACACCGAGCTGCGCTCCCAAATCCAATAATTCTGAATTGAGCGCCTCCAAGGAGTCTGAAGTGAATAATTTGCAGCGTTTTAGCCCAAATTATTGTTATTTACTCGTTTTTGTTGTTCAAACAGCTCCCAGGGCGTCCATGGGGGTTGTAAACGCAGGGAGAGCTCAGCCATAAAGCTTTGGATGGGAGGCAGAACCCGCTGGGGGCTGGGATGGATCCTTTGGGGCAGCTCCAAAAATAAAATTGGGCATTTCTCAGCCGGTATTTCAGAATTTAAAGCTGGAAAAGCTCCTTCCTGAATGTTCTGGGTTTGTTTGTAGGGAAATGTGTACTCCATCAGAGGTAGGAGGCTGCAGGATTGGCCCAAATTCCCTGTTTGAAGCAGAATATCCAGATTTGAGCAGCCGGACTCTTGGGAATTCCTGTTGCAGCCAGGGAATGCTGACCCCAGCCAGTCCCAGGGTGTCTCCCCCGGCTCTTGGAGTGGAGCTTTCCTTGGAAAAGCCCTGCTCTTGCTTTTCCATCAGCCTGGGTGAGGAGGGAACGGGGCGGGAAAGGGGAGGCTCAGATGAGACAGGAGAGAAAAATCTCCTTGGAAGAGGGGTCAGGAATGAGCTGCCCAGAAAGGGGAACTGGAATTGTCCCAGAGGAGCCCATGTGTGGCCCCTGGGGACAGGGTCTGGGGTGATGTTGGGGTGGCACTGGATGGTCCCAAAGGGCTTTCCCACCCTTGGTGATCCTGGGATTCTGGGATCTGCAGGGCACAGTTGTCACCTCCTGTTAAACCCCAAATCTTGCAGCCTGGGACACACATCCCCTTTCTCCAGAGCTGCCAAGGCCACTCTGATGTCACAACTTCCCCTCAGGCATGGCCTGGGACAGAACTGGGACAATTCTTCCCGTTCCAAAGGTTTACCCACTGCGGGAATCACCACAGGGATGAGGAACTCTGAGCAGCTCTGCGCAGAGCTCAGTGCTGACACCCAAAATCCCCCAGGCCAGAGTTGATTTCCAAAGATTCCTCAAAAAAAATTCCAGCACAATTTCCTCTCTCACCCTGGTACATTTGTCCTGCTGATTCTCTCAGAGATAGAATCACGGAATTATGGAATCATGGAATGGTTTGGGTTGGAAGAGACCTTAAAGACCATCTCATACTTCTTCCCACTGTCCCAGGCTGGCCTTGGACATGCCAGGGATCCTAGGGGCAGCCACCAGCTTGCTTTCTGGGCAGGGGAAAACGTTGGACAGCTTCGCCCCCTCCCCTCCCCTCCCCCCTTCCCTCCCCTCCCTTTACACTCCCTCCCTCCCCTCCCTCCCTCCCCTCCCTCCCCTCCTCCTCCCTCCCTTCCCCTCCCTCCCCTCCCCTCCCCTCCCTGCACCCTGTTATAAAACACAAGGCTGAAGCTCCCAGTATTCCCAAGGCTGCTGACCACTGGAGATGCTCTTCCCTTTGGAGAGCTCCTGGTGATAGTTTTCCCCCGAGCAGGAGCTTTGCCACACAGGTGGGGTTCATCCCAGTGCTTCCCTGTCCCAGAGTGGCAGAATTCAGAGCCGAGTGGAGCCGAGAAGATCCATAAGGGAGGAATCTCAGCAGGGTTTGGATGGGTTGGAGTGAATGGAAATGCTGGGAATGCCCCGGGCGCAGTGAGAAGCTGCCCAGTTGTGTGGGTTTTGGGGTCACCACATGTGCTTGGGAAGCACAGTGGGATGGACAACACTTTAATTCCCTTCCCCATCCCACTCCCAGGGCCAGCCCATCTCAGAGCAATCAGGGAACATTCCAGAGGGGACACAGGGGAATATTCCCATCCTCACAGCATCATCCCATCCTCACAGCAGCCCCCTGGAACAGCGGGGCTTTGGCAGGAGAGCTTCAAAACCCAGCATGGCCCCAAATCCCTGCGTGTGCTGCTGTGGGATCCGCCGTGCAAGCCCCTCTGCATCTGCAGGAGCTCATCCAGTCACCAAAACTGTGGGAAAAACAAAAATTCTCCAACAACATTTCAATGTCGGAGAGTCAAGGCATCACTTTATTTTCTGGCTAGGATGTGCCACAGAAATAATTTCATCTACACACAGCCTGGCTGTGCAGAGAAAATCATTCCATGGCACAAGATTTCCCCCCAAACCTTATACAGTCAAACCCCTGAGAACTTTTTTGGTTTAATTTTCATTGATCCAAGGTTGCGCATTTCTCAGGATTTGGGTTTCTATTGGATCTGGATTTCTTGGATTTTGGTGCTGATCAGATTCTCCTTCTTTTCTCTCTTTTCCCAGACCAGGTGCCCCTACCATGCCAGGGGGGAGGTTTGGAGCTGATGTTCTGTTCATTGTCACTTGATGGCTGTTGATGGTCACTGATGGTCTTTGATGGCCATTGATGGTCACTGATGGCCACTGATGCTCACTAACAGTCACTGATGGTCTCTATGGTCATTGATGGCCCTTGATGGTCACTGATGGTCACTTATGTCCCTTCTCTCCTGTGCTCCTCCCGCTCTGTCCCAATGTTCACCTCCTCAGCCCTCACCTGGCGGAACAATGCCCTGCAAAAAAACTTCAGCGCCTTCCTCAGGGCAAAGGCAAACAAAATCTGACTAAAATTACATTAAAAAATATTAAACTGGTCTATTTTCCAACAATCCCACCTGGGACACGCGGCTCTGGCAGCTGGAGAACATCAATAATTCCACAATTCCCAACCTGCGTGCAACTCGCTGCCCAACCCATCCCCCTAAGGTTACTGGGGCTTCACATTCACACAAGGCACATTGTTCTTTCTCCCTCCAAAAAGTCATGAATAATTTACCATTCATTACCCAAACATTTCTGGGGTTTTTAATGATTTTTTGTTCAATTGGCTTCATCCGAAAGAATAGGAAAGCAGAGAAAATGTTCATTTCCAAACCTCTTCAAATCTTCGCAGCTCATTGTTGTTGAGCAGAAAAGTATCCTTCAGAAATCTTTACTTATAAAAGACATTTTGGGGGGTTAGTTTGAAGAATTGTGTTTGTTTTGGAAGCAAAATTCACCTCTGCTCCTAAAACAGGGACACAGGAGAAAAGAAAAAAGGAAAAAAATTATGGATATTTGGACAATGCTCTGAGGGACAGGGAAGGATTGTTGGGGTGTCTGTGCAGGACTGGATGAGGATCCTTGTGGGTCCTTCCAGATCAGGATATTCCACAATTCTAAAGGAATTTATAAAAAGTCACACTTCAGGCAACCAGAGGAACAATGTCTGATGGAATTTTGTTCCCCCTGTTTGACAGAAGCTGGAAAATCCCTCGAGATACCACCTTGAGATCAACGGGAAATGTCCCCAGCCAGAGCAGCTTCCTCTGTGTCCTGCAGGAAAAATGATCCCTCCATAGCCATGGGGTCAGGTGGAATCTGGAACTTGCTGGTTTTCTGGGTGAAAATCACACCTGATCCCACTGGGAATGGCAGCTGATCCCCCTGGGAATGGCACCTGATCCCCCTGGGAATGGCACCTGATCCCATTAGAATCACACCTGATCCCACTGGGAATCACTCCTGATCCCATTGGAAATGACATCCAGTGTGGGGCCTGCAGCAGTTCCCGCAGAAATGGTGATTTCCCTGGAATTTCTCCACCTGGCTGAGCTGAACCCATTTCCCAGTGGTTTGATTTTGGTTCCCAGACGAGTGATGGGGTTGGGATGGGATCAGGCCACTGCCCCAAAAAGGGTGGCACCTTCATCCCCCAGGCATATCCCAAATCCTCCAGGACTGCTGTGGGGATCCAGTGGGATGCTGGTCTGGGATCCAGCACCCTCTCCTCCTGGGGACGGTGATGACTCTGCAGCAGCTCCCAAGGTCCCAGCCCTGCCCACCATGGCTGGGTGCATCCTGGAGGGGCTGCAGGCCTGAAAGATTCCTCTCCCTGATTCCTGCCAGGATAATCACAGAGTCACAGAATCAACCACAGAGTCAACCACAGGATCACAGATTCAATCACAGAGTCACAGCATCACCAGGGCTGGAAGAGTCCTTCCAGATGATCCAGTCCACTCCATGCCCTGGCACCTCAACTAACCCACGGCACCCAGCCCCACATCCAATCTTTGTTAAACACACCCAGGGATGGTGATTCCACCACCTCCCCAAGCAGACCATTCCAGTGCTTTATCACTCTTTCTGTAAAAAACTTTTCCCTGATATTGTTGCCTTGAACAGCCAGTTTTTAATAATGACACAGACATGGTTAAGGGGATAAAAGGGTTTTACCTCGGTATTTGGGATCCCAGGTGCACAACTTGATGGCAGAAAGCACCCCCGTGTATAGCATGGATACAAGGTTTATAGATTTCAGGAATTAGCATATCTATCTAGGATTCCCCAATAAGAAACTTCACAAATGCAGTAATGTCCCCCCTGGATGAGGCCAAGCCCAGTTTACACAAGATGTTCTGGACAGAAGGCTTCACCCAAGGCTGGAGTCAGGTTTAAGGTCGCACAGGGCACACTGAGCCCTGACAGAGGATTTTTAGTCTCTCTGCCCAGCAGAACTCCTAAAGTAAGCTGGAATATCAGGCTGCAGGGATTACAAGCATGTAGGCTAAGGGGTACAAGTGATACATAAAGGGTACAGAAAATGTATAAAAGGATATAAAAGTATAAAAAAGGGTACATGAAAGGAAAGGCAAATATTATCAGGCATCAATATCCAACCCCAACTTGCCCCGGCGCAGCTTAAGGCTGCGTCCTCTCGTTCTGTCGGTTGTTGCCTGGGAGAAGAGACCGACCCCCCCTGCCCACAGCCACCCTTGAGGCAGCTGCAGAGAGTGGTGAGGTCACCCCTGAGCCTCCTTTTGTCCAGGCTGAGCAACCCCAGCTCCCTGAACCGTTCCTCACAGAGCTTGTGTCCCACTCCCTTCAGCAGCCTCCTTGCCCCTAAATCCCTCCTAGCTGATCCCAGTCCCAGCCTGAGCTCCCCTCCCTTCACCAGGCTGGTTTCAGATTTTTGGTGTTTCTGTAAATACTGAAATCTCTCCTTTCTCTAAAATTTTTTGTTTCCCATTAACAGGGCAGGTTAATTGGTGTTCCCCAGGGCTTGGCACAGCCCATGGGGTGGGATCTTCCCGGTGATTTTCCCTGTAGGAAAGGGAAGGGATGGTGCTGTTTGATCCCTCCATTCCAGCTCCACCCCGGCACAGGGTGGGACACAAGTCCCAGTGTCACCTCTCTGTCACCTCTACACAACCCCATCCCCAGAGATGGCATTTCCAGCCCCTCAGCCCCGGAGGAATCCCAAATGCTCCGGGCTGTTCCTGAGATCCATTCCCACGGCCAGGAATGACAGCTCCCCCAAATCCTGCTGGGGACACCAGGACAGGACCTGTGCCACACCAAGGGCCATGGGGACATTCCCCTCTCCAGAGGAATTCTCTGGGAGAGGGATCCCGGTGGAGCCACTGCAACCCCAGAGGGATCCATCCCTTTGGCACAGAGCTGCTCCAGAACACGGCAGGGAATAGTTTGGGATGGAAGGGACCCCAAAGCTCCTCCAGGTCCATCCAGGGACATTCCCACTGTCCCAGGCTGCTCCAAACCCCATCCAAGCTGGCCTTGGGCACTGCCAGGGACCCAGGGGCAGCCACAGCTTCTCTGGGATCCACCCCTGGAGCCTTTTTCCAGTGAAAAGCCTGGAAAGGAGAGGGATTCTCTCCTCCTCCCCGGGGTGGTGGAAAGGCCCAGGAAGTTTTGTCACCTGAGCACTTGGGGAGCGGCAGTGCTGGCTCTGACTCTGCTCAAATCCTTCTCCCTCAGTGTTATCCTGGTTGGATTTCCCCCTCTGCAGCTCCTAAGGGACACAATTCCTGCCTCAGCCCTCTGGTTCTGGCCAAGCAGAGCCTCCTGCTCCTCACTCAAGGCCAGGCTGAAGAAGCCCTGCGCTCCTGATGGAATTCCAAAGGAAATCCCATCCTCCCGGACAAAGAGATCCTGTAGGCTCCTAGCAGAGCCTACAAACCCCACAGGAACTGGAGCAATGTCAGGCTTGGAATTCAACTCAACCACAGGGGAAAAGAGGGGCTGGGACAAGGAAAACCCCTGAAGGGTCTGGGGGAGTTAAATTCAACAAATTACATCAATCCCAAAATCCCAGACTGGTTGGGGTTGGAAGGGACCTTAAATCTCACCTCATCCCATCCCTGCCATGGGCAGGGACACCTCCCACTGTCCCAGACTCCCAAAAATATGAGAAGTTGTATTTCTACCTGTGCTGGTCAGCAGAGATTTTATGGAAGAGCTCATGCACCAAACCAAGAATTGCAAACAAATTTAATTCCCAAATTCCACTCTGCAGCAATTCAGCATTTACCAATCCAGGCAGTTCTAAGGAGGTGTGGAATAGGGAGAGTTTTGGGATCAGCCAGCAGGAAATCTGCTCTGAGACCATGCAGTCAGATGAGCGAGGCTGGCAGGGGGAGATTAAACAAGACTGGGTGAAAATTTCCATTAATTGGGGGTAAATCTGTATTAATTGGGGGTAAATCTGCATTGATTGGGATAATGTGCATGAAGTGGGGATAAAATTGCATCAATTGGGGGTAAATGTGCATTAATTTGAGGTAAATCTGTATTAATTGGGGGTAAATGTGCATTAATTGGGGACTAAATGCGCATTAATTAAAGGTAAATGTGCGTTCATTAAAGGTAAATGTGCATTAATTGGAGATACATGTGCATTAATTGGGGGTAAATCTGCATTAATTGGGGGTAATAAAAATTATAAACTAAAAATTAAAAATTACAAGGGGTTATTACTATTTTCATATATTATTTGGATTATTATTCAATGATTTTTAATTGAAAATAACAGTACCCCTGTTTCTACGATTGTACATGATCTGAAAGTTATCCAGTGAAGAGTTCACCAGGTATGAGTGAAAATGCAGCCCCTCGTTCCCCAGCACAGCACGGGAAGTTTCTGGGATATCCAGCCTTGTTTTCCTCAGGGAAGTGTTTGTGTGCACCCAGGAGGAGCCCAACATCTGAAAATTCCTCTCTCCCTGCAGCTGGATCTCTCCCCACAGCTGGATCTCTCCCATTTTCCATTCCGGATGCTGCTGCCAGGCCGAGAGGAGCTCCCTGAGCCAGCCCAGTACTTTTCCATGGAAGGATGAAATCCCTAAGAATAACAATTTATCAGAGGAGCCGTGGCTGTTTGACCTGGCTCGTTTTCAGAGATTAGGAACCAACGAGCTCCCGATGAATTGTGGTGACTTTGTGGTGGTTTTTATTTTTTTTTTCTCCCTCTAAGAAGTGATTTTCATGTTTCATCAGTACTGGGGAAGGGGGAGGCAGGGGCAGGAATGCACATCTGTCTTCCCAAGTGGATCAGGGAGGGGATAAATAATAACAAACTGTGATAACTCAGCCACGTGGACGCCTTTCATCCTGGGAATGCTGCAGTTTGTGGGCTGAGGGTTTCAGGGAGAGCAGGAGCAGCACTCAGGGCAGGATCCCGGGAGACCTGCAGGAGAATCCTCCGGGAATCTCCATGGGTGTTGCTAAAAACACTTCATTTTCCCAGCTGAGTTTTCACATTCCTGCTCTCCTGGATCGGAAGGTTTTCTACAGGAACATCTCCTTGGTGTGCTGTGGTGTCAGAGGGAGGAATGGAAGAAATTCCGGTTCTGATGGAGTGGACAGGCTTGGAATGAGCTGGGAAAACCCTCAGGGTGTTGGTGACTGAGTCAGTGTCAGCTCCTCAGTGACAGAACAACCCCGGCCATTCCTGTGGGGTCCCAAAGCTGCGCTGGCCAAACCCAAAGGTGTGGGTGCACTCAGTGCCAGGTTCACACAATCAGGGGATCCTGGAAAGGTTTGGGCTGGAATGGACCTCAACCATCACCCAGTGCCACCCCTGCCATGGCAGGGACACCTCCCACTGTCCCAGGCTGCTCCCAGCCCCGATGTCCAGCCTGGCCTTGGGCACTCAAAGGGATCCAGGGGCAGCCACAGCTTCTCTGGGCACCCTGTGCCACGGCCTGCCCATCCTCCCAGGGAACAATTCCTGCCCAATATCCCATCTGGCCCTGCCCTCTGGCACTGGGAAGCCATTCCCTGGCTCCTGTCCCCCTGTTCCTGGGGAATTGTCCCTCTCCACGCTCCCTGGCAGGAGCTGCGATGTCTCCCCTCACCCTTCTCCTCTCCAAGTTGAACATTCCCAGCTCCCCCATCCTGTCTCCATAGGGAATTTTCTCCATTCCCTTTAGGATTTCTGTGGCCTCCTCTGGACTCTCTCTAGCAGTTCCCAGTCCTTCTCCTGCTGGAGGCCCCAGGATTGTTCCCCCTGTTCCAGGTGGGATCTCAGAAGGGGCAGGGGGGCAGAGTCCCCTCACTGCCCTGCTGCCCACGGGGATCAGGCTGGAAAAGGCTCAGACTCCCTGCAGGCACCCCCTGCCTCCATGGAAAGCCAAAATAGGGAAAAGGACACTTCCAGGTGCCACAAGTGAGATGGAAACAACCAAATCCCCCTCCCCATGTCAGGTACTCCCTTCACTTCAGACATTTCCCTGCTGTCTCCTCCTCCTTGCCACCATCCCAAAAACATCTCTGTGGACCTAATGAGCTGCACATTCCAGCTCTTTCCCAACCCCAGCCTTCTGGGATGACTCAGAAGCGCCAGGTGCAACTTCAAAGCAACCACTGGGGTCGGCTGCTGCGATAGGATCTCCAAAGGAGGTCCCGAGGCCACACAAATTCAAAATATACCGGCCAGCGATGGAGATCTGGAGAAACTGCTGGAAAAACCACCTGGCAGGGTTTCCACCGGCTGAAGTCTCCTCACAGGCAGGGAAAGTTCTTTCCCATCTCGTGGACATATGTCAAACAAGCTGGGAAGTTTGTTTTTTTAGGGTCTGAGCCAAATGCAGCTGCTGTTTGCTCCTGCCTGGATGTCCCAGCGTCACCAAGGTCACGCGAGGAATGGTTCTCACAGCACGACACCGAGAGGGTCTCGCTCTACCCAGGACAATCCCAGACACCCCATTTCCTCCAGGAAAACCCTGTCTACGTGCTGGGGTGCCACATCCCCTGTGCAGCCCTAAATTTGTCCAGAAATCAACATCCAGGGGACGTTCACAGCTCTGTGGGGCCATCCCCACTCCTGGCATTTGCCAGGGAAAAAACAACCCCATGGGAGCACAGAAAAGGTGCAATTCCTGCCCAAATCTGCTTCTGGGAAAATTGTCACCATCTCTGGGTGCTGCTGAGCCTTCAGGGGACCCTCAGAGGTGGCAGCAGTGGGGTCTGGCACTGCACTGGCAGCAGGAACACAAAAACATTGGGACAGTCCTTGAGGGATATGGCCACCAGTCTGGCACTTTGGGGACACCCCAAGGAGAAGTCCAGAAGAATGAAACCCTTTGGAAAATACTCCTGGGGTTGTGAGCTGGGCCCCAGTGAAACCCAGTGGGGACAGGGCTCATTTCTCATGGAGAAGCCTCCTTCCAGATGTTTCTGGGATATTTGTGGGGGCATTTTCTTTTCAATGATTGAGGTAAGAATCAAAGAAAAATCTGAAAATGGTGCTGGGGTGCAAAACCTCAACCAACAGGGCTTGGGCCCAGCCTGAACCCAGCTTTGTTAGGACATACTCAGATGGGAATCAGAGCTGGGTTTAAGGGTGGCAGAGCAGGTCAGAATTGCTCAAGTCAGCCCAAATAATGTTCCATCTTTCTTCCGGAAGCATCCATCGGACAGAAGGGTCCCATCTTCTCTGGGGGCCTCTCCTCAGGGAATGTTGTGGTGCCAAGGTCGTTTCCATGGAAAGAGATGGACCCTGATTGTCCCTAGGAATTTGGAAATTAAAAGGATCTGATGGGTGAGGGATGATTGTCCTTCCAGATGTTCTCTGATCCCTGGCTCAGGGCTGGTTCTGCCTTCCTGAATTACGGAATCCCAACTGGGTTGGACTGGGAGAGACCTTAAATCCCACCCAGTGCCACCCCTGCCATGGCAGGGACACCTCCCACTGTCCCAGGCTGCTCCCAGCCCCAATGTCCAGCCTGGCCTTGGGCACTCAAAGGGATCCAGGGGCAGTCACAGCTTCTCTGGGCACCCTGTGCCAGGGCCTGCCCACCCTCCCAGGGAGAATTTTTTTCCTAGTATCTGATCTAAACCTGCAATTTTTCACTTTGAGTCCCATCCCCCTTGTCCTGTGCCTCCAGCCCTTGGAAATTGTCTCTCTCCATGGTTCCTGTGGGCTCCTTCAGGCCCTGCAAGGCCACAATGAGCTCAGCCCAAAGCTTCTCCTGTCCAGGCTGAACAATCCCAGCTCTCCCAGCCTTTCCTCCCAGCACAGCTGCTCCATCCCTCTGACCATCCTGCTGCCTCCTCTGGGCTCTCTCCAGCAGCTCCAGGAATATCCCAGCTCCCAGAAACCAAAGGGAAATTGCTGAATTTTAAGTCCCAGCCCCAGAGCAGACAGGGACTGATCCAAAGAGGATTAAAGGTGAACAAGCTGCAGGGCTTTGTTCTTTGAAACAAGTGGTTCTTAGAACATCAGGAGTTGACCCTTAATTTGTTCCATTTTTACATTAAGCAGGGAAAAGTAAATGGATTTTGCAATCCAATCATATTTATTTTGCTCCAGCCTGTTATAAAGAGCTCGTGGTGCCCTGAAGGCAGCTCTGTGTGCAGGGAGTCCATTGCAGAGCTGTTGGTTTGTGCCAGGGAAGCAGGGAAAGATTGACTTTGATGTTTTGTAGCCCACGGCAGAGCCGTTGTCGAGATCCCCTCTCCTCCGAGGAAAGGAAACCTTCTGGCTGTAAGAAGGTGTAAAAATAACGTTTTAGCATCCAGCAGAGCTGCTGGCAGTTGTACAAAATCATTCCCAGAGGTTGGGGTGTCTGAGCACACAGGGGGAGCACGGGAAGGGGAAGATCTGCAGGAAGGAATTCATGTGGTGTTGGCATCTCGAGGAGTTCTCAGCTCCCTGGGGATCTCAAGTGTCCAACAGGCTGAGCAAACATGGAACTGATCCTGGGCCAGGGCAGGCTCAGGCTGGAGAGCAGGGAAAGGTTCTTCTGTCCCCAGAGGGTGCTGGCACTGCCCAGGCTCCCCAGGGAACGGGCACGGCCCCGAGGCTGCCAGAGCTCCAGGAGCATTTGACAGCGCTGCCAGGATGCACAGGCTGGGATTGCTGGGGGGGCTGAGCAGGGACAGGGGTGGCACTGGGTGATCCTGGTTTATCCCCATTCAGGATATTCCAGGATTCTCTAAACCAGCTCAAAGCCGAGCATGAGGACAATGGGAAAGCAGAAATTCCCCTGCTTTGGGGTTTTTCCCTGGCAGAGCAGGAACCCCCCAACTCCTGGACTCAGAGAACTGAGCTGGGAAAATCCCGACACCCCAGCCCTCCCCATCCCCAGCAGCCCTGACCCTGGCTCGCTGACCCAGGGACACCCCCGAGGGCTCTGTCCAGCTCCTGGACACGACAGACACCCAGAGAGATCCTCCCACGCCAGAGCTGACCCTGGGGCGCAGCTGGGGGACTCCTCTGCATTCCCTGAGATTGGGAATTCCCATCCAGGACACTGCGGGCACTGCCTGGGAAGAGCAGGAAGGATTAGGATGGGCTTGGAAGGTCCCAGGCAGGGCCAGAGCTGAGTCGGGGCTCTCACCCCCACTCTGCCCTTCTCAATCCCAATTTTTCTCCAAGCAGGACCCAGAGCTGAGTCTGGGCTCTCACCCTCACTCTGCCCCTCTCACTCCCAATTTTTCTCCCATCCCAGTGGCCCAGGGCTCACGAGGTTCCTTTCCCACCCCTGGGGCACACAGACAAGGCCTGGCTATTGCAGGGGGAATTGCTGCCATTGCCCCACCTTCGTCTCCTTTTCCCAGGTGGATCCACCCACATTCCTGATTCCACACACCTGGGGGTCCCTCACCAAGAAAAAGTCACAGAGGAGATGAATTTTCATTAAATCATGGAATAATTTGGTCTAGAGGGGATTTTCCACTACTCCAACCCTCCCTCTGTAATAAACAGGGACGTCTCTGAGACCTCAAAGCTCCATCCATGTGCATGAGACATCCACAACCTCTCTTTTCCAGTGTTTTTCCACCATCTCTGTAAAAAAATTCCTCCTTATTTCTGATCTGAATTTGCTTTTAATTTAAACCCATATCCTACAGGTCCCCTGAAGAATCCTGTCCTTAAAATTCCTTGAGATAGTTCACATTTCTATAGGATTGAGCTCCAAGAGCAATCCCAAAATGAGGAATATTTTGCTGTAAGTGTTTTAGAGGTGATTGTAAAGGGCAGGGATTAAATTCAGCCCCAATTCAGAGCAGGTGGTTGTATTTGGGGGTTGGAATGGGGTGATCTTTAATATTCCCTCCAACCCAAACTTGTTCCGGGATTTCCTATTCTCTCACCCTGACCCCAAGAATATGGAAATGGGAAACAAACAGAGGGTGAAAAAAAGAAGTAAAGGAATCCGTAAGAAACATATATTAAAATATTAAAAAATACAGTGAGCAGTGCAGGAATGGAAAAGAAACCAAAAATAATCTCACAAGGAAGAGAGAGGTGAGAAAGGGACACCTAGACATGCTCTGGAGGGACATTTTTATTCTAATTCTGTCTAACAGAGAAAAATCTGGAAAAATCACTCGATTTCTTAATCTGGAAACAGAAATTTGACTTGGCCAGAACCATAACCTTGAGCAGGTAGAAATTCCTGGTGAAACTGAGCTCCCTTGGCCTTTTTTCGAGGCCTGGCATGCTCATTTGCAGGATTATTATCCTTAAATTAAGAATTTCAGGGATGCTCCCCTGCCCTCGCTGGCCCCACGTGCAAAATCTGCAAAATACAGCTGGAAAATCCACAGGGGAGGAAACCATTCCAGTCCGGAATCAGATTTCAGTTTTGAGCATCTGAAAATTTAAGCAGAAGCAAAAGAAACTGTTCTCCCCAGAATTAGGAATTTGCCAATTAAAAGTAGCAAAGGGCTGGGATTAGAGAGCTTTTATTGCAGGAAATTTGGGATAATCCAGGGGTTTTTTTGGGTTGTTGGTGGTTACAAAACAAACAACAACAACAAAACCAAAACAAAACTCAAATAAAGGAAGAGGAAGATAAGTTTTAGGGATTAATTTCTCCAAACATCAGTTTCTGTAGATTTGGGGAGGCCAGTGAGCTCAGGGACAGAATGGAGAGGGGGATTTGGATTATCCAGTGCAGGGATCATTCCTTAAAACCCCAATATGGTCAAAAATCACTGGGAGGACAAATTCAGAGCAGCACTACAGGGAGGAGAGGCAGGAATGACCGTGAAGGTTCATCCAGCAGAGACATCCATGAGACCAAAAATAGGGAAGAGATTGTTGAACATCAGGTGAAAAACAGAAAATGGGGAAAATTGCACCAATCTCACCCGGAAGAGTATCTAAAATCCACCTGAAAAAGGAGAGAGGGACGAAGGAGCTTTTCTGAAAATATCTGAGGGGACATGGAAAACTCTTGGATGAGGAATTCAGTGGGAAAAAAGCCTGGGATAATGGAAAGCAGCTCAGGATGGGAGGTGGGAGGGTTGGGGTGGCTCAGCTGGGCCCTTTGCCCAGTTCCACGTGACAGCCGGGAGATAACTGGGATGGAGTGACAGAGTTCAGAATTCCAAGGAAAAGGAACTGTGAGAAATAATGGATCAGACTCTGCAGCTGGAGGTGGCCAGGAAAGTTTCCTGGGAAGGGAATTGGGAATGGCCATGGGACAGTGATGGAGATTCCATTCACAGTGATCTGGAAAATCTCAAGATTCCAAAGAAAGTTCTGGATGCAACCTCTGAGCTGCAAAACTGAGCCCTGAGTGCCCAGGATATCAAACAGGGCTTGTGCACATCGTGGAAGGCAAAACAGAGCTAAGGATGAGTGGGGTGGAGCAGGAAAAGCCCAGGAATCCAAAGAAACATCGCAAATCGAGGGATAAATGCAATAAAAATAAAGGAGAGGGGTAAAAGTGGTGCTTTTCCAAGCAGGAATGTAGGAAATCCCACAGAGATGTCAAATCTGTGATATTTTCTGTACAGAGAATTTAATTCTGATTTAATATTCTCGAGGAAAAGGTGAAGAAGGAAACACAGGTGAGGAATATTTCTGAAAAATTACGGATTTCTAAACCCTCAGGATCGGAGGGAAACCCTTCCTGGCATGAGAAGGAGCCAGCACCAGGAATCTGAGAGCCTTGAACTGCGGGGAAATAGAGCACAGCAATTCCCGGTGAAAATGATGGGGAATACCAGAGCTGTCAGCAAGACAGGGAGCCCCATGGGGAGCAGAAATTTCTATGAAACAAACCCACCATTTCCCCCGTTCCTGGAAAATGAGCCTGAGCCATTTCACTGGAATTGGCAAGAACAAATCGGGTCAAATTAATGCAATTCCAGCCTTAAAAATGGGAGCAGATGGGGTGGATTCAGGGACTTTGTGGCACGAGGAGGTGTTTGGTCATGGGATCATGGAATGGTTTGGGGTGGGAAGGGTTTTTAGGATCATCCCATCCCACACCCACTGTCCCAGACTGTCCAGCCTGGCCTTGGGCACTGCCAGGGATCAGGGGGCAATCACAGCTTCTCTAGGAACTCCATCCCAGCCCCTCCCCACCTTCCCAGGCAGGAATTTGTTCCCAACATCCAATGGTGGTGCTGTGAGAGAAAAATGCCTTTCAAGGCACAAAAATGCCAGAAATTCCAGAGAATTCCAGGGAAAGGCACCGAGCAGAATCCTGGGCAGGGAATATTTTGGGAATGCAATTCTCTCACACAACCTTTTCTTTTATTTCCCTCCCACACAGAAAAACACACGAAAGAATTTTATCCAACCAACCTAAATTACAAATGCCTGCAGCAAATCCCCACCCCAACGGCCCCAGAAAACACCTTCATTCCATTTCTCACCTCATCCCGTTTTTCTCAGGGACTGAAATCAGCACAGGATGTCTCAAAGCATACAGGTTTTCACCCTGGGCACGCCAGATGGGAAAGGGGCAGGGAGAGGCTCCTCCCAAAGGAAGTTGGGAGCAAGAGCCTGACTGTATCCAGGATCGTGCTGGGCAGCAGGTTTTCACTCTGGAGCCCAGAGCCAGCCCAGGAGCCAGCCTAAAATTAGTCTGAGCTAACGTGTTCCAGTGGAGCTAAGCCAGGGATTCTTTTCAGGACACACTTGAAATTCCAGGTTGGTTTTAGGTTAAAAAAGCCATATTTGCTAAACACAAATATTTGAATTCATTTCAATTGAATTTAATTAATTTTGAGTCCTGCACGGAATTTTTCAGACTTCTGCACGGACTCTTTTCCAGTTTTCTACAATAAAAAGATAAATATAATCCCAAAAATTCAGATGACAATGAGTTTTGCAGCAAACAGTTTGTGTGAGTTCAGGCTGCCAGGCACAGCTCTGCTTCCCCCATGGGAGACATGGAAATGGGATTAAACCCTGACATTTTTACCAAGGAAATTCAAGGATTTCATTGAAAAAACCAAATCAACTTTCAAATTCCGTGAATGAAGAGCCTTCCATAAAAATGCATTTTTCCATTGTTGGATTATTCTTATTCTGTTCACCTGGAGAGTAGAAGGGAGACCTTGGGGTCGCCTTAGGGTTTGGGGTGGAAGAGATTTTGAGGATCATCCCATTCCAACCCCTTGCTGTGGACAGGGACACCTCCCACTGTCCCAGGCTGCTCCCAGCCCCAATGTCCAGCCTGGCCTTGGGCACTCAAAGGGATCCAGGGGCAGCCACAGCTTCTCTGGGCACCCATTTCAGCCCCTCTCCACCCTCCCAGGGAGGAATATTTTCCTGGAATATTTGAGGATTCACCATTAGCCATGCTGGAGGTCACACCCCAGCTCTGGAAACTGGGTTAAACTGGGTTAAACTGGGTTAAACTGGGTTAAACTGGGTTAAACTGGGTTAAACTGGGTTAAACTGGTAGTGCTGTTGGCACAAAGCACAGCCATGCCAAAGGGAAATTATAAATTCCATTGACGAGTCCATTGATTATTTTTGCATTTATAAATAGCTGATAATTCAGTGTTCAAGGCTGATCCTGCTCCTACAAAATTCTGTGGCCAATCTCTCCCTGTTTGCAGGAAGGGAGAGAAAACCTGGAGCACTCAGGGAGGTTTCTGCTCGTAATTCTGTGATAATTTTGTGCTCAGTGTGCACTGAGTCAGGGAAGCAAGCTCAGCAAACCAGCTGAGCCAAGGAAAACCACACTCAGGATTGGCCTGGATGGTTTGCCCTCATTTTCACGTGGAAAGGCCAGAGAATTCCCAGAGGATTTCCAGCTGGATGGTGAAAGCTCCATCAGTGATGCCCCATGAGCCAGGCATGAATTCTTTGCCATTTACCAAGCTCTGCTTGCAGCTGCAACACCGGAGAGAAATTCCCTGGTTTTCCTTCCCAAGAAGGCTTTTCCTTTCCCTGATTTTCCTTTCCTTTGCCATCTCTAGTAGTGGAAAGGGCCTTGAGTAGAGTTTACAACAAGGAGTTTCCCCAGTGTGGGTATTTGGGAGAGCCAGGCGTGCCCAGGAGCAGCAAAATCCAGGTGGGTGCTGCCCTGCTCCTCCCTTGCCCCACAGGATCCACCTGGTGTCTGGTGTGCCCCGAGCTCGAGTTGTGTTGTGGGGAGCAAACATTGTCCTCTCATCCCAAATAATGGAGCAGGGAATGAGAGCAGCTCCAGAGCCCTGCAGGAACCACACCCCTCCCAGTGAAAACTCCTCCAGAACTACATCCCGAATTCCAGCAGCCACAGCAACTGAGAGAATTGGATTTTGGGGCTGCCAAACCCTCCTCTGTCTCCATTCCAGCTGCTCTTCAGCCTCTCCAGAAGGTGCAGCAATCCCAAAAGGACGGGGCAGATGGAGACTCACCCACCTTCAAAGTCATCACAAAACGTGAAGATCTTTCCCAACACTGGTTCCATTTTCAGGTTTTCTCACATTTAAATGTTTGTCTTTGGCAGAAACTCCTTCATGCCCTGTCCCACAGAGCAGCAGCTCTGCCATTCCATGGGCAGTGCCCGGCTCCAGCAGCTGGTCTTGCCCATGGAGCCACGGACCAAACCCATCTCTGGCTCCGATTCCTCCTAAATCTCTGCCTCTGCTCAGGGAATATTCAATGATGCCACATTAGCCAGGCATGGATTCTTTGCCATTTACCGAACTCTGCTTGCAGCTGCCACACAGGAGAGAAATTCCCTGGTTTTCCTTCCCAATAAGGCTTTTCCTTTCCCTGCTTTTCCTTTCCCTGCTTTTCCTTTCCATTACCATCTCTAGTAGTGGAAGGGGGCCTTGAGTAGAGTTTACACCAAGGAGCTGCCCCAGCATTATTAAACCTGAGGAGCACCCTCTCCATTGTGTTTGCACAAGAAAATTGGGATTTTTTTTGTTTGCTCGCAGCAAATCCCAAGGATTTTGCTGTAAATAGTCAGGGCAGGAGGGAAGGACTCAGGGAAGATGTAACAAATCCATTGTTTGCAGCGATTCTCCCAAGTTCCAAAACCAGACCCAGCAATTAATTAATTAATTTGCTTTGATAGACCCATGGCTTTCGTTAGAGCTGCCCATATTTAATTATGCCCGAATCCACCTCCAAGAAAGCAGAGGGAGCTCAGCACAGAACCATTACCTGCAAACAGGGGTGGGAGCCAAGCCTCTGAAATGCAGTTCTTGACACAAAACAGAAGGCAGGCTTCCAGCTCCAGCAGCCCCTCGGGTTTGATCCCAGCATCTGTCAGAAAAAATCTCTTCTCCTTCCCACTGGAGCCTTTCATCTCTTCCCAGGAGGGAGCAATCATCTCCCCAACCCCTCCCGCGCGGCCCTAATTGTCCAAAGGGAGCCTTTGTGTTTGGCACTTAATGAATTTATGGAGGGAAGATCGTATCTGCCACGGGACAGCTCCTGAGCTGAGCAGGGTGTGATTCCCAGCCCTGTGTCCTGGAAAATCACCTCCATGGAGCCAGAATCCCAGAGAAATTGCTGCTCAGTCCCCGCAAAATCTCTGTTTGACTCCAGCTCAGAGACACCACCAAGGTTAAAGTGTTCAGTCCAGGGAAAATAATCATTCCTCGCTTGGGAGTCAGAGTGGTGCAAACCAGGGCTGGGAAAATGCATTTCAGGGAAGGAGAAGAACCTTTCCCTAGCAGGTGGGAGGGCTCCAGCTGTGTACAGGGTGTAGTGCTGGGGCAGGAGAAGCGGGAAATTTCCAAGGCCAGGCTGGACATTGGGGCTGGGAGCAGCCTGGGACAGTGGGAGGTGTCCCTGTCATGGCAGGGGTGGCACTGGATGGGCTTTGAGGTCCCTTTTAACTCAAACCATTCCCAGATTCTGTGACACTGTCCTGGAAAATCATCTCCCATGGAGCCAGAACCCCAGAGAAATTGCTGCTCAGTCCCCCCAAAAGCTCTGTTTGTCACCAGCTCAGAGACACCACCAAGTTTTAAGGGTTTCATCCAGGGAAAGTTGTTGCTCCTCTCCCGGATCTCACAGTTGTCCAGACCAGGGCTAGGATGTTCCTTAAGGAACCAGAACAATTTGAGGGAAGGAGAAGAACTTTCCCTGGCAGCTGAGAGGTCTCCAGCTGTTGGTTGGGTGGTGAAGTAGGAGAAGCTGGAGGTGTCCCAGGCCAGGTTGGAGCCACTGGGACAACGGGAGATGTCCCTGCCCTGGATGCTCTTTAAGGTCCTCCCCAAACCACTCCACAATCCTGTGACACTGTGTCATTGCACTGGGCCAGCGTGGAGATGTCACCACACAACTTCAGCTGCTCCAAGCCCAACTGCTGACCTAATCACCCTGTAAAAACTGGATTTCTCCAGGCATTTCCAGTTCCCCTTGGTGGGGGAGAGAATCTGCCCTCTGTAATCCAGTTCTAGTCCAATCCTGGGTGGAAGGGTTGGTGTTCTACAGCATTCCCTCAGGAATTCTTATCCAGGATGGTTTGGTGGAAGGCCCTGGACTTGATCCCAAATTTGCTTTCACAGGAATGAGCCATTTTGGGTGGGAATGGTAAATGTGGGTGGCAAATTCTCCTAAAGGACCCCATTTTTTGGTGCATCTCAGCGATTCCCATTCCCAAGCCGCTTCCACACAGGATAAATCACCCCTGGAAATGCAGAGCTGTTAAATCAGTAAACTGAAGCTATAATTTTGGGGTGGGTACCCAGACTTTCAAATCCTGCTGCTTCAGTATCCATGGGAATGATAAATCCAACAGCAAGAACCTTCCCAGAAAGTTCCAAGGACTTCCAAGCAGGTTCCCTAAATCCCACCCATCCCAAAAACCTGGCAACAACAAGGTTTAGTCCTAAATCCTTAGACCTAAAAAAAAATCCTTAGACCTTAGATACTAAATCCTCTCCTCCTGTTTGACACTTCCACTCATCCACCTGGAGACAATTATGGAGCATCCCTGTCCTATTTTCATCCAGTGGCTCCTTATTATTGAATTCCTGCAGGCCCTGGAGTGGAGTTAAGGATCTCCACTTCAGGTTTAGGCAGATAATATTGCTGTTATCTAATGCTGGGCACCCAAATATCTTTAAAATCTGACCCTTGCCACCCCAAAATACTCATAATTCATCTGAGCTGTGATTCCCACAGCTTTGCAGGTGATTATTAGGGACCAAGGTCTTCCCAGGTGAAATTCTTTGAACCAAAAGGAAAACATTTCAATACCTGATAAATATCTGGACTTCCCCTGCAATCAGAAAACACCCACAGGGTTTTCAGCCTTTCCATTCTTTTTGAGGGAGTGAGTCACGGCTTTGGACGGCTTCCACTTTGTAGGATGGATAAGGACACAGCTCCTGAACCTTTGGGAGGTTTGGAGGACTCCAATTCATTTTTTGAACTAAGGTGGAGGCATGGTCAGCCCAAAATCGATGAGATAAATTCACCCTGGTGGAGTGAGAGGGACAGGAAGCTCCTGGTGATGCTGCCTGGCAATCGGATTCCAAGGGAAGAACTTCTGGGATCTGTTGATGGCTAAGATGACGGCAAGAGAGGTGTCAAAGAGCAGGGAAGACCAAAATCCCCATAAATCCCCCCAAAATCCCCTGTCCTCAGCCACACACACTCCTGGAATGTCCCCCAGCAGGGAGGCTCCCGGAATCATTGTTGGGAGAACAAAGGCGGCTTTGGGATGACAGACATTTCAAACGAGGGACAAGCTGGAGGAGAGCAATAAGGAAAACAATTGGAACGGGAAAGGATTAAGTGGTCAACAGAACACAACAAAAGGAAAATTAACATCTTTTCAAAACTCACAAAGCTGCCTCAAACGCAGGGGGAGAACAATGGAAACCCCAAATTATGCACAGTTTAACCGGCAAAGCTCACAAAGGAACCCAGTGACTCCTGCAGAGAAAGGGTGTGGGGAGATCTTATAAATGGACCCCGTCTGAAGGGAAATAAAGAAGCAATTCTCACAATTCTTGCACTGGGAGGCTGCCAGGCCCGCTCTGTGCCAGAGCAGGGAAGGCCAAATTCTGAAATCCATCTCAAATCCCAAGGGTGCCACAGAGGGGGAAGCTGGAAAATGAAACAACATCCACCGAGTCCAAATGGGACCGGGAAGAGCTGCCAAGGAGTGACACAGCACAAGGTGATGTTCTGGATCCATCACCTCCTCAAGCCTCAATAATTTCGGATGAAGGTTGATGTGACAGGCACAGAGCTCAGGTAAAATTCTGTGCCTTGTTTGTTCTGGAAGGTTCAGCCAATTTCCTGTGCTGTTCCCAGGATGAGAGGTGGAGGTGGTAAATTATCCCACCAGTGGAAGGAATTTCCCAGGACGTTAAAATTCAGCAGGACCCTGAAATTTGCTTTATCTGTGCCATTGTTTTACCTTCTGCCATCAAGGTCCAAGCGAGTTTCATCATAAATTTAGGGAAAACAAACATCTTTGGGAGAAACTTCCTCAACTTCAGCAGAAAAATGCTCAGGGAATCCCAGAATCCCAAAAATCCCTGAGGCTGGAAAAGCCCTCCCAGCCCATGGAGTGCCAGCTGTGCCCGATGCCCACCTTGTCCCCAGCCCAGAGCACTCAGTGCCACCTCCAGCCCTTCCTGGGACACCTCCAGGGATGGGGACTCCAAAGCTCCCTGGGCAGCCCCTGCCAAGGCCTGAGCACCCTTTCCATGGGCAAATTCCTCCTGGTGTCCACCCTGAGCCTCCCCTGGCCCAGCCTGAGGCCGTTCCCTCTCCTCCTGTCCCTGTTCCCTGGGAGCAGAGCCCGACCCCACCTAGCTCCATCTTCCCACACAATTCCATTCCCATTTTTCCCCTAGGAATCAGGAATTTCCCATGGAATGACTCCCTCCAGACCTGCAGCAGGAGCCCCATTTCCCTCTCTCCCATCACCACCCTCCAATAAGAGCTTTCCATGGGGTTTATCCTCCATCACCTGCTCCCTCTGCACGTGGAACCGGCCACGCTCTCCCAACAGCTTTTCCAGGGTTTGTTTTCACACAGCCATTTGGAGTCAGCAAACATTATTTACAGCCCACAATTCCCATTGCCTCTGAAGAAAGGCCTTATCTCCCATGGTAAACTTCCTTATGTCCTTAAACACACTTATTCACTTCCTCATTGGTTTCTCTTTGTGTGCTGTTCTGAGGCTTTTCCAAGGCCTAAAGACCCCAGAGTTTCTTCAGGAGCCCAAGAATTTTTGGGCTCAGCTCTTTAGCTGTCCCTGGTTTAAATAGAGTTTGGAATAACGAGGCCCAACCTTGCCGAGAGTGTTTTCCTCTGCTGCCCTACATACTGGTCTGGATTTGAACAAACACCTTTGAAAAACTGCTTCTGCAGCCTTGCACAACCCCAATCCCTTCATTTTCAACTGCCATTCCTTCATTTTCACAACAGCCATTCCTTCATTTTCACAACTCTTCCCAAAGGGCAGGGCAGACAATGTCGCTGCCTGGTTAGGAAGTGGAGCGATGAGAGGGGCTGGGCAGAGAGGGAGGGGCAGGAATTGCTCTTCCATGGCTGCAGCTCCTCTCACATCCCACTGGAGTCCCTGGGGCTGCAAATCTTTCGGGAAAGGCCAAGGGCTGGAGCTGCACTGGGATTGGGACAGTCCTGGGATCAATCCAGGCTGGGGATGAGCAGAAGGAGCAGCCCTGGGAGAGCTGGACCTGCCCCGAATCCCCCAAACTCTGGGCTGAGCCAGGAAAGGGATTGGGATTGTGCCCCTGTGCCCCATTGCTCAGGTGAGACCCCACCTGCAGAGCTGCTCCAGCCCTGGGGCCCAGCACAGGAAGGACGTGGAGCTGCTGGAGAGAGCCCAGAGGAGGCACCAGGATGGTCAGAGGGATGGAGCAGCTGTGCTGGGAGGAAAGGCTGGGAGAGCTGGGATTGTTCAGCCTGGACAGGAGAAGCTTTGGGCTGAGCTCAGTGTGGCCTTGCAGGGCCTGAAGGAGCCCACAGGAACCATGGAGAGAGACAATTTCCAAGGGCTGCAGGGACAGGAGCCAGGGAATGKYTTCCCAGTGCCAGAGGGCAGGGCCAGATGGGATATTGGGCAGGAATYRTTCCCTGGGAGGATGGGCAGGCCCTGGCACAGGGTGCCCAGAGAAGCTGTGGCTGCCCCTGGATCCCTTTGAGTGCCCAAGGCCAGGCTGGACATTGGGGCTGGGAGCAGCCTGGGACAGTGGGAGGTGTCCCCATCTCTGGCAGGGGGGTTGGAATGGATTGCCCTTCATGGTTCCTTCCACCCCAAGCCATTCCATGACCCCAGTCCATGATTCTCCCAAGCTGACTTTGCCCCAGCACTGAAATTCCCTGGAATTTGCTCACTGAATCCCTTCACCACTGACCTTGGTGCCAACACAGCTCTGTCCCATCGGAGCCAGCAGGTCTGGGGCACAAAGGGAGAAGAACCAGATCCTGGTGCCAGCTAAATGACCTTGGAATGAGGCCTGAACTGCTCCAAGCTTTGTGGCCAAATGCAGCAGAAATTGAGATTTGCACTTGAAGTGCAGCTGCTCCTGGCCCACGATGTCTTCGCAGTTTTAAATTGTCACAGGTTGGGCATAAATGGATTTAATTCCAAGTCTAAACCTTGTGAGCAGTTTAACAAAGGCCTCCCACCCTGGTCTTGGGTTTTCCAGCTGCAGCATGACCGTGCACAAGGGTGTGGGATGAGAGGGCTGCAACCCAGGGTGCAGACTGAAGGCATTCCTCTATCTCATCGCTCTCCCCCAGAAATAAACCTGCCACTTTCAGATTTCCATTTTCTGGACACAAATGGTATTAAAGAGTCGTCCTGGCTGATGGGATTGCAGAGCAGGATTAGAGCAAGATTGAAATAGTCCATTCTGTTGGGGAAAGTAACTTGTTCCTCACCAGATCTGTGCTTTGCTGCTGCAAATGAGAATACCTACATTAATACCCACATTAATACCCACATTAATATCCCACCCATACCCACATCAATACTGACATCAATACCCACATTCATTAATACCCACATTAATTAATCCTCACATCAGTATCCACACTAATATCCACATTAATACCCACATTCATTAATCCCCACATCAATACTCCCATTAATACCTACATAAATATCATTAATACCCACCTTAATACCCACATGGGTACCATCAATACCCACATCAATACCCATATTTATTAATACCCACATTCATTAACACCCCTATTAATACCCCAATAAATATCCACATTAATTAATACCGACATTCATTAATGCCCTCAATACCCACATGAATTCCATTAATACTCCCATTAAGACCCCCATTCATTAATACCCCTATTAGCACCCCAATAATTATCCATATTAATTAATACCCACATCAATACCCACATTCATTAATACCCACATTCATTAATACCCCAATAAATACCCACATTCATTCCATTAAAATACCCCCATTAATACCCACATTAATATCCCCAGTCCTACACCCCCTCCTACCACCCAGAAGCCGCAAGCTCAGCCCTGAGGAGATTCCAGCTCCACCCACGTGAGACTGATGAAGGAAAATCTTCCCAAAATATTCCCAAATACTTCCCAAAGAAGTCCAGAGCCAGCCTGGGGAATTTTCTGCCACAGAAACTCATCGGGACAGAGAGCAAAACAATCTTTTTTAAAAAACCAGGATCATTTTCTGGACATTCCTGGAGATAAGGAAGAAGGAAATGCACACACACATTTTTTTCCAGTCCTGTTGGGGCCTTCCATGAGAAGAGGAAGCTCCAGAAATGCAGCACTGGGCTCTGCTTGGTGAAGCTGAAATGCAAATCTGCAGTAACCTACTTGAAAATTTCCACTGAGCCGGGCAGAGTCAGCCCAGGGCAGGATTCACCCTCCAGAGAAGCTGGAGGTCGAGCGTGAATCAGAGGTGAAATGTTTATGGAGTTCGGGGACTGCAAATCCGAGAAATGTCGGAGGAGAGTTCAAGGAAGCGCTGAATGTTGTGAGATGGCCCTTCTTAAAAACTTGGTGCCCTCTTGGGCTCTCAGGGCTTGTGAAAAACTGCTTTAACAAAGGATTTCAGGTGCAGCTCAAAGCCCAGAGAGTCAGGGCTGGTGCAGGAGCTGTCCCCAGTAATGGCACTGGGAATGGGCTGATGGCAAAGAGCTCAGAGCTGGGAATGGACAGGGACAGGGACAGGGACCAGGCTGAGCCCAGCTCTGCTGCCAGTTCCCTTTTCTGCACAAACAGATGAGAGAGAAAAGGAGACATTTCATAAAATCCCTGAGGCTGGAAAAGCCCTCCCAGCCCATGGAGTCCCAGCTGTGCCCGATGCCCACCTTGTCCCCAGCCCAGAGCACTCAGTGCCACCTCCAGCCCTTCCTGGGACACCTCCAGGGATGGGGACTCCAAATCTCCCTGGGCTGGGCACCGAGAGGCCCCTCCAGGGCTGGTCCAGTTGTGGGTCCTGCAGAGAGCCCTGGAGGGGCTGGAGTGTGTCCGGGGCAGGGAGCGGAGCTGGAAAGGGTCTGGAGCCCCAGGAGCAGCTGAGGGAGCTGGGAAAGGGGCTGAGCCTGGAGCAAAGGAGGCTCCGGAGGGATCTTGTGGCTCTGCGCCATTTCCCACCATTCCCAGCCCCATCTGCATCATTCCCCTGCCCCCAGGAATGGGGACAGAACTTTGGGATCTGGAAAATTCCCATAGTGAGGCAGCCCAATTTCAGCCCCAGGAACTCCAGATCCCCATCCCTGCCCAGAGGACTTTTCCTGCCTTGTATCCCTGTGGAGATTGGCCACAGGGAAAAACCCAAATTCCTGAGGTAAAACCCTCCCAGTCCTTCCCAGTTCTTATCAGGACACCTGCCTGCAGGTTTCCAGTTCCTGAGCAAGGTATTAACGCATTACTATTATTACTATTATTATTATGGTTATTGTTATTATTATTATCATAATTATAATTATTATTACTATTACTACTACTCTTACTATTATTACTACATTATGATATTACTGAGTTATTATCAAGTTATTCTTGAGCTTTTAATAATAATAGTAAGAACAATAACAACAATATCAAGATAATGATAATGATGATGATGATAATAATAACTAAAAAAATAATAACAACAACATCAACAACTGTTCCTAAATAATCAGCTGTCAAATTGTGCAGGCTGGAACATGAAAATTCACCTTGAAATCACTCCGAAAAGAGAACGTTTTTAGGACAGGCCTGAGCTGCTGGGCAGCCAAGGAGAGCAAGTTCCAAATGTCTTCTACCACCCTAAAATGGAAATGAAAGGCACTTGTGTAAGGAGAGCCCCTGGCTGGTGAAGCACACGGTGAGGAGAGCTCAGCAAAGGACTCAAAACTCAAATGATGGAAGCTCAGGAAGCTCCCCGTACTCCTGCACTGGTTCCTCCTCCCTGCCCGAGGAGTCCCCAGCTCATTTCCTGGGCTCAGGGGATGAAATCCATCACAGCTGCCCTTGCCCGCTGTGCCCTGGCAGCTCCCACACGGAGCCTCTGCCCATCGGGGAAGCCTCCCCAGCTCCCTGCCAGCCCGGGCTGTTCTGGGAACGCTGCCACCGCTGCTTCTGATCAATTGTTTGGAGATGCCAGCGCTGGAAGTGCCACCCTGGGGGACATCTGAAAATAATTCCCCATTTGTGGGTCAAGAGCTGCCCTGCAGCAACACAGAGCCCACTTGGCAGGGGGGCTGCAGGGGGACGAGGCTGCCCTGGAGCTGGGATGGCCAGCATAGAGCTCTGGCTGTGGTCCTAGAAGGGATGGCCAGCACGGAGCTCCTCCACGGTCTCGCTGGGATGGCCAGCACAGAGCTCCTCTGTGATGTGAGCTGGGATGGCCAGCATGGAGCTCCTCTGTGATCCTGGCTGGGATGGCCAGCACAGAGCTCCTCCATGGTCCCACTGGGATGGCACCAGACAGCCCAGGCACGGAGGGTGAGCCGGACCCAGCCCGTCCTCAGGGCTCAGGGAGCAGCAGTTCCGGTTTCATCCTCCAGCCATGCCCCATTCATTCAGGGAAAAGCCCCAGGAGGGGATGGGAGGCTCAAGATTCCTCAGGAAATCAAAAAAAGGGAAAGGATCCAGCATTGCCAGGCCTAATCTGTGTGCTGTGACAGCTCTTTATCAGCCTGTGAAGGGGCCATGAACACAATAATTCAATTTTCCCTCACTATGGGCTCAGCTGGAAGGGAACCCTGAGCTTGTTGCAGTTTTCCTGCTGAACAACAGGAAAATTCCGGCCAAGATGGAAGATTGGGAATGCCTGGGATGGGAGGAGCAGCTGGAGCAGCAGGGAACACCCAGCTGGGTGAGGAGCAGAGGAGTCAGCCTTGGCTGCCCCACCTCTGCCTGCCCAGCCTTAATTGGGGCCAAATTGGAGAAAATTGGGATCGATTGTGTCAGGCAGCATTCCCAGGAATCGGATCAAACACACTCTGGCACCTACAGAGGGCCAAGCAGCGAGAGCAGGAGCCAAAATCACCACCTTACCCTGCTGGGATCCCCAAATAATCCCCCAGGAGCAGGGCTCTGCCTCAGAGCTCTCGAAATCCCTCACCCTGGAATCAGGGAAAACACGGAACATGTGCAGAGGTGGGAAAACACCTGAGGAGTTGCCTCCTCCTGGACACACCTCATCCCAGGCACACTTTGCTCCCAGCCAAAGGGGTTTTTCATGGAAGCACAAATTTACTGAGTCAGCCAAGCCCCAGAATTCCATGGAATGTCTTTTTGGGTATCCTCCAGCCATAAAAATCAACCCAACAATGTCAGTTCAGCCACTGCTCTAGGCCAGCCTCAAATGATAAAATCAAGGAACGGTTTGGGTTGGAAAGGACCTCAAAGCCCACCCAGTGCCACCCCTGCCATGGCAGGGACACCTCCCACTGTCCCAGGCTGCTCCCAGCCCCAATGTCCAGCCTGGCCTTGGGCACTCAAAGGGATCCAGGGGCAGCCACAGCTTCTCTGGGCACCCACACAACGAGAGGAGATAAAAGAATATAAATATTGGTTTTAAATTAAAAAATTTTATAAATTGAGGTTACTACAATTATATAAATTACATACACTACAATTACATAAATCGTATACACTACAATTATATAAAATGAGTTTATTTCCCAAACAATTCCTAGAGTGGAAAATATGAAAAATATAAAACAAAAGAGAATAAAAACCAATTTTAATTTAAAAAACATTACGATTACATAAAATTAATTTTTTTTCCCAAACAGTTCCTAGAAAGTGCTGAAAACCATGAAAAAATGTAAAAGACAATAAAAATATTTTTAAATTTATAAACCCACTACAGTTGTATACAATGAGGTTATTTCCCAAACTGTTGCTAGGAAGATTTAAAAACGGTGAAAAATATAAAGTAAAACAGGATAAAAAAATTATTTTGAAATCAAAAACGTCACTACAATTACATCAAATGAGGTTATTCCCAAACAATTTCCCTGAAATAGCTGAAAACTGTGAAAAAATATAAAATAAAAGACATTAAAAATATTTTTAAATTAAAAACCCCACCATAGTTATATACAATGAGGTTATTTCCCAAACAATACCTAGAAAGAGCTGAAAACTCTGAAAAATATAAAATGAAAGAAAATTTTAAAAAAATTAAATTAAAAACCTGACTATAATTATATCAAATGAGGTTATTCCCAAACAATTTCACAAAAATAGCTGAAAACCGTGAAAAATATAAAATAAAATAAAATTTTAAAAATTTAAGTGAAAAACCACTACAATTTTATAAATGAGGTTATTTCCCAAACTGTTCCTAGGAAGATTTGAAAACCATGGAAATATAAAATAAAACAGGATAAAAAAAATTATTTTGAAATCAAAACCCCACTGCAATTTCATCAAATGAGGTTATTCCCAAACAATTCCCTGAAATAGCTGAAAAACAAGAAAAATATAATAAAACAAATAAAACTGTTTTAAATTAAAAAATATTATAAATTGACGAAGGTACTTACAATAAATCATATACAATACAATTATATAAAATGGGGTTATTTCCCTCATTTAGTAACTCTTTTAATTTTCATTAAGCATTACAAAATTAATTAAATAAAGGTGCAGATTTCCAGGCACTCAAACATCTTTTGGAATGTGGGAAATGATGTGAGGTCACCATCACATTCCCAGGATCCAGCAGGCCCTACCAGGATTTTCCAAACTGATCTCCTAAGCAACCAAAAGAGAATTTAAAAGGTAAAATAATAAATTAATCTGGGACAGCAGAAGGTGTCCCTGCCCATGAAGGGGTGATTTCTTTAAGGTCCCTTCAACCCAAACTGTTCCACAATTCCCACTTTTCCCACCTGAAAGAGGAAGGGTTTTGTGAGGATAAATGGAAGGAATTCTGCAAACGAAAACAGCTCCGTGCTCCAGGATGGATCTGGAGAACACCCAGAGCGGGATGGAATTGGGAACGGGACAACAGAACCCCAACTGCTTGGGAGGGAAAAAACGCTGGAAACTGCAGGATGTCTGAGTTGTATCTGATATTGCCCTAATTTCACTGGAAAAAATCTAATAAAAACAGGGGTTACTGGGAACTGAGAGGTGCCTGCTCTGCTCCATAACCTCTGATGGGAAAATCCCAGAATTATCAGGTTGGAAAGACCTTTGGATACCCAGGTCCACCCCAAACCTGTCCCCAAGGGCCACATCAGACTCCTCTGAGCATTTTGGATCTGGTGCCACAGGAGCAGCTGATCTGCTGGAAGATCACTGCTCTCCAGAGGGATCCCAACAGACTGAACCCAAAATGTTCACAGCTGAAAAACAAAACCTGCCTGCAAATATTCAAAAAACCCATGGCTGGAGCTCAGAGACCCATATAGGGTGCACTGTCCTTAGTTCCTCATGGAGAGGGATGCCTGGGATGCACCAG
>CM019214.1:17718224-17754129 GCA_009741485.1 Malurus cyaneus samueli
TTTGTCTAAGGCAGCAAACTCTTCCAAAAACATAGATTTGATTATTTATTGCACCTATTTCTTTTCAGTTATACATTTTATTTTTTATTGGTCTCTAAAAAGCAACAAATTTCTTCCGATTTTAAGAAACAACCAACCACACATTTTCTTCTCAAGAGAGAGAAAATTATTTGCTCTTAGTTAGAAGTGTGTTTCTGTTGGAGAGCGCAGCAGCCTCTTCCGCACAATGCAACAGTAATGTTGCTATATTCAAGGGTTCTCTTGTAACAGAATTAGCTTTAGGTTTTGGGAGTTATTGTGAGTACGGTATTACGTCTCAGGTTTACCTTAGAATATTTTCAAACAGAATTGGGATTGTTTAAAGTTATGAATTTGCCAAAATTTTTAGCCATTGCTGGGATTATCTATCTTTCTAATTGATATACATGGGAAAAAATTAGTCCATATTTTTTTCTACATTGCGAAGAAGAGCTTAGGAAAAAACTATTTGAACAGCATGCTGCGATTAGATTATTTGACTTGCTCAGTTTGTTCTGAATTTTGTAGAGCCTGAGTATTTTTATTTATTCAGCCTACTCTGAGCAAGCTTGGAACAGATTCTTCACAGCATCTGAAATTTGGAACATTTGAGGCAGACTGTGAGCATTTTGATTCGCTAAGAGCCAAGATGAGATCTCACAGTTAATATTGTCTACATGAGGCTCCTTGCTCATTATCAGCAGCAGAGTCTGCCCTTTATCAGTGCCCTGAAGTCGGGGGCACTCCTCATCTGACTGGATCAGTCATTCCTGGCTTCGTGGGCTGGCAGTCAATGCCAGACATGCATTGTTCCCATGAATTTGTTCTAATATAAGTTTAATACATGTGATTGCATACTTGGAGCGAAAATAGAATAATTAAAAATAAATTAATTAATCTTAGGTACATTAGAATTTGTTGTCAATAATAGTTACAGAACTAATGAGCACAAATCTGCCTTCACTCTACCTTACTTCACTTTAATGTAGATGTAGAAGACTTGCTGTTATTTGTAAGTTGTTGCTCTTTCCAAGTCAAAAATGGAAGGAGAAAAAAGTGATTACCTGACTTAAATATTGAAAAGTTATGAAATGCTGCTCATTCCAACCATCCATTTCATCTGGAGGAATTACTAATAGAGTTGAAATATCAAATAGAGTTGAAATTCAAACTCCTTCAATTTGTTTAAGAAAGAATGGCCCAAATACAAATGAAAATCTTTTTAGTGCTTTTGCAGTGTGATCAATCTGCTGCTTTGCCATGGTAGTGTTCTTCTCAGTCCTTTAGTAGGAAGCAGAAATGCAGCCTACAGCTATCTGCAACAGAGTCAGTCACTTCAATTTAACTTTTAAAAAATCTGGCTGGCGACAGGGGCGGGTATCCCTCGGTATTTTATAACAACCAAGTGTCAAGTAAATTTATTTGGACTAGATCTCCCTTTATATCATCCAGTGACAAATAGAATATTCTCGTTTCCTTCGATTTTGAGGTTATTCAACTGAATATAAGTAATTTTTCATCTGTTATTGTCTATAATCATTCCTTCCCCCATGTGTATTTCTATGCTTTCTAATTCAAATCCTAAGACCACTTTTATTGTATATCAAAGGACGTTTTAGGGATTAATTTCTCCAAACATCAGTTTCTGTAGATTTGGGGAGGCCAGTGAGCTCAGGGACAGAATGGAGAGGGGGATTTGGAATATCTAGTGCAGGGATCCTTCCTTAAAACCCCAATATGGTCAAAAATCACTGGGAGGACAAATTCAGAGCAGCACTACAGGGAGGAGAGGCAGGAATGACCGTGAAGGTTCATCCAGCAGAGACATCCATGAGACCAAAAATAGGGAAGAGATTGTTGAACATCAGGTGAACAGCAATGGGAAATTCACCCATCTCACGGAGGTATCTAAAATCACCTGAAAAGAGAGAGAGGGCGAGGGCTTTGTGAAAAATATCTGTGGACATGGAACTTGGTGGGTCAGTTGGGAAAGGCTGGGTTAAGGAAGAGCAGCTCCAGGATGGGCGGTGGCGGAGGTTGGTGGTCAGCTGGGCCTTTGCCAGTTCCACGTGACCAGCAGGAGATAACTGGGTGAGTGACGAGTCCGAATTCCAAGGAGGAACTGTGAAATAATGATCAGTCTGCAGTGGAGGTGGGCAGGGAAAGTTTCCTGGAAGGGAATTGGGATGGCTTGGCAGTTGTGGAGATATTACCCGTGTCTGGAAAATTCAAGATTCCAAGGAAAGTTTGATGCAATCTGAGCTGCCCAAACCTGAGCCGAGTGCCGGATATCAAACGGGCTTGTGCCACATCGTGGAGGCAAAACGGCTAAGGATGAGTTGGGTGAGCAGGAAAAGCCAGGAATCCAAGAACTCGCAAATCGAGGGATTAATGCAATAAATAAGGAGAGGGTAATGGTGCTTTTCAGCAGGTGTGAATCCACAGAGTGTCATCTGTGTATTTTTGTACAGGGACCATTTTTTCTGAGATTTATTTTCTCGAGGACAGTGAATGAGGACACAGTGTGGGAATATTTTGAATACGGATTTCTAACTCAGGATCGGGGAACCCTTTCTGGATGAGAGGAGCCAGCGATCTGAGAGCCTTGACTGGTGGGATAGTAGCACGCATTCCGGTGAATGATGGGGAAAGAAGCTGTCAGCAGACAGGGGCCCGCTGGGACGAGGAGAATTTCTATGAAACCAACCCTTTCCCGTTCTGGAATTGCTGGCATTTTGGAATTGGCAGAAAACAAATCGGGTTCAACTTAATGCCATGCCCCAGCCTTAAAAAGGGGCAGATGGGTGGATTTACAGGACTATGTGGACGAGGAGTGTTTGGTAATGGGGATCTGGATGGTTTGGGTAGGAAGGGTTTTGGTATCCATCCCACACCCACTTCCCAGACTGTCCTGGCTGCCTTGGACTGCGATCAGGGTATCACAGCTCTTCTAGGAACCCTCCCACCCCTCCCACCTTCCCGCAGATTTTTCCAATCCCATGGTGGTGCTGTGAGAGAATAAATGCCTTTTAGGCACAAGAAAAATGCACGAAAGTTCCAGAGATTCCGGGAAGGCACCGAGCAGTAATCCTGGGCAGGGAATATTTTGGGAATGCTAATTCTCTCACAAACCTTTTCTTTATTTTCCCTCAACCCAGCGAGAAAAACACACGAAAGATTTATCAACCAAACCTAAATTACAAATGCCTGCAGCAAATGCCCCACCCCACCCCCAGAAAACACCTATCATTCCATTTCTCACCTCATCCCGTTTTTCTCCGGACTGAAATCAGCAGCAGAGTCTCAAAGACTCACTTTTACACCGGACACGCCTGAGATGGGAAGGGCACGGGAGAGGCTCCTCCCAAAGGAAGTTGGGAAGCAAGCCCTACTGTTCCAGGAATCGTGCTGGGCAGCAGTTTTCACCTGAGCCCAGAGCCAGCCGAAGCCAGTCCTAAATTAGTCGGCTGAGCATACGGGTCCACGTGAGCTGCAGGGATTCTTGGCAGGCGATTGGAATTCCAGGTTGGTTTAGTTTAAAAAGCCATTATTGCTAACAACATATAATTTCTATTTCTCACATCTGAATTTAATTATTGTCGATCTTGCACGCGAATTTTTCGAACTCTGGCACGACTCGTTTTCAGTTTCTACAATAAAAAGATAAATATATCCCAAAATTAGTGACAACTGAGTTTGCAGCAAACATTTTCGTGGTTCAGGCTCGCACGGAACTCTGCTTTCCCCATGGGAGACATGAAATGGGGATTTAAAACCCTGCATTTTTACAGGAAATTCAGGATTTCTTAGAAAACCACAATCAGACTGTCATTCCGTGTGAGAGCTTCCTAAAAATGCCATTTATTTTCTGCGTTACTTCTTATTCTGTTCACCTAGGCTAGAAGGGGGACCTTGTGGTCGCCTAGGGTTTGGGGTGAAGAGATTTTGAGATCATCCCATTCCACCCTGCCTGCAGGACACCTGTCCACTGTTCAGGTGCTGCCCCAATGTCTCAGCCTGGCTTGGGACTCAAAGGGATCCAGGGGCCGCCACAGCTTCTCTGGGACACCTTTTCAGACCACTCTCAACCCTCCCAGGCGAAGAATATTTTCTCTGAGATATTGTGGATTCATTAGCTGTGAGTCGCTTGCTGGGTCCCTATGCTCTGAAACTGGGTTAAAACTGGGTTGTAACTGGGTTAAACTTGGGTAAAGGGTTAAACTGGCCTTAGCGGTTGCACAAAGCAACAGCCGATGTCAGGGATTTTAATATACGGCCATATTTAAATTCATGTGAGTTTCATGAGTAGTGTGGATATATACCAATTCCAGGTTTCAGCGTGATCCTCTCCTACAAATTCTTGCCAATCTCTCCCTGTTTGCAGGAAGGGGAAAACTGGACACTCAGGAGGTTCTGCTGTAATTCTGTGATATTTTGCGTGCTCAGTGTGCACTGAGTCAGGAAGCAAGCTCAGCAAACCATGCTGACCAGGAAAACCACACTCAGGATGGCCTGGATGGTTTGCCCTTCATTTTTCACGTGAAAAGGCCAAGAATCCCAGAAGGGTTCACTGATGGTGAAAGCATCACTGATTGCCCCATAGCCAGGCATTGAAATTCCTGTTGACTTACCCATGCTCTGTTGCAGCTGCACACCGGGAATCCTGCGTTTTCCCTTCCAAAAGCTCGTTCCTTTCCCTGATTCCTTTCTTTCCATCTTCGTGACGGCACCTTGCATAGGACACGAGAAGTCCCATGGGCATTTGGGCGAGTAGGTGCCGTACCAGGATTCCAGTGTGTGCCTATTCTGGGTCCGACAGGCATCCCGCCCATGGGCAAGCCAATCCTGAGGTCGTGTGTGCTGGGACTCCTGTTCTCACCTCCAAACAACTGGATAGAGGCGTGGATATGGCCGGAGCTCGAGCTGGGAGATTCTTCATCCATGATGCAAGGATTACGGCATCCAGGCCTGACACCCACCTCCAGTGAAACTCCTCAGATAACTCACCGAATTGCCCACAGGCATGACTTGAAGAATGTGTTTTGGGCTGCCAATCCTCCTCTTGTCTCTCACGCTCTCAGTGCCTCTTCAGAGCTGAGGTCTGCAGCAATTCCCAAAAGGGACGGGCGTGGAATACCCCTTTCAAAGTCTCATCAAAACGTAGATTTTACCCACCATTGCATGGTCCATTTTTCAGGTTGTCTCATCATCATTAGAGTATTTCTGTCATTGGCGAAACTCCTTCATGCCCTGTCCCACAGAGCAGCAGCTCTGCGAGTCCATGCCACCAGTGACCCAGCTGCCACAGATGGTGTGTGCATGGACACGGACCAACCATTTGCTTCGATTCGCTCCTAAATTCTTGCCTTGTCAGGAAGTATCATGATCCAATTGCCAGCATGATGTCCTTTGCATTACGAACGCTTGACTGCACGAGAATGCCCGGTTTGCGCTTGCGCGCGAGGAGAGACTGGTTTCTGCTTCCCTGGCGTGTTCTCGGTGCTTTGCGTCCTTGCTTTTCTTCATTACCATCACATAGTGATGGGGAGCTTGAGTAGTTCACGCAGGACCGCTCAGTTATTAACTGGCGGACCTCTCCTTTGTGTTCACCAAGAATTGATTTTTTTTGTTTGCTCGCGCAGATCCAGGATTTTTGCTTGTAAAAGTCATGGAGGAGTGAAGGATCAGGAAGATGTAACAAATCGCATTGTTTGCGCGATTTCCAAGTCCAAACCAGCCCAGCCATTAATTATGTATTTGCTATTGAACCCATGGGCTTTTCGTAGAGTCCGTATTTACATTCCGAACACCTCCAAGAAGCAGAGGCTGGCTCAGCACAGAACCATTACCTGCAAAGGGGGGGAAGCCTGCTTATGCAGTTCTTGCACAACAGAAAGCAGGCTTCCAGCTTCCGAGCACCTCGGGTTTGTGATCCCGATCTGTACTCAGAAAATCCTCTTCTCTTCATGGAGCCTTTCTTCTCTTCAGGCGGGCATCATCTCCAACCTCCGCGCGCATATTGTCCAAAGGAGCTTTGTGTTGGCACTTATTGATTTATGGATGGGAGTCGTATCTGCCACGGGACACTCTGTGAGCAGGGTGTGTTCCCCCAGCGTGTCTGTGAAATCACCTCCATGGAGCCAGAAATCCAGAGAATTGGCTCAGTCCCCGCACAGAATCTTGTGATCAGCTCAGAGACACCACCAAGTTAAATGTTGCATCAGGGGAAAATATATTCTCCGTTGGGTCAGAGTGTGTGCAAGAACCCGGGCGGGAAAATCATTGTCAAGGAGAGGAGACCTTCTCCTAGCGTGTGGCAGGGGCCCAGCTGTGTGTACAGGGGTGTCGTGTGGGCAGGGAGAGAGCGGGGGAATTTCCGGCCGCTGGACCATGGGGCTGGGACGCAGCCGCTGGACGTGGGATAGTGCTCACCTGTATGGCGCGGTGGACTGGATGGGCTTTGGGTCCTTTTAACTTCAAACCCTTCCCATTCTGTGACATGTCCTGCGAATCATTCCCATGTGGGAGGCCAGAACCCAGAAAATTGCTGGACTCGGCCCGCAAAAGCTCTGTTTGCACCAGGTAGAGACGCACCCAAGTTTTAAGGGTTATCCCAGGAAAAGTTGTTGCTCCTCTCCCGATCTCACAGTTGTCAGACAGGGTAGTGGTTCCTAAGAACCCAAGAAACATTTGAGGGAAGAGAGAATTGTCCTTGGCAGGGAGGTCTCAGCTGTGTTGGGTGGTGAAGTAGGAGAAGTGGAAGGTCCCAGCCATGGTTGGTAACTGGGCAGGGGATGTCTCTGCCCTGGATCTCTTTATAGTCTCCCAAACCCCTCCACATCCTAGTGACAGTGTATTGCACTGGGCCAGCGTGAGATGTTCACCACACAACTTGCAGCGTGCTGCCGCGCAGCGTGCTGACCTATCACGCCTGTAAAGAGCGTGAGTTGCTTCAGGAGCATTTCCAGTTCCCCTTGGTGGGGGAGAATTGCCTCTCTGTAATCCAGTTCTAGTCCAATCCGGTGGAAGGGTTGGCTGTTCTACAGACTTTCTCCTGCCAGAATTTCTTTCCAGGATGGTTTGGTGGCAGGGGCCACTGGACTTTATCCACAATTTGCTTTCAGGAATGCAGCATTTTTGGGTGGGTAAGTATAATGTGGGTGGCAAAATTCTCCTAAAGGACCCCCATTTTTTGGTGCATCTCAGCGTTCCATTCCAAGCCGCTTCCACACAGGATAAATCACCCTGGAAATGCAGAGCGTTAAATCAAGTAAACTGAAGCTATTAATGTTTGGGGTGGGTACCCCAGACCTTTCAAATCCTGCTGCTCAGTATCCGGATGGAATGATAGAAGTCCAACAGCGAAGAACCTTCCTCAGAAAGTTCCAAGGACTTCCAAGCAGGTTCCCTAAATCCCACCCATCCCAAAGAACCTGGCAAACAACATAGGTTTAGTCCTAAATCCTTAGACTAAAAAAAAATCCTTAGACCTTAGATACTAAAATCCTCTCCTGCCTGTTTGACACTTTCCACATCATTCCACCTGGAGACAATTATGGAGCATCCCTGTTTCCTATTTTCATCCCAGTGGCTCCTATATTACTTGAATTCCTGCAGGCCCTGGAGTGGAGTTAAGAGATCTCTCACTTCAGGTGTTAGGCAAGATTAATATTGGCTGTTATCTAATGCTGGGCACCAAATATCTTTAAAAATCGACCGCTCTGCCACCCCAAAATACTCATAATTCATCTGAGCTGTGATTCCCACAGGCTTTGCAGGTGATTATTAGGGACAAGGTCTTTCCCAGGTGAATATCTCTTTGAACCAAAAGGAAAACATTTCAATACCTGATAAATATCTGGACTTCCCCTGCAATCAAAAACACCCACAGGGTTTTCAGCCTTTCCATTCTTTTTGAGGAGGGTGGAGTCGACGGCTGTTGGAGCGGCTGTCCGGACTGTTGTAGGATGGATAAGGACCACAGCTCCTGAACCTTTGGAGGTTTGGAGGACTCCAATTCATTTTTTTTGAACTAAGTGGAGGCATGGTCAGCCCAAAATCATGAGATAAATTCACCCTGGTGGAGGAGAGCGAAGGAAGCTCCTGGTGATGCTGTCCTGGCAATCGGATTCCAAGGGAAGCAACTTCTGGGTCTGTTGATGGCTAAGATGACGGCAAGAGAGGTGTCAAAGAGCAGGAGACAAATCCCCAGATAATCCCCCCAAATCCCTGTCCTCAGCCCCACTCACCCTGAGAATTCCCCCAGCAGGGAGGCTCCGGGAATCATTGTTGAGGAACAAACAAGGCGCCTTTGAGTCATGACAGACATTTCAACGAGGGACAAGCTGAGGAGAGCATAAGGAAAAAATTGTGAACGGAAGGATTTAGTGGTCAACAGAACAAACAAAGAAGACAATTACATTTTTCAAAACTCCAAACTGCCTCAACGCAGGGGGTGAGAACATGGAACCACCAAATTATGCAGAGTTTAACCGCAAAGCTCACAAGGACCCAGTGACTCGAGAAAGGTGTGTGGGGGGATTCTGTATAGAATGGACCCGTCTAGGTGAATACAAGAGCAATTCTCACAATTCTTGACTGGGAGGTGCAGGCGGCCGTGCTGTGCCAGAGCACGGAGGCCAAATTCTGAATCCATCTCAAATCCCAAGGTGCCACAGAGGGAAGCTGGAAAAATGAACAATCCACGAGTCCAAATGGACGGAAGAGCGTGCCAAAGGAGTGACACAGCACAAGTAGTTCTGGACTACTCCTCAAGCCTCATAATTTTCAGACATATGAAGGTTTGATTGAAAGGCCACAAGAGTAGGTAAAATTCTGTGCTTGGTTTGTTTCTGGAACGGATTTTCAGCATTTCCTGTGCTAGTCCGATGAGAGGTGGAGGTGTAATTATGCCACACATGGAGGGAATTTCAGACGTAAATCGCGGACCTGGAAATTTGCTTTGATCGTTTGCCATTGTTTTACCTTCCATACAATGTCCAAGCGAGTCATTTCTCTAAATTTGGGAAAACAAACATCTTTGGGAGAAGAATTCCTCAACTTCAGCGAAAGATGCCTCAGGGAATCCCGTAAGTTCCAAAATCCCTGAGGGTGGGAAAGCCCTCCCAGCCCATGGCAGTGCAGCTGTGCCCGTGCCCCCCTTTCCCCAGCCAGACACTCAGTGCCACTCCAGCTTCCTGGGACACCTCCAGGGATGGGGACTCCAAAGCTCCCTGGGAGCTGCCAAGGCTGAGCCTTTCCATGGGCAATTCCTCCTGGTTCCACCCTGAGCCTCCCTGGCCCAGCCTGAGGCTTCCCTCTCTCCTGTCCTGTTCCTGGGAGCCGCCCCCACCTAGCTCCATCTTCCCACACAATTCCGATTCCCATTGTTCCCCTAGGAATCAGGAATTTCCCATGCGAATGACCTCCCCTCCAGACCTGCAGCAGGAGGCCCCATTTCCTCTCTCTCCCTCACCACCCTCCAATAAGAAGCTTTCCATGGGGTTTATCCTCCATCACCTGCTCCCTCTGCACGTGGAACCGGCCACGCTCTCCCAACAGCTTTTCCAGGGTTTGTTTCACACAGCCATTTGAGTCAGCAAACATTATTTACAGCCCACAATTCCCATTGCCTCTGAAAGAAAGGCCTTATCTCCCATGGATAAAACTGTCCTATGTCTTAAACAACTATTCACTTCCTCTTGGTTTCCTCTTTGTGTGCTGTTCTGAGGCTTTTCCAAGGCCTAAAGGGACCCCAGAGTCTTCAGGAGCGCCAGAGAATTTTTGGGCTCAGCTCTTTAGCTGTCCCTGGTTTAAATAGAGTTTGGAATAACGAGGCCCAACCCTTGCCGAGAGTGTTTTCCTCTGCTGCCCCTACTACTGGTCCTGGATTTGAACAAACACCTTTTGAAAAACTGCTTCTGCAGCTTGCACAACCCCAATCCCTTCATTTTCAACTGCCCATTCCTTCATTTTCACAACAGCCATTCCTTCATTTTCACAACTCTTCCCAAAGGGCAGGGCATACAATGTCGTCTGCCTGGTTAGGAATTGGAGCGATGAGAGGGCTGGGCAGAGAGGGAGGGGCAGGAAATTGCTCTTCCATGGCTGCAAGCTCCTCTCACATCCCACTGGAGTCCCTGGGCTGCAAATCTTTCGGAAAGGCCAAGGGCTTGGAGCTGCACTGGGATTGGGACAGTCCTCGGGATTCAATCCAGGCTGGGGATGAGCAGAGGGCAGCCCTGGGAGCTGGACTGACGAATCTCCAATCTGGGCTTGAGCAGAAAGGAGTTTTTTTGGGGAAATTGTGCCGCCTGTCCCCGTTGCTCATGGTGGACCCCCTGCAGAGCTGCCTCAGCCTTGGGCCGCACAGCAGAGGCGTGGCTGCGTGGAGAAGCCCAGAGGAGCGAGCAGGATGGTCAGAGGCATGGAGCAAGCTGTGCTGGGAGGAAAGGCTGGGAGAGCTGGGATTGTTCAGCCTGGACAGGAGAAGCTTTGGGCTGAACTCAGTGTGGCCTTGCAGGCTGAAGGAGCACAGGGACCATGAGAGAGACAGTTTCCAGGGTGCAGGGGACAGGACAGGGGAGGATGGACTTCAAGTGAAAAATTGCAGGTTTAGACTCAATATTAGGAAATTTCTTTCCTAGGGGAGGATGGGCAGGGCCCTGGCACAGGCGCAGAGAAGCTGTGGCTGCCCTGGATCTTTTGAGTGCCAGGGCCAGGCTGGACATTGGGGCTGGGAGAGGCTGGAGGGGACAGTGGGGGACGTGTCCCATCTCTGGCAGGGGGGGTTGGATGATTTGCCTTCATGGTTCTTCCACCCCCAAGCCATCATGACCCCAGTCATGATTCCAGCTGACTTTGCCCATCAATTCCTGGATTTGCTCAGCTGATGCTCCCACTGACTGGTGCAACACAGCCTGTCGCATCGGACAGCAGGTCTGGGCACAAAGGGAGAAGCCAGATCCTGGTGCCAGCTAAATGACCTTGGAATGAGGCCTGAACTGCTCCAAGCTTTGTGGCCAAATGCAGCAGAAATTGAGATTTGCACTTGAAGTGCAGCTGCTCCTGGCCCACGATGTCTCCGCAGTTTTAAATTGTCACAGGTTGGGCATAAATGGATTTAATTCCAAGTCTAAACCTTGTGAGCAGTTTAACAAAGGCCTCCCACCCTGGTCTTGGGTTTTCCAGCTGCAGCATGACCGTGCACAAGGGTGTGGGATGAGAGGGCTGCAACCCAGGGTGCAGACTGAAGGCATTCCTCTATCTCATCGCTCTCCCCCAGAAATAAACCTGCCACTTTCAGATTTCCATTTTCTGGACACAAATGGTATTAAAGAGTCGTCCTGGCTGATGGGATTGCAGAGCAGGATTAGAGCAAGATTGAAATAGTCCATTCTGTTGGGGAAAGTAACTTGTTCCTCACCAGATCTGTGCTTTGCTGCTGCAAATGAGAAAATACCCTACATTAATACCCACATTAATATCCCACCCATACCCACATCAATACTGACATCAATACCCACATTCATTAATACCCACATTATTACACCCCTATTATACCAATAATATCCACATTAATACCACATTCATTAATCCCCAATCAATACTCCCATTAATACCTACATTAAATATCATTAATACCCACCTATTACCCCTAATTACCATATTAATAATACCCACATCAATACCCATATTTATTAATACCCACATTCATTAACACCCCTATTAATACCCCAATAAATATCCACATTAATTAATACCGACATTCATTAATGCCCTCAATACCCACATGAATTCCATTAATACTCCCATTAAGACCCCCATTCATTAATACCCCTATTAGCACCCCAATAATTATCCATATTAATTAATACCCACGGGTGCATACCACATTGATTAATACCCACTTCATTATAACTACCAATAAATACCACATTCATTCCATTAAATACCCCCATAATACCCACATTAATATCCCCAGTCCTACACCCCCTCCTACCACCCAGAAGCCGCAAGCTCAGCCCTGAGGGTTCCAGCTCCACCCCGTGAGGACTGATGAAGAAAATCTTCCAAAATATTCCCAAATACTTCCCAAGAGTCAGAGCAGCCTGGGGACTTTTCTGCCACAGAACTACGGGACAGAGGCAAAAACAATCTTTTTAAAACCAGATCATTTTTGGACATTCCTGGAGTAAGGAGAAGGAAATGCACACACAGATTTTTTTCCAGTCCTGTTGGGCCTTCCATGAGAAGAGAGCTCCAGAAATGCAGCACTGGGTCTGCTTGGTGAAGCTGAAATGAATCTGCAGTAACCTACTTGAAAATTTCCACTGAGCCGGGCAGAGTCAGCCCAGGGCAGGATTCACCCTCCAGAGAAGCTGGAGGTCGAGCGTGAATCAGAGGTGAAATGTTTATGGAGTTCGGGACTGCAAATCCGAGAAATGTCGGAGGAGAGTTCAAGGAAGCGCTGAATGTTGTGAGATGGCCTTCTTAAAACTTGGTGCCCTCTTGGGTCTCAGGGCTTGTGAAAAACTGCTTAACAAAGGATTTAGGTGCAGCTCAAAGCCCAGAGAGTCAGGGCTGGTGCAGGAGCTGTCCCCAGTAATGCACTGGGATGGGTGAGGCAAAGAGTCAGAGCTGGGATGGACAGGGACATGGGACAGACCGGCTGAGCCCAGCTCTGCTGCCAGTTCCTTTTCTGCACAAAGATGAGGAGAAAAGGGAATTTCATAATCCCTGAGCTGGAAAGCTCCCAGCCTGGATCGCTGCTGGCCCGATGCACTTGTCCCCAGCCGAGCACCAGTGTGCCACCTTCCAGCCCTCTGGGACAACTGCCAGGGATGGGGACTCCAACTCCCTGGGTGGGCACCGAGAGGCTCCGGCTGGCGTCCCAGTTTGTGGTCCTGGCAGAGAGCCCTGGAGGGGCTGGGTGTGTCCGGGCAGGGAGAGCTGGAAAGGGTCTGGAGCCAGAAACGAGCACTGAGGAGCTGGGAAAGGGGCTGAGCCTGAGCAGGAGGCTCCGGAGGGATTTGTGGGCCTGCGCCATTTCCCATTCCAGCCTCCTGCATTTCCTGCCGGATGGGGACAACTTTGGGATATTGGAATTCCATAGTGAGGCGGCCCAATTTCGCCCAGAAACTCCAGATCCATCCCTGCCCAGAGGACTTTTCCTGCCTTATCCCTGTGGAGAATTGGCCAGGAAAACCCAAATTTGAGGTAAACCCTCCCGTCTTCCGTTCTTATCAGACACCTGCTGCAGGTTTCAGTTCCTGGCAATGTATTAGCTTTTATGACTTATTAGTTTTTTATTACATTATATTTATTTAATTATCTGACTTAATATTATCTCACTTTATTACTATCACTCTATGATATAGCTGGTTATTATCAGTTTTTCTTGAGCTTTTAATAATTAGTAGAACATAACAACAATATCCAAGTTAATGATAATGATGATTGTGTATTAATAACTTAAAAAATAATCAACAACAACATCACAACTGTTCCTAAATTGCTGTCAGATTGTGCAGGATGGACATGAATTCACCTTGAAATCACTGAGAAGAGAACGTTTTAGGACGGCCTGAGCTGCTGGGCAGCCAAGGAGAGCAAGTTCCAAATGTCTTCTACCACCTCAATGGAAATGAAAGGCACTTGTGTAAGGGAGCCCCTGGCTGGTGAAGCACACGGTGAGGAGGCTCAGCAAAGGACTCAAACTCAAATGATGGAAGCTCAGGAAGCTCCCCGTACTCCTGCACTGGTTCCTCCCCTGCCCGAGAGTCCCCAGCTCATTCCTGGGTCAGGGATGAAATCCATCACAGCTGCCCTTGCCGCTGTGCCCTGGCAGCTCCATCACCGGAGCCTCTGCCCATCGGGAGCCCCCCGCTCCCTGCCAGCCCGGCTGTTCTGGGAACGCTGCCACCGCTGCTTCTGATCAATTGTTTGGAGATGCCAGCGCTGGAAGTGCCACCCTGGGGGACATCTGAAAATAATTCCCCATTTGTGGGTCAAGAGCTGCCCTGCAGCAACACAGAGCCCACTTGGCAGGGGGGCTGCAGGGGGACGAGGCTGCCCTGGAGCTGGGATGGCCAGCATAGAGCTCTGGCTGTGGTCCTAGAAGGGATGGCCAGCACGGAGCTCCTCCCGGTCCGCTGGGATGGCCAGCACAGAGCTCCTCTGTGATGTGAGCGGGGATGGTCAGCATGGAGTTCTGGCTGTGGTCTGAGCTGGAATGGCCAGCAGGGTCCTCGTCCGCTGGATGGCCAGCGAGCTCCTCACGGTCTCTGGGATGGCCAGACAGAGCTCCTCTGTATGTGAGCTGGGATGGCCAGCATGAGTCCTCTGTGATCCTGGCTGGGATGGCCAGCACGAGCTCCTCATGTCCCACTGGGATCGGACAGACAGCCCAGGCACGGAGGGTAGCCGGACAGCCCTCCTCGGGCTAGGGAGCGGTCGTTTCATTTCCTCCAGCCATGCCCCATTCATTCAGGGAAAGCCCCAGGAGGGATGGAGGCTCGAGATTTCAGAAATCAAAAAAAGGGAAAGGATCCAGCATTGCAAGCCTAATCTGTGTGCTGTGACAGCTCTTTATCAGCCTGTGAAGGGGCCATGCACAATAATTCAATTTTCCCTCACTATGGGCTCAGCTGGAAGGGAACCCTGAGCTTGTGCAGTTTTCCTGTGAAAACAGGAAAATTCCGGCCAAGATGGAAGATTGGGATGCTGGATGGAGAGAGCAGCTGGAGCAGCAGGGAACACCAGATGGGTGAGGAGCAAGAGTCAGCCTTGGTGCCCCACTCTGCTGCCCGCCTTAATTGGGGCAAATTGGAGAAAATTGGGATCGATTGTGTCAGGCAGCATTCCCAGGAATCGGATCAAACACACTCTGGCACCTACAGAGGGCCAAGCAGCGAGAGCAGGAGCCAAAATCACCACCTTACCCTGCTGGGATCCCCAAATAATCCCCCAGGAGCAGGGCTCTGCCTGAGCTCTCGAAATCCCTCACCCTGGAATCAGGGAAAACACGGAACACGTGCAGAGGTGGGAAAACACCTGAGGAGTTGCCTCCTTCTGGACACACCTCATCCCAGGCACACTTTGCTCCCAGCCAAAGGGGTTTTTCATGGAAGCACAAATTTACTGAGTCAGCCAAGCCCCAGAATTCCATGGAATGTCTTTTGGGTATCCTCCAGCCATAAAAATCAACCACATATCAGTTCAGCCACTGCTCTAGGCCAGCCTCAAATGATAAGAATCAAGAACGGTTTGGTGGAAAGACTCAAAGCCCACCAGTGCCACCCTGCCATGGCAGGGACACCTCCCACTGTCCTAGGCGCTCCCAGCCCCAATGTCAGCCTGGCCTTGGGCATATTCCGGGATGGCAGGCACAGCTTTTCTGGGCTCCCTGTGCCAGGGCTTGCCCACCCTCCCAGGGAACAATTCCTGCCCAATATCCCATCGGCCCTGCCTCTGGCACTGGGAAGCCATTCCCTGTGCTCCTGTCCCTCCAGCCCTTGTCCCCAGTCCCTCTCCAGCTCTCCTGGAGCCCCTTCAGGCCCTGGCAGGGGCTCTGAGCTCTCCCTGGATTCTTCCCTTCCCCAGGTGAGCTCCCCCAGCTCTCCCAGCCCAATTCCAGGAGGCTCCAGCCCTGGAGCAGCTCCATGCCTCCTCTAGACTCATTCCCACATCCCCACATCTTTCCTGTGCTGGGGAAATCAGGGAGTTTTGATTTGATGTTACAGTTTGGGAGTTCAGGTTTAGGCTGCCCTTATCCACCTGCCACACTCTGGGTCTGAGGCTGCCAAGGGTGAGCAGGAAGATTCCAGAACTACCGGGATTTTCCCACAAAGAATCCAGACCTTCCCAGGATTTCCATCTGCAGCTGCCCCATTCCTGAGCACCAACGAGGCCGTAACTCAGGGAGCTGTTCTCGATAATCAGCCATGGAATTGTGCAAATGCCAGGCTGGCACGTGCAAATCCTCCTCCAGGTGAACCTGTGCCCTCTGGAAAGGGAGCCTGGAAAGGTCCTGGAAAAGGTCCTGGAAAGGAGGGAGAGTTCCAAATGTCTTCTACAGCCTCAGAGATAAAATTAAAGGTGCTTGGAAAATTTCTCATCTCCAGGGCCAGGCCCTGAGCTCCAGAGCTGCCCTGAAGGAGCCCACAGGAACCATGGAGAGAGACAATTTCCAAGGGCTGCAGGCACAGGACAAGGGGGATTGGCCTCAAACTGAAAAATTACAGATTTAGATCAGATATTAGGAAAAAATTCCTCCCTGGGAGGGTGGGCAGGCCCTGGCACAGGGTGCCCAGAGAAGCTGTGGCTGCCCCTGGATCCCTTTGAGTGCCCAAGGCCAGGCTGGACATTGGGGCTGGGAGCAGCCTGGGACAGTGGGAGGTGTCCCTGCCATGGCAGGGGTGGCACTGGATGATCCCTTAAATCCCTCTCATCCCAAACTATCCCATAATTCACATTTCTCTAATTCAAAGAGATTTTTTTTTCCCAACTAGGACAAGAAGAATTAAACCTGGCTGTAATTGATTCAGTTAAACTTCATTCCCTGAGTCCACTTTAAACCTTTCAATCTTCATTTTAACCAAATCCTCGTTTTGTAGAATTTCTCTCACTTCATATTTTCCTCTTATTTCATGACTAATCAAGGGAATTATGCGCTGACTAATCCCAACATATCACAATATGACACAGCATCGCTGAAATACCCACCTATTCTCCCCAAAAATGCTATTTTTAACACCAGCAAGGGCAGTGGCTGCCTGGCACTGATCAAAACATCTTTTTTTTCCCCCTCACAGGGTGGTTTGGTGCTTTGACACAGACAAGAAAGGGAGATGAAATATTTCAGGCAGCTCTGAGCAGAAGTTACATTTAGAAATTACTAAACGCCGTTTAGAATCAAATGAAAAAATCACATGGAAGTTGTGGGATGTTTGAACTGGGTGTCACTCTGTGTGTACAACACCACGTGCAGCACACAGACACAGCTGGAAACCATGAAAAATACAAAATAAAAGAGAATTTTTAAAAATGAAATTTAAAAACCCATTAGGATTATATAAAATGGGGAGGTTACTACAATTATATAAATCATATACAATACAATTATATAAAATGGGGTTATTTCCCTCATTTAGTAACTCTTTTAATTTTCATTAAGCATTACAAAATTAATTAAATAAAGGTGCAGATTTCCAGGCACTCAAACATCTTTTGGAATGTGGGAAATGATGTGAGGTCACCATCACATTCCCAGGATCCAGCAGGCCCTACCAGGATTTTCCAAACTGATCTCCTAAGCAACCAAAAGAGAATTTAAAAGGTAAAATTAAAATTAAATTAATCTGGGACAGCAGAAGGTGTCCCTGCCCATGGAAAGGGGTGATCTTTAAGGTCCCTTCCAACCCAAACTGTTCCACAATTCCCACTTTTCCCACCTGAAAGAGGAAGGGTTTTGTGAGGATAAATGGAAGGAATTCTGCAAACGAAAACAGCTCCGTGCTCCAGGATGGATCTGGAGAACACCCAGAGCGGGATGGAATTGGGAACGGGGACAACAGAACCCCACAACTGCTTGGGAGGGAAAAAACGCTGGAAACTGCAGGATGTCTGAGTTGTATCTGATATTGCCCTAATTTCACTGGAAAAAATCTAATAAAAACAGGGGTTACTGGGAACTGAGAGGTGCCTGCTCTGCTCCATAACCTCTGATGGGAAAATCCCAGAATTATCAGGGTTGGAAAAGCCCTTTGGGATCACCCAGTGCCACCCCAAACCCTGTCCCCAAGGGCCACATTCAGACTCCTCATGAGCATTTTGGATCTGGGTGCCACAGGAGCAGCTGATCTGCTGGAAGATCACTGCTCTCCAGAGGGATCCCAACAGACTGAACCCAAAATGTTCACAGCTGGAAAAACAAAACCTGCCTGCAAATATTCCAAAAACCCCATGGCTGGAGCTCAGAGACCCATATAGGGTGCACTGTCCTTAGTTCCTCATGGAGAGGGATGCCTGGGATGGTCCCTTGTGGCTAAAGGAAAACCCCAGAATCCCAAAATCACCGAGGGGGGAAGAGACTTCATGGTCATCACCCCAAAGCTGCCCCCAAGGGCCAGACTCCTCCTGAGCACTCCCAGAGACAGGGACTGCACCCCCTCCCTGGGCAGCTCATTCCAAGGCCTGACCACTCTGACAGAGAATTTTCTTTGCCAATCTCCACCCTCAGCTTCCCCTGGTGCAATCTGAGGCCATTTCCTTGCCGACTTGGGCACCCCTGGGCTCATCCCCAAAAATCCAGGAACAGAACATTCCTCAGGCAGTGGAATTCCATTGCCAGTGACAGAAACCCCCAATGAGAAGAATTCCAAAGAGCTGCAATTGCTTCAGGAATGCACTGGAGAGGTGTGCAACAATAAATGGAAATTAATTTAATTATAGGAGACACTTGATGCAGCGTGAAAGCAAATTAATGCAAGGACCTTCAAAATGCAGCTTCCTGTCATAGGAAGAGGATCAACAGCTCCCACTGGGAATGGTTTGGTTCCTGACAATGAGGATCAAATGGAAAACTAAAACTGAACTTCTTAATAGGAAAAAAAGGGGAAAGAGGAAAAAAAAAAAGGGGGGAAAGAGAAAAAAGGGGAAAAAAAAGAGAAAAAAAAAAAAAAAAAAAAAAAAAAAGGGGAAAAAGAAAAAAGGAGGGAAAAGGAGAAAAAGAGGGAAAAGGAGGGAAAAGAGTGGGTAAAAAGAGGGGGGAAAAAGGGGAAAAAAGGGGGGAAAAGAGGGGGGGAAAGGGGAAAAAAAGAGGAAAAAAGGGGGGAGAAAGAGGGAAAAAGAGGGAAAAAAAAGAAAAAGGCGGGGGGGAAAGTGCATTGGAGGAAACCTACAAAGAACTGGCTGATGGAGACAGGAGGATCCAGGCATTTCCATCTCAGCCCTGTCAGAGCTCCCAGGCAGGGCCAGCGCTTCCAAAGATGTCACAAAAAAATGGGATCTGTTTGTCTGAACCCAAAGAAAGTCTTCATCTTTGCCTAATTTTACCCAAACCACTCCAGCCTGGAGAAGCCAGCAGCCTTCCCAAAAATCCAGGAGGCTCCCAACCAACCCTCGGGAGGCATTTCCAAACGAGGCACACAAAAAGAGCAGAAAACTCATTAGAGTTAATTGGCCACCTGGAAAATATTCTCTCTGCCAAGAGCTGCTTTTTCATTCTTTTCCAAGGAATGTTTGTCAGGAATCTTGCAGGAGAGCTCTGCAGTGAGCTGTGGTTTTTGGAGCTGGATAGAATCATTGAGCTGGAGTGAAATCAGCAGGGAAAGCAGAGAGAGCACAGGTTCTCCTCCAGATCCGAGGAAAAATCAATGAGATGGAAATAAAACCTGAACTCACTGAAAGGAGGGGGCAGCCGGGGGGCGGGCTTTGCTCCAGGGAACAGGGACAGAGGAGGGAACGGCCTCGGCTGGGCGGGGAGGCTCAGGGTGGACACCAGGAGAATTTGCCCATGGAAAGGGTGTTCAGGCTTGGAGGGGGCCCAGGGAGTTTGGAGTCCCCATCCCTGGAGGTGTCCCAGGAAGGCTGGAGGTGGCACTGAGTGCTGGGCTGGGGACAAGGTGGCATTGGGCACAGCTGGGACTCCATGGGCTGGGAGGGCTTTTCCACCCTCAGGGATTTTGGGGTTTGTGCAAACAAAGCTCTGCATGTGTGTGCAAGAACGAGGCATGTTGGTGAACCCCTGCACTCGATTTCATCCTCCCAAAAATCCCTCAGCAAATTCTTTTGGTCGAACCCTCTGGCCCGGGACTCCAGCTGGTCCGGGTGGTTTGGCCACACTTCCCACTGAGAGCAGCCACCGCATTTCTGTGGATTCTCACATGAGGACAGCGCTATTGTCCTTCCTCAAATGCCAGCTCAGGGACTGGGCAATTCCCCCCAGAATAACCCTGGGAGGGGGCTCGTGCTCCTCACACTGCAATTTAGGAGGGCTTTCAGACCACAGCTGTTTTTAGAGCTCCCCGAGGTCAGCAGGAATGCGCCGGGCAGCAGGGATGGGTTGGGATGCTGGGATTTACAGCTTCTGATTACTCAGAGTCAGCCGAGGCTGAGGAGCAGAAAATCCTACACAGGGAGAGATTTGTGTTTCTCAGCTGTGATTCACCCTCCCAGCACGGAGAAATCAGGGGAAAACAGCACCTGAAGGGATCCAGGAGAGCTGGAGAGGGACTGGGGACAAGGGCTGCAGGGACAGGAGCCAGGGAATGGCTTCCCAGTGCCAGAGGGCAGGGCCAGATGGGATATTGGGCAGGAATTGTTCCCTGGGAGGGTGGGCAGCCCCTGGCACAGGGTGCCCAGAGAAGCTGTGGCTGCCCCTGATCCCTTTGAGTGCCAAGGCCAGGCTGGACATTGGGGCTGGGAGCAGCCTGGGACAGTGGGAGGTGTCCCTGCCCGTGGATGGGGTGGCACTGGGTGGGATTTAAGGTCCTTTCACCCCAAATCATCCCAGGATTCCATGGTTCTGTAATTCCAGGGGATCAGTCCCAGCCCCAGGAATTGTGTCCTATCCCAAAGCAGAGCTCCACAGCCCAGAGTGGGAACCTTCACCCTCAGAGGGAACAAACAGAACCACCACAGGCATCACCTGGAGCAGGGCTGGGAACAGCACAGCTCTGAGTGCAAATAAATCAACAACAAATGAACAGCACAGCTCTGAGGGCAAAGAAATCAACCTTGTGACCAGAGAAATGAAATTATTCCAAAAATGCTCTTAACAAATCTGTTTTAACACATTTTGTTGTATTTCCAGTGGTGCCAGTGACTGGACAAGGAGCAGTGGCCATGAATTAAAAAAATAAATTCCACCTCAATCTGAGGAAAAATGTCTTTCCATGGAGCAGTTCTCCAGGGAGGTGATGGATTCTCCCTCTCTGGACACATCTCAAACCTACCCGGACGTGTTCCTGTGTCACTGCCCCAGGCAGGGAGTGGGACTGGGGGATCTCAGAAGTCCCTTCCAACTCTGGTAATTCTGGGATTTTGGGATTCTCAGCTCTTGGAGCGCACACTGGGCACCAAAAAGGAACTCATGGCACCCAGAGCACCCAGAGCCACGGGCACTCCCTACCAGGGCACAGGGACAGAACCAGAAAAAAGGGAAAACCTGTGGGCTGGGGTGAAAAAAGGTCAATAGGGCAGAAAAAGAAGGGAAAATCATAGAATCCTGGAATTGTTTGGGTTGGAAGGGACCTTAAACTCAGCCCATCCTAAAATATCCACTGTCCCAGGCTGCTCCATCCTCAATGTCCAACCTGGTCTTGGACACTGCCAGGGCTGAGGAGTTGAGAGTGACCCAGCCCTGTCCATGTCCTGCACAACAAAGCTTTGGGCTCTGCAATTTCCCCAAAATCTCCTTTTCCAGCCCCAGATTCTGCAGCTTTGCCTTCCTGGTGCTCATCCTGCTTCTCCTGGCACAATCCCAGCTCCCCCGGTGCAGCTGGGAGGAATCTGAGCAGCCCCAGGTGCTCCAGGGCACTTTTGCTTTTGTTTTTCTTCCCCTCTGTGCTTCGAGAAGCTCTCCTGGAATCGTTTTTCCCCACTACAGAGCAGGGAATTGCAGGGATTATCAAAGCAAACCCTCTGCTCTTCCCAGTGGCTGGGAATATCCCACCCTGCCTCCGAGAGAGAACCTTGGAGGATCCTTCCTCCGTGCCAGGAAAAAAGAAATCTCAAAGAAAAACATAGGAAAAATAGGAAAAAATAAATCACCAGGAAAATACCCACAAACAAACAAACAAACAAACCCCACAAAACTACACACATTTATGTCGCCTAAAGAAAGATTTGAGAAAGAAAATTCAATTATTTTTTCTGATGCATTAAAAAAAAAAAAAAGATATTCAGAAGAAATTGTTTCTTTTCCTCCCCAAAATTCTACATCCTAGGAAAAAAGGAGCACAGAACTCCCTCAGGAATGAGCCAACCACCAGATTTATATCAGAGAGCAAGAGGTCTTTACCTATAACAACAACATCACTGATTTTCCTCCTGTTTTCAACAAAAGATAGACAAAAAAAGACACATGAACACTTTTGTCCTGATGTTTTCCCCAGTCTGAAATGTCAAATGATGGCAAAACAAAGCTTCTTTTATTCCCTGCTCCTACAAATGCTTGGGGAGTCTCTAATTCCCACCTGGAAGTCTGCGGCCTCCCCTAAGGATGATTTTTTACCTGTGCTTTGAACATCATTTACTTTCCAGGATCCTGGGGTGGCTTTTAGCAGTGAAAGTTATTTTTTTCCTCAAACCTTTTCTGTTAAAGAAAAAAATAAAGTCAGGTTTTATTTTTAACCACTTTTATTGCCTTGTTTTGCCCCCAAAACAAGCCCCCATCAAATCACATCCTCTATTTCTATATTTACACTGCAGACTTCCTAATCTCTTCTGTAAATATCCATATTCTGGAGTAATCTCTGGAAAAAAAATCTATTTATAATATCCTGCTGCTGGAGAAATCTTCATTATCGGTGTAACGCTCGGAGAGAAAAGCAAATCAATTTGCAGAGTTGTCAAATAGCAAGATAAGCACCCAGATTAAAACTACCCCAATTATTTCAGACAAAAAGATTTGTTACGAGGATGAAGATGCTGTGATAGACCACACACATCCCACGGCCCACAGGGATTCTGTTTTGGGGCAGACAGCAATTATCGCAATTCCTTTCCAAAGCAGCGATAAAAAATGGGTTAAAAAGTTTCCAAAGTTTGGGATTTTCGGTTTTTCCTGGCTGTGAGTTTTTCTTCAGGGCTGACAGGGACAATGCCGCTGCACTCCTCCGCCCTGGGCGTGGGGTGTTTGATGAAATTCCTCCTGATGACATCGATGTCCCGGCCCAGATGCTCCATCATGGGGGCCACCAGGGACGGGGGGGCCTCCAAGTCGATCAGGAAATACCTGCAAGGACAAACACACAAAATAAACCCAAATACCTACGCTGGAGTAGCTACAGCTCAATTCAGGCATCTCTTGAATGAGAATTCCGGGGTTTTTTCTGCTCCTGGGGGATTTTTTAAATGGGTGTTTTGAAGTTTTTTCTTGCATTTTGGTACCTGGATTGTCTGAAATAAGAGCTTGGGATTAGGTGGATTTCAGTGAAAAGTTCAATTGAACTCTGCTGGAATCATGGAATACCCTGAGCTGGAAGGGACCCCCAGGGATCACCCAGGCCCTGCCCAGATCCCCAAACAATTCACCCTGTCCTTGGAATGCTGTCCCAGCACTCCTGGAGCTCTTCCAGCACAAGTTTTGCTTGTTCCCCTTCCATTCATTCTCACACCTCAATTGAACAATTTTTAAGACAAGGTGGGATAGCAGGAGCAGCTGCTCTCCCAAATTCCTAAAGCATTTTTGGGGAACAGGTGAGAAACATCTCAAGCTCATTGAAACAGAAATTTCTTTCCGCAAAGCTCTGCCTCAGAGCTGAACGGAAATGTGAAAAATGAAAATAAAAAGAAAGTAAAAGAGATGGATTTATCCCAAATCAGGCTTGTCTTGGATGAGAACAGGGCTTAAACCGTCAATCTGCTGGGGCCTGAGAGCATCCAGCACTGCTGCCCTTGGTGGGACTGAACCAGGGAATGTCCTGGGTGGGAATAAACCCCCAGGGTGACCCAGTGCCACCCCTGTCCCTGCCCAGCCCCCCCAGCAATCCCAGCCTGTGCATCCCTGGCAGCGCTGTCCAAACGCTCCTGGAGCTCTGGCAGCCTCGGGGCCGTGCCCATTCCCTGGGGAGCCTGGGCAGTGCCAGCACCCTCTGGGGACAGAAGAACCTTTCCCTGCTCTCCAGCCTGAGCCTGCCCTGGCCCTACATCCCTTAGGAACAGCCACCAAGCCCCGCCAGGGAGCAGAATATGGCTCCCCACTGAGATCCCAAAACTCAAAGTGATTCCTGCAATTAATTCCTTTGCTGAGGAGCTACACCTCCTGCAGGAGCTCAGCTGGAGTTTGCCAGATTTTCCCAGCTCCAGCTCGGCTGAGGGAGGGAGCAGAGGGGTGTCCTGAACTCCACTGCCCCGCTCCAGACAGGAGACACAACACCCGCTGGGCACTGGGGCCACCTCAGATGGGCACATTCAGCTCCCACCTCCTCACTAGAGATGAGCCTGAAATCCATTCCCAAGATCATTTCTACTGCTCCTGCAAGGGAAGAGTGCCCCAGAGCCAGCCAATCCTACACAGTGCCAAAAATCCCAGAATCCTGCAATGGTTTGGCTTGGGAAGAAACCTCAAAGCTCATCCAGTGCCAGCCCTGCCATCGCAGGGACACCTCCCATTGTCCCAGGCTGCTCCCAGCCCCAATGTCCAGCCTGGCCTTGGGCACTCAAAGGGATCCAGGGGCAGCCACAGCTTCTCTGGGCACCCCGTGCCAGGGCCTGCCCACCCTCCCAGGGAACAATTCCTGCCCAATATCCCATCTGGACCTGCCCTCTGGCACTGGGAAGCCATTCCCTGGCTCCTGTCCCTGCAGCCCTCTCCAGGTTTCTGTCAGCTCCACCCTGGGACAGTGGAAGGTGTCCCTGCCATGCCAGGGGTGGCACTGGATGGGTCCTTCCACCCCAAACCATTCCAGGATCCCACAATTCTCAAACCCCTTCCCCCTGCAGCACCACACAACCCAAAAGTGAGATCCCTTAAAAAAGGGAACTTTATCCCAGCAGATCAAAGATCCCAGTTTCATTCCAAGACTGCTCCTAACACAGAGGCCTCTGCAGAAGTTTGGATTTTCCCCAAATCAGCTCCGGCAGGAGCATCCCATCCATTTTCACAAAGGTGATCCTGGACGGAAATCCCCAAAATGAGAAGGGAACTGGGAATCTCAACAGGAAATTCAGGATGTGGAAACAAACCCCTCTGTGTCCCTCAGGCTGTGCTGGGTTCATTCTTTGTGTCACATCCCAAATATTGCACCCCAAAGCCCTGTGGGGCTGGGAGTGACTCAGGCAGCGCTGCTGGACTGTGGAATCCACCCCTGTAAAATATGGGAACAGCACTTCCTGAGCCACCCCCTGATCCCACAGCAGCACCCACCCCCAAATCCTTCCCAGAGAGCCCAGAATCCTTTATGGGATGGATGGGATGTAAAACCCCTCTTCCCTGCAGCCCAGGGTGAGGCAGAACCCTCCAGGAGAGGTGCCCAGCGGCACTGGGTGTCCCTGGTTGTCCCTGAACCCCAGGGAGTGGTGCCAGCCCATGCCAGCCTGGCATTCCAGGATCCCTGAGCCATGGGACTCACCTGTCCCAAGGATTTAGAGGGCTCTGGTGGGCTCAGTCTTCATCCCAAACCCCACAGGAACAAAAAGTGGCTTTGGGAAGCTCTGCCCACTGCTGTGTGGGGTTCAGAGAGCCCAGCTGACTCAGGGTTTGGGGACAGGGACCATTTTCCAGCCCAGCGGGATCTGAAGGACGCACCCTGTTATCCTGGGGGCTCTCCAAACCCTCAAACCCCGCTGGATTAACGGGGGACACCTCAATCCTCTCCACGGGATGGGAACTCCCAAAACCTCTCCCCTGCAGCAGAGAGTGTGGGGAGCAATCCCATAAGTGATCTCTGCCCCTTTCCTTCACCCCACGGGTGATTCCTGCCCCTTTCCTTCACCCCACGGGCGATTCCTGCCCCTTTTCCTTCACTCATGGGTGATTCCTGCACCTTTCCTTCACCCCACAGGTGATTCCTGCCCCCTTTTCTTTCACCCCACAGGTGATCCCTGCCCCTATCCCTTCACCCCACAGGTGATCCCTGCCCCTATCCCTTCACCCCACAGGTGATTCCTGCCCCTTTCCCTTCCCTCCATCCCCTTTCCCTTCCCTCCATCCCTTTTCCCGCCATCCCACCCCTTTCCCCGCCTTCCCTAAGCACCTCCAGGGCTGTTTTTCGCTGGGTTTTATTTTTCCCGTTCCCTGCCATCAGCAAAGGGTGGAAATTTCCACTGGCGCCGCCGATGAGGGAAGGAGCAGCGAAGGGGGAAGGGAGGATGCGCTGATTCCGCATCCTCTCCGCGCTCCGAGGAGTGCGATGGGAGCGCACGAAACCTGCGGGGTTCAAAAAATAAAAAAAACCAAAACAACCTCCCTCCAGGGCAGCCAGCCAGGTGCCTTCCCTCTGCCACCAAAACCAAAATTTAAAAAAAAAAAAGAGGAGGGAAAAGCACGTAAGAAAAAAAAAAAAAAAAAAAGGAGGGGAGAGAAAAAAAACGGCGTAAAAAAAATTAAAAAACCAAAGAAGGGAAAAGAAAGGTGTAAAAAAAATTTTCCGTAAAAAAAATATTAAAAAAAAAAAGGGAGGGAAAAAGCAGCGTAAAAAAAATTAAAAAAAAACCAAAGAAGGGGGAAAAAAAGGCGTAAAAAATTTTTAAAAAAGGAGAAGGAGAAAAGCAGCAGTGTAAAAATTTTAAAAATTTAAAAAAAAAAAATTGGAATTAAAAATTAAAAAAAAAAGACGAAAGAAAAAAAGAAAAAAAAAACGTTTAAAAAAAAAAATTAGAACAGAGAAGGGAAAAAGCAGTGGCATAAAACAAAAAAAAAAACTTAAAAAAAATTTTAAAAAAAGAGAAGGGGAAAAGAAGCAGCGTAAAAAGATTTTTTAAAAAAGGGAAAATCAGCGGTGTAAAAAAAAATTAAAGAAGAGAGAAGGGAAGAAGCAGCGAATTAAAAAAACAATAAAGAGAAGGAGAAAAAAGCAACAGTTGTAAAAAAAGTTAAAAAAAAAAAACGAAGGAAAAAGCAGCGGCGTGATAAAAAAAAAAAAAAAAAAAAATTGGATTTCTTCAGGGAAGAAAAGAAGGGCCGGGAAAACAATGAGCAACACAATGGACAATGAGATCCCTGAGGAGATCTGAACCCCTTCCCCTCAAACCTACACACTGAAATCAGCTGCCAGCAGCGTTTTTAAACCCTCAAACCTTCACTTCAGGCGGTGATCTGTGACCCCAACAGTAAACAACCCCAAATCCCAGCGAGACAAAGACGGGAAAGATACAGGAATGCAGCAGGGAAAGCACCTCATTCCTGCAAACAGAAATGCAGAAAGCATTTGTGCTCTCTAGGAGTCACCAGGGGAGAAATGCAGGAAAATTCCACTGATTCACCATCAGCCCACGGTTATTTTTGTCCTCCTGCTTGACTGCAAACACAGGGATGATTTAAATGCAGGAGAGCAGACTGGAACACATTAAAACAATGCATTAACTCTGAAAACACTGAAATATAAGATGGTCTTAAATAAAGGAGGACGTGCCTTTGCATATGAGGGAAATTAAAAAAGTGCCAGGTTTCATTTCTCAATTTTACCATATTGAAGGCAGAAATTGTTTGAACCTCCAGCCCTAAGGATGCTCAAATCTGTTGCTTTCAGATGGTCAGGGTGGGAGTTCATGGAAGCTGACAGAAAATTTCTTTTGAAATTCTCTGGAATGCAGCTCTGAGCCAAGGGGAACAGTGAAAATCCTGGAGGAGGCTGCATGTCCTGGGTTTAACCCCAAAAATGAGGGGGGAGATCCAAGGAAAGAAGAAAACGTTGAGAGAAGCAGGAAACAGCTGGAGGAACCACAGAAGGTGCTGCAGCAGCTCCACCGTGGCCTCGTTAAGGTAATTTCACTGAAATTAATTTTTTTTTTGCTATCTGAATGTTCACTTCATCTTTAGGTGCACAAAAATGGGGGAAATTGCTTTTCTTTTCTACCCAACGCCCCTCCTCAACAGAGCAAGGATTATCAGAAGGACCAGGACAAGAGCTGCCTTCAGCTTTTAGAAATCTGGCAGTGGAAAGCCCTGGAAAATCTGGGAAGGACCAGATCAAACCCAAAAGCTGGGCTTGAATCACGGCACTAAAAAGCAATTAAACTAAAAGATCAAATTAAAGAATAAATAAACCAAATTAAAAGAAATTAAAATACATTAAATTAAATTAAATTAAAATAAATGAATGAAAAAATAATTAAGGGGAAAAAAGAATTAAAATTAAAATCAACCCTCCCAAGTGGTGGCTGAACCTCACCCCACCAAGCCCAGTGGCCACCACGCTCCATCATGGAGCTGCACAAGGGTGTCACAGGATTTGGTGGATTCTGGTGCCTCCACATCACCAATTTCGCTCAAAATTGATTCAGGGGGGCCTCTAAAACCCCCCAAAATTCCAAAGGAAAGGAAAAAAAAATCCCCAGCATTGCAGGGCTTTGCTCCTTGAGGCACATTCAAGGGATGGGGAGGATTTGAGGGCACAGCAAGGGTTGAACTCATCAGTGGATAAGAAAGCCCCTTCTGGTGGAAGGAGACAATCAATCGAGCAGAAAATGCTTCAAATGGGCACAAATCCACCGATATTCAGCTGGTTTTGTCCTCAGCCAGCTGCACTGCAGACTTTTTGTCCCAACAGCTCAGGATGCTCTAAAATCCAAAATCCAAAATTCTAAAATCCAGCAGCGAAGACCTGGGCTGGGCATTGGCTTTTTGGGGGTTTATTTTGGGGGTGTTGAGGAAGGGGAAATTGCAGCTCCTTTCATCTGCTTTTGTTTTCCCCTTTTTGGTCTTCAAGAGCCACGAAAAGCATCAAGAGGCTCGGTTTGAACGAGAATGAGCACCTCAAACTCTGCCGTGATTTCTGCCCACAAAGGGTTGAAGAAGGGCTGCTCAACCCTTCAATCCCATAAATCCAAGCACTCCAAGGGTGCCCAGGCACTGGGGGTGACCCCTTCAACCTCCCCTGGCCACGTGGAAAATCTGCCCCAGCCCGAGCAGAAGGTTTGGAAAGGAACTAGGCGAGAGGAAGAGCCTGAACATGGAACTGGATTTCTGTGGAAATGATTCCATGAGAATGGAATGGCTTCAAGGGTGTCCAGGGAGGCTGGGGATTGCTCATCCCTGGAAATGTCCAGGGTGGATGGGGCTTGGAGCACCCTGGGACAGTGGAAGGTGCAAGATTGGAAAGAAATGACCTTCAAGATCCCTTCCAACCCAAACCATTCCACGATTCCATGCTTAATTATGGAACAATTCCTCTCAAAAACCATCCATTCCTGCTGCTTTGGACCCAGGAAACAAGAGGCATTCCTGGGCAGGTGTTTTGGCAAAATAATCTGGAATTTGTGCCCCCTGACCACCTTGGATGCTGTTGCAGATCCCTTGTTCCCCAGGGACCCCAGAATTCACCTCCTGCAGAAAATCCCCTGGGCAATTATGAAGGTATATTCCCAAAAAAGCAGATCCTGTATGATAATTCCTGTTAAACTCCCAAAATGCAGTTCCTGGATGATAATTCCTGCTAAACTTTCAAAATGCAGTTCCTAATTGATAATTCCTGTTAAAACTCCCAAAACGTAATTCCTGGATGATAATTCCTCACTAATTCCCCAAGTGCAGTTCCTGGATGATAATTCCTCACCAATTCCCAAAATGCAGTTCCTGGATAATTCCTGCTAAACTCCCCAAATGCAGCTCCTGGATGATAATTCCCCACAAACTCCCCAAAATACAATACCTGGATGATAATTCCTGTCAAATTCCTGCCATTCCTTTCCCAAAATACAATTCCTGGATGATAATTCCTGTCAAATTCCTGCCATTCCCTTCCCAAAATGCAGTTCCTGGATGATAATTCCTCACCAACTCCCCAAGTACAATTCAGCAAGAACAAAAGCAAGCCCCGAGTTTGCTATTTCAGAGAACACGGGGGCTGAGGAGACAACCGGGAGTGAAGAGCAAAACAAAAAGATTAAGAGGCAAAGCAAGCAAACAACAAAAGAAAATTGCCATCTTTTCAAAATCAAATCTGAAAAGGGGAAAAAAGCAACAAGGCAATGGAAAACTGGCAAATAGAACATGGAAATTGTTATGAATAATCAGAGTTGAGCTGGAGAACTCATAAATCATGGAGTGGTTTGAGCTGGAGGGGACCTTAAAGCCCATCCAGTGCCAGCCCTGCCATGGCAGGGACACCTCCCATAGAAATAAACGTGCAACTCAATAAAATAAAGTAGATAAAATGATTAAAGTGAGGGGAGAAAGGTGCAAACCATTCCTGTATTATGGGTCAATTTAACAGGGGAATCCCAACCATCCCAAAACCGAGGAAAAGGAAAGATCCTGATCCTCCCTCGATTCCCAAACCATGCCCAGACTGAGCTCCATTAAATTATCTCCAACAGAGACCAAAATTAAGGATGGAAACAACATTGGAGGGGGTCTAAAAATCACTGGAAACTCTCAAATTCCAACCCCCAGCATTCCAAATTCCACCTGGGTGCTGCCCTGTCCATCCTGCAGTTTCACTGATTCCAGGGCTGAAAAGCCTTGGAGCCATTCCCTTCCCAAAGCAATGTGTGAATCCTGTTTTTGTTTTCCAGATTCGTTTTGGAGCTGCCTTGGGATCATCTCCCCTGCAGTGAAAATCCTCCTCACACCAAGGAGAGGCTGCAGGGTGAGATTGGGGCAGGACAAACAGGGAAGAACCACGAGCAACCCCGATGTGTTCCCATGGCTTCACACCCAGCTCACCCCAAATCCACCCCGAATCCACCCCAAATGCACCCCAAACCCACCCCAAATGCACCCCAAACTCACCCTGAATCCACCCAAACCCACAATCCACCCCAAACCCACAGATCCACCCCAAACCTACCCCGATCCACCCCAAACGCCCCCAAATCCACCTCAAATCCACCCAAATCCACCCAAATGCGCCCCAAATCTGCCCCGAATCCATGCCAAATGCACCCCAAATCCACCGCGAATCCACCCCGAATCCACTCCAAATGCACCCCAAATCTGCCTCAAATCCGCCCCGAATCCACCCCAAATCCAACCTAAATCCACTCCAAATCCATCCCGCTGTCGTTAGGCAGCCCCAGCCCAGAGGGGATTCTGTGGCTCTGGATCATCTCAAACCAAGGCAGAGTTGAACATTTTTTCATTCAAAGGCTGGGCCACACCTTATGGAAATGGGTTTGTTTTTTTTGTGCCAGGCACAAACAGCTCTGGCACCAAAACCCCCAAAGCTCATTAATGAAAAGTAGTGGCGAGAAAAAGAAATATTTGGCACAAACCCTTTGCCCAGAAGGAGGGAAAGGTTGGGAATTCTGATTTAAATACGTTCTTCCCCTGGTTTCTCACATCCATGGGTGAGTCAGGCTCAAAATCTCACCTGAATTTCTCAGAGCCTGCTCCTTGCCATGATTTATTCACCCACAAGGTGGAAAGTTATGATTTTGCTACTCAAATCATGCTCTGAGACACTTGAAAAACAAAAATATTCACATTCTGTTATGGTTAAAATAAATGTGAGTCAGTTGCTAATTCAGCTGCAGTTTAAAGATCAGTAAACCAGCGATTGAAAAGTTGGATTTTTTAGATGTATCCACACCGTTCCCAAAACTGTTTTCATAATGACCCAAAGGCAAAACCTGTCAATATTAGGTCTCCAAAAATATAAAACAAAAGGAGGAGGATGCCCAAAGAGATGCATTCAAGAAAAAAAAACAAAATTTTGACACCCCCTTGGCGAGCAGAATTTCCTGAGAAGGAATAATCCCATTGTTTGTGGGATCAGAGGTCATCAGGAGAGTCAAACTGCTCCTGTCAGCAACACCTCAGGGCCACAATCCCCCCTGGCAGCCTTGGAAAAATCTCAGCTTTAGAGAAATCCCCAGAAAATTCCCTTTCTCTGGGAAATCTCTTGGACATTGCTGAGTTTTAAGGTGCCTGTAACGCACTTTATCCTTTATATCCCAAATGGTGCTGGAGCACTGCAGAATCCAGGGGAAAAAGCCCTTTCTTTCCCCACAACCATGGGGATTTATGGATTTCGCTTTTCCAGTTTCACTCTTTACTCATCACAGTAAACACCCCCAAAACCTGCAGAAGCTTTGGCCTGAAAATCATGGAATGGTTTGGGTTGGGAGGGAAGTTAAAGATCAGGGAATTTTCCATCAGACCAGGCTGCTCCGAGCCCCACTCCATTCGTTTTTATATAATTGCTACTAATTTTTAATTTTACTATTTTTAATTTTACTATTTTTATTTTAATTTTTTGTTTAGTAAAATTTTAATTTTACGAATATTTTAGTGTTACTAATTTTAATAATTCACCAGCCAGGAGATCCAAGGAAATCATGGATTGAGTGTCCATCCCAAATCTCCAACCATCTACATCCTATAGGAAGATAAACCAATTAAAGCTCTGAGAGTCGGAAAAAATTTAAAAACCAAAAATTAGAAAAGTATTAAAACCCCAAACAAGAAAAAAAATAAAAAACTCTGAAAGATTCATGTCTCCCCTGCCAGACACACATTTGAGTTCTCGCAGAAACCCCTTAATTAATTCAGAATAAGAGTGAAATATTCAGAAAAATTCAGAAAAAAAGTGAAATACTCTGGACTATCCAATGCCCACTCCACAGCAAGCTGCTAAAAAAGGGACAGAGGAGAATTAGAATTGGGGTATGAGGGAGAAAACACTCCAGGATTTCACGGTAAGACCAGGAGCATAGGGAGGGATCTTGAACAGTTGTTTGTTTTCTTTTTAACTTTGTCCTGTTCAAGAAAAAAGATTCTTTTTCAGAGCTGCCATCAAGCAGAACTGCCTGATTTTGTCAGGTGAATCAAGAACCCACTTTTCTTTTCCTACTGATGGATCATGTTTGCTATCCTGAGTATTTTATTCTCCAGGATAAAACACCGGATGGTCCAACAGGAATTCACCCCATCCACCCATGGAGCTGCAAATTCCCCTGAAAATCACCAGGAATAAAATCCCCTGGAATTCCCAGGTGCTGACCCTGCCAGGATCCCGTGACTCTGCAATCCCAGATCCCAAACAAACCCACACAAACCCTTTCCTGCAGCACCTCTCTCATCCCTTCTCCCTTTCAGCCAGCAGGAAATCTGGGGGAGGATCCAAGGACAGAGGATCCACGTGCAGGGATCCTGATAATCCTAGGGAATGTTTGGGGACACCTGACCGGGGAGGAGGAGGAAGAGGAGGCTTTAATCTCACAGTTCCTGCTGGAAGGTTGCAATTATTTGTTACTGAAACCTCGCAGCTCTGAGAACACAGAGCACACCTGCTCCAGGGCTCTGCAAACAGGGAGGGGTTTGATGAAAGATCCCTGGGACAAGGATTTGAGGGAGCTGGACCTGCCCCATCCCAGAGATTGGGATTGTTCTGGGCTGATCCCCAGGAAAGGGATTGGGATTGTGCCCCTATGCCCCATTGCTCAGGTGAGACCCCACCTGCAGAGCTGCTCCAGCCCTGGGGCCCAGCACAGGAAGGCAAAGGACGTGGAGCTGCTGGAGAGAGCCCAGAGGAGGCAGCAGGATGTCAGAGGGATGGAGCAGCTGTGCTGGGAGGAAAGGCTGGGAGAGCTGGGATTGTTCAGCCTGGACAGGAGGAGCTTTGGGCTGAGCTCATTGTGGCCTTGCAGGCCTGAAGGAGCCCACAGGAACATGGAGAAGACAATTCCAAGGGCTGCAGGGACAGGAGCCAGGGAATGGCTTCCCAGTGCCAGAGGGCAGGGCCAGATGGGATATTGGGCAGGAATTGTTCCCTGGGAGGGTGGGCAGGCCCTGGCACAGGGTGCCCAGAGAAGCTGTGGCTGCCCCTGGATCCCTTTGAGTGCCCAAGGCCGGCTGGACACTGGGGCTGGGAGCAGCCTGGGACAGTGGGAGGTGTCCCTGCCATGGCAGGGGTGGCTCTGGGTGATTTTAACGTCCCTCCAACCCAAACCATTCCATGATTCTGCTCCAGGCACTGCAATTGTGCCCAAGCTTGTTCTGCTCTCCTCTCCATTGGGGATTCTTTTCAAACATGGCTTGACCCTGCCAGTTTTGCAATGTGGATGAAATCCTGCTGCACACCCCTGGGAGCTGAGAAATTCCTGTCTCCAGACAGAATTAGGAATGACCTCACTCTGCTCTTGGAGCAGAAGCATTTTATGAACATGAAAGGCTTTTCCAAGGGCAAAACAAGGGGCTGGTGTTACTCTCCTTGTTCCAGTGGGGAGCTAAGGCATAGGGATGAAATTCCAGTGATTTTGGGTGCTGAAGTGCAGAGCTTGGATGGCAGATTTTGGTTTGGTTGGCAGCACTTCTGCAGGACAGGATTTGGGTTCTTCCACAGGCAAAGAGAAGACAGGAACCAGCACCTCCAGAACTCCGGGCAGAGATAAGCAGAAGCCATTTCTCTATGGAATCTGTGCCACGGCCTCCCTACCCTCCCAGGGGGAATTCCATCCCACATCCCATCTGTCCCTGCCTCTGGTACTGGGAACCCATCCCGCTTTGGAGAAAGTCCCTCTCCCTCAATGTCACAGGGCCCCTCAAGGCGCTGGGCAGAGCTCTGAGGTCTCCCTGAAGTTTCTCTCTCCCATCTTGGTGGAACAGGAGATTCCCCCCTCGTTCCTGTCAGCCCCTTCCCCTGGCAGCTCTCACCATTCCCACCCCACAGGAGCACCACGAGGAGCTCAGAGCATGGACTGAAACCAGGATTCAGCACTGCAGAACTGATCCAAGGAGGATTTTGCAGCTCTGGGGTCCCTCAGCTGCCCCAGAGCCCTTCAGGGAGGAGCAGGGGTGGCCAAGCTCCCACTCCACACGGAGACATCGCCCAGGATGGGAGTAGCTCATTAACTGGTTAATTTGGGTTAATTGGGATTGGGATGTGACAGCCCTGGCAGTGGGAGCTGCTCAGCAATGTTTCCCTGTCCTCGGCAGAGGCAGCTGCCACTGGAGAGGTGCCCTCAAGGAGCAGAACCACTCTGAGCAGGGGGTGGGACCCACAGCACCTCCCTCCTGCACTGCTGGCTTCGTTCCCATTGACTGAATTTCCATAAAACCCAGGATCACCTCAAACATCCCAAAGTGAGAGCTGGGGAAGGGAAGGATCCAGGGAGAGCTCAGAGCACGCCAGGGCCTAGAGGGCTCCAGGAGAGCTGGAGAGGGACTGGGGACAAGGGCTGCAGGGACAGGAGCCGGGAATGGCTTCCCGTGGAGGGCAGGGCAGATGGGATATTGGGCAGGAATTGTTCCCTGGGGGGTGGCAGGCCTGCACAGGTGCCCAGAGAAGCTGTGGCTGCCCTGGATCCCTTTGAGTGCCCAAGGCCAGGCTGGACATTGGGGCTGGGAGCAGCCTGGACAGTGGGAGGTGTCCTGCATGGCAGGGGTGGAACAAGAGGAGCCTTAAAATGCCTCCCGACCCAAACCATTCCAGGATTCTGGACTCTGTCGACCCAAAACTGCATCAGAAACACAATCAAACCTTACAGGGCACCTACAGACCATAATTAAAATTGGAGGAAAAAAACCCCAGCCACCAACCAGCATGCAGCAGATTAAAGTTCAGCTTTTATCAGTAAACAGCCTAAAAATAGTTATTAAAAAAAATTTCAATATTGTTTATGTTGGGGAGAGCAGTTCTGCAGGCCTGGGCTACAAAAACACAACTGGAAAGCGACAAAAACCTGCAAGCCCCCGGAATAAAACACCCAAAATGCTCCAAGCAGGACTCACACCCCACACCTGCTGAGACCCCCAGGCTCCAGCTGCACCCCAAAAGGCACAGGGGTGACCAAATGGCTGCTCCTGGTGCCCAGAGTTTTCCAGGAGCAGCACAGAAAGGATTTCAGGAACAGGCGTCCCCACGTACCCTCCTTCTTGTGGCGCTCCTTGTGCTTGGAGATTTTGTAGGGCAGGGCCCTCTCCCCCAGGTTCTCAGATTCCTCACCACGGCTCCTCTCTCCAGTCAGTAGAAGCTCTCATCTCGTAGTTTCGTTGAGCACGCTCTGTCCAGGCACGGCAGCATTGTATCTCACAAAGGGCTGGGTGCGATAAGATGTA
>CM019214.1:17761168-17967767 GCA_009741485.1 Malurus cyaneus samueli
CAACCCAAACCATTCCATGATCTGCTCCAGGCACTGCAATTGTGCCCAAGCTTGTTCTGCTCTCCTCTCCATTGGGGATTCTTTTCAAACTATGGCTTGACCCTGCCAGTTTTGCAATGTGGGATGAAATCCTGCTGCACACCCCTGGGAGCTGAGAAATTCCTGTCTCCAGACAGAATTAGGAATGACCTCACTCTGCTCTTGGAGCAGAAGCATTTCATGAACATGAAAGGCTTTTCCAAGGGCAAAACAAGGGGCTGGTGTTACTCTCCTTGTTCCAGTGGGGAGCTAAGGCATAGGGATGAAATTCCAGTGATTTTGGGTGCTGAAGTGCAGAGCTTGGATGGCAGATTTTGGTTTGGTTGGCAGCACTTCTGCAGGACAGGATTTGGGTTCTTCCACAGGCAAAGAGAAGACAGGAACCAGCACCTCCAGAACTCCGGGGCAGAGATAAGCAGAAGCCATTTCTCTATGGAATCTGTGCCACAGGCCTCCCTACCCTCCCAGGGGGGAATTCCATCCCACTATCCATCTGTCCCTGCCCTCTGGTACTGGAACCCATCCCCTTTGGAGAAAGTCCCTCTCCCTCAATGTACAGGGCCCCTCAGGCGCTGGGCAGAGCTCTGAGGTCTCCCTGAATTCTCTCTCCCATCTTGGTGGAACAGGAGATTCCCCCTCGTTCCTGTCAGCCCCTTCCCCTGGCAGCTCTCACCATTCCCACCCCACAGGAGCACCACGAGGAGCTCAGAGCATGGACTGAAACCAGGATTCAGCACTGCAGAACTGATCCAAGGAGGATTTTGCAGCTCTGGGGTCCCTCAGCTGCCCCAGAGCCCTTCAGGGAGGAGCAGGGGTGGCCAAGCTCCCACTCCACACGGAGACATCGCCCAGGATGGGGAGTAGCTCATTAACTGGTTAATTTGGGTTAATTGGGATTGGGATGTGACAGCCCTGGCAGTGGGAGCTGCTCAGCAATGTTTCCCTGTCCTCGGCAGAGGCAGCTGCCACTGGAGAGGGCCCTCAAGGAGCAGAACCACTCTGAGCAGGGGTGGGACCCACAGCACCTCCCTCCTGCACTGCTGGCTTCGTTCCCATTGACTGAATTTCCATAAAACCCAGGATCACCTCAAACATCCCAAAGTGAGAGCTGGGGAAGGGAAGGATCCAGGGAGAGCTCAGAGCACCTGCCAGGCCTGAAGGGGCTCCAGAGAGTGGAGAGGGACTGGGACAAGGGCTGCAGGGACAGGAGCCAGGGAATGGCTTCCCAGTGCCAGAGGGCAGGCCAGATGGGATATTGGGCAGGAATTGTTCCCTGGGGGGTGGCAGGCCCTGGCACAGGTGCCCAGAGAAGCTGTGGCTGCCCCTGGATCCCTTTGAGTGCCCAAGGCCAGGCTGGACATTGGGGCTGGGAGCAGCCTGGACAGTGGGAGGTGTCCTGCCATGGCAGGGGTGGAACAAGAGGAGCCTTAAAATGCCTCCCGACCCAAACCATTCCAGGATTCTGGACTCTGTCGACCCCAAAAACTGCATCAGAAACACAATCAAACCTTACAGGGCACCTACAGACCATAATTAACATTGGAGGAAAAAAACCCCAGCCTACCAACCAGCATGCAGCAGATTAAAGTTCAGCTTTTATCAGTAAACAGCCTAAAAATAGTTATTAAAAAAAATTTCAATATTGTTTATGTTGGGGAGAGCAGTTCTGCAGGCCTGGGGCTACAAAAACACAACTGGAAAGCGACAAAAACCTGCAAGCCCCCGGAATAAAACACCCAAATGCTCCAAGCAGGACTCACACCCCACACCTGCTGAGACCCCCCAGGCTCCAGCTGCACCCCAAAAGGCACAGGGGTGACCAAATGGCTGCTCCTGGTGCCCAGAGTTTTCCAGGAGCAGCACAGAAAGGATTTCAGGAACAGGCGTCCCCACGTACCCTCCTCTCTTGTGGCGCTCCTTGTGCTTGGAGATTTTGTAGGGCAGGGCCCTCTCCCCCAGGTTCTCCAGATTCCTCACCACGGCTCCTCTCTCCATCAGAGCCTCCACGGTGCGTTTGAGCACGGCAGCTGTCTCAGGCTGGGAAAGAGAGACACAAAAACGAGGAATTTATCGAAATCTGATGATTTTATGGGCTACAAGGGCCACCGGGACTTGCCCAGTCAGTGCTTGCAGAGGTGATGCTGCAAGCCAAGCACTCAGAGGGCAAATATTCGGGAAGAGAAGTGTCAGGAACAGGAAAATTCCTCAGCAAAATGCCCTGCCCTTCCCAAGCCAGGCCCCAGTAAAAGGACAGTGGTTCATGGACTTCATTGGAATCACTGGGTCGGAGCCTTGGTCAGAATCCATATTCCCAGCACAGGGAAACGATGGGGTGGCAACACTTTAGGGTCCCTGGACCACTGCTGCTCATTAATATTGCTTATTAATATTGTACATTAATATTGTTTGTTAATATTGTTCGTTAATATTGTTTGTTAATATTGTTTGTTAATTTTGTTCCTTGATATTGCTCACTGATATTGTTCATTGATATTTCTCATTTATACTTCTCATTAATATTGTTAATACTCATTAATGTTCATTAATATTGTTCATTAATATTGATCATTGAGATTGTTCACTGATGTTGCCCATTGATATTGCTCATAATATGCTCATTGATATTGTTCATTGATATTGCTTATTGATATTGTTCATTGATATTGCTTGTTAATATTGTTCATTGATATTGCTCATTGATATTGTTCATGAATATTGCTCACTAATATTCATTAATGTTGCTCATTAATATTGTTTGTTATTATTGCTCATTTATATTCTCATTAACATTCTAATTAATATTTTCACTAATATTCTCATTAATATTCTCATTAATAACCTCATTAATATTGCTCATTAGCATGGGGACAGCCCAAACCCACAGCTCATGGTGGAGCCAGCCATCAGTACTTTGTTCACATACACTGTGATGACACCAAGGTGTAACAGAGCCATGGGATCCCCGGGAATCCTGGCACCACTGACCCCAGATCCCGGCAATGCCACCCTGTTCCTGGCTGTGCCCCATCCCCACCCTCACCGCAGCCCCTGACAAACCCTCCCTGACTCCAGGTTGATTGGAATTCAGTTAAATTTACATCGCTGGGTGAACTCTGCACCCTGCCAGGAACCAAAGCATTTTTTGTCTACAGATCCAAATCTCCTCTACCTCCTGTTCCAAGTTCAGAAGAAACATCAGAGCTCCTCAATTCCCACCAAATGTAGCCCCGCGTGTCCCACCAGCCCCTTCCCAGCTCCATCCTGCCCTGGACACGCTCCAGCCCCTCCAGCTCCTCCCTGATTGAGGAACCACACTGACCAGGGTTCAAGATGGACCCAACCAGAGGTGGGACAAAGTGCTTGGTGTCCCCTGTGCTGGAGCCCCAGGAGGGCTAGGGAGCTGGGAAAGGGGCTCAGCCTGGAGCAAAGGAGGCTCTGGGGGGACCTTGTGGCTCTGCACAACTCCCTGACAGCGAGTGACACACAAGGGTTTTGTCTCTTGTCCCCACATTTTTGGTGGCTGCAGGGCCAGCGTGAGGTGCAGCTCTGAACATGACAAAGCCCAATATTTCAGCCCCGAGTGTTTAGGAACAAAACCAGAGGGAAGGAACAAGAAAAGAAAGCCACAGATTTCTCCATCCAGGATTGTCAAATGTGCAGCCTTCCCCGCTTGCGGCCGAGCTCTGAAAACATCGGCTAATTGTTGGGTTGGAGAGCTCGTCACTGTGATCCCTATCATTTTCCCCGTCCCAAAATCGCCATGGTTTACCCTGGCGTGACCAAAGCCGTGCCTCAAACTAAAAATAGGCTGAGCTCTGCTGGCCAGGAGAGCCACAGACACAGGTTCCTGGGTTTGCACCAGGGCCAGCCTGCTGGGGGCAGAGAGGACAGGGCAGCCTGGCTCCCAACCCTCCAGCCACAGCATTTCCCCCTGAACAGCTCCAATTCCAGCCCCACAGACATAACATTTCACCCCGAACAGCTCCAATTCCAGCCCCACAGCTAGTTTCAATTCCAGCCCCACAACCAGCTCCAATTCCAGTCCCACAGAGCAGCCCCAATTCCAGCCCCACAGAGATCAGCTCCAATTCCAGCCCCATAAACACAGCATTTGACCCCAAAGAGCAGCTGATTCCAGCCCCACTGCCAGCTCCAATTTCAGCCCCAAAGAGCAGCTCCAACTCCAGCCCCACAGATGTGGGGAGGGGAAAGGAGACAATGGGAGTGCTGCAGAGGGAAGAAGGGAGAGCCTGGGCTGTAAAATTCCAGCTCGGGACACCCCTCCTGCCCCCAGGGTAACAGTAGAGCCACCCCCAGCAGTGTCACCCCTGGTGAGCTCGGTCACTGACCTCGGGCCACAGGCTGTCACCTTGTTCCAGAAAGGGGCAGAATCCTAGGATGGGGGAGGTTGGGAGGGACCACAGCGGGGTCACCTGGTGCCACCTCTGAGATCATCCCAGAGCCCAGGGCATTATGGACATTCTGGAATATCCCCAGAGAGGAGACTCCAGCCCCTCTCTGGTCCCTGCCCAGGGCAGTTGTGCCTCCTGTGCAGGGGGAGCTCCCCGGGCTCAGTCCCTGCCCGTCCCTCGGGTACCATCGCTGGGTCCCCCCCAGAGCAGAGCCCGGGCCCTGCTCGGAGCCCTCCCTGCACCCAGGGACAGCCAGGGACACACAGGGACACACAGGGACACCTGGGGACAGCCAGGGATACCCAGTGACACCCAGGGACAGCCAGGGACACCTGGAGACATTCAGGGACACACAACGACAGCCAGGGACACCCAGGGACACACGGGGCTGAGAGCCCCTGGGACACGGAACCAAAGCATTTTTGTCTACATATCCAAATTCTCCTCCACCTCATGCTCCAAGTTCAGAGCTGCCCAGAAGAAACCTCGGAGCTCCTCAATTCCCAGCAAGCCAAATGCATCCCCGGGTGTCCCACCAGCCACAGCACAGGGGACACCCAAGCACTTTGTCCCCACCTCTGGTTGGGCCCATCTTGAGCCCTGGGTCAATTGTGGTTCCTCAATTCAGGGAGGAGCTGGAGAGGCTGGAGCGTGTCCAGGCAGGAGCGGAGCTGGAAGGGGCTGAAGCCCAGGAGCAGCTGAAGAGCTGGGAAAGGGCTAGCCTGGAGCAAAGGAGCTCCGGGGGGACCTTGTGGCTCTGCACAACTCCCTGACAGGAGGGGCGGCAGGGGGGTCGGGCTCTGCTCCCAGGAACAGGACAGGAGAGAGGAGGCCTCAGGCTGGGCCAGGGAGCTCAGGGTGGCACCGAGGAATTGCCCATGGAAAGGGTGCTCAGGCCTTGAGGGGCTGCCCAGGAGCTTTGATCCCCATCCCTGAGGTGTCCCAGGACCGTGGCTGTGGCCCCTGAGGACGTGGGGACAAGGTGAGCACGGCTCTGGGGATGGGACATCTGAAAGGGCTTCTCCACCCTCAGATATTCTGTGATTTTGGCCTCTCCCTCCTCTCACACTCTGCACGATCCCAAAGGAACGCAGGCAGCTGTTCCCTGCACTCTGGGGCTGCCCCATCCATTTCCCCCAGGATTTAACCCACAAATACCCTGGAAGAACCATCAAAGCAGCACCAACACCTCATCCTGAGGGAATTTCGTGCATCAGAGGGAATAAAAATGACACCACGGGTTCCATCAGTGCCACAGGATCCTGGCAGGGTGTAAAGACAACGGAACTGGGAAAAAACGGGAATACTCTGATGGCAAAGTGCCCTCAGGCATGAGCTCATCAACCACAAACAGCTTGGAGGCAAACCTGACATGCAAATAAAGCTCTGGAATGCTGCTGCCTCCTAAAAACAAGGAGCCATACGCCTGGAACCAGAGCCACGGGAAAGGAATCGGCCCCACTGCTGCCATTTCCATCTCATTTCCTCTAGAAAAGCCAAGGGATAAAAAATACAACTTTGGCTACAAAAAAAGCGTTGTCAACCACCAAAAATTCTCCAAGAGGAGATTTTGGAGGGGGAGAAGAAGCAGACACCAAATACTCCAGAGTTTTAGGGTGAGGACAGGACTCAAGATCTTCTGGCCACTTGCTCAGTCCAACAGGAAACATTTAAAGTTAGTGGGCACATCACAAGTTATAAACAGGAATAAATCCATCCCAATTACTTGATTATCCCTCCAATGCAGCAACAGCAGTATAGAATTATTCTTTTTTTGGTTGGTGAGCAGCTACAAAAGGTTGGTCTGGGATTGTTTACTGAGGTACAAACCAAAGAAGGCCAAATCCATTTTTAGGAGGAGTCTGAGCAAACAACACAAATGAAACCCCAGGTGCTCCTGACCATGACAAACCTTGCGACATTTCCATCCCACAGTGAGTGAACACAAAGGTAGGAGAGACTGTTCGAAAACTGGATTTGGTAAATTGAAGGTTACAGCAGGCACATCATCACAAATAATGTGGGGGGAAGTGATCAAAATTGCCTCTGTCTGAATTAAAATGAACCCACATGCTCAGAACAGATCTGTAATTGGCATTTGAGTGATAATTTGCCAGATGTGGATACGAAGCCAAGGACTGACTGCAGAAAGCAGTTTTCAAACTCAAAGTGATGGCTGAACTCCTCCCATCCAAAAATCCACCTGTCTTCTTCAAAGAATCTGAATTCTATGATGCATCTTTTTTAACTCAACATGTAAGATCAAGGAAATTACAGAAGAAATTAAAGCAAATCCAAGGAATACAAGTACTCTATAAATACCAGTCACGGCTAAATGAACACATCAGTCCCAACACTGAATTTCATTCATTTAGAAGCCTAAAAGGTGTCTTGAAATCTGAAACAAACAGCAACCAATCCTCCAATTTAGGCCCTCCATGTTATTACGAAAACAGTGAAAGTAAAATTCACAGAAGATTTGAGTTGAAGGAATTTTAAGGATCAACCAAGGCCACCCCTCCATGGACAGGGACACCTCCACTGTCCCAGGCTGCTCCCAGCCCCATGTCCAGCTTGGCCTTGGCACTGCCAGGGATGAGGAGTCCTCAACATCCAGCAGATCAACAGATCATAACCCTCAAAATTAATCAAACATCTTCCTTAAAACTCCAATAAATGACACTGTTCTCAACAACAATAAATTCTAATAAGGATTTCAGCGTAACACCGCAAAATACTCCTGATCAGAACCTTGCTGAGGAAAAGCTCTCCAGGAACTCCAAGTTGTGCTCCTGCCATGAGTTTTTGATGTGAACACATTTCATCAAGTTATTTGAGCTCATTAAGCTTAAATAATGAGAGTGGAAAGGAAAAATAATGAAACCCAAATGAAAAAAAAAGACATGGAGAAAACATCCTGGCTTCCTCCTCTCCTGGTTTTACAGTGTGGCACAACCACACCACAGGGGCTGTGACGGCCCTCAGGTCACTTGGGTCCCCTGCTCCAGCTCTGCAAGGAGTTGCAGCAGCAACTCAGCCAATTCACAGTTGAGAATCCCAAAATTCCTGAGGGTGGAAAAGCCCTCCCAGCCCATGAGTCCAGCTGTGCCCAATCCCACCTTGTCCCCAGCCCAGAGCACTCAGTGCACCTCCAGCCCTTCCTGAGCACCTCCAGGATGGGGACTCCAAAGCTCCCTGGCAGCCCCTGCCAAGGCCTGAGCACCCTTTCCATGGGCAAATTCCTCCTGGTGTCCACCCTGAGCCTCCCCTGGCCCAGCCTGAGGCCTCCCTCTCCTCCTGTCCCTGTTCCCTTGGAGCAGAGCCCGACCCCCCAGTGCACGCTCCCATGCCCATCCACCTCCACTTTTGTCCCTGTCGACAAGCCGACTCCATGAGTCCTCAGCTGTCCTGGGGCCAGCCCCTTCCAGCTCCGCTCCTGCCCTGACGCTCCAGCCCCTCCAGGGCTCTCCTGCAGGACCCACAACTGGACCCAACCCTGAAGGGACCTCTCGGTGCCCAGCCCAGAGGGACAATCCCTGCCCTGCTGGGGACACATTCCTGATCCAGCCCAGTGGTCAGTGCCTCTTGGCCCATCCAGACCTTCCACAAGAGGATTTCATGGATAGCATCGCTCTGGACACGCAGCTCTCACACCCCTGAGCACATCCTCCCTGCTGCCCAAGGACAAATGTCAGGACAAAGCTAAAGCTGCACAGGGCGAGCAAAACCTTTCCCAGCACAATATGAGGGCCAAACTGTAAATTTTTATCCTCTCTTTTGCAGGATACAACTTTCCTGGCCCTGTATTATGAAGATTTAAGGTGAGAATCACATGGTTTTCACCAAGAGGGAACCTGGGCAATTCCTTTCTCAAATTCATGGGCCATATTATATAATAATACGATTAAAATATTATGTATTAAAATATATATAATACATAATATACCTTTATATATGCAAATTATATATTTTACAATGTATAAATATTGTAATTCTAGAATTATAAAATCTTATATATATTAATAATTTAATCTATTAATATATCTATTAATATACTATTTATTTAATTACTATTATATTACTATTAATTACTATTTATTATCTATTAAAACATTATTATATAATATAATTTATTAATAATATTAGATTTATCCCAGATAAATCCTGGGATGCACAAGGCTACCTCCCCAACAGGGCTCAGGGAAATATGAAAAATCACCCAAATTAAAGCGTTAGAAACATGATGAGGCTGAATTATCACCTTCCGCTCTCACTCCACCAACACCTCACAAAGAAAGCCCAAAGCACCCAAAAAACCCGAGTCCAACCTGATTAAAGCGAGAAGGCCCAGAAGTGAAGCCTCCTGGGTCATTCCCTTTCCCAGCACCAGAACATCCACAGGGGAACTGGGACAGCCTGGTCCCAGGAGGGGCACTCCCTGCAGGATCAAGGATCACTAGCACCATACATCTCCATGGGATTTTCCAGAGAATTCCACGCTGCTGCAGCACTGACTGAACCTGCCCAGAACCCACCAGGCGCCCACACCCAGAGAAACCTGAAACCCCGAAAACAGGAAAAGGGGGAGGGAGGCTTTGCCAACACAAACACAACCAGCTGGGGACAGAGAGGCTGCTTGAACCTCTTTGAAAATCACTGACCTGGAAAGCTACTCGCTGAATAAACACCTAATCAACTAATTAGGGAACCAGGTAATTAATAGTTAACTCATGAAAACACTCTGTCCTGGAAATCACAAATCCAAGTTTGCAGACAGAAAAATCCTTATTTTTCATCCCAAATCCAAAGCCTCCTCTCCAAAAATGTTTCTTTTCACACCTTGAAGCAAACGATAGCAAAACTTCCATTTCCCTTTCACATCACAGCAGCAAAAGAAGAGAATACAGGAATAATTTTGGTTTATTCATTTTTCTGCAGCTGAAAACGTGGGTTTAGCAGCCTTGCAGCCACATCCTGTGTCCCAAAACAGAATCCCCAATTTAATAGCAGGCCCCCTTTCCTTGCTAAGCCACCAAAATGGACAAGAATCATGATTCCGCCACAATTCCAATCATCATGGCCATATGGGATAGGGATGAGAAGGAATGGGTAGGCTTAGCTGTCCCCTGCGATGGTCACTCAATCAGGCAGAAGTCTGGTACCACTCAAGAACTGCTAAGCAGCAGCTGAACAGGACATCTAAGGATTAAAAAAATAAAATATGGAATTTTGCCCAACATCGAAGCGGATTCCACAGCTAAAGGGGGGGTCACTCCTGTTTTGTGCCTCGGCCCAGCCCATCCCAGTCCCATCTCCCCACAACAGCAGTGGCCAAACTTCAGGATTTGGGATCCCGAATTCTCCCTGCAGTTTGAAAGAACCCAGTTGGTTTTGCTTCAGAACAACCAGGAAAAACGGAATTCTCTTTCCCTACAGGGACGCAGGCTTACTGCAAGTAAAATAACTCCAACAGCTCCACAAAGTTCTGTTCTGGTGGGTTGGTCGGTTTGGTTTGTTTGTGTTTTTTCTCTCTTTATTGAAACTTTGACAGAAGTTTGAAACATTTCCAACAATACTTGAGACCAGGACAAAATGCCATGGTAAAGAGTAAACTGCAAGAAACACAGTCTGAAGTATTCAAATACTCTATAATAAGAGTTTTAGTTTGAAGACTAACGCAGGAGGCAAAATAATATGCATACAGTATACAAAGAACAGTATACACAGGGCCAGCAAGGCTAACTATGAAAATTTTGCATCAGATTTACTTCAAAGATTGATAGCAATATGATAATTCTATACACTAGACCAAAATTAATTTATCATACATCGTTTCTATGACAAAAAGCTTGTCATTAAGGACAGTAGCAACTTACAATATAATTAAGCTGTGGAGGAAACCTACAAAGAACTGGCTGATGGAGACAGGAGGATCCAGGCATTTCCATCTCAGCCCTGTCAGAGCTCCCAGGCAGGGCCAGCGCTTCCAAAGATGTCACAAAAAAATGGGATCTGTTTGTCTGAACCCAAAGAAAGTCTTCATCTTTGCCTAATTTTACCCAAACCACTCCAGCCTGGAGAAGCCAGCAGCCTTCCCAAAAATCCAGGAGGCTCCCAACCAACCCTCGGGAGGCATTTCCAAACGAGGCACACAAAAAGAGCAGAAAACTCATTAGAGTTAATTGGCCACCTGGAAAATCTTCTCTCTGCCAAGAGCTGCTTTTTCATTCTTTTCCAAGGAATGTTTGTCAGGAATCTTGCAGGAGAGCTCTGCAGTGAGCTGTGGTTTTTGGAACTGGATAGAATCATTGAGCTGGAGTGAAATCAGCAGGGAAAGCAGAGAGAGCACAGGTTCTCCTCCAGATCCGAGGAAAAATCAATGAGATGGAAATAAAACCTGAACTCACTGAAAGGAGGGGGCAGCCGGGGGCGGTCGGGCTCTGCTCCCAGGGAACAGGGACAGGAGGAGAGGGAACAGCCTCAGGCTGGGCCAGGGGAGGCTCAGGGTGGCCACCAGGAGGAATTTGCCCATGGAAAGGGTGCTCAGGCCTTGGCAGGGGCTGCCCAGGGAGCTTTGGAGTCCCCATCCCTGGAGGTGTCCCAGGACCGTGGCTGTGGCCCCTGAGGACGTGGGGACAAGGTGAGCACGGCTCTGGGGATGGGACATCTGAAAGGGCTTCTCCACCCTCAGATATTCTGTGATTTTGGCCTCTCCCTTCCTCTCACACTCTGCACGATCCCAAAGGAACGCAGGCAGCTGTTCCCTGCACTCTGGGGCTGCCCCATCCATTTCCCCCAGGATTTAACCCACAAATACCCTGGAAGAACCATCAAAGCAGCACCAACACCTCATCCTGAGGGAATTTCGTGCATCAGAGGGAATAAAAATGACACCACGGGTTCCATCAGTGCCACAGGATCCTGGCAGGGTGTAAAGACAACGGAACTGGGAAAAAACGGGAATACTCTGATGGCAAAGTGCCCTCAGGCATGAGCTCATCAACCACAAACAGCTTGGAGGCAAACCTGACATGCAAATAAAGCTCTGGAATGCTGCTGCCTCCTAAAAACAAGGAGCCATACGCCTGGAACCAGAGCCACGGGAAAGGAATCGGCCCCACTGCTGCCATTTCCATCTCATTTCCTCTAGAAAAGCCAAGGGATAAAAAATACAACTTTGGCTACAAAAAAAGCGTTGTCAACCACCAAAAATTCTCCAAGAGGAGATTTTGGAGGGGGAGAAGGAAGCAGACACCAAATACTCCAGAGTTTTAGGGTGAGGACAGGACTCAAGATCTTCTGGCCACTTGCTCAGTCCAACAGGAAACATTTAAAGTTAGTGGGCACATCACAAGTTATAAACAGGAATAAATCCATCCCAATTACTTGATTATCCCTCCAATGCAGCAACAGCAGTATAGAATTATCTCTTTTTTTGGTTGGTGAGCAGCTACAAAAGGTTGGTCTGGGATTGTTTACTGAGGTACAAACCAAAGAAGGCCAAATCCATTTTTAGGAGGAAGCTGCAGACAAAACAACGGACAAATGGGAAACCCCAGGTGCTCCTGACCATGACAAACCTTGCGACATTTCCATCCCACAGTGAGTGAACACAAAGGTAGGAGAGACTGTTCGAAAACTGGATTTGGTAAATTGAAGGTTACAGCAGGCACATCATCACAAATAATGTGGGGGGAAGTGATCAAAATTGCCTCTGTCTGAATTAAAATGAACCCACATGCTCAGAACAGATCTGTAATTGGCATTTGAGTGATAATTTGCCAGATGTGGATACGAAGCCCAAGGACCTGACTGCAGAAAGCAGTTTTCAAACTCAAAGTGATGGCTGAACTCCTCCATCCCAAAATCCACCTGTCTTCTTCAAAGAATCTGAATTCTATGATGCATCTTTTTTAACTCAACATGTAAGATCAAAGGAAATTACAGAAGAAATTAAAGCAAAATCCAAGGAATACAAGTACTCTATAAATACCAAGTCACGGCTAAATGAACACATCAGTCCCAACACTGAATTTCATTCATTTTAGAAGCCTAAAAGGTGTCTGTGAAATCTGAAACAAACAGCAACCAAATCCTCCAATTTAGGGCCACTCCAATGGTTTATTACTAGAAACAGTGAAAGTAACAACTTCACAGAAGAGTTTGAGTTGGAAGGAATTTTAAGGATCAACCAAGGCCACCCCTGCCATGGACAGGGACACCTCCCACTGTCCCAGGCTGCTCCCAGCCCCAATGTCCAGCTTGGCCTTGGGCACTGCCAGGGATGAGGAGTCCTCAACATTCCAGGCAGAATCAATTCAGAATCAATTAACCCTCAAAATTAATCAAACATCTTCCTTAAAACTCCAAATAGAAAGTGACACTGTTCTTCCAACAACAATAAATTCTAATAAGGATTTCAGCGTAACACCGCAAAATACTCCTGATCAGAACCTTGCTGAGGAAAAGCTCTCCAGGAACTCCAAGTTGTGCTCCTGCCATGAGTTTTTGATGTGAACACATTTCATCAAGTTTATTTTGTATGCTCATTAAGCTTAAATAATGAAGAGTGGAAAGGAAAAATAATGAAACCCAAATGAAAAAAAAAGACATGGAGAAAACATCCCTGGCTTCCTCCTCTCCTGGTTTTACAGTGTGGGCACAACCACACCACAGGGGCTGTGACGGCCCTCAGGTCACTTGGGGTCCCCTGCTCCAGCTCTGCAAGGAGTTGCAGCAGCAACTCAGCCAATTTCACAGGATTTGAGAATCCTAGAATCCCTGAGGGTGGAAAAGCCCTCCCAGCCCATGGAGTCCCAGCTGTGCCCAATGCCCACCTTGTCCCCAGCCCAGAGCACTCAGTGCCACCTCCAGCCCTTCCTGGGACACCTCCAGGGATGGGGACTCCAAAGCTCCCTGGGCAGCCCCTGCCAAGGCCTGAGCACCCTTTCCCATGGGCAATTCCTCCTGGTGTCCACCCTGAGCCTCCCCTGGCAGCCTGAGGCCATTCCCTCTCCTGTCCCTGTTCCCTGGAGCAGAGCCCGACCCCCGGCTGTCCCCTCCTGTCAGGGAGTTGTGCAGAGCCACAAGGTCCCCCGGAGCCTCCTTTGCTCCAGGCTCAGCCCCTTTCCCAGCTCCCTCAGCTGCTCCTGGGGCTCCAGCCCCTTCCCAGCTCCGCTCCCTGCCCTGGACACGCTCCAGCCCCTCCAGGGCTCTCCTGCAGGACCAAACTGGACCCAACCCTGAAGGGACCTCTCGGTGCCCAGCCAGAGGACAATCCCTGCCCGCTGGGGACACCATTCCTGATCCAGCCCAGTGGTCAGTGGCCTCTTGGCCCATCCAGACCTTCCACAAGAGGAATTTTCATGGATCAGATCCAGCTCTGGACACGCAGCTCTCACACCCCTGGAGCACATCCTCCCTGCTGCCCAAGGACAACATGTCAGGACAAAGCTAAAGCTGCACAGGGCGAGCAAAACCTTTCCCCAGCACAATATGAGGGCCAAAACTGTAAATTTTTAATCCTCTCTTTTGCAGGATACAACTTTCCTTGGCCCTGTATTAGAAGATTTAAGGTGAGAATCACATGGTTTTCACCAAGAGGGAACCTGGGCAATTCCTTTCTCAAATTCATGGGGCCTATTATATAATAATACGATTAAAATATATGTATTAAATATATATAATAATAATACCTTTATATATGCAAATATTATTTTACAATGTTATAATATTTGTAATTCTAGAATATAAATCTTATATAATTAGATATTATTAATCTATTAATAATCTATATTATATTAATACTATTTATATATGTAATTATCTATATTATATTAATACTATTTATTATCTATGTTTTAAATACATTATTTATCTATAATAATATATATTATTTTAATATATATTAGATTTATCCCAGATAAATCCTGGGATGCACAAGGCTACCTCCCCAACAGGGCTCAGGGAAATATGAAAAATCACCCAAATTAAAGCGTTAGAAACATGATGAGGCTGAATTATCACCTTCCGCTCTCACTCCACCAACACCTCACAAAGAAAGCCCAAAGCACCCAAAAAACCCGAGTCCAACCTGATTAAAGCGAGAAGGCCCAGAAGTGAAGCCTCCTGGGTCATTCCCTTTCCCAGCACCAGAACATCCACAGGGGAACTGGGACAGCCTGGTCCCAGGAGGGGCACTCCCTGCAGGATCAAGGATCACTAGCACCATACCATCTCCATGGGATTTTCCAGAGAATTCCACGCTGCTGCAGCACTGACTGAACCTGCCCAGAACCCACCAGGCGCCCACACCCAGAGAAACCTGAAACCCCGAAAACAGGAAAAGGGGGAGGGAGGCTTTGCCAACACAAACACAACCAGCTGGGGACAGAGAGGCTGCTTGAACCTCTTTGAAAATCACTGACCTGGAAAGCTACTCGCTGAATAAACACCTAATCAACTAATTAGGGAACCAGGTAATTAATAGTTAACTCATGAAAACACTCTGTCCTGGAAATCACAAATCCAAGTTTGCAGACAGAAAAATCCTTATTTTTCATCCCAAATCCAAAGCCTCCTCTCCAAAAATGTTTCTTATTCACACCTTGAAGCAAACGATAGCAAAACTTCCATTTCCCTTTCACATCACAGCAGCAAAAGAAGAGAATACAGGAATAATTTTGGTTTATTCATTTTCTCTGCAGCTGAAAACGTGGGTTTAGCAGCCTTGCCAGAGTTTTCACCAACATCCTGTGTCCCAAAGAACAGAATCCCCAATTTAATAGCAGGCCTGCTCCTTTCCTTGCTAAGCCACCAACAATGGACAAGAAAATCATGATTCCCGCCACAATTCCCAAGTTCATCATGGCCATATGGGGGATAGGGATGAGGAGAAGGAATGGGAGATGCAGGCTTAGCTCTGCTCCCCAAACTGGGCTGATGGTTTCACTCCAGAATCAGGCAGAAGGTGCTGGTACCACTCAAGAACTGCTTAAGCAGCAGCTGAACAGGACATCTAAGGATTAAAAAAATAAAATATGGAATTTTGCCCAACATCGAAGCGGATTCCACAGCTAAAGGGGGGGTCACTCCTGTTTTGTGCCTCGGCCCAGCCCATCCCAGTCCCATCTCCCCACAACAGCAGTGGCCAAACTCTCAGGATTTGGGATCCCGAAGTTCTCCCTGCAGTTTGAAAGAACCCAGTTTGGTTTTGCTTCAGAACAACCAGGAAAAACGGGAATTCTCTTTCCCTACAGGGACGCAGGGCTTACTGCAAGTAAAATAACTCCAAAACAGCTCCACAAAGTTCTGTTCTGGTGGGTTGGTCGGTTTGGTTTTGTTTGGTTTTTTTCTCTCTTTTTATTGAAACTTTGTACAGAAGTTTGAAACATTTCCATACAATACTTTGAGACAGGACAAAATGCCATGGTAAAGGAATGTAAACTGCAAGAAACACAGTCTGAAGTATTCAAATACTCTATAATAAGAGTTTTAGTTTGAAGACTAACGCAGGAGGCAAAATAATATGCATACAGTATACAAAGAACAGTATACACAGGGCCAGCAAGGCTAACTATGAAAATTTTGCATCAGATTTACTTCAAAGATTGATAGCAATATGATAATTCTATACACTAGACCAAAATTAATTTATCATACATCGTTTCTATGACAAAAAGCTTGTCATTAAGGACAGTAGCAACTTACAATATAATTAAGCTGTATTAATCTCAGTAACACTTCTAAATCTATGTTCCTACTACAGTAAAGGGTTTTTTTTCAGTATATTGTCTTATAAGATCTTAACAGACCTTTAAATAACACTTTACCAAAAGAGACCTGGATCCATTATAGTGATCTTATCTACATGCCCGTTTGGCTTATTTCCAAAAAAACAACCAAGGGACAAGGAAAAAGGCAGGTTTCAAATGCTATATGATATCATTTGGTTTTGGTCTGAAATGTATTTTTTAGAGAGTTAAAAAAAAAAACAACAAAAAAGGCAGTTCATTAACTGGTATTTTATATAAAATCCGCAGAAAAATACAACAGCAACAAAACCCAAAAATACTTCACAGATATCTAAAAAAACATTTTTTTTTTCTCAGAGATACAAGGTAAAGCAGCATCACTTTGACACTGTGCTTTAAAAAAGAAGATGATGAATGAAGAGACTGCTCGAGTGAGATTAGAAAATTTTGCTTTCTTCTTGAAGAAGACTACTAACATTTTGCACAGCAACTATTTTTATAACCACCTCATTTTAAAAACGTGTATTCCTAGACACAGAATTGTCATTTCACTGCCAGTTTTGCTCAAAGTGTCTGACTTTACACAGTGGAACTGAGAATGCCAAGTGTCACTGGATGTCACGATACCATGAGTTCAAGATTGGAACAGAAGTGAAGCAAATGCCTTGAAACCAACACCAGGAAAGAAATCAAAGAAGAAAGGTGTTTGTAAACAACAAACCACTTTGCAAAAAAAAAAAAAAAACCAAACCAAAAAAAAAAAAAAAACAAAAAACAAGAGTTCGGAGATCTCACAGTGAAATCAGAAATTCTAATTATATATGTTTTACATTCTAGGACTACTCTTTACCTTAGGCCAATTAAAGCACATTAAACCATTTAATTATATACAAACATTTTCTTTAAAAAAACAAAAAAAAATTAAAACATTGCACAGAAGTCTGCTCTTAACATCACGTAACAAGGTTAGTTTTATTTTCAAAACAATTACATTTAAGGGCACAGAACATACAGAATACCAAATTAACAGATGAGTAATTTTGCTTCTCTGTACATGCTAAATCCAAAGATTTCCTCAAGAAAGCTGGAGCTTGGCAACTCCAGCTTCTTCCATGTCTCCTGCTCTCTGAAAGGGAGCAATTCCCAACACCTCCTCTATCTCAGGATTTAAAAAAATAGATATATAAAAAAAATAAAGCTGTTTTAAAGTCATAAGCATCTTCTAAGTGCTGGCAGAGCTCCCTGGGTGGCTCTGCCCCCTCCACTGTAACCTCGTGGAAATAAATCCTTTTCTCTCCTCGGTTACAGGGCTCATGACTCTCATCAGAAGTCTCATCCTGGCCCTTCTGGGATCAGGGAACACACAAATGGAGAAGTAAAAAATACACAATATACGGAATATACTGAAGGCCATTTTTATTTCTTACAATCTCGCACCGTTTCCTTTCCCTAAAAGCTAAATAAGAAAACTTATTTAAAAAAAAAAACCAAAAAAACCAACCAAAGAACAAAAAAAGTCTAAACTTTGGCAGAGAATAGCATCAAATCAATCATTAAAAAAACTTAAATAAGAACAGTCTCCCAAAATTAAACTCTCAAGAAGCCTCTTCGTTTTTTGTTTTTAAATTTTTTTTTCCTTTTTTCTCTCTTTTTTTTTCTCTTTTTTTAAATAAAAGGCTTCTACCATTCAGGAGCAAAATTCAAATATCTTACCAGAAAAATAAGTTAAGGGAAATAACAAGAAGAAAAAAAAAAAAAAAAAGCTGTCATTCAAACTTAGTTTTCCAAGCCTTGTCACCCCTAAGCTCAAGGCAATAATAAATAAACCCATTTATTTATTTATTCTGCTGCCAGCCAGAAGCACAACCAGCCCCACCCAGGGGTAGACGGCTGGGCATCGAAACCCATGGAGCTGTTTGTCCATCCTGGGAAACACTTTATGGTTCTGCTGGACCAAAAAATGGGTATTTAACCCAATTCACCAACCGCTTCCCCCCTTGGCAAAGGCTTGTTTACGCCATAAAAAATCCCTCCTGCTCCACCAGGTCCCTGTCAACAGCAGGCAGCTGGCTCAGAACCTTGGCAATGTCTCTAACAAAGGCTTTTATGAAGTGGTTTTATTTATGCAGCAAAGAGCATCAGCAATTTGGGGAGCTCCGGGACACACCGAGGCTCAGGAGCGAGAAAAACGCCTCAGCAATACCTGAAGAGAGAAAGCACTGCACAAGAGGGGCTTCAGAGCTGCACAGTGGCAGTCCAAAGATCAGGCAGGTTAGTAATTAATGATGCTCCTGTTAATTAGCAGTGTGGTGAGGGTGGCAGCTCTTTAGTGTAGCAAAAGGGAGAATTAAGGAAGTGGGAGCTGGAGTGTCTTGAGCTCCACAGTGCAGTCGTGAAGGACTTGGATCTCTTCCACGGCCAAGGATGTTTCCCCATGGATCTGACCGAACAGAACCAGGAATTCTGTCCGTTAACTCTTCCAAGTGTCCTCCTGAACCAGCAAATGTCTCAGGGAAGGGCAGGGGGATGAAAGGGAGCAGGGAGAAGCTGTTGGAAGCTCCTGAGGCCATGCCTGCCCACATAAGGCACCCTGGGGAACAGCACAGGGGGGCGATGGAGCCAAGCCAAAGGGTCCCTGAGCTGACCTGGCTTCCCAGGTTGGGGCAAAGTGCTGGGCATGGAGGGGGGGCAGCCTGGACAATCGCAGAGCCAGCCTGGCTCCTTCCCTGGGCCACAGCAGGCGTTCGAACCACAGCCCAGCCTCGGCAAGAGGATGCTGTTGGACTCAGACTTCTCTCTACCCTCCACAAGTTGCTATTTTTCATCCCACTACGATCAAATGTTACTCTAAACGATTTAATCCCGTATGGAAACAATTCGCTACGTTTGACATCAAACCATCCTTCCCAGCACAGCCTGCTAATGGAGTAACTGGAGATGCCATTATTCCACACAGGAGTTAAAATATTTTTCCAAACGAAGCTGTGGCCACACAAATGGTAAGAAAATGTATCCTGTCACACTGGTAGTGACATTGACACCAGGTATGGTGAGTCCTCCTCTACAAATAGTGCAACAACACTCCAAGGTTTCCACTTGGGAGTAGCTCCACTTCCAAGCAGCAACAACTAAACCAGGTGAATAAAGTGGGGCAGCTCAGCCTCTGGTCAAACTTTTGGAATGAATGAGATTCAATTGATATAAAAACACACAACCAAACAAAAACACCGCCAAAATAGAAGTGAATTATCTGAAAGCACATATTCCAAATTATCTACTAAAAGCCACGTGGATGCACCACTGGAAAAGTGAACTTTCTCCAGCTGTCAAAGGCAGGATTGACCTAAATGTCACCTCTAGGAAATGGGTCCACCGACAGGAATTGGTTTTTGTTTATGTGCCAAGGCAACGTCGCTGGCCCCCTGAATTGGCTCTGCTGAATGCTCACAGTGGTCCCTCAGCCCCATTTCGGCCCAGCCAAACCCTGCTCTCCTGGGATGAGCTCAGGAGCAAAGCCATGGAGGAATTGTTTCCATGAAAGCCTGGAGATGACAGCTCTGTCCTGCAGAGGGAAGGCGTGACACTGGCAGTGAAGTCCCAAAAGCTGGAAGGGTGAGAGCACCAAGCTGTTGCCCACACCTGGGAACTGTTCACCCCTGCATCCCTGGGCATCCATCCCTGGGGAGAAAAGATCTTCAGCACCTACAAATAGCTGTGAGTTCCTGGGAGGAATGAATGCTTTGGAAAAATCCCGAGGCCTGGACAGACCTCAACTGCCGACACAGATTGTGGCTGCACGCGGTCCCCATCTCCTGACACTGAATCCCATGGGATCACTCCAAGGAGGGAGGGAATTTCTGCACTGAAAGGTCACTCTTGGGAAGGGGCTGCCCAGGGAGGTCCTGCAGTGCCCAGCCCTGGAGCTGGCTGTGCAATGTGGCACTTTGGGTTGGGGACAAGGTGGGCATCGAGCACAGGTTGAACTCAAGGACCTGGGAGGACTCAGGGATCGTGGGATTCCTCAGAAAACAAAAAGAAGGTGAAAGGGTGAAAGGGGAAGTGGGAGAAGACGTGAGGCAAAAGGACTTTGGAAAACAAGAAGCACTTTCACCCCTCTCCCACTCTCCCTTCTCTCACTCTCCCTTGCCTTCGCTGTTTTTCTCCCCTGCGTCTCTGGGGCTGCAGGGATTCCTCTGAGACACAGCAGAGGAAAACCCCTGTCCAGGCTGAAAAAGTTTTTCAAGACATGCAAAGCCTCACAATTCTCTTTCTCCCATGTAGAACCTACAAGCAGGTTTTTCCCCTAAAAAGAAGCTAATCCAAACTGTCCTAAAGGTTTGGAGGCTGGAGAGGTTGAATGAATCTTTCTGGCCATTTACTGAAACTCAAGGAGTTCCACCCAAACCTGAGGAAAAATTTCTTTCCATGGAGGTGGCAGAGCCCTGGAACACCAGCCTAAGGAGAGCCTGGAGTCTCCCTTTCCAGAGACATCCCAAATCTACCCTAAATATTCCAGGATTCTTCAATTTCCATATACTACAAAACCCACAGAAGTAGTATTTCTTTTTCCTCCTCCTCCATTGACAGTTTGTCATCTCCAGGCTTATTTTTGTTGTAGTTTTGGTTTCTTTCTCTTTTCTTTTTAAATACGGCAACTTCTAAGTCACAGAATTTACAGTGGATAAAAATCAAAAGACAAAAAATTCCTTACAAAGAATAAAAAAAAGGCAGAAAGCTGCTAAGAGCTATCATGTTTTAAGTGCTTTAAATGAGACAAAACAGCTTCCTGTTGTTGCCAGAAGAGAAATGAGAAACTGGGGGGAAAGAAAAAAAAGCAGTGAGTGTAATTAAAAAGTTGGCCAAAGTGATACAGTTATTTCATAAATGTGCATCACAGCTCTGCATTTAAAAATCTTCTGACCCAGCTTTAAAGCTTTAATCGCTCAGATTTCACCCACTGGTAACTGATTACCTGTTATCTTCACTTAATGCTGACTGAGCTGTAACTGCCTGACTCCAAACACAGCCACCTGCCTGCCTTTGGTATATTTATACACAGAAAAACAAAAGGTTAGTGCTGCAAATGGAAAATAAAAAAAAAAAAAAAAATTAAAAAAAAAAAAACAAAAACAAAAAAAAAAAACAAGACAACACAAAAGGGGAAAAAGAAAAAGTCACCACAGCACAGGTTCTGCTTTCAGCAGAGGGAGGACAACACATCTCAAAAGGTCTCGAAATAGGCTAAAGCTGCGTTGATCTTACAATTATAGCGTAAACAATGCCTGGGTTGTGGTTATGTTGTTTGAAAAGAAAAAACAAAAAGAAAAACCAAAAATCTCCAGAGACCTGTATCAACTTCTGTATGTTTAAGCCATACCCTTAAAAGTTCACTATTCACTCACAAAGAGAAGTAGACAAACATGAAGATTCCAAGCGAACAGACACAGACCAGTCCAGTATTTAGTAATAGTTTAACTTTTGGAGTCTCTTCCAGCATTTTTAAACAAACAGTCTCTTCCTCAACCTCCCGAACCACTCTCTTGCTTATGCTTTTACTTTTAAAGCCACAGAACCAATCTATGAATTTCAAACGTCTCTCCCTGGTGTCAGTCTCCTCCTCCTCGTGCTTTTTCTCCCCCATCAGAGCCGCCTGTCCGTTGGAATAACAATCCACGGGCGTCTCCACCTCAGAGTGGCTCAGCGACATCACCGGAGTGCTGTCATCCCTGCACGTCACCAGGAGGTTGATGTCCTCTGGCTTCACGTTTTTAATGTTGTCCTCCGACTTCCCATTGGGAATGACGTGGCTGGAGCTCTCGTTGCGCTTGAGGACGCTCTTCTCCTGCACGGGGTACAGCTCCCCCTTGGTGCCAGCCTGGGGCACGCTCGGTTTCCTCAGCGCCCAGAAGGTGGTGGTGCGCACCTGCTCTTTGGTGGGTGGCGGCGTGAGCAGGCTCACCACCGCCGTCACGGCGCCCGTGATCCAGAACAGGCCTGTGGCCACGTACATGTAGTGGACGTTCTTGATGAAGCCGGGCCGCGTGTCGGGCTGGTCGCACTCAGGGGCGCGGTAGAAGAAGGCCAGGATGAGGCGGACGGCACCCAGGATGAAGCCGGCCATGCCGCCGTAGAAAGCCCCCTGCTCGTTGCAGCGCTTCCAGAAGATGGCCATGAGGAACAGGGCGGCCACCGGCGGGGTCAGGTAGTCCGCCACCTCCTGGATGTACAGGTACATCTGGCCGCCCTGCATCTCCACGATGATGGGCACCCAGGCAATGCTGATGACCACCATGAAGGCCACAAACACCCTGCCCACCACCATGAGCTCGCGCGAAGTGGCGCTCTTGCGGATGAGCTTGTAGACGTCGAGCGTGAAGATGGTGCTGGCACTGTTGAAGATGGAGTCCAGGTCGCTCATGAGGGCGGCGATCATGACGGCCATCATGAGGCCGCGCAGTCCCACGGGCACCAGCCGCATTACCAGGCGCGGGTAGGCGATGTTGGAGCAGCCGGCCCTGCTGCCGCACACCTGGAAGCAGTGCTCGGGGTTGATGCAGGCGATGTCGTCCACGAACAGGATGCGGGAGATCATCCCCGGCACCACGATGATGAACATGGGCAGCAGCTTCAGAAAGCCGGCCATGAGGGTGGAGCCCTTGGCGTGAGCGATGTTTTTGGCGGCCAGGACTCTCTGCACTATGACTTGGTCGGCGCACCAGTACCACACCGAGGCCGGGGTCTGTCCCAGCAAAAATCCGGGCCAGGGAATGTCCTCGTCCGTCGGCTCACGCAGCATTTTCAGAGCGTCGGGCTTCGGGCTGACGTTGCAGGAGTTGGTGTTGGAGATGTTGTAGGTCAGGAGGATGGACGTGACGTTTGGGGTCGCCAGCATGTACCTCCTTTTCACTTCTTCGAACCCCCCGACCTCCATCAGGCTTATGATCATGAGCGTGAGGGCCCCGATGATCATAAGCAGGGCTTGCAGGGTGTCCGTGTAGATGACGGCCACCAGCCCCCCGGTGACAGTGAGCAGCGCCGTCATGCCGATCAGCAGGATCACCGACACATAGAGGTTCCACCCTAGGGACTCTTGGATAAAAAGTGCCCCCGAATACAAGTCAACCGAGAGTTTGGTGAAGATATAAAGAATTAGAGACAACGCTGCAAAATAGACTTGAATCCTATGCCCTCCAAACCGCTTGGACAAGTATTCGGGCATGGTGTACACTCCCGACCGGATGTAGACTGGCACGAAGACCCATCCCAAAAGCTGCAAAAGCATTAAGGCGTTGAACTCCCACGCGCCTACGGCGAATCCACTCGCCGCTCCGGATCCTGCGAGCCCAATGAAATGTTCACTTCCAATATTGCTCACAAACAACGAGGCCCCGATAGCTACCCAGGTCATAGAACGCCCTGCCAAAAAGTAGCCACTCACGGTGCTCCGATTGTTTTTCCACATGGCAAAGAAACCTATGCATATTACAAGCACGAAGTACAGGGCCACAATGGCAATGTCTGCTGGCTCCAAAGCAGCCCTCATTCTGTAACCAAAAAGCCTTCGCTGACGTCCACTTCTCGCCCCCCAGCCAACGTCTCTTAAGCACCGCGTGAACCAGTTTTAACCAAAATCAACACAGCGGGTCAAATTCTTTGTCCCTTGGTTTGCTGTCCTGATGCTGGTGGCAGTGGTACATTTACTTTTCTCCGCTTCTCAAATTTGGGAACTTAGCACGCACTTTTAATCCACATTCCACAAGAGCATCAGCCTTAACTCAGTTGATGTAGGAGAAATTCTTAGTTGCAGCTAAGTTTAGTGAGGCCTACTGTACCAACCCTGCAAGGCAGCAAAGACAAAAGACAAAGATTGAATTAGAGAGGAATTTCATGAAGTAATGAGAAAAAATTTGAAGTGTAGTAAAACAAATCACTGAACACCACAGATTTTTCCCCCTTTATATCTCCTGCAATCCAAACAGACATCATTAAATATTTGTAGGGCTAAGCGGTAAAAGCCTCTTACAAGTCAGCTTCAATGGTTACAGGTACCTTCAGAGACGCAGCAATTCGGGAGCATTGAGTGACCCAAATAAAATCCCAAGAACAAGGCAAGCAACAAAAATACATTTCCTTTTTTTTTACTCCGATGTCTCACAAGTCTCCTTCTCAAACCGTTAACCAGGTCTTCAAACAATCTTAGGAAAATAAAATTAAAGTAACTCAAGTGACAATCACTACGGAGCCCAGACCTGGCTCAGCATTTCCTGCACTGCACCCCCAAAATCCTGGGAGATGCTGACACCACAGGAACAGACTTGAGACAGCAGATGGCTGCTAAAAAACCCAAAGTGAGGTCACAGCATTGTCAGAAAGCAACATCCATGTCAAATCAGCTGGAGAACCACAGTTATTCCATAGGTTTGGAGGTGAGTTTGCTCCTGTCTGGGGTACAGATAACCACAGGGTTATTTTTATTGGGAAAGCTCTCCATACACATCCCAGGTGATCCAAGGGGAGAAAACATCCCATTCCAGCAAATGGCAGAAGCAAAACTCTGCCTGACCTGCTGTTTTATGGCAGTGCCCTCGGATACTGACATCTGGGAGTTTGAGGGAGCACCACAGACACAGGAGGGAACACTGGGTGGGTTCTGGAAGCAAGGAAGGGCCCTTCCCAACATCCATCCCCATCCCAGCAGGGAGAGGTGGGAGGTGTGGAGGCAAAGAATCCCCTGCTGCTCTCTTCCCAAATTCCCAACCCCATCTGACAGTCTCCCAAAGCACATCAGGAAACAACTCATTTGGGCACAGAGGACTGAAGCCCTGGGAGTGGAGGGAAGGGGACAACAAAGATTTGCTGGCAAGGAGATCAGAGAGGAATGGGCACTGAGGAGCTGCACGGGGTTCCCACCTCCCTCATGGATTTGGGATGGGCTCCTGTCTCCTGCTCCTGCCTTGGGAGGTACCACAAATCATGGAATGGTTTGGGATGGAGGGACATTAAAGCCCACCCAGGGACACCTCCCACTATCCCAGGCTGCTCCCAGCCCCAATGTCCAGCCTGGCCTTGGGCACTCAAAGGGATCCAGGGGTGGCCACAGCTACTCTGGGCACCCTGTGCCAGGGCCACATTTACCCAAAAGCTTTTTATGTGTTTAGAGAGAGCAGGACTCTTCTATTTCCTGCACCCAATGGCCATGGGAAGGGACGACTGAAGGAAAGAACAGGTTTAGTCTAAATATCAGAATACAAACCTTTAGCAGCAATAATGAGATTATTACAGAAGGTGAGGAATGGGGTCTGACTCCACTCCCCTTTCCTACCCACTGGTAAAGGCACAAAAAACCAACAATGGGTCTGTTTTTGGACCATAAAGTCTCACAGGTCCTACAAGCCTCAGCTCCAGGCACTCCCCTTCCAGTTCATTCTCTGGCATGGGGCCAAAGCTCCCATTTCCCCATTAATTAATGATTAATGCAAACAGCCTGATAACATATTCTAATATTTGGCTGGTTTCTTGTTTAGCATCTCTGTCATATATTGGGTTTGTTTAAAGGGTCAATAAAACCATTTCACAGTCCCAGAGAGCTAAGGTTGAAAATGCACGTGTTGAAGGCAGCAGTGGTGCTGAGGTGAAAATGTGCAACTCCTCACAGATTTCAAAAATAGCTCCAAGCAAACCATAACTTCAACCTAAAGGAGAAACCCACCATTGTGCCTTTTGTATGATCCAGCTGTTTTTCAGGAGAAAATGTAAAAAAAAAAAAAAATAATGAGGGTTTCCCCCCCAGCACCACAAACCCACTTGAGAATAGAGATATTCCTTCTGCTGGAATTACAGCCAATAATGAGAGACTTAGGAGACATGGCACAAAACGGACTGATTACTGCACTGGGCTAAATTTATCATTCCTCAGAAGCCTCAAACCACAGATGTATTTTCAATTCTTCCACAGAAGAATTCACATTTCTCCCCACCCGCAAATACAGGAGTAGCTAAATGGTCTAATAGCTTAATCTAACCCCAAATTATAAACACTTCACATCAGATGACGCAATCAGAGCCAAGTTTAATGGACTATTCTTAGTTTTAAGCACTTTGGAGCAACACTTTAATAGTGTTGTGTCTTTTGCTGTATTCAGCTAAATTTTCAACTACATTATGTTTACACCAAAACTATAAATATTTGAAGGGAAAGGGAAGAAGAGATTTTACTCAGGCATGATAAAAAGAAGAAAAATTACTATACAGAACACCAGAAGAACAAGTAAGATAAAGAAATGGTAATTATTGATATTTTCCCTCTTCTGTTGTTCTTATTACTGAAAAATGTTCGATTTCAACTTGAGTTCACCTCCTACAATTTCCCTGTAGGTTCACCAATGACCTTTCAAAAATATCCTATGGAGCAATATGGAGAACTCACCAAAATGTTAAAATGAATTCTATTTGATAGCAGACGTATCCAGCTCAGAGTGTTCCTATAAACAGGATGTTAACAGGGAACCTGTGGCTGCGCCATCCCTGGGAGTGCCCACAGCCAGGTTCAACAGGGCTTGGAGCAACCAGGGATAGTGGAAAGTGTCCCTGCCCTGGGGGTGGGACTGGATGGGCTTTAAGGTCCCTGGGAATCCAAAGCTTCTGTAATTCCAGGATCCAACCCCTCTGATAAGTGGGTCAGTACACATGCAGCTGTTCTCAAATAAATTGTGACATTCCTCAGTTAAGTCACTCCAGCTCCAAGGGGCTCCTTCCAACCAAAATAAACAACATGTGAAGCTCCTGGAGCATTTTCCATAGGAAGATGCAGCCAGACCATGCACCTGAAATAATCAAATGGCAGAGAGCTGAACCCTGCCCTTTGTTACCAAAACCTGAGGGTTTTTCGCCCGAGCTGGAAGGTGGAAAGTTTTCAGCAGCCACCACAAATCTGCTGCACTGTCACTAAATTACAACACTGAAGTAGCTTCTTGTACCAGTTTCTTAGACCTAATTCCAAAATAACCCTGGAACTTTTCCTCATTAGGAAAATGAGACTCGTCCCTCTGAACTTTCAGCAAGTTCTGACCTCAACTCTTACAAAGGACTTTTGAGATGCCCCATGTGAGTTTAATCCTGAGTTATTAGAACAGTGAACATTGTGGCACTGACAGAGGGGGAAAAAAAAAAGACAGAAAGACAGTGCTGCTGCCAAGGACTGGGAATTTTCTTCCCTGAGGCTGTTTTCTGGCTGGATCATATCAAAGACACAAAACAATGTGCTTCCCTCTTGTCTGGAGATAGAGGCTGCAGCTCTGGTGAAACAATGCATATGTCTCTCCAACACCCAGCCTGTTCCTTAAGGGGAAAAAAAACCCCAAGCAAGTCCCTGAAGAGAGATTTCATAATGTGAAGCAGACCCAGGGTGGGATTTTGAGGAGAAATTTGTGTGATTGTTCTAAAGGAAAACTTTCTCCACAGTGCTTTGCTAATAAAATGGGTGTTTAAAACATGCCAGATCCCAACTGCTCCAGCCCTGAAGCCACGATTTGTTCTCAGCTCAGTGGGCTTCTCGGCAGATGGAAGTTTCTGAGCTGACTTCCCTTTTCTCCTCACCAATCCCAAGGTTTTAAGGGTTAATTTGGGGATGCAGATGCCCACCTATCCCACAGGAGTGTCCATTGCTACCACTGTTAGTAAATTACATATTTTGTTCACAGATTTCCAAGTAGCTTTGAGGACCCTTGGAAACAACATTTTCCCTCCCCACCCTGAAGCAGGAGTATTTGAACTCAGACCTGTAGCATTTACCTACTCAACAGCTCTGCTGTGTGTTAGAAATCTGTCCAGATTGCCAGGATTGTGCTCACAGAAAAGCAATAAATAACACAAGTCTCATGCCTTTAGCAGGGTCTATACCATGTCCAGCCCCTGAAGTGTGTTTTCCAGACTCCTCATCCTCCTGCCATGGACACATCAGTGAGTTCCTACCTGCCCACTGCTCCACAATAAACACGGGGCAGCCTCAGGGAAAAAAAAAGTCTCTCGCGTTTTCTTGGGGGTCAGCTCTCAGGGATAAAAAAAAGTCTCTAAAAATAAAAAAAAAAAAAAAAAAAAAAAAAAAAAAAAAGAGGAAAAGCTTTGTTCCATAAAGGAACACTGAAGCTCTTCCTGGAGTAAGTGATACATAAATTATGTAGTACATGCCCTTGAGGAAGCAGGGGCCATCCTTGGCTACCCTCAGCATCCAGGGAAGCAGTTCCAGGCTTTTCCTTGAAAACCAGGAGCTGGGGCAGAGGAATGTGCCAGGAACCCCCTGGGACAGACAGAGGAAGCAGAGGCTGACCTGGAACATCCAATAAATAACTGGAGCTGCTGGGGATGCCAGGCCAGACCTGGACTCAAGAGACTGCAGCAGGACAAGGCCGCATTTCCAAGTTACCTGAGCCAACCTGGCGAAACCTGCTGGTCACTCTGCACAGTCACCACTCCTGCTGGCCTGGACAACACAGGAGCCAGTTCCAGAAATCATCACTACCAAAAAAATCCCATTTGAGGTGCAAGGACTAAGTCACTCACTCAAGGGAGTTGTTATGAACACGTAATGAACTTTTGTTTAGCTCAGGAATCACTCCAGCTCTGGTCTTCATTTTACTGCAGCATCAGAACAAAGCAGCTTGTTCCACCAGAAATTCTTCTTGGTTCTTTTCTACACAACTGCTGAGGGAGACATGAGAGAAATAAGTAACCCCAGAGCAAATAAACAGAGAACTCACTGCATTTGCCTGTCAAAAATGGGATACCCAGTGGACAATTACAGAGCAGAAACTGGAGTGATGCGAGGCCAACTGGAGCTCAAGGGCACTGGGACTCATACTGTTAGGGCAGAACATCATTTAATTGTCATTTCAGGGGTTTTTTAACCATTTTCCCCCCTCAATCCAAGCAAATACACCTATTGCAGTGTCCCACCAAGTCACAGATGAAGGAGGGGGGAGAAGGCAGAGGAAAGACACTCCAGCACTCGGGAAGTGGAGAAGCTCCACTTGTGCAAATCAAGAAAATATGGATTTTTTCTGAATCTGCATCACCCTCCCCAAGCCACTTCATGCCACTGCCTGTGACATTCACACTTGGCTGCTTCCCTTTGCCAAGAGCCAGTCCCCAGCACTCCAGCAGGAACAAGGAACTGATTTGCTTCCAGCATTCTTCCCAAAACTCTAAACACCTACAGGGGAAGGGGGATGAGCTGGGGACAGAAGTAAGGAGATATAAAAGGACTTTGTATCTGTTAAAATGCAGATATCAGAAAGAAATTCTGTCTTCACCCAGACATGATGAAGCAGCTTTTCCAGGTCTTGAGATTAATCCATCACTTAGTAATTTAAAGAAAAGAAGGAGTTAATAACTTCCTTTTCCCCTTGTCAGTTCAAAGAACTGGCTTATGTTTCTGTGGGTGACAAATGTTATCTGGAGGAATTTCTTCATGGAAAGGAAATGGAAGGGGCTGCCCAGGGACCTTTGGAGTCCCCATCCCTGGAGGTGTCCCAGGAAGGGCTGGAGGTGGCACTGAGTGCTCTGGGCTGGGGACAAGGTGGGCATTGGGCACAGCTGGGACTCCATGGGCTGGGAGCTGAATGAGCCTGGAACTTTGTGAGGGGAGCACAAACTGCTGAGGAACGGGGCCACTGTTCCCTGGGAAATGAGCAGAACCCTTCACGCCTGTGCTGCAGCTCCAGCAGGGCCCTCCTGAGCTCAGGGTGTCCCACCACAAACCCAGCCCCAGCAAGGAAACCAGAGAGGTGCTGTTCCTCCCTGCACAGGACACAGTTCTTTTCTACAGGAACTGACAGCAAAAGGGGCACAGACAACCCTGCAGCCACGGGGGCAGCAGCAAAGCCAAGGGCACCAGGGGCAAACAGCAAAAGCCAGAAATGTTCAAGGAAGTGGGAAGGGGCTGGCAGAAATGGGAAGGTTCTGGCATCACACAGCACCAGGCAGGATCTCACTCCAGGTCACACTGCATTGCAAGGTGCAGAGGGACACTGAGCACCAAGGCTCAAATCCCTTCTTCTGGCAACCCAAAAACCAGAAGCACAAACATTTCACTGCCATGGCAGGAAGGAGATGAAGTACCTGATCACAAGTACCTGATCACCAGAGCAGCAGCAAGAGAGTGGGTCAGTCATACCTAAAAAATCCAAGTATTTGATTTCTGGAGTGCATTTGGGACCACTTCAGTTCTCTGGACAAGTTATCACCTTATCAGAAGCAAATATCAGAAATGCTGCAAAATCTCTGCCACTACTGAAGATGCCCCTTTAGTTCAGCTGGAGATTCAAAGATGTGATCCAGATGGTGGTTATCACCAGGCAGCAGGAACTGTATAATCCCAGCCTAAAAATTTTGCTGCTTCATCCCATTTGAGGGGGATTTTGGCTGGGAGGGTGCAGAAGTTACTTGGAAAATGAAAAAGAAACAGTGGCAGTGTCAGTCCCTATGAAACTGGGCAAAACACCAGGAGGAAATGCTTCTGCAAATTTCTAGGAAGAACAAAAAAACCAGACTCATTAAGCTTCTTCAGGACTTCCCCAAATTCCTATCACATTTATGGCTGCCCAAATCTTTGGAGGAATATAAAGCATCACAAAGATTATTGAAAGACAAGACAGAAGTTCAGGAATAAAGATAATCCAAGAATTTAGGATTGAGGCTCTCCAAACTCAGCTGGGTGCTGTGGCAAGAATTCTGATCCTTCTTGGAGATTTCAAGGCACCAAAACAAGGCTTCAATAAAGTTCAGTTAAAGACAATTAACGCCAATTACACAGCTTGATGCACAATATCTGTATTAAAAGCTACCAAATACTGATTTATTTTTCTAAAACACCAATTCCACTGAACATGCTCCCTCCCTGTATCCATCCTCTGCATGGACCTGGCTTTTTGTCATTCCATAGACATCTGCAGAACTGAACACCAGGACTGGCTTGCAGGTGGACAACCCGAGATTAAAAAATAGCAGAACAACAGTTCTTCTGCATTTCCTCATTCCTGTTTCTTGGGTTCATGACCATCCTTTTACAACATCCACTTCCTTCCCGCCCTTCTCTCCTCCCCAGGGTGATGCATTTTTCAGAGAATCTCATTTTTAGCACCAATATTTGAACCAGTGCTGCCACAGGACAGGTCCCTCACTTCTATCTTACTTTCCACATATTTACTTCCTATTTTTCTTGTCCTACATAATTAGATATATTTTGCATCTCTCTGTGTGCTGTTATTTTCCCCTGTTTTCACCTTTTTATCAGCTCCTCACTGCACACTGAGGATATTCCTGCTGTTGCACTGGAATTTTTCTAGGGAATAACCCAGTGCCCAGAGGTTTCTGCTGCTCTCAAGCAATGGACACAGAGGGTGGGATTTGAAGCTCCATCAAGCAGCTGCTTCCACATAAACAGCTCTTCCATCATCCCAGATTTGCAGCACTGACATGTGGGTGCCTGTGGCTCCAGGAATTATCAGCCTGTCATGGATGGAGCCTGACAAATCATACAATCATGGAATGGTTGAGACTGAAGGGACCTTAAAGCTCCTCCATGGGCAGGGACACCTCCCACTGTCCCAGGCAGCTCCAAGATCCAGTTTCCAACCTGGCCTTGAACACTGCCAGGGATCCAGGAGCGGCCACAGCTTCTCTGGGCAAAGAAAAAAAAGGGAAGATAAATTATTTGAGCAAAAACTTAAAGCAATTTTTGTGTGGAAATTACGGTTCTGGGATAAGGGAACTGGAGAAAACAGCTGAAAGAACACACAGAGAAAACCAGAACTTCCATCATTCCAAAGGATGGAATGTATGAATATTAGGGGACAAGAAACACAAACACACATGGGCTGAATGAGCCGTTCTTTGTCACTGATATAATTAATGGACAACTTTTACAGGAGTCAGTCACATCTGAGGGGTTTCCAACAACGGGAAGCAATAATGCTGCTTTAGCACAACAGTTTCTCCTGCCTTCTCTTCCCAGAGTTCAGGGACAGGATCTGCTCCATGCTGAAGTTCAACAGCTCCCAGTTCCCAGAGCCAGAGAACACAGCAGGAACAAAACCCAACCAGGAGCAAAGAGCTCATTGCTGAGGAGGTACCAGGGGCAGACAAGAGAAGTTTTATCCCAAAGGTGAAGCCTCACTGCTGCTCCCTGAAGGGGGACTGGCCAAATCCCACTTAAATCCCACCAGGGGCTGCAAGAAACTGAAATTATTTTGTAGGAGAGAAGAATCTTCTGTGTCCCCTCAGCCCCAGGCACATATCCCACACTTGGCAAAAATTCAGGCTCCTCCAAGACTGAAAATGGCAAACATCAGGGAAGTGGTTATCATTCCCAAATGCTGTCCACATGCTCTTCAAAATCCAGTTCTTCTTACGGAATGCTCAAGGCAGAAAACAAAAAGGGGACTCCCCCAGCAGAGTCAATGCTGGATCTTGTTTTCTGATCATGTGCTTCAGTTCCTTTGGTCTCCTTTCCAGCACCACCCCCAGCTCCAGGCTCCCTCCCTGCCAGGCTGAAGAGCCTGTTGCAGCCTCCTAAAAATGCCAGTGGGAACAGAGGAAAAAACTTTTGTGTAATTTTAACCTGCTCAGCTGGGAAGAGGGGTGGGGAAGATGCACAATTCCATTAGAAGAACAGGTGGTTCACCAGAAAGAAAATAAAATAAACCCAGTATCTTCCTGCTTCGTTCTCCCCCCTCCTTCCTGGCAACTGAGACATCAAAAGCCCAATTGCTGCAGCTGCCTACACAGCAATTAAGTGGAATAGTCAAGATGTCAAGCAACACTACTGCCCATTTACTTTGGCTTTCCCAGAATAGCCAACAATCCCCACACAGCAGGTAGGGAATTTTGGAAACATGGCAACCCACTCCAAAAGCAACAAACAGCTGCTGAAGGCAAGTTGTGTTGCGAGAACATGGCTGTGGAAATGAGAGCCCACATTCACTGCAGGATTATTATTAATAATATTATTTGGAGGTGTCCAAGGCCAGGTTGGACACTGGGGCTTGGAGCAAGCTGGGATAGTGGAAGGTGTCCCTGCCCACAGCAGGGGGTGGAACGAGGTGATTTTTAAGGCCCCTTCCAACCCAAACTAATTACAGAAGTGGATGGATGGGTCTCCTAGGCCAGGTATTTGCTGAAAAAAAGCCAATTAGGTTTTAGACTATGACATTGTGTATTCGAAATTTGTTTGTTACAGGTGAAGTGACAGAGATGAGCACACTGCTAATAAAATACTGATAAAATATGGACAAACTTCCCCATTTTTAGTGAAATACTCTGAGGTATTTACAAAGTGCCCATTCAGTTCCAGCTGCAAAGTGGGGCCGTTGAGGACAGGTGTCCCTGTGCTTTGCTCTGGGTGACAAGGTGGGGATCAGCCACAGGCTGGACTCGATCCTGGAGGTCTTTTCCAAGCTCAAGGACTGTGGGATTGCCACACTATGTCCAGTGCCTCGGAGGCCTGGCATTGCCACCCCCTGGTCACTGTCCAGAGCACCCCTGGAGCAGCAGGAAGCCATTTCCAGCTCTTCCTTCCTTCCCCTTCCCTGGGCTCCCGGGCAGTTTCAGCAGGAGGAGGAAGCCTCCCTGCAGAGTTCCCCTCTCCCAGGCAGCGAGAATTCCTGAAGATTCACTCGGGCGGATTCACTGCCCTTCCCTGCCGAAGGTGCTGCCCTGCTACAATCCCTCACTGACAGCCACAGATGACTCTCCTGGGAGAAAATCAGGAATCATTAGAAACTCCTTCTGTCCAGGGAATTCAGGCCATGGACGGCTGTGCCTTCATCTGCCCTTTGGCTGGGGCTGCTGAGGGCAGCTAACGTTTTGTCTGCAAACACCAGGACATGGCTGATAACAAATCTGCCACCCAACTCCCCCAGCTCCCCTCAGCATCTGTTCTTTCCATGCTGCAGTGTAGAAAGCAGCACATTTGGGCAAAATTCATCATTTCACGGAACTCTTTCTTTGCCCAAAGCATCACCTCCACAAACTCACACACAGCAAGGCCCTCACCTTCCAAATACACCAGAGTAGTGGGGGGGTTATTTAGTTTGGGGGGGCTTTTAGGGCTTTTATTATTGTTTTCCTAAGAGTCACTAACTGGGGTCTCTGCTGAGGAAAGATTGCATATATACATACATACAGTATATAAAATGTGTTTTAGTATATAAAAAATAGTGTTTTAGTCCAAGTCCATCACCTCTCACAATTCAGGACAGGGAAGAGCTGCTCAGCTTTGACTTCAGAATAAAATCCCGACTTTTTGTGGAAAACACACGCAGACAAGCAGTGACAAGAGCTAGAAAGAGAAACCAGTGCAAAGTGAAAGTTTTCCCTCATGCCTCCACCAGTCCCAAAGCTCTGGAGGTTGTGTTTCTAAGGCACAAAAGGAGAAATGAAGAGGCTCTGGAGTCTGCCAAGCTTGAGGAGAGCATCGGGCAGGATGGATGGGATGTGCTGGCCCCAGGACCCTCCCAACAGACTACAAACCAAAAAAAGCAGGAAAAGAACAGGAAGGGATCCCTGACTTGGACATGAGCAGGGCTAAGGAGCAAGAGGGTTTAAAGTAAAAAAAACAAACTGAAGGGACTTATTCTGCCTGGGTCTCCAAGAATGCTAAGGGAACTATTAAAAGAAAGCTGTGGGTGGGGAAAACCCCAAAGAAACAACAAGTTTGCCTCTGAGAGGCAGGAAAGTGTTCCAGGCTGAGGTTGGCACCAAGCTGCCAGGGAGCTCCAAGAAGTTCAGGACAAGCCCTAGAGCACAGGGAAGCCAAGACAAAGGTTTGCTGGTTTTGGAGGGCAGGGGAGCTGCCACAGATGAGGAAGGACATCACAGACATCAAAAAAAGGGTCAACATTTGCTGAGACACCACCAGGACATGCAGCCACCACAGAGGGACTGACAGGGCAGGACAGGGAACACCTGCCCAGGTGATTTCACTTCACCAGTGCGGAAAAGCAATGGCATTCATTCCTCTACAGGAAGGAGTTAGGAATCATTCCACTATTTCAGACTGGCTAATATTATCAGCCCCATATTTAATATATAAGACTCATTAAATTCAGTGTTACAGCCAGGATTATGCACAGCTTACAGGGGTCATTAGAGCAAACCCCCTCTTCCAGGATCCAGCAGCACCACGGAGCATAAAACCACCAGAGAAAATATGTCCAAGTGTTCTTATGGCACAAGAAAGGCAGGAGTAGCAAAATATTGGGACACTAAAGAGCACCCAGATCTGGTGTACTGAAAACCGCACAAAAATAGCAGCACTTACAGACAGACTGTAAATTTTAGAGTTACAAGGGTGGGTTAAAAACACCAGCACAAACTGAAATGTTTGGACATAATCACAGAGCTAAAAAAAAAAACAAAACAACAAAATCTTAAAGGTACCTCCATCTGGAAAGAACAGGCAGGAGAGTCCAACTTCAAAGAGGCAAAGGTTGCAGATGTTAAATCCCAAGCGTACTGATGCTCATTAGAAGCATCTTACAGCTAAAAGCTTATCCCTGAATCTCTGTGCTCTGATCCTAGAAACCAAAGAGCCTTTCCAGCAGAGAGCACTCCATGGCATCCTTTCAGAGAAGTCAGTTTAGTCCTGCCTCAGTATTACGGCAGATTTGCTATGCTTCCTGTTCTGCCCTGCATGCTGAGTGCTTACCCAGTTTAAAGCATCTCCCACATGAACAGCACAGCTGTAAAAAGCATCTCTGCCTTATTCACCCATGGGAAGGGGTGTGCAAAGGAAAAAAAAAATCGGAAAAATATTTCATGTTGACAAGCAGGTGGAAAAGCAGTGTTTTTTGCCCGGGTGAGCTGGTGCAGCAATGTCACCCGCCTTTCTCCCTGCTGCTATATTTCTCCACTAGAGGACCCAGGTGAGATGTCTCTACTACAGCTTCTGCAGCTAAACGGGAAAAAATACATTATAAAAAAAAAAAAAAAAAGCCAGCCCCGACATTGTATGGTCCATGCAAAATGAATGGAATGTACTAGTGCATGCGGCACACCAGACGTGCTCCCGTAATTCCCAAAAATCCACGGCCACGCTGCTGGGCTCCTGCTGCTCGGTGGGAAAGGGTGCTGGTGGGAATGAAGGGTAAATCCCAGAGTACCTACGCCGGGCTGGATCAGAGGGCTCCAGCCCAGCACAAGTGCTGCTACATTCCAACACCAGCACTGCGTTTTAAGCTGGAAAGCAGCAGATAAACAAAGGCTATAGAAGGTACTAGAGAAGGGCCAGCATCAGATGTTATTTACCAAATAAACCTCGCATCCACACGGAGATGGCCCTATTTTATTATTATTTGTACGCGCACACACACACATCCCCCACACCACCCCCCCCACGTATTGACTCAGCTCCTGCCGAATGGGAAGAGCATCATTTAACGGAGCTCTGTTATCACCGCGCTGCCAAAAAACAGCGGCAACGGCTGCTGCCACCCCCAGCGCCCCTTCCCGGGGGCGATAGGGCCCAGCCTATCGGCCCCGCTCAACTGGTGTGGGCAAAACCCCATTCTTGGCACTTCCTGGCACACGGGGGGGGGGGGGGCGGGGGGAAGGTGACATCCCGCACTTGGGAGCTGGCTGGAGAAAATCCTCGCTTTTCCCCTTTTCCCTTGCTCCAAGGCTTTCCGGAGCCGAGGGGAGGCGAGGAGGTGCCCGGTGATGCCAGCGCAGGTGCGGGGAGGGGGATGGAGAGCGCTGGTGCTGCAGAGGGAGAGGGGGATGCTCTGGCAGGGGCACACCTGCTCCGAAAGAGCCGGGCTCACCTGCTGCAGGCAGGGAGGGAGCGATGGGAAGGAAAACCGCATCTCTTTGGCTCGCGAAGCGTGGGATCTGCTTACCTGCGGACCAGAGGGGAGGGGGAGAGGGGACTGCGGCTCGGGGGGAGCGGCGCAGCCAAGGCTCCAAGGACGTGGGCAGGGAAGGGGCGATGGGCTCGGGGCCCGAGTGCGGAGGGAGCCCCGCGGAGCCGGGGACACGCTGCCACACTGCGGGCGACAGGGCCGGCCGGGCCACGCGGTGCGGCGGGGACAGCGGGCACCGAGGGGACACCGCGGCGACACCACGGGCCAAGGGGAGATCTGCCAGTCCCACCTGCCTCCCTCCCTTCCTCCCGTCTCCTATCCCTCACTCACCCTCTGCATGGCTTTCACGATCAAAGCCAGTTCATAGCGGGGCATCTTAGAGCTGGCAGTGGCGGGAGGAGCAGGGCACGGGGTTGGGAGGAGGGGGCTGCGGCGAGGCCGGAGAGGAGGAGCAGGGGGACAGAAGGAGGAGAAGGAGTAGAAGGAAGAGGAAGGCGCGTCCCGGCGCTGTAGCAGCTCCTTCCCGCTCGGCTCCCGCGGCACAGACACCCGTGCGGGCAGGGGCGGCGCGGCTTAAAGGGCGCAGGAGCTGCGCACGCTCGACCGGGCCGGGCCTGCCCGCGCCAGCGCCGCCCGCCGGGCCGGGCGGGCCGGGCGGGGCCCCGCACCCCCGAGGGGCCGGGGACCCCCGCGCGGGCACCGCCGCGCCGAGCCGGCCCACCCCGGCGCTGCCCCCGCGGCCGGCGCCGCCCCGGCGCCCGCCGCCGCCGCCACCGCCGCCGCCGCCGCGAGGAGTGAAATTCCACGCGCCGCCCCCGCTCCCCGCCGCGCTCGCTGCGGCCGGGCGACGGAGCGCCGGGGGGGGGCCGCGACCGCGCCGCGTGTGGCCCGCGCTGGCGGGGCGGCTCGGGCCGCGCCGCTCGTGTGGGGAACCCCGGCTCGTGTGGGGCACCCGACGGGCCGGGCCAACAGGGATTGGAAATGTCCCGCTCACCCCCTGCTGTGGGCGCGACACCTTCCGCGGGGCCAGGCTGCTCCGAGCCCCGTCCAACCCGACCCCTTTCCAGAATCTTCCTCCTCCTCGGGACACCTCGGCGCACCCCAGGACTTGCCCGTTCTCAGAGCTCCTCAGGGCTCACCCACATCCTTTCCCATGCTCAGGGCACCCCCAGAACTTCTCTATCCTCAGAACTCCTCAATGCACCCCCAGGACCTTCCTGTCCCTCAGGACACCTCAGTGCACGCCCAGGACTCGCAAGTTTCCAGAGCTCAGAGCACAGCCAGGACCTTCCCTATCTGCAAAATCCTTCAATGCACTCCCAGAGCTTTTCCACCCTCAGAACTGCCCAATGCACAGCTAGGACATTCCCCATCCTCAGAGCTTCTCAGTGCACCCCAGGACCTTCCCCACAGTCACAGCCATGGGGTGTCCTGCTCTGGGGTGTATGTGCGCAGGTCTCAGGGCCTGAGGAGCAGCAGGATGGAGGTCAAGCTGCGTGGCTGCCCTCGGTGCCCGTGTCCTCCCGGCGAGGGAGGCTCTGGACTCGTGTTCCCAGCCTGGCACGCTCCCCTGGCACTGTGCTCACGTGCAGCCCCCAAGGTCAGGGACACAGATCCAACACCGACGGCCAGCCGGGCCGTGCTGGGAGCTGAACCGCTTTCTCCCACTAAAGGAGCCGTTTGGGGGCCTGAGGCTTGGTTTGAGTGCTCTTTGTCTCGTCCACAGCAGAGATTTGTCCCTCCAGGGATGTCCCCTCACACCGGTGCCCAGCAATCTCGCTTTGAGGACAGATGAGATTCTGCCCAAGCTGTTGAAGCCGTCATTGCTGGTCCTGTTCTCAGGCAGAGGGATGGGAGAGCAGCCCCACCATGCCCGAGGCTCAAGGGCAAGCAGAGTAGGCGGCAGATGTGGAGATTAAAAACCTTCAATGAAATACCTCTGGAATCCCAGCCCACCCAGAAAGGCCTTAAGGCTCCCCTGGGAGCCCTGGCCATGCCCTTTCCCTAGCCAGGCTGGTTTGCTTTTGCTCTGCCTGCATGGTAAGGGTGCTACCGTGGGTGCCATGGTATGGAAATGGAAAACTCCCAGCGCTTTTGCCCTGTGTCCATCCAGGTATGGAAATGGAAAACTCCCAGTGCTTTCCTCTCCTGAGCACTCAGTGCTGCTGTGGGCCTTTCTCACCTGGGGCAGGTTCGAGCTCCCAGCACAGCCCGTCCCCTCCAGGCACGAGGGCCAGGGGAGCCCTGGGAGCTGTTTTGGGTACTGCTACAAGACAAATGGCCTGTGCAGAAGTGTTTACAGGTATTCCCAAGCTCCCACTCCTCCGTGCTCGGGCAGTAATTGCCAGGCAGCTGACAGGGATAATTTACTGCCTGTTGGTGCTCACAATGCAAAATCTCCCTGGGTTTGCTTCCTTTTACTTTGTTTCCCTGCGTTTTTTTTTGTTGTTGTTGTTGTTGTTGTTGTTGTTGTTGTTTTTTATTTTTTTTTTTTTTAATACAGTGTTGCCTGGCCTGAGCTTCTTTCTTATTCTGAGCGTGTGCCTGGCAAGTTCTGAAGGCAATCCAGGTGAGGTGGGAATGCCCAGGTATCCCTGCCATACCCACATCAGCCATTCCCACTGTCCAGGTGCTCCTTGCACAGCCACAGGTGACCCAGGATGTTCTCTTTGTCACATTTGGAGCTGTCAGATTTTGGCCAGGGGCAGAAAGGAGTGGGGAGAGCTCTTATTCGCAGTTCTTACAGTACTCTACCTGTTTCAAACATTCCTCTGACAGAAGAAAAGGAAACATTCAATCCCTGTCCCTGTTGTCTTCCCAGTGCTGCTTTCAAATGCCAGTATTGGATTCCCAGTAGAATATAAATTTATTATCACTGTTCATACTCACTTCTGACTCCATTCCACGTAGAAATTCCTTAAAAATACACATCTGCATGTGCCCAATTCCCCTTTTTGGGTTTCCCAGCCACAGCTATATTTAAAGGTGTCTCAAGACCCCCCAAACACCAGCCTGAGCCTGAGTCCACTTTTGTCCATGATGAGATTTTCTCCCAGCAGAAACACTTGATCCTGAGACCGTATAAACGCGTTCCCAGGTGGATGTTTGATATCCCTGGAGTGAGATCCTGGTGTTCAGGGTCTCTCGTGTATGTCAGCAACACAGGGGGTGACGACACCTGCAGAAGTGTCACATGTGTGTGGGCACCTCATGGAGCATCCCAGAATCCCAGAACCATCAAGGTGGGAGAGCCCTTTGGGATCACCCAATGCCACCTCAGCCCCAGCAGCATCACCCCAAAGCCTGTCCCCAAGGGCCACATCCAGACTCCTCCTGAGCACTCCCAGAGACAGGGACTGCACCCCCTCCCTGGGCAGCTCATTCCAAGGCTGACCACTCTGCAGGGAAAAATTGTTCCTAATCTCCACCCTAAGCCTCCCCTGGTGCAATTTGAGGCCATTTCCTCTCCTCCTTTCCCTTGGGACATGGCAGCAGAGCCCGACACTCCTGGCTTCCCCCTCCTGTCAGGGAGTTGTGCAGAGCCACAAGGTCCCCCCGGAGCCTCCTTTGCTCCAGGCTGAGCCCCTTTCCCAGCTCCCTCATCCGCTCCTGGGGCTCCAGCCCCTTCCCAGCTCCTCTCCCTGCCCTGGACATGCTCCAGCCCTGCCCACTTCTGTCCTGTCCATCCCTTTGTGAAAGCTCTGGATGATCCCCAAATCTTTCACCACTGAGGTAGGGTGGCCACCAGGTCTGAGCTACCTTGAATCTCCCAAGCTTGTTTTTTTCTCCAAAAGTATCCAAAGACTGTAGGAAATTTAATATTTAATATTTCAAAGCACAAAGTCAGAGAGGAAGGTCTGAACAACAAGTGATGGCAATTCCCTGAATACTCAGTAAGGAAATAAAAATTCCCATAATAGAGATTTTATTTACTTAATTTAAGTGTGAACTTTGGACTTGCAAAATGTCCCGACTTTTTCATGTTGGACTTTGGGCAAACCATCCTCTCTGCATCCTGGTGTCTTCCCCATCCATCCCTATCCCAGAGAGCAGCACAGAAAGCACAGATGAATAATTGCACCTTAATAAATCACCCTCTGTAATAAAGCACAAGATAAAAATATGTCCTCGTGCATTCTATTTGCTTATGAAAATACAGGTTTTCTTTGGAAAAGGTGCTGGGAATGTTTTGGGGTTGTAGCAAAGTGGTGGTTGGCCTCTGCTCCCAGGGAACAGGGACAGGAGGAGAGGGAACGGCCTCAGGCTGGGCCAGGGGAGGCTCAGGGTGGACACCAGGAGGAATTTGACCATGGAAAGGGCGCTCAGGCCTTGGAAGGGGGTCAGTCGTGGGATTCAATGATCTGGAACAGCTTTTCCATCCTCGGGGATTCTGGGATTCTATGGAAAAACATCCTGCACTATCTCAGAGACTCGACAAAGAAGCTGGTCCAACATAGCAGGGTTAGGAAGAAAATGAAAAAAAGGGCATTTTTGAAAGCTGAACTCACTATTCATGGCCTCTAACCACCGCTATTTTGGGTTTTAGTAATCTCTTGATTAAGCTGGACGAAACTTCATTTTGCATCAGATCTTCTGTGTACCACAGAAGAGCCATTTCTCTGCTTTCATTAAATACTGTAGTTTCCACCTATGACACATTGCTCAGTGTCAAAATAAAATCAGAAATTATCATAGGTTTAGGACTGGAATGTTGGTTATCTTCAACTGCAGTTCAAGAGACATTTTTGGAGGTGTTTGTAGAAAACAGGGATTGCCTGTGGAAAGAGGAATTGCCCTGCCAGGTGAGGTTTTGTTTGTCTGGGTTTAGGCAGGGCTGTAGCACAGGTCCAGACCTGATCTCCCTGCTCTTTCCTCACCTTCTCCTGAAGGTTTGTCCCTAAATACCACATATTTCGGGTGGATTTAGGATTTAGGACTAGGATCCAATGAGGGATGTGAAACAAAGGGGAAAGGGAAAGGGAGGAGAATAGATGGGAAAAACATGGGATAAACAAAGAGTAGACTTGAAGAAGATTGGGACGGGGTAAGAAAGTGAATGAGCTAAAAGAGAACAAGGAAAACCATGGATTTAAGTGTCCAGAGGAGGCAGCAGGATGGTCAGAGGGATGGAGCAGCTGTGCTGGGAGGAAAGGCTGGAAGAGCTGGGATTGTTCAGCTTGGACAGGAGAAGCTTTGGGCTGAACTCAGTGTGGCCTTGCAGGGCCTGAAGGAGCCCACAGGAACCATGGAGAGAGACAATTTCCAAGGCCTGGAGGCACAGGACAAGGGGAATTGGCCTCAAACTGAAAAATTGCAGGTTTAGATCAGATATTAAGAAAAAATTCCTCCCTGGGAGGGTGGGCAGGCCCTGGCACAGGGTGCCCAGAGAAGCTGTGGCTGCCCCTGGATCCCTTTGAGTGCCCAAGGCCAGGCTGGACATTGGGACTGGGAGCAGCCTGGGACAGTGGGAGGTGTCCCTGCCATGGCAGGGGTGGCACTGGATGGGCTTTGAGGTCCCTTCCCACCCACACCATTCCATGAATCTGAGTTCTTTCTTGCCATCTCCTTCAGGCACTTCCTTTAGGTCACCCCAAAGCTTCTCCTCTCCAGGCTGAACAATCCCAGCACTCCCAGCCTTTCCTCCCAGCACAGCTGCTTCATCCCTCTGACCATCCTGCTGCCTCCTCTGGGCTCTCTCCAGCAGCTCCATGTCCATCTGCCACAATGGGATGCTGCATGATGGAAGGAGTTGGGATTCTTTTCGCTGTTTACTCATTAGGAAGCTGCTTAATTGCACACATCCAGTCTGCTTTCAGTGAGGACTAGGTTGCAAAATCAATACCATGTAATGAGGAGCGTTATTTCTCCTTCCTCTCCTTTGCATCTGCATATGCAAAGTAGATAATTGCCTACTTTTCTTTTCTGTGGGCTCTGTGCCACATTTATTTTTCAGGGTGGAGCCGCTCTGGAGCTATGTCAGGATGACATAGTGGAGGAGGCTGCTGTCTCCAGAAGTTTTTCCACATTTGTGTCAGCAGACGGAAGATGAGCAGTAAATTTGCACAGGATCGTGTGGAAAAGGATGAGCCCTTGGGTTTAAACCATCTGGGATGGGCCTTAGGAAGGGATTGAATCCTCCTTCCCTGCCTGGGTGAGGCTGCTGCATCAGTTAAACCACACTCCTTGCAGGTGGCCATGAATTTCACTCTCTCCATCTCTGAGTGTCTAAATTGACATTTTGTGGTCTCATTTGCAGAAGTGCTGAATGATCCAGATGGAATGAATTCAATTGGTGCTACACATGTGAAGTGCTCTGAATGAGGAACACAGCAGCTTCTTGAAATGTTCACTTGAACTCTTGACTGTCTCAAGCCGAGGCACCAGAATCCAGAGAACCTTCAACTGCAGGTAATTCCAGCCCCAGCCCATCCCAAACCCATCACACCCAAGAGGAAACAAAATGTGTTTATGGCTGATTGTTCTTTCCTATGGAAAGGGGAGGAAGGGGCATCTTCCTGCTGTTTATCCTGATATCACAAAAGCATCCTGCCCTCTAAAAACATAAACCCTGGATGGTCAGGAATGTTGCTGTGACTCCACTGGCCTTCTCCCAGAGACCCTGGGTTCCTGGGAAGCGTCCAAGGCCAGCTTGGAGGTGGAACCTGGTGGGAGGTGTCCCTGCCCTTGGCATGGGGTAGCACTGGATGGGCTTTAAGATCCCTCCAATCAAAACCATTCCATGACTCCAAACCATTCCATGACTCCATGTTGAGGGAACAGCTCTAAATGCAGAGCAAGCACAGAGAGACCCTGGAGAAGCTGCTGAGCCACCCCAGACACACCTTTGGTCCCTGTGTCCCATCTTTGGCCCACAGCTTGATTAAATCCCAAAGAGTGGCTCATTGACCCTCCAGTGTGAGCAGACACTCCAGCAAACTGGAGACAGGAATAAAAGCAGAAGGCAGAAAGAGTGAAAACAAAATAGAATCAATTTAATTAACGAAGGAAAGAGAAAGTAGCCAGAAAGGTGTTTCTGTCCTTTAGGAATGAGGGCAAGAGAACGGTGAAAAACTGATGTGCTGTTCCCCAAGGATGGCAGCATGGGAAAAGGTGGCCCAGGGAATGGCAGAATGATTGATGGCCTTTCCCCCTCAGTCCTCAGCGAGGAGAATGAACAATGCTCCATTGAGGAGCACCGATGGCTAAAGGACAGAGAGCACAGCGCACAATGTTGCCGTGGGTTGGGGTTTTTCCACTCAGCCAGACCTGACAGAAACCAACCCAGGACACATGGGCTGAAGCAATCCTAGAGCAATCCGCAAGGAATCCTTTCCCACACCTGGGCTAGAGAAGAGCAGGGATGGGCGATTGCAGCAGCTGCTCGTAAAACAAGAAAACAAAGCAGCGTGGGCAATGTCACAGGAGAAAACAGCCCCACTTGCATTCCTGGAAATTTATGGCAACAAATAATGAAACAAAGTTTTCTTCTGTGCATGGGAAATAATGAAATGATAAGTGGAGGCCAAGAATGATTTGCCAGGAACAAATCCTGCCGAGCCAGGCTCATTTCCTCCCCTGACAAGTAGCAGCCCTTATGGACAATAGATACTGCGTATCTTGACTGGAGCGTGGCCTTCAGCACAGCCTCCCGTGAGGGAACTGAAACAGAACCACTGTGAGGTGGACTGAGCTCTTTGAAACATCAGAAATCCTCCAAGAGAGATTGCGTGGCACAATTATGGGAGGAACTTTTGCAGGTGCCCTGCCCTGGGCTTGTGCCATTCCCTGTTTTCTCAGTGTTTTGAAGGATGGTGGAGCGAGTGGGAGTGTTCTAGCAGGATCAACATCTCGATCCTTAAAGAAATGGCGTGGGAACAGCAGGATTCAGTGCAGGTGTAAACTCAGTTTTAGATGAGAATAAGCCCCACAGTGTGAGGAGCCAACAAAGCAAAAAACCTGGGCAAAAATCCATGGGGATTTTGAAGGAGCTTAAAATCCCCGAGAACTCACAATGGTGGGAAAGCAAGGATCATCCTGAAGGGTCTAAACAGGCTCGTTGGGATGCACAGAATGATTTCTGCCCTCCCACTCAGCCCCGGGGTGGTCTGAAAGTGCAAAATGAACGATTCCCTGTGGTCACTGAACTCGGGAAGCCCCATTGTGGTCTCCGGCTTCCTCATGAGGCAAATTAGGGAAAGTCCTGAGAGCACAGGAAGGTGTTAAAAGTTGTAAAAAAGCTGACTCTGGAGGGAAATCTCAAAGAACTGGGTTGGTGGTTTTAACTGGAGAAAATAGGACAGAGGAGAAACATGATGAGAGTCTTCAAATACGTAACAGGTAGAAGGCAGCAGGAAACTCTCAATGCTTGGAGTAGGGAGCTTGAGCAACATCAGAATTACAGTTTCTGCTGGATTTAAGGGAAAACCTCCCAGCTGGTAGTCACGGAAGCTTTGAGGCCAGTGGAGGGCATTGAGGGGTTAAATGCAGCTGGGAAAAGCATCACTGATTGTTGATGTGTTGGGGAAGCACCAGGGGAGGCATTTTGTGAGGCAAATGTACCTGAAAAATTGCAGAAATGGATTGGAAACCCTCAGGTGGCACCTGGAGCTGGAGACACCCCGAGGGTGCTGTCCTTGGGGGAAGCATCTCTCAACCCCAAGGAGGTTCTTTCCAGCAACCTCAAAGCAGGAAAAAAAGAAAAATCAGCTCTAACACACAGATATTGAGAGGTTTCTGAGCCCTAGATCATTTCTTGAGGATTCTTCAAAGATTGTAAACAGACACAGACTGTGCCAGAAGGACTGAATTTCTTCTTCAGTGCTTCCCTGTCACAGGTGACGAAAAGGAGGTTGAGCTTTGTTGATATGTGATGCAAAATAAATAAAACAGATAAATAAATTAATAAATCAAATCAGGCTGCATCCTGTGCGATTCTGGCAAGAGGAGCCTGAAATCCCATCACCTGGGAGACAACCAAGGACTGGCATCACTCCTTTGTCAGAGGAATGAAAGGTTTTGTCAGGAACCTGAAGGATGGGTTTGGTTGGAGTGCTCTGCAAACACTTGGGAGGCAACAGCCCTTGGCCTTGGCCTTGTCCCAGAGCCAAGGCTGGGAAAGGAGAAGCACAGAGGGCTGAGGAAGGGGCTGGAGCCCCAGGAGCGCTGAGGGAGCTGGGAAAGGGCTGAGCCTGGAGCAAAGGAGGCTCGGGGGACCTTGTGGCTCTGCACAACTCCTGACAGGAGGGGGCAGCAGAGGGGTGGGCTCTGCTCCCAGGGAACAGGGACAGGAGAGGGAAGGCCTCAGGCTGGCCAGGGAGGCTAGTGGAGGGAAAGAAATTTGCCCTGAAAGGGTTAGGCCTTGGCAGGGGCTGCCCAGGGAGGTTTGGAGTCCCCATCCCTGGAGGTGTCCAGGAAGCTGGAGGGCACTAGTGCTCTGGGCTGAGGACAAGGTGGCAACGGGCACAGCTGGCACTCCATGGGCTGGGAGGGCTTTTCCAGCCTCAGGAATTCTCAAATCTTGGGTAATTGGCTGAGTTGCTTCTGCCGCTCCTTGCAGAGGGCTCTGTGATTGTGCTGAGCAATCCTCCAGCGCTGGGAAGGGAATAATGGTATTCCGTGCAATTAAAAGGATGCCTCCCCCACGAAGCCTCTCCCTATTTTCCAGCTGTTTATCCTCTTCTCTGGGCAGGGATTTGCTGCTAATAAATTGTGTTGTGCAAATATCATCTCGTGAACCAACTGATCCAATTTAATCGAGTTTAAACCTACGTTTCTCCAAGGAATCCCTAAACCAGATTGATTTAGGGAAGTGGTGAGGTTTGATCTTTTCACCCTTAGAAATCCCACATGCAAAAGCCGTGTTGCTGTTCACAGTGCTGATTCCTGCAAAAATGCTCAGAATATTGTAAAGATATGAAACAAAAGCAAAAAAATAATCAAGCAGGTGGATTTTTTCTGGGTTCCAGTGGAAACCTGTATCCTGCTTCCCTGATCGTGGTGGCTCTTCCCAAATTCCAGTTTATTCAAGTGGAGAATGTTCAGCCAGGTTCTGTCTCTCCCTTTCCTCCAGAGACAGCAATTTCTGCACCATATTTTCCTGGACATTCTTTTTCTTTTTTTTCCATTCAAAAATCCTTTCTCCATACAAGAAGTACATCTGGGCAGAAAGTGCAGATTTCAGGCATTTCTTCAACATTTTCAGGTCTCGAAAAATCCGACTAGAATTGTGAGTTTAATCCAACTCCCATGGAGCTCTTGCACACCTGCAGATCCCTCTGTGCTCCAGGCACAGGGAGCCAGGCGATTCCAAGGGTTGATATCCTGTGCAGGAATTCTGATGCAAACATTCTTAGGGAATGTTTGCATTTCCATTTGGAGACCAACTCCATCTAAAGATTCCACAATCCTCTGTAGGCCACCATGGAGATGTTGGAAATACCAAAAAAAAAGAGAAATCCTGGAAACAGAGGGTTGGAAGAGCCATTCAGGATCATCCAGTCAGCCCAGCAACACCCATCTGGAGGAAAGTTGCAGATCCCACTTCATTCATTCCACAGGATTCAGGAATTCTCCCTTGGCTTGATGTAAAGAGGATTCATCAAGCACCTTCTGTGTTTCCCCCTCGTGCTGTCAGGCAGAGAAAAATCATCCTGGGGGCAGGAAAAGGCCTTGCTCTTCGTCTTGGTTTCTTTATTATACAGTGGCAATTTTTAATTAATAATTTAAAATTTCGAATGGCAAACAGGATCCCATGTTTTTCCCGATTTCAGAGCTCTCTGCAGTCACACTCCAAAGGAATTTAGTCCCTGTAGTAATACATTAAGAAAGCTGGTTGGTGGAATGTGAATAATTCCAAAACTTTTGGATAATCCAGTTATTCCTGCATATGCAACCTGCAGCAGATGCCATAAAATAGAAACAGAAGCCTGTGCAGGTGATTAATGAAGGTATTAATTCCTCCAATTGACATTTGTGCAAAGTTACTCTGCTTTGAAAAGATCACGAGCTTTCAGGTGTTCAATGTTACTGACATCATTGACCTGGGGAATTAAATCACCCAGGAATTCTGAGGGCTCTAAGAATTTAATCACAGTTTTATTTCAAATTATTCTGAAATTTCTGGTAATTTGTATTTCTGCCTAGGTGGGAATTCAGTAGTGAAATGTCTTTTTGAGGGTGCCCCAAACCCACCACCCAACCAGGCTCCAAAGTGAAGTGAAAACTGGAGCATTTGGCTGAACTCCCTCAGATGGGAAAAGTTTGGGGTTTTGGGGTGTAGAATTGAGGGCAGAGCTCAGCACAGGCTGCAGCTCCTCCACAGGGGGATGGCTTCAGGGCCTAAAGGGGCTCCAGGAGAGCTGGAGAGGGACTGGGGACAAGGGCTGGAGGGACAGGAGCCAGGGAATGGCTTCCCAGTGCCAGAGGGCAGGGCGCTAAGGATATTGGGATGGAATTGTTCCCTGGGAGGGTGGGCAGGCCCTGGCACAGGGTGCCCAGAGAAGCTGTGGCTGCCCCTGGATCCCTTTGAGTGCCCAAGGCCAGGCTGGACATTGGGGCTGGGAGCAGCCTGGGACAGTGGGAGGTGTCCCTGCCATGGCAGGGGTGGCACGGGGTGGGCTTTGAGGTCCCTCCCAACCCAAACCATTCCCTGACTCTACAATTCCCACGGGACACTGGGAGGGAACTCTCCCTCGACAGGCACAGGGTAGGGTTGTTGAGGGGTCTGTGCAGGGCAGGAGTTGGATTGGATGATCCCATAGGTCCCTTCCAGGATGTTCTGTGCTCCTGCAATTGTCTTTATGATGTACCACAATGACCCTCAGCAGTGCATACTGTGAAAATACGGATTTTTCCGCCTTGATTCAGCTGCTGCAATGTCTGGGAAACATCCAACCCTTTTTTCAGTGGAAGCTGATCCACCTGCACTGGAAATTGTAACGATTGCAGGGAAATTATGGTCTCGATGCCACCAAATTGAGGTGAATCAGAACAGAGCTTCGTGTGTTGTATCAGCAAAATGTGGAGATTTTTCTCCCAAATTTGGGATTGGGTAAGACACAGAACAATTCCTGCAGCAAATACTTGTGGAAAACAACCTGTGGAAAATACAGCAACAGCTGCAGAGAAATGGGAAGTCAAAGAGCCCCTTGCAGAGATGCTGTGAGTGCTGATACTCAAAAAATGTGAATATTCCAACAACTCCCATGTAGAAATGAGATACGAAAAGTGAAACAATCAACTGTGGTGTTGCTTTATGGGATGTGAACCCTGCGTGTTGGGTAATGAGATGTGCCAAGGCAGAACAGCTCGTGCTCTTCCCACCAGAACTCGGGGAGTAGCAGCAACTCCTTCGCTGGGTTGGAGCAGTGGAATCTGCGCTGTTCCCTCCCTGGAAGGAATTGGAGCATCCCATGTGATCAGGAATTCCCTGGATCTGGATCACATCCCATACAATCAGTCATTCCAGGATCTCATCCCATACAATCAGGAATTCCAGGATCACATCCCATAGATCAGCAATCCCCTGGATCTCATCCCATACGATCAGCAATTCCAGGATCGTTTCCATTGCCGATGCCTCCCAATGTGCCCCATTCCCAAGTTCTTGCGGCTATCCCAGGTGACATGGAAGGTCACCTCCCTCCCATTCCTGGGACAGCAAAGCCCAGAATTCCACCCGAGCTGTCCCCAGCCCTGGCGGGGCAGCAGCTGGCAGCGCTGGCATTTTCCCTTGGCACCAGCATCCCCCAGGCCCGGCCGTGCCTGGTGCAAATCAGCGCAGGGGTGTAAATCAGCCCCGGGGACACCGCATCGTCCCCTTTGTGTCTTCACCTCCCCGGGAGAGCAGCAGCCACACCAACCCCTCCCGGGATGGGCACGGGCCGTGCCCCGCAGTGCCACCGAAGGGCTCCGGGCACCCTCCGCGCCTTCTCCCGTAGCCGGAGCCGCCCGGGCTGCGGTGCCAGCGCCGCTCGGTGCCGGCTGCATTTCCATGGCAATGCCGGCCTTTGTCTGCAGCTCCAGCGCCGAAAGCTCTGCGGAACAACGAGACACAGCCCGGGCCATCTGCGGGGGTGACCCGGGGCTGCAGCCCGTGGGGACATGGGGACACCTGTCCGGCACTGCCCGGGCATGGCTGGGCACACGGGGGTGATTCGGGAACCTCCGGGAGGAGATGGGGGAATGGGGAAGGGCCTGGAGCAGCCAGGCAAGGACCAGCTGAGGGCACCTGGGATGCCCAGCTGGAGCAGAGGAGACTGAGGGCAGAGCTCCCCGGGGGCTGCAGCTCCTCAAAGGGACAGCGAGGGGACAGCTCCGATCTCTGCTCTGGGACAGGGACAGAGCCAGGGAGCGGCTGGAGCTGGGCCAGGGAGGGTCAGGCTGGAGAGCAGGGAAAGGTTTTCTGTCCCCAGAGGATGCTGGCACTCCCAGGCTCCCCAGGGAACGGGCACGGCCCCGAGGCTGCCAGAGCTCCAGGAGCGTTTGGACAGCGCTGCCAGGGATGCACAGGCTGGGATTGCTGGGGGGACTGGGCAGGGACAGGGGTGGGGGCAGTGATCCCTTCCATTTGATATATTCCAGGGTTCTGTGTCAATGGAGCAGTTTGATTTTCCGGACCGGTCAATGCTTGCATTGCAGCTGTGGATGGGCAGAATGAGCAGGGGGTGAAGGAGGAGAAGCGCAGACCAGGAGCCACCACATCTTTGGAGTCACCACCAGTGTCACCTGAGGGCCTGCACCCCCAGCACCGCTGGGATTTTGGGTTCTGGTGGCTTTAAGGGAGGTGGAAGTGCTGCAAGGTGTGGGCAGGAGGCTGCAGGTGCGTGTGGGCTGGGGATGAGCACACAGTGCAGCAGCACCAAAGAAAACAACAACAGGATTTCATCTGCTGTGATCAGCAGCAGCTCTGCCCTGTTGGGCGATGGGCTCTGACACCACGCTGGGAACAGCAGGAAAATTGCCCTGAGACATAAACAGGAAGCAACAAATGCCCTTTAGCAGGGGGCAAGGCCAAATTTGCCTTTTTTAACCTCCATTCCTGGGCTCTTCACATGATTCTGAACACTGAGTAGGCCCGTTATCAGTGTGCAAAGGCCAAAGAAACTGGAGTGCTTTAAGTTTGCTTTCTTTCCTGTCTTAAAAAAAAAAAATAAAAAAAAGGCTTTAACCACTTTGTAGTGCTACCAAAGTAAATAATTAACAATAATGAAATTGTTCCATATCACATAAACAACAGCCCCAGGCCTCACTTTTTGGTAGATGATTTATATCTATCGTTTCCTTTGGCAGGGATAGAAACAGCTCTGGCTCTATCTCGAGATAAAATTATAAACACAAATATCACACAGCAAAGGCCACTCCAAGTTTTGAAGTCCTGAGAGGTCCAACCCCAGTTTTTTCCATCATGTCACCTCACCCAGGGGAAACTCAGTTTTAACAGATTGCCATTGGTTTCCCAAATTCAACAAACAATGGCTGAGCCTGGAGGAGTCCAAGCTGGACTTTGTAATGTTGCATCCCATCAAAGATCGCTACATAGATGATCCTGGAACAGCTCATCTTTCCAGAAAATCCTGTGTTCTCTTTGTCTCTAGCTCAGCTTAGCTGTTCTCCTCCCTGGACAATGATCCAGGAATTTCTTGCTCTCCAGCAGCCCTTCCAGACCACAAATCCCTTCTGTGCAGGACCCAGGAATGGGAGAAGGACCACTATGTGTAATTATGAAACTTGGCACCAGCTGCTCTAGAGTGGTGTTTGGGAAGGAAGAGAAAGTGAAAACCCATTTGTTCGGTGGAATTTTCCTTCATGTATTTGCTGGATCTGCAGGGCCCACGTTCCTCAAGCTGAGCTGGGAAAGAGAAAAGAAAATCCTTCAGCCCCAGAAGGCAAAGGAGTCCTGGGCTGGATGAGGGCAAGGGAGGGATTCTGCCCTTGGGAACTCACCTGGAGAGAGCCCAGAGGAGGCAGCAGGATGGTCAGAGGGATGGAGCCAGCTGGCTGGGAGGAAAGGCTGGGATTTCAGCCTGGACAGGAGAACTTTGGCTGAGCTCAGTGTGGCCTTGCAGGCCTGAAGGAGCCCACGGAACCATGGAGAGTGACAATTTCAAGGCTGCAGGACAGGAGCCAGGGAATGGCTTCCCAGTGCCAGAGGCAGGCCAGATGGGATATGGGCAGGAATTGTTCCCTGGGAGGGTGGGCAGACCCTGGCACAGGTGCCCAGAGAAGCTGGGCTGTCCCTGGATCCCTTTGAGTGCCAAGGCCCGAGCTGGACATTGGGCTGGGAGCAGCCTGGGACAGTGGGAGGTGTCCCTGTCATGGCAGAGGTGGCACTGGGTGGGATTTAGGCTCCTTTCCTGCCCAAACCTTTCCAGGATTCCATTATGTGCCACCTGAGAGAGGGGAGAGAGGTGCAGCTCAGGAATGGACAAGCAGCTGGCAAGGCTGGATTAAAGGATGGAGCCTCCTCCTCTTCCCTGATGGCTGAACTCATTGGATTCCTAGAAGGTGGAGTCCTTCTCTGGCAGAGGCCTTGTGGGGCATTTCCGTCCCAGACTTCTCAAGCGCTGAAATTCAATGGCATCTTCATCAAATCCCAGAAAGTTTGAGTTGGGAGGGACCTTAAAATCACATCCAGTGCCACCCCTGCCATGGCAGGGACACCTCCCACTGTCCCAGGCTGCTCCCAGCCCCAATGTCCAGCCTGGCCTTGGGCACTCAAAGGGATCCAGGGGCAGCCACAGCTTCTCTGGGCACCCTGTGCCAGGGCCTCTCCAGCTCCTCATTCCAGCAGATCCCATCTTTCCCCACCCAAAAGCAGCTGCCAGGAGGAAAAAGGGCTGTGGATGGGGAAAATGGACCTGGAAGAGGCTCTGAGTTCCTTGAGTGCCATTCACCAAACAAGCAAATGTGATAATGGGAGAAAATGAGAGGCTTTTCCTCTCTGAATATGGATGAGAGATTTCAAAGGCAGAAATCCCGCTCTCAGGATACACTCGCAGTATTTTCATAAGGATTTGTCCTTCAGAGATGGATTATACAACTTTTCTTATTACAGGAATGGGAAGATTAAAGATCCCAAACGCTCTGTACTTCGGAGTTGTCGCAATAACTGTGCCAGGAATCTGGGGACATTTCCAAGATGCATTTTAATCCATAGTAGGCTGAAAGCTGTGCGCTGTAAGCAATTTTCATTGTTAGGTGGAAGTAAACACAAATTACTGAAGAATCCGAAAATCCTGTTCCACCCAGCTCACAGAGCATCTCAATCCTGTGTACACAGGCGTTTGGGAGGGAGGGAGGCAAAAAAGCTGTGACAAACCAGCCCTTAATGACACATTTGCCGAGCGGAGCTGGTGGTTTGCATGCACAAAAGCTCTTCCTGCACCTCCTGAAGTGCACAAACAACTTTTTTCTATGCAAAGCACCTCGGCAGGATGTCCACACCTCCATCCAGGATGGTGCAAGGGCAGAGATGGATGGAAAATTCAGATTGGCAGCTGTAGAGGCCCTTTTAAAGTTAGTTTTCAGCTCCTGATTTAAATACATCTTTTCCATTTTTTATTTTTATGGATTTCAATGTATAAAAGAGAAGCGATTGGGAGCTAATCTCTGTCCCCTGGCCCAAATCTCATTTCAGACTCTCCCAAGTGTGTGAGATGTGAAAGGTCTGGGCAGGGAGCATTATCAGAGTGGCTGCAGTGCCCAGGGGATGAGTCATGGAGCAGATTCCCATTGCTGCCTGTGGACAGAGCACTTGGAACACAAAAGGCTGGGAGGAGGAGGAGGAGGGACAGGCGCAGCAGCCCCCAGCTCCTGGGAGGCTGGAGGTGGAGCTGCCGGCTGAGAACTGCAGGAATTGTTTCCATCACATGGTTAATGACTCAGCAGCAGCGTTAGCCCAAAATATTTATTTTTTCTCCACTCCACCAGCTCGTCTGTGGAAAAGAATGGGGGCACTGGGAGAGGGGAAGGGGGCTGGGGCTCTGCTGGGCGAACATCACACGGATTTTCCACTCTGGATTCACCATCCGCAGGTTGGAACGCTTGCACTGGGACACCCCAATGGGCTTTGGTGCCCAAAACTGTCTGGAGCTTTGGGTACCAAGGTCCAGGAGAGGCCTAAAGCTCTTGGAGAGCGTCCAAAGGAGGGACACGAGGATGGGTAAGGGTCTCGTTCAGATCCCACTCCCAGGGGTGCACAGGGTGGGATTGTTGGAGGGTCAGTGCAGGGCCAGGGGTTGGATCAGTGATCCCTGTGGGTCCTTCTGGGATTCTCAGCTTGAATCAAGACCTTCAGGCAATAAATCCACCCTTCTCTTCCCTGGAAGCAGGAATGGGAACCCGCAGGAGCTTCCCTGGAACCCCAGCATGGATGAGGGAGCACAGCAGCCTCTGGCCCTGTGTCCCTACAATCCCAGGCTGTGCCTGCCCAGCCTGGAGCTGCCAGGTGAGAGGAATGGCCAGCAGAGATTGGGGAAGGGCCAGCAGGGATTGGGGAAGGGCCAGCAGGGAGTGGGGAATGGCCAGCAGGGAATAGGGAGGGATCCTTGGACACTTGGCCGTGCTGAGGGTGCTGCAGAATGTTTCTCCTGTTCCCACAATAAGAAGGGAAAGGATTTGGGATTTTATTTTAAGCTGAGCTCGAGCACACCCAGGACTGCCTTGTGCCCAGCCCCTGCAAACTCTGCCCCTCCCTGCTGAGGGCTCTGTCCCCGTGACTCCAAACACCTCCACTCCCAGCCCCAACTCCACACAGAACTTCCGCAAAGCACCCAGTGCCCATGCTGCTCCTGCTGTTGGAGAAGCGTTAATGTGGGTTTTGTGCCTGTCTGGCCTGCTGGCTCCTGTCCCCAGCGTTCCTGCAGACACCCACAGCCCCCAACAGTGGAGCCCTGCTGAGCCACCCACCAGCCACGTGGCACCAGAGCTCCAGGCTGGAAGGTCACGTATTCCTCCCCTTGTGTTCATTCCCAGTTTGGGGCAGCCCTGCCCTGCCAGGACACTCAGCTGCCTGCACCATCCCTCCAGGGATGGGCAGCCCCTGCCAAGGCCTGAGCACCCTTTCCATGGGCAAATTCCTCCTGGTGTCCACCCTGAGCCTCCCCTGGCCCAGCCTGAGGCCGTTCCTCTTCTGTCCCTGTTCCCTGGGAGCAGACCCGACCCCCCGGCTGCCCCTCCTGCAGGGAGTTGTGCAGAGCCACAAGCCGTCCGAGCCTCCTTTGCTCCAGGCTCAGCCCTTTCCCAGCTCCTCAGCCGCTCCTGGGGCTCCAACCCTTCCCAGCTCGCTTCCTGCCCTGGACACGCTCAGCCCCTCCAGGGCTCTCTTGCAGGATCCACAACTGGATGCAGCCCAGAGGGACAATCCCTGCCCTGAGGAGGACACACATCTGACACCACAAATGTCCCCGAGGCTCTTTTTCAGGTGCCCAGAGCTGCCTCCCAGCACAGTGTGCTCCCAGCAGATTCCCAGCAGCATCTCAGCAGGATCCCAGCACATTCCCTGCAGGATCCCAGCAGGATCCCATCACATTCCCAGCAGGATCCCAGCGGGATCCAGCAGGACAGGGAGCAGCAGGGGGTCTGCCTGGCCCTGGGGCTTCAGGAAGGGTCACCGCTTCTCACGCAGCGTCTCCACCGTGCTCTGCCCTCTTGCTCAGGGGGCAGCCAATGCCACAGTCCAGCTCTTAATTTAATTCCAAATGTTATTGAGGAGTTCATGGCCCCAGATGGGCTTGGTCCCAGGAGTGGCTGCAATCATAGACCCGTTAAAGGCCTGGTTTTACAGATGGAGAGGAATCAGTGCCTCCCCTCACTGTCTGTCCGTGCTTCCTGTTCCCAGCTCACAGGCAGGTGCTCCACAACCCTGGGAGAGTCCCTTTGAGCTCACAGACAGGCTGGGACCAGGTAAGGAAATGGAAATTCACTGAAGTTCAGTCACTTTGCAAATAAGAGAGACTAAAGAGACTAAAAGCACCATCAGCCAAATGATCTGACACAATCCCAGAATCAACAGGGTGGGAGGAGATCTTCAGGATCATCCAGTGCCACCATCATCACCCCTGAACCTTGTCCCCAGGGGCCACTTCCCTGATGGGGGATATCAATACTGGCAGTGATTTCCTGGCAGAGAAGTGAGAAGTTCCAGGAGCAGCACCCACTGTGCAGCCCTTCAAGAATTCTGGAGTTCTGCTGGATCCTGGGGACTCCTCTGAGCCAAAATTGAAATCCCAGAGAGGTGTCTCAGAGAATCCTGGGATGGTTTGGGTTGGAGGGACCTCAAAGCCCATCCAGTGCCACCCCTGCCATGGCAGGGACACCTCCCACTGTCCCAGGCTGCTCCCAGCCCCAATGTCCAGCCTGGCCTTGGGCACTCAAAGGGATCCAGGGGCAGCCACAGCTTCTCTGGGCCCTGTGCCAGGCCTGCCCACCCTCCAGGGAAACAATTCTGCCAATATCCATCTGGCTTGCCCTGCACTGGGAAGCCATTCCTGGTCCTTGTCCTCTGCCACCATGGCTGAGCTGCTCTCACCTGGTCCATGAATTATGAATTTCCCAATAAATTCTGTTCCCAATCAGCTCCCTGGCTCCTGTCCCTGCAGGATTTGTGATGGGGTTTGAGCTGGCTGGGAATCACTGGATGAACTGTTCCCATCCCATTGTTCATTTTCCAACCTCCATCTATTCCATCCCCTCTCTGAACTCCACCGCACTGAAATGAGGTGTCCTAAACCCCAGCTCACTCTTGAAAAGACAATCCAGGGCTGGGGAATCCTGAGGAACATGAGGAGCAGAAACTGCTGGGTCCTGTCATGAAGGATGAGGCTCACACAGACCTGGTGGCACCAACCACACCAAGGTCACCAGCAGCTGTAAAAAAGCTGAACAGGATATCCAAATTCTGTTTTTTATCAATAAAATTTGGGGGAGTGAAAGGAGGAGGTAATCAATTACAGGAGGAAGGGATTTGTCCTCCCTTTAACCCAGTGTTCTGGAGCGTGTGAAAGATTTGCAGGAGGGGTTGCCATGGGCCATTTGCTGCAACCCTCCCCAGACAACTTCCTGAAATAAAGGAGCACTTGGGTAGAGGCCTTGGGGCACGTGAGAACATAACCCAGGAATAACTGACCACAAACACGGGCTACGTGCAGAAATGAGACAGCCCGGTGCTTTATTGGCTCAGGGAGAGGAGGTTCTTGGAGGCAGAAATTCTCCTGCGTTTGTTCAGCAGCTCCTCCCAGAGACATCAGGGAGCTCGTGATCATTTCCTACTCCAGGCAAAAAACCAGGGATGTTTTATGGATAAAATTACCTGATGGCTGGGGCCAAAGATGCCTTACCTGCAGAACTCTCTTTTCAGAGAATTTACCCAGTAAAATGAGGCAGAAACTCGTGCATTAAGATTCCTTGGAAAGGGAATGGTAGGACCTGTGCTAACAAGCCCAAGGGAGCCCAGGGAAGTGGGAAAGCTGCTCCCAGCCTTGCAAGATCAGACACAACAGGTCGCTGATTTAACAAGCTGCACTAATGCAGGATTTCTTGGCTGCCTTTCTCCCTGAAGGAGGAATTTTCCCCAGTTTTAGTTCCTCGCTAATTCTGATGCCTCGCACTCATTTTTCTGGATTTTCCCCACGCTCATTTCCGAGGTATTCATTTATCTGTGTGTGACCAATCCATCGTCACAGTGCACAGGGTTCTGAGCACCCCCAGCACGGATTGCAGCACTTTGGCTCTTGGAATGCCTGGGGAAAGCCGAGGGAGCTGGGGTTGCTCAGCCTCCAGAGGAGCCCAGCCCAGAGGGGCCCTCAGGCCTGTGTGTCCCTGGCTGTCCCTGTGTGTCCCTGACTGTCCCTGCTGTCCCTGGTGTCCCCGGCTGTCCCTGGGTGTCCCCGGAATCCTGAGTGTCACTGGTTCCGGGTCGCAGGTCCCTGGATGTCCCTGAGTGTCCCTGTGTACCCTGGCTGTCCCTGGCTATTCCTGGGTGTCCCTGGTGTGTCCTGGCTACCCTGGTTCCCTGTGTGTCCTGGCTTCCCAGTGGCCCTGGGTGCCCTGGGTGTCTCTGGGTTCCCCATGTGTCCAGCTGTCCCTGGCTGCCCAGGTTCGCCTGGCTTCCCGTGCGTCTCTGGGTGTCCCTGGCTGTCCCTGGCTGTCCCTGGATGTCTCTGGATGCCCTCGTGTTCCTGGGGTCCCCTGGTGTATCTGTTCCCGTGTGTCCCTGCTGTCCCTGGCTGTCCCGTGTCCCGTGCTGTCCCTGTGTCCCCTGGCTGTCCCTGTTGTCCTCCCTGTCTGTGTGTCCCTGGCTGTCCCTGTGTGTCCCCAGGTGTCCCTGTGTGTCCCTGTGTGTCCCTGCGTGTCCCTGGGTGCAGGGAGGGCTCGACAGCAGGCCCGGGCTCTGCTCCGGGGGGGACCCAGCGATGGCACCCGAGGGACGGGCAGGGACTGAGCCCAGGGAGCTCCCCCTGCACAGGAGGCACAACTGCCCTGGGCAGGGACCAGAGAGGGGCTGGAGTCTCCTCCCTGGGGATATTCCAGAATGTCCATAATGCCCTGGGCTCTGGGATGATCTCAGAGGTGGCACCAGGTGACCCCGCTGTGGTCCCTCCCAACCTCCCCCATCCTGGGATTCTGTGAGCAAGGGAATTCCAGAACATCCCTGGAAGTCACTGGTTACTGTGACTAAAGTGCCACCTCGATGCCAGGAGTCCCCGACCTCACCCCATGTGTTCCCAGAGACTCTTAAAAGGGAGGCTTGGAAGGATCCTCACTGCCCTGCCAGTCCGTCCCTGTCCTGGTGTGAAAATGGGAGCCGCAAACTCCATTCCCTGCAGCTGGAAAACTCCCCGTGGGCCCAGTGAGGTCCTTTGGCTTCCTCTGCACATCAAAGCTGAGATTTCCAGGTGACTTTGTCCCCACTATAAGTGAGATAATTCTGCCCTGTCCCAGCCTTCCCATGGGGACACAGCCAGCAGCAGCTCCTGCCTCTGCAGAGTGGGGCCTCGTGGGGAGGAATGAGGGAAAAATGAGAAGCAGGAGGTTGGAGGCCGGGATTTTGCGTTCTTCAACTGGGGAAAGGGGGTCAGGGGGGTCAGGGGAGTGAGAGGGGAAGGAACAGCAGGAGGGATCTGAATGGGAACAGAATTTATTGGGAAATTGATCATTCACGGACCAGGTGAGAGCAGCTCAGCCATGAGTTTTGGCAGAGGGACAGGAGCCAGGGAATGGCTTCCCAGTGCCAGAGGGCAGGGCCAGATGGGATATTGGGCAGGAATTGTTCCCTGGGAGGGTGGGCAGGCCCTGGCACAGGGTGCCCAGAGAAGCTGTGGCTGCCCCTGGATCCCTTTGAGTGCCCAAGGCCAGGCTGGACATTGGGGCTGGGAGCAGCCTGGGACAGTGGGAGGTGTCCCTGTCATGGCTGGGGTGGGATGCAATGGGATGCAACGGGGATGAACTTTAAGGTCCTTTCCCACCCAAACCATTCCAGGATTCCATGATCCGGTGTTCACAGCAGGCTTTGCACACTCACACACCTCAAACTGGGAATTTTGGCTTGCACAGGAATTTAACCCATGGAAAGGAAATTTGGGACAAGTTCTGTTCCTCCCTCCTCTAGGGTCAGAGTCTGGATCAGCTGCCCGAGCTGAGAGAGATTCAGCTCCAGGTGAGCACGATCCAGGTGTGCCAGACAGGCAGCCAAGGTCAGCCAGCAGCAGCACCTGGGGGAGGTTTTGGTGCTCAGAGCTCTCCGAGTGTCGCAGAGCAGCAGCTCCTCTCTCAACTGACCAAGACAATTCTGGGCAGAAGGGGAATGCTTGGGTTAGGGTAATCCTAAAGAGCACCACAGTGACAAAACCCTTTGAGTTCCCCACCGTTTCCAGCCCTCCAGTAATCCCTGTGGAATGGCAGGCAGAGCCCCTTGCTCCTGCTCTTCTCTCCTGTGGTGAAGCAGCTGCTTCTCCTGCCACAGAAAGTAAATTTGAGTTGGAATAAGGTGAGGAATAACACCACAGGGGATGCTGCTCTGACAGACCCAGCTGAGGGAAGCAGCTGGATTTTAGGGATGCAATCCTTCCCTGGGTTATTATCCATGAAAATGCCTTCAGTTTTGGAGGAAAACCTGGGCTTGGAATTTGAGTCATTTGTGGTTCAGAGCCCAAAACCCCACTGAGATGGAAAGACTGGGGAGGAAGGATCCGTGAAAAGCATCCCTTGGGATTGGCAGCTGTCTGGGGATACTGACCCTGCCGCCAGCAAACATGTTTGGGGTTTAGTCAACACTTCACATTCACATCCAGGACAAGTGGAGTTCAAATTCTTCCCAACACAGACTAATTAGGCAAAATATTTAGAAACGCTGCCATTCCAGTCATGCTTTTGCCACAACATTTGGAGAAACAATGATGCTTTCATATAGCAAGAGCCTCTGAGGCTGGAGAAATCCACATGGACACAAAATGGACACAAAATCCTGCTCAGGTCTGAGAGCTCTGAGGACAGAAATTCCTGGTGCACCCATGCTCAGGCACAGCAGCATCCACATTTTGCTTGCTGGGCACACCTGAGAAGCTTTTAGTTGTGTTCAGGAGGGCTTGAGCAGTTCCATAAAAGGGGAATATCGCTGATGGCAGCAGCAGGCAGCTAATCAGACAGGATAGGCTCTGCCAGGGCAGGCAATGTGTATTTATAAAGCTTTTGGAGCTCCTTTGTTGTGCATTCTTTCCACACACCAGCACCGAAAGATCATGTTCACAGCAGCGCCTGCTGCGAGGTGTCAGATTGCCTCCGGATTTTTCCAAATAATTAAAAACTAAACCGAAAGAAAAGTGGGGGAATCCTGGAAACGGGAAACAAACCCTTCCATTTTCATTAGGCTGCGACAGAAGCTGTGAAAAATCCGATTGTCTTCGTGCCATACAAGTGTGCTCCTGCTTTCTTCTTCATCAGAGCGTGGCACGATGAGCCGGGGCTGCGTCACCAGCAGCGCGCCTGAGAGAGCAGCCAGCCGCTTCCAGAAGGGCAGCAGAAGCAAATGCCCAAGAGTTTATGGAGTGACAGAGCCAATTCCTGTCCTGATTTATTGAACCTCCAACTGGAGCACTACGATTGCCCCTCTGCCAAGTGATGCCGTCGGAAAAAAAAAAAAAAGCCTCAGAACTCCAGAACTCTTAAAATTAAGGACCTTCTCTCCTCCTGTCAGGCTGCGACAAACCCAGCACATTTTTGGGGGTGGCTGTTTTGGCAGCGGTTTTTAGGGAGGAAGGTGGTTTTGTTGGGGTTTTTGAAATGCAAACAATGGGCTGTGTGGGGCCAGGCAGGTGAGACAGCATCCCGGGCAGTCTGGGCTCCTCCTGCTCTTCCCCTCCCTTCTCCAAGCGCCTCATTCCCTAAACACCTTAAAGCAGAGCTGGCTCCTGCCCTCACTGCTATCAAGTGGGAAGGCATTTTATTTTTCTGGGCTGAAAGAGCCAATTTCTGCCCTTTTATGGACCATTGGAGGACTCGCTGCAGTGGAAACTTTTCTGCAATAAAGGTTGCCTTGTTTATGAGGCCTTTGTGTGGCAGTTGTGGGACCACTCGGTGCACTCTGGAATCTCCTGCAGGCTCTGCTAAGGAAATCAGACTTTCTCATTCCTTCTCCCCGGGATTCAGAATGGGTTTTCCAACACTTCTTTGGCTGCCATCAGCTGATGGATAAACTGAGTTTGTTCCATACAGGAAATCCCAAAAGGGTTTGGGTTGTAGGGACCCTCAATCCCACCCATTGCCACCCCTGCCATAGGCAGGGACACCTTCCACTGTCCCAGGCTGCTCCCAACCTGGCTTGGACACCTCTAGGGATCCTGAGGCAAACACATTTTTCCTCTACAGGGCCTCCCCACCCTCCCAGGAAAGAATTTCTCCCCAATATCCTACCTATCCCTGCCCTCCTTCACCTTAAACCCATTCCCCTGATCCCATCCCATGCCCTTGGCCAAAGCCCCTCTCCAGATTTATCCCCCAAAGGTCTGAGACAACCCCAAAAGCCACTGTTCCCAGGAGCAGTTCCGCTCTCTGTTCAAACCAGTTCCACCAGTACAAAAAAAAAGCATCTTTGTGCATCAATCAGCCCTGCCAGACCCAGATTTTCGTTGCCTTCTCTGTTTTGAAACACTGGTTTTGTTTCTAATTTCCAAAAAGCTTCTTTCACCTCTGAGGAAAACCACCTGAAACAAAAAAAAAAAAAAAAAAAAAAAAAAAACCTGAACAAAAAAATGAGTGAAAAAGCTTTATCAGGGTTACAATAAAACCACAAAACTCATTTGTCTCTCCAGTTAAAAACACAACTGAGAGGGAAGAAAACAGACAAAATATCTACAAGGCAACAAAGACACCAAATATCCCTCTATTTATCTGCCTATCCATCTAATTTTAAACCTCAAACAACACTTAATGCAGCAGCGTGTGGTAGGTGTTACTCTGGGAATGGGAACACAGGATTGAGGCAGCGCTACCCTTCTGCCAGGGTTATTTAAGCAGCAACGACAGATCACAATCACCCAGCAGCCGAGGGTCTCCTAGCACCGCTCACGATGGAGCTGTGAGAATGACAGCACAATCATTCCTGGTGTGTTTGTTGACTCGGAGGAGCTGGAGCACCATGTTTCCATGGATATGGAGCTGCTGGGCCATGGTTTGTGCTTTGCCTATTTAAGGATCGATGCTGAGGAGGAAGCAGGATTCAGTTCCGTGTTTCCTGTGGAGCAGAAACATCAATATTCAACAGAGCCAGCTCTTGGCGTGGACAAACAGCTGGGGGTCAGTCCAGAGCTGCATTTATGGGGTGAAAAGTCCCTGGAGGAATCCTGAAGTCACAGCAGGCCTGGGTTGGGAGGGACCTTAAAATCACATCCAGTGCCACCCCCGCCATGGCAGGGACACCTCCCACTGTCCCAGGCTGCTCCCAGCCCCAATGTCCAGCCTGGCCTTGGCGCACTCAAAGGGATCCAGGGGAAGCCACCGTTCTCTGGGCACCCTGTGCAAGGCCTCACCACCCTCCCAGGGAACAATTCCTGCCCAATATCCCATCTGGCCCTGCCCTCTGGCACTGGGAAGCCATTCCCTGGCTCCTGTCCCTGCAGCCCTTGGAAATTGTCTCTCTCCATGGTTCCTGTGGGCTCCTTCAGGCCCTGCAAGGCCACAATGAGCTCAGCCCAAAGCTTCTCCTGTCCAGGCTGAACAATCCCAGCTCTCCCAGCACAGCTGCTCCATCCCCCAGTCAAATCCCTGCCATGTTCACAGGCACCTTGTCCCTGACACCAAACCCCCAGGACATCTTTATTCCCCTCCCAAGCCATGATGTGGCAAGAGGCAGAGGTGGCTGGGCCAAGGTTCCTTGGATTTTATGATTCCAAGGTGCCATCAGCCCCAGCAGCAGCGTGAGGGGCTCTGTGATCCCCTCCCGGTCCAGCTTTACCCCCAGGGCACATCCCTGGCTCCTCTTTCCCCACACTCACATTCCCATTGAGGTTTCCCTCCACCTGGACATCCTGCTGGTCACTCCAGGGCTCATGTGGCCATGTGGTCCCTGGAGTGACCACGGGGACAATCTGGGCAGAGCAGGGAATGGTAATGGAGGAGGGAGTTTGATGGACTGAGCTCAGCAAAAATCTGTCCCAGGGCAGCAACTTGGCTTATCCAGTCCTAAAGCTGGAGTTAGGAAGTGCTGGATCTTCCCAGAATCCCAGAATCCTGGGATTACTAAGGAGAGAAGAGCCCTTTGGGGTCACCCAGTGCCACCCCAGCCGAGCAGCATCACCCCAAAGCTGTCCCCAAGGGCCACGTCCAGACTCCTCCTGAGCACTCCCAGAGACAGGGACTGCACCCCCTCCCTGGGCAGCTCATTCCAAGGCCTGACCACTCTGAAAGGAATTTTCTTTGCCAATCTCCACCCTGAGCCTCCCCTGGTGCAATTTGAGGCCATTTCCTCTCCTCCTTTCCCTGCCCCCTCCTGTCAGGGAGTTGTGCAAAGCCACAAAGTCCCCCTGGAGCCTCCTCTGCTCCCTCAGGCCCATCGCACTCTGAAGCTGTTTCTGATTTATCCACCCTGATCCTACACCCCCAGCTGGCACTGGCCCAATGAGACCATTTGTTATCGAAATTTCCTGTTTGGACATGGGCTCTGCTGGCACCGGGCTGGGGGACAATGACATCAGCCCAAAATGTGTGCCCCAGGCAGGGTGGTGACTGTGGCACCAGCAAAGGCATCAGGCAAGAGCCAAGCTCTGTGGAAGGGAAAAGGGGTGACAAAAGATGGAATAATTGAGCAAAACACACTCCTGGAGCGGGTTCTCTATCAGAAGAAAATGGTGGCGGAGTCTGTTTGATGTTTAATGTTGCAATTCACTGGTGGGGAAGGATTTGTTCACCAGCAGGAATTTCCCCACGGAAAGGGTGCTCAGGCCTTGGCAGGGGCTGCCCAGGGAGCTTTGGAGTCCCCATCCCTGGAGGTGTCCCAGGAAGGGCTGGAGGTGGCACTGAGTGCTCTGAGCTGGGGACAAGGTGGGCATCAGGCACAGCTGGCACTCCATGGTCTGGAGGGCTTTTCCACCCTCAGGGATCTTGGAATTTTCTGGGGACAGAAAACACCACAGATGTGCACATTTTGGAGTGACAGAATCGCAGACCCTCCGTGGTGCCACCAGCGAGGCACGACCAGGCTGTCCCCAGCATGTGTGAGCATGGAAAAGGATCAGGATGTTTCCCAACACTGCTGGCAGCCTGGGCTGTCTGTGTCCCTTCCCAGCCTGTCCCCTCCGTGCCTTCTCCTTCCCACTGCATTCCCAGATGGAATTGGGAACAACAGAAGCTTTGCAGGCTGGAGTTCCCCAGCTGGAGAGGAATCCTCGCTCAGAGCTGAGGGGAGCTGCCAGAGCGGGATGAACACGAGCAATAATCACCATTCACCCAGGGACCAGAGAGAAAGGCACAAATAACCAGATTTATCCGAATGGAAGGGGCTGAACTCCTGCAGTCTGGGAGAGAAAGCTTAGGAATTCTGTGGCCAGAAGGGCTGCAGGTGTGGGGATGGGACAGAGCCATCAGCAGGTGAATTCACCTCCCACTCCTGACCCCAGCTCAGGAACCACTGGGGCAGCAGAGGCTCCACATCCAGCTCCAGGATGCATTTTGAATCCCATTATCCCCCATCCCTACATTTGGGAGCAATCCTCTGCCCTGGCTGAAGTTTCCCTGCTTCAGAAAGGATCAGGGCTGGATTGTGCAGGGATGGGAAATGGAGCAGTGCAGGACCCGGAGCACCCCCCAGGGCACTGGACAGAGCTCGGCCCCTCTCCCTGGTTTCCTCCCCTCATCCCAGGAGGATGCTCAGCCACTCTGGAAATCCAAACTCGGGCTATTTGCACAGGAATTAGGTCATGCTTTGGCTCCAGGCTGCCCTGGGCTGCTCAGCAGATGCAGCCCTTATCCAGCCCTGCCCAGCTTCTGGAGAATCCCAAAATCCCAAAATCCCTGGCCCAGGGAGCAGCTCCCATTGGACACTCCAGAGCCACCGTGAGTTGTGGGACAGGGGTGGCTGCTCTGGTGGCTCTGGGGGTGTTCCATTTCCAGAGCATTCTGCCTGGGCCATCCTGAGAAATCTAGGTTTGGCCATCAGGGCCCTTCAGCTGAGCTTCTCCCTCCCTAATTTGGGCAAGACTGAGCTCTGGTGTGGCTTAGCCTTAAACCCGTTTTTTTTTTTTTTTTTTCTGTTTTTAAATAAGCTTTAATTACAGGCAGCATGTGGCCTCATGAATCAACCTGCTTCTGTTGGGACAGGTTTAGCCCTGGGTGTGTGATCTGTCCTAAGAGATCGCACAATTTCTTCTTCTCATCCCTTTTTTCATAATAAAATCCTCTTTCCCCCCTGATTTCACCCTCAGCTAATAAGGTGACAGGGACAATAACGCCTCCATTTGCCCAGCCTGGCACCTGACACCTCTCCCATGGATTTCCTCATTTGTTCCCACTCTGGCATGGACTTTCTGCTGCCTTCTTTGTGTGTCTGATACAGACTTGTCTGCAGCTGTCATGCTCTGGAGGGAAAAAAGACAATGGAGGCTATATCCAAAGAGATTTTTGTGGAAAAGCAGGGGCTGAACAACTGTTTGTGCCTACAAATCACCTGGGAAGGGGCAGTGGATGATACATCAACACTTGGGATTATTGGATGATCAGGATCTTTTCACATCCTTTGGTTCCCTCTTCTTGCTTTTCCCATCTGGTTTTTGGCCACATGAGTAGATAAGGGCTCTGCAAAAGGGATCCTTTTGGTTATTTGTAGCCAGAGAAAGAGGGTTTTTCAAAAGCAAGCAATAAATCTTATTAATTAATGTTAATTACCCTGTGAGATTTGCACGCTCCAGATCTAAAATTCACTTCACTCCTAGGACTGAGCTCTCCAGAACCGCTGCATCCAGTTCAGAGTCAGAACTGTCCCACAACCTCAAATTCTCTTTTTGACAGCTCAATGCAGTTCTTTGATGAGACTTTGAAAGCAGAGACAAGCCCTTCCCTCCCAGCTGTTTTCAGCAGGCAGGATGAAACCCAGCCCCATCCCCACAACCCCAAGGGATCAGGTGGCAGAGGCCGGAGTGCTGAAGGGAGGGTGGTGGCACCTGAGCAGCCCTGTGACCTTCACAGCTCCTTGGAGCAAAACACCGGCCTGTAGGACACGAGAAAGCTGCCAAAATGTGCTTTGGAGAGGAAAGGTCCCAGTCCTGAACTGAAGCAGAGCCAAATCAGTTTCATTAGCACTTTCCAAGGGCAAGAGGAAGCACATCCTGCTGTCCCTGTGTCCCTATGTCCATGCTTGTCCCTGTGTCCCTGCTGTCCCTGTGTCACTGTGTCCCTGTTGTCCCTGCTGTACCTGTGTCCCTCTGTCCCTCTCTCCCTGTGTCCCTCTCTCCCTGTGTCCTTGTGTCCTTGCTGTCCCTGCTGCCAGCCACCTGGGAGCTGCACAGGATGGAAAATCCCCAGGAGCTGTCTCACCGTGGAATTATTCCCAGCTCCTGACATTCTCAGCAGCAGAACCCACCAGTCCCACCAGTCCCACCAGCACCTTCCAGCTGGGCTTTGTTGCTGAGAAACCTCCCCATGGTGCCCCTGCCCAGCCAGGCCATGAACCCATGGGGCTGTGCCCTTGGGGAAGGGACATGGGAAGGGGTTGGTTTGGCTTGGGAGGGATTTTAGGGATCATCCAGTGCCACCCCTGCCATGGCAGGGACACTCCCACGTCCAGGTGTGCTCCCAATGCCCCAGCCCCTGGCCTTGGGCACTCAAAGGGATCCAGGGCAGCCACAGCTTCTCTGGGCACCCTGTGCCAGGGCCTGCCCACCCTCCCAGGGAGGAATTTTTTCCTAATATCTGATCTAAATCTGTAATTTTTCCTAATATCTGATCTAAACCTTGAGGCCATTCCCTGTGTCTGTCCCTGCAGCCCTTGGAATTGTCTCTCTCCATGGTTCCTCTGGGCTCTTCAGCCCTGCAAGGCCACACTGAGCTCAGCCCAAAGCTCTCCTGTCCAGGCTGAACAATCCCAGCTCTCCCAGCCTTTCCTCCCAGCACAGCTGCTCCATCCCTCTGACCATTCTGCTGCCTCCTCTGGGCTCTCTCCAGCAGCTCCACATCCTTCCCGTGCTGGGATTCCCGTGCTAGGAAGCTGCATTCCAGGCGGGATCTCATGAGGATGGAGCAGAGGGGCACAGGAGGAATCCAGGGAGGCACTGCTGGGTTTTCCCACCACGTGGAGCAGCTCAGCTGCCCTCTGGCCAGGGCTGAGCTTTAGAAACAATAATCACACCACCACAAACTGTCCTGAGGCACATAAACAACTCATCCAGACATCAAAAATTGTCCAGGAGCTGGTCTCCTGCTGCTTCCCCAGCAATGAAATAAAGTCCTGCTACTCTGGATTTCTCCCAGTTATATTTGAGGCAAGTTGGAGCCTCAGGTTTCCAAATCCTTTTATTGAATTAAGGGCAGAATTCCTGTTTCCAAAGGCTCCCATCAACATGACAACACTGGAGCAAACAAGAACAGCCTATTTAAAAGCAGGCAAACATTTCCCAGATGAAAGACAAACACTGTAGGTATTTATTAAGGCCCTAATCCAAGTAAATCTCAAATCCATTTAGTAAAAGAAAACAGCCTCCAACAACGGTTTTCAAGAGGCTCAAGAGCTCCAAGACAACTGAAATGTTTTATCTTCTCAAGAGGACTTGTAGTGATAGGACACAGGGAATGGCCTTAAGCTGAGAGGAACCTTAGATGGGATATCGGGAAGGAATTGTTCCTCTGAGGATGAGGAGGTCCTGCTGCAGGATGCCCAGAGAAGCAGAGAAGTGCCCCCCAACCCAAACCATTTCATAATTGCATTATCTCTGTGCTCCAAGGTATCTCCTCAGTGAAAAAAATCTGAGTTTTCTGAGTTCTGAAGGGATGAAGGACCACAGGATCTCTTTGGTTTTCACAGTGTCACAGACACAGAGCTCCTTTCTGCAGCCCTCTCACTGCATTGCCTTTTTCCTCTCCAGTTCAGGCTGGGCAGGAAAAATTCCCCATGTGGTTGGATTCAACACCATATTCCATGGAATCCTGGAATATCCTGAGCTGAAGGGACCCCCAGGATCACCCAGTGCCACCCCTGTCCCTGCCCAGACCCCCCAGCAATCCCAGCCTGTGCATCCCTGGCAGTGCTGTCCAAACGCTCCTGGAGCTCTGGCAGCCTCGGGGCCGTGCCCATTCCCTGGGGAGCCTGGGCAGTGCCAGCACCCTCTGGGGACAGAAGAACCTTTCCCTGCTCTCCAGCCTGAGCCTGCCCTGGCGCAGCTCCAGCCATTCCCTGTCCCTGTCCCAGAGCAGTGATATGAGCTGTCTCTCAGGAGGAGCTGCAGGATGCTGTTTTGGAGCTCTCCCACCTGAGGTTTTTCCACCCATGGATTTTTCACACAAAACCCCTGGAAGCTGGTATCTGGATAACTTCTGTACCAATGGAGCAGTGATTTTGAAGGCTTCATCTATCACCACTGCAAACTATTTTCCCGTGCAGGATGCTCTGCGCAGACAGAGCACACCTGGAGATTCCTCTGCCTTTCACTTCTTCCTGGGCCTTTCTGGTCTTCAGCTCTAACTCCTTGAAATGGAGCTCCAATCTCCATGAAATCCAAGTTCTCTTTTCATGGCAAAACACAGAAATTCCATTCCTCTGGTGTCTGTTCTGAGAGCCCAGAGGACAGAGCTGGTATGGTAAAATAACTCATATACAATGCAAATTTCCTCCATTCCAATGGCTTTCCTCCTAGCAAATAACAAAATTGAAGTTTTAGGAGAAAAGCTGTTCAAAGAGCTGCCTAAACTATGAAATTTTCCAGAATTGCCTCGTTTCCAAGAAGAAAAAGAACATTTGCCTGTTTTTAGATTAGCAGAGGAATAAATACAGATGATTAAATATATCATGGGTCTGAATTTATTTTTATTTTTCTGATGTGCCACTGGCTTTGTTGTGCAAGGTTTTTCCCATTAGTTATTTTTAGGGGGGTTAGATTGTATTTTCCCCTAACGGGTGACATAACGTCTTGTTAAGACAATTGACCCAGATAAGACCATGCCAACTTCATCAGAATTGGTCTGATGCATCTGGATTTTGGATATTTTGGTGGGTCACAGACCAGCAGTCTCTGTGGCATGGAAAATATTTCAATTTTTTTGTTTTTTCAGACTGCCAGCTTGAGCAAGGCTCCTCCAAGCTGACACTGGTTGAGAGTGACCTAATTTGGGCTCGGTTGGACAAAGATGCCTGGCCCCGAGGGAGACAGAGCAAAGCAGCCCCCAAATTTAGGGTGAGACAGAAAAGCCTTTTGGGTCAGCAAATATCCCGAGGGAATCCTGCTCCTCTGGGACACCAAGGGCAGCTGGAGAACAGCAAATCATGGCAGCCACGTTTGAAAGGCTCCTTCAGTGGCTGACTAATCAATCACCTGTCTTCTCCCGACTGAAAAAGCTGGGAAGCAGTGCCAGGAAAACAGCCACATCTGCTCTGCACCCCTAGGCCCGCTCCGGGAGAACTGAAATGTTTCCTTTTCCTGACTTCTCTGTTCCTTACTCTGCTTTCCTGTGAGCACAAAGCTCTGGTGATCCCCAGTTATTTGTTCCCACAAAAATATGGCCGAGTTGTGCTCCAGTTGTGCTAAAATGGGGCCAGGAAGGGAGGTTTCAAGAGGGGAGAGCTGAGGTTTCGGTGGCCTCTGTCTTGTGGCAAGGGAGAGCTGTGGAGCCCATGATCCCATGGGAGCAGGGACAGAGAATCCAGCACCTCCAGGACAGTCAGGACACCCCGGGCCAGCTGCCTGCCCAGAGAAATGGGAAGAGGCTTTAGGAAAACAGTGTTTGGGGAAGAAAAGGCAAAACCCCACAGGGAACAAAGTGTCTTCCTCATAGAATCGCTCCTATCACCCTGCATGGGCACAGGGAGCTGTGGCTGCCCCTGGATCCCTGGCAGTGTCCAAGGCCAGGCTGGACACTGGGGCTGGGAACAGCCTGGGACAGTGGGAGGTGTCCCTGCCCATGGTGAATGGGTGGGATTGAATTATCCTTAACAACCCTTCCACCCCAAACCATTCCAGGCTTCTCTGATTTTTTGTTTTAGCCCAGTTCTGTGGGCAACCCAAACTTTCTTAACTTTTAAGGTGCAAAAGTCAAGATGGAGCCGTTTGCTTGATCTTTGTACAACCATAATGGATTTTAAAAGTAGAATCTTCATCAAAGCCAAGTGGTACCCAAAGCAGCCCTTTGAACGTTTAAACACCCAGCAGTTCCCAATCCTTAAATGCTTAGTACAATAACGTAGGTGAGATTTAGAGCAAAACTTCCTATTCTGCCTTCTAGAGCTGGAATTCATTTGGTGACTTAGTTCTTACTCACGATGATTGATTTGCTTTGTATTTAATGAAGTATTTTATGCTGGATCGGTGTCGTTTTCCTAATAATTGCTCCATGCTGATCATGTGTCTCTCGGTTTTATTTTGCTTTTAAAATGCATTTTAATGGCATTTCAAAAATAAATTCTGGGACTGAGTCACTTTTATTTCACTGGGTAACATGGCTCCAGAATATTACAGGGTACAGAGCCCAGGTTTCCAGCTCACCACCTCAGGGAATTGGGGGTTGATGCTGTTGTTATATTTTGCTCCTATATTTAAAGTGGGCCATAAATTTTGGGGCCCTGGTTTCCTCTGTCCTGCCAAGAACTCCCTGGGTTTTTTGCTCTGTCCCAGCTCAGCCTTGCCCCTCTCCCAGCCCTCTCCATAAGTGGAGTTGGGAGCTGTTCATCATTTTATAAACAGGATTAGGAGTTCATTCTTCAAGCAATCACCACAGTGAGAAGGAACAGAAGCCACTTTAATCCTGACAAGCAGGAACCCTGTTCACTTGATCACTGCAATTTAGCCCAAAATCAGAAACTGTTGAATTCTTGAGCTTAAAATTTACCTACGAGCAATCAGAGGGATCTGAGCCTCCAGAATGCTGCCAAGTCCTTTCCCAGTTTTCCAAATTTGTCCCCAGATGTGTCTGTCCACAACTCGGCTGGCCATGGAGTCACAGAAGCTGGAAGGGACCCCCAGGATCACCCAGTGCCACCCCTGTCCCTGCCCAGCCCCCCCAGCAATCCCAGTCTGTGCATCCCTGGCAGCGCTGTCCAAACGCTCCTGGAGCTCTGGCAGCCTCGGGAATGTGACCCTTGCTACACGGGGCCCTTTGAAAAATTAATGACAATTAAGTATTTGAAATCTGACCTATTTTTGGCTTTGCCAGGGCAGAATCTGAGCACAGCTGCTGAAGGGGAGCTGGGCAAGGTCACAGTGTCCAGGCAGGAGGGTTGCACGTTCCAAGGACTCCAGAGCCCCAAAGTTTAACAGAATCAGGTCTAAAATCAACCCACTCCTTTCTGCAGGCAGAAAGAGCAATGAATGTAAAATAACTCCTTGGGCAGGGGTGTTGCCAGGGAAAACATCATTCCTGAGTGACCACTGCAGCCAGGATTGGGATGCAGAGCACATCCCAAAACCTTTGAGCAGGGGATGAAGCAAAATCCTGTCCCAGAGGCTGGCACATGCTTGGCCTTCAGCTCTTTCCCTCTCACAGGTGCATTATTGCTGCTCTAAAAGCCCCTATCCTGAGCAGGTATTTTGCTTTAAATCATCACAGGTTCAATTTCTGTCCCTTCAACTTGAGCAATCTTGTTCCAAGTGCAGTTTATTACGGCTTATGGCAACCACTGGAGCCCGAAATCACAGATTAAAGGCTGGACCATCAAGGAGAAGCTGTTTCTGAGGGTTCAGAACTGCTTTTTTTCTCCAGGAGAAGCAATAACCAACAGACCTTGCTGACAGGGTGCTCAACAATATCCCACTATCTCCAGCTGGGGGAGGGATATCAAGGAACGGGGGAAACAATGTGTTCCTTTCAAATTCTACTCTGCACTATTGCTCCTGTGCAGCCGAAGAAAAGTTTCCTAAATACCTCCTTGGGAATCCTGAAGAGCTCAGCAATGGAGCAGATGAAATGCACAGACTGCTTAGAAAAATTGTGTTTTCTTGCAAGAGGCTAAAGCTTTGGGGCAGCAGAAAGGGCTGTTCCTTTATGACAACAGCAACCCACAAAACCCTCCACTTCTGTCTGACACAGTTCTTTGGGCACAAAAATGGAAAAGCAGGCCAGTCCTCAGCAGTGATAATGTTGAAACACTGGCAACTTTCTGAGCAGATGAATTCCCTGTCGAAAAAACTGTGACTAAGAAGGCTGAAGATTGAGAGCGCGGCTCCGTGGGATCTGGCTGGCACCCCATGAAACAACATCACACTTCCCTTACGAAAACCCTGCCACCGAAATGCCACCCAAACATTGGAGTGCTTAGGAATGAGCAATGAGGGAGCCGAGCTGCCTCCCTCCTGCCGAGCACAATCCTTCATCACTCACTCCCACCTCATCCTCGCCGCCACCCGTGGCCCCGCAGGAACTGCTCCGCCTCGGGGCCCCGCTGATCCCCCAATCCCTGCAGCTTTTTGGGAGTGTTCTGTGTGTGCACTGCACCCCTGCTGCTCCTCCGCTCCCCGGCATACCCAGGACCTCCTCCTCAAGTCCCTGCTGTCGTCTCATCTGTGCTTTTTTCAGCTGTTTGCTCCTCACGAGCATCTCCAGTGCTCACATGCTCTCCCAGCAAATTCCTGCAATTTTCACCCTCCAGCAAGGAAAACTCCTCAGCTCATACGGCAGCTGCCCCAAGGCGGCTTTCCCTGAATCCCTGCATCCCTCCCACACCCCAAGGCCGTGGGATCCTCCCAGCCTTTCCTCTGCCGGCGGTGGAGGATCCCGAGGTTCTCCCACACGTGTGGCACAAGCTCTGCCTTGGGAAATGTGACACTTTGCTGAAACATTGATGAAACGCTTGGAAATGTAAAAGTGGCTGCCAAAGGTTGATTAAAAATTGAAGGGAGCTGCTTATGAAAAACATAAACGCTTGTTTGAGGTGATGCTGTGCATGGGGGAGAAAGGCCCGTCACTGAAACACCCTTTCTCGAGGCTTTTTTTTAAGCAAGAAGCTGTGATAAGTCACAAGTTGTTGCTTTAAATTAGGAAAAACTCTTTCCTGTTCCATTCTCCAGCCTATTTATCAAGTTTTTATACCCTGGTAATAGGGAGGATCTCATTAACCCTTTCCACTGCAAACCTGCTTAACTCCATGTGAGCAAATTAAGTGGGCAGATGAAACACCAGCATTCCCATGACTCAGGCTCCTAATTCCAGAAAGCCAGGACTGAAACCATGGGGTGAAGATTATGATAAACAGTAAAACCGTTTGAATATATTTGTACCAACATTTGAGATCATATTTAGAAATGACTCAGAAATAAGACACTCTTAGGATAAAAACTGTTGGGATAAGATCAGGATAATCTGCAGTTTATGGGGCCTTTGCAGCTCCCAGCTGGCTTAGCCCAAGACTCCGGGATTTACACACACACATAAACAGAGCTCCTCCAGATCTGCTGAATTGGATCCAGTTTCCAAAGCTCAGCTCCCTGAGCATCCCCAAAAGTTAAACAAAATCCTCTGCTCAGGATCACACCACGCAGGCCGTTGGACTTTGCAAGTCCTTGTAAGGAGGGTTTGATTAAAACCATGCAGAGCTGATCAAAATTATCACTGTCTCAAATGTCTCTCTTTCTTTAGGGATTCTTGGCCAGTCCATCCCAAATCCCTGAGATCCTTCACTCCTGGCACAGCAGAGGGACCACCAGGGGAGGGACCAAAGTGGCTCCAAGGCCTTTTCATGTCTTACATCCCATGCCAGGGCCACTCCTGTTGTTCTGGCCTGAAGGCAGCCCCTTGGGGCAGATCAAACTCAGGACATAAAACAACCCCATCTCTCAGCAGCCAGGACAAATGGGATACCGGAATGCCAAAGGATCTCCAGGGCTCAAATGATGGAGGGACCCCCTGGCTGAGGCAAGACAAGCACTGTCAGCCTCACTGGTCCAGTTCTCCACGCCCCCCAGCACCACCTTCACGTTTCCTAGAGCAGCTGTGGCTGCTCCTGGATCCCTGGAAGTCTCCAAGATCAGCTTGGATGGGGCTTGGAGCATCCTGGGAAGGTGGAAGGTGTCCCTGCCCATGGCATGGGTGGAAGGAGATGACTTTTAAAGTCTTTTTTGACCCAAACTATTCCATGATTCTGTAGCCTGGATTAAGCTCAGAGCCTTGAACTTGAAAGTTTAAAAATTGCTGAAATGCAGTTTCATCTCCCTGACCTTTTCCTACTTCTATTTATTTGCCTGATGGTTCTTACTTCAGCCAATTATGTTGCAAAAAGTCACCAATTTTACCTTAAAGAAAAACAAAACAACACAAACTAACCTGATAGAAGAAATCCAGTGAAGAACGCGCAAAATTCCAGCAACTAAGGCAGACAGAAAAATGTGCAGATGTAATGGGATCATTAATTTTCTATCCCTGGATTAACACTATCCACAGGCTGAGATAACATTGGCTCCAGCCCCCCATCACCTGGATAATCAGGGGGATTACAAAGCCTGTGATTAGGAAAGGCTCCTGATTTCTGGAGGCTTTAAATGTCACTGATATCACAAAGCTTTGTTAAGCCTTCCTGGGTCGTGTGGTGATGGTGTTGTGGGTAGAGGAAGAGGAGGGAGATGGGAAGCCTGGGAAGGGGAAGGAGCAGGAAGGAGCAGGAAGGAGCAGGCAGGGGGCAGAGCCTGGATAAGTCTCAATTTTTGTTGTCTCTGTCCAATCAGAGTTCATTGGAATAAATAGGAAGAGTCCCAATTATTTCAGTGGGCTTTGGACACAGCCCCAGAAGCTTCCAAATGTAAAAGGCAGATTTAGGCATGTGCCTGGCAGTGCAGTTTCCCCTAAATAAAACCACCCCAGAGGAGAAACACCACTCCAGCACCCCTGGGAGAGCTGAGCTCCGGGAAGAGCACAGGAACTGCCCCAGCTGTGGGACAGGCGCAATCAGGGAACATGGAAGCAGGGAATTGGGAGGGACCTTAAAGGTCATCCCATTCCATGGCAGGGACACCTCCCACTGTCCCAAGCTGCTCCCAGCCCCAGTGTCCAGCCTGGCCTTGGGCACTCAAAGGGATCCAGGGGCAGCCACAGCTTCTCTGGGCACCCTGTGCCAGGGCCTGCCCACCCTCCCAGGGAACAATTCCTGCCCAATATCCCATCTGGCCCTGCCCTCTGGCACTGGGAAGCCATTCCCTGGCTCCTGTCCCTCCAGCCCTTGTTCCCAGTCCCTCTCCAGCTCTCCTGGAGCCCCTTCAGGCTCTGAGGTCTCTCCTAGTTCTCCCAGCCTGGCTCCATGGAAAGATTGTGCCCACTAGCCCAGAGGCTGTGTTGTCCTTCCCAGACAGAGCAAATGTGACTCTGGGAATTTCACTACATGTCTCAGCCACAAAAGATTTTGTGAAATCACTCCCAACCCACCTCATGCTCCATTTCTCATCCTCCAACCAGTTTCTACCTGAGCCTTGTGAAAAGTGAGCAGCAGCAGCAACTCCACAAACATTTTAAGAGGTCTGAGATTTTCTCTCAGCTCTCCTTCAACTGCAAGAGCTCTTTAGGAATTTCAGACTTGTCTCAGCCAGTCTATTCACTCTAAATATTGTAATAACCAGCTGAAGATTCGCAGCATGAAAGCAGTTTTGCCCTGGCATTAAAGCCAAAATGATTAATGTCCATATTTAGCGTTCATGGTAAACATTTTTCTCCTACTCTTAGAACAGGGAAGGATTTCAACCCATGCCAGGATTCGTTGTAACATCATTAAATGTGATGAATTACCCCGGCTTTCATGTGGATACAAAATGTAATTCCTTGGGAATTTCACTGTAGTTTAATGTTAATTTGTATTTACTCTGCTACAAACTCCCATTCCTTTTCAATCCTGCTTTTCTGCAGTTCCCCCAGGTTCTCTTGGGGAGTCACAAAGTGGAACATTTCATTTCTTTAATATTGCTTTCTTTCCATTTGTGTTTGTTGTTCTTTCACCCGCTCATTCATTCCTCTTAGAAATTAACTGGCAAAACCAACTTGCCCTTAGTGACGGCCATAAAATCCTCCCCTTCACTGGGGATACAGAACAACACCACCCCACAGGCTCCTCTCTCTTTTCCAGCTTCTCCCTCTAGATTTTTGATCCTCACTTCTGTAAATCTGCCGTGGATGAAGCACCCAAATTTCTCTGGCTCCAGCAGTTTTTTATGTTGTTCTGCACTTATATCCAAGCACTACAAATGACCAGTCTTAACTTAATTAAAGCTCTGAAAGTCAGGGAATTCCACAGACTGGGACCAGACAACACCTCGTGTTCTCTGGGAAGAGTCAGAACAACAAAGGCATTCCTTCCTTCCTTCCTTCCTTCCTTCCTTCCTTCCTTCCTTCCTTCCTTCCTTCCTTCCTTCCTTCCTTCCTTCCTTCCTTCAGTTTCAGAGGGGAATTGTGGAGTTCCAGAATGGTTTACATTGGAAAGAACCTCAAAGCCCATCCAGTGCCACCCCTGCCATGGCAGGGACACCTCCCACTGTCCCAGGCTGCTCCCAGCCCCAAAGTCCAGCCTGGCCTTGGGCACTCTAAGGGATCCAGGGGCAGCCACAGCTTCTCTGGGCACCCTGTGCCAGGTCCTGCCCACCCTCCCGGGGAACAATTCCTGCCCAATATCCCATCTGGCCCTGCCCTCTGGCACTGGGAAGCCATTCCCTGGCTCCTGTTCCTCCAGCCCTTGGAAATTGTCTCTCTCCATGGTTCCTGTGGGCTCCTTCAGGCCCTGCAAGGCCACACTGAGCTCAGCCCAAAGCTTCTCCTGTCCAGGCTGAACAATCCCAGCTCTCCCAGCCTTTCCTCCCAGCACAGCTGCTCCATCCCTCTGACCATCCTGCTGCCTCCTCTGGGCTCTCTCCAGCAGCTCCACGTCCTTCCTGTGCTGGGCCCCAGGGCTGGAGCAGCTCTGCAGGTGGGGTCTCACCTGAGCAATGGGGCATAGGGGTGGAATCATCTCACTTGACCTGCTGGAAACCAGCAAAAGTCCTTGGAATCAGCAAAAAACATGAGCCCTACATAAGTTTCTGCTTAAAGAAGCTTCCTGAGGGCACCCACTGAAGTAATCTGTCTGGAAAGACCAAAGTGCAGATTTGTTTGGAGCAGTCTAAGAAAAAAAGCAAGAAAATTTCCACTGCGCCACCAAAAAATTTCCACTGCCCTAGTGCTCTGTCCTCCAATGGGAATGACGGCTTTCAACACGAAAAATAAATCTTTATTCATAGCAGGCTTAGATAATAGACCTCAAAATATTTCCTGGGCGCGTCGCTGTGCATTTTGAAGATGTGATTAAGGCATCCTTAGCCACGGGCACTGTGTGTTTGTGTGCCTACGTCACCCCTTTGACGCAGTGCCGGTGCATGTCGCGCACGTTGGATGTGCAGAATATTTCTGGGAGAAGATGCTGGCGGAGGCACAGGCGCTGCCACAACGGATGAGGCAGTGTGTCCATCAAGCCCCAACACCCAGCCTGGAAGGCAAACATTCCCTATAGGCACTGTAAGAAAAAATGATGGTGCCAGTGAGGTCAGAACCAAGATTCCAGCTCTGGGAACACTCAGGTTGTGAGGAAAATAGGAACTGTCTCCAGAGCATTTCTTAAAAGGCTCCAAATTTTTGTTGCAAGTCGCTCTACCATGCTCCTTCAAATATCAGGAATCACTCAACACAGATTCAGGGAACGACCATAAGTTCAGCTCCTTCAAGACCTGAATTAAATCCCTGTTTTAGAAAAATTGAACATGGAGAAGGAAAACATGGGGAGGGGGAAACTCCACAAGTTATTTTACAACTGTGGTGTGGATAAAGCCAGGTTTTCTGCAAGTTTCCAAGGCCAGGCTGGATGGAGCAACCTGGGATAGTGGAAGGTGTCCCTGCCCATGGCAGTGGGTAGAATGGGTTGGACTTTCAGGTCCCTCCAATTCCAAACATTCTGTGATTCTGTAATCCAATGGTTCTGCCATTTGTTGCCCTTCCACCCCTCCAAACCAATTCCCAACACATTTCCCTTGGAGATTCCCATCAAGCAAGAAGCAGCCTGGAATGCAGCTCATCCAGGGCAAATCAGCCTCAAAATGCTCATTATCAAACACCCAAATCCCTGAATTCTGCCTGCCTGCCCTTATGGGTGGTGTCCATGGAATCCCAAAATGGTTTGGGTTGGGGAGGACCTTAAAGCTTATCCAGGGATGGGCAGGGACACCTCCCACTGTCCCAGGCTGCTCCCAGCCCCAGTGTCCAGTCTGGCCTTGGGCACTCAAAGGGATCCAGGGGCAGCCACAGCTTCTCTGGGCACCCTGTGCCAGGGCCTCCCCTCCCTCACAGGGAGGATTTTTTTCCTGATATCTAATCCGAAACAGCTCTCTGTCCATTTGGAACCATTCCCCCTTTTCCTGTCATTCCACCCCTTGGAAGTTGTCTCTCTCTACATTTCTTGTCAGCTCCTTCAGGCATGGGAGGCCACAATGAGGTCACCCAGGAACTTTTCTTCTCCAGGCAAGAAGCTGAGTTGACCCTCACTCTCTCCAGTTTCCGATTTTCACGCCCCTGGCAGGAATTTAATATCTTTGAGAACCTTTTCCCTCTGTCTCCTGCCACTGAAATCAAAGGATCCAAAGCAGTGGGAAGGGGAGTCTGGCTCTGGTGACACCCAACCAGCACCTCAGGGACCAGCTGGGCACTGGTGTCACCTCTGGCTCTCACAGTGGCACAGGGGTCTGTACCCTCATCTTCCTCGTGCCAGCAGAGCCCTTTGTGCCCCTGGCACGTGGCACTGCTGAGTCCCCACGCCTTGGGCAGGGCCCCCCTTCCCCAGGGACACAAACAGCAGCGCTTGATTGCTCCCTGCTATCAAACAGCCAATCTTCAGTTTTCCATAAATCTCTGGTTGCCACTTTGATGACATGGAACACTGAGCAATTACTGAAATTTACCTTGTGACTCACTGCAGATTAATTCATTGAGTAATCCTTGCTCGTTCGGAGGAGAAATAAACCCGCTCACGTTTGGTTGTCTGTGCCCCTGTCCCGCAGCACACGTGTGTTAATATTTACACACGGCAGAGAACCCCTGGCGTTTATCCATGGGCAATTTGGGAAACAGCAGGCAGTTGTCAGGTACCGTGGTGAGCCTCTGGAATTCTCCATTGGCTGGCAAGGGCTGGGACATTTATTGCAACACAGGGGCTGGGAAATCCAGCCTGGCAGTTTGTCTCAGGATCACACGGGGATGAGGTGGGAAGGCCCCTCTGGAGACCCCCTGCTCGCCCAGGATTGTGTCCAGGTGGTTTTTGAGGGATGGAAAGTTTCCATCAGCTTCTCTGGGAAACCTGGGCTTTTCCTTCTCAGTGAAAAAGTGTTCCCAGATGTTCCAGGGAAACTCCTGTGTCCCCGTTTGTGCCTGTTCCCTCCAGCCCTGGCCCTGGGCACCACTGCACAGAGCCTGGCCCTGTCTGCTTGCCTCTCCCTGCAGAGTCCCTGGCCATGGAGCAGATTCCCACAGTCCCAGCTCTGCCAGCCCTTCCCACAGGACCCTTTTCTATCCTTTCACCATCTCCATGGGCTGCCCCAGGGTGTCCGAGATCCTCTGCAGTGAAGAGCTCCGTGCAGGGCACAGTGCTCCAGGGGTGCAGAGGGGCAGAGTCCCCCTCCCTCACCCTGCTGGCACCATCCTGGCACAGCCCAGGACACCCTTCCCCCCTGGCTGCTGGCTCATGGTCACCTTGGCACCCAGCAGCCCCTCCAGGTGCTGTCCTGCTTCCTGGCCCGACATTCCCTAACAGGTACTGGGACACGAGGTTTGCTTTTCCTAGTGCCAGACTTTGCTGTTTTCTCACCCCTTTTGAGCTGCACAAGGTCCTGGTCAGCCCACTCCTCCCTCCTGCTGCATTGCACAGGTCCCTCTGCCCCCTCAGCCAGGCCACAGATGAAGGTCCTGAGCTGGTCTGGACCTGGTGCTGACCACCAGCACTCCACTGGTCACTGGCCTCCAAATGGGCTTCCTGCCGCTGATCCCCATCCCCCATGGTCACCCCCAGTTTCCAATCCCCCTTTATCCACTCAAACAAGGCCTGTGTGAGGCAGGCTTTTCCTGCTTTGGATCGGGAAATGTTCTGAGATGTGGAAGGGAAACAAAATGCTGAGACTCACCTTCAGGCCTCCCCGTGAGGGTGGATGAGAGATTCCCAGGTCTCCTGAAAGAAGGCAGGAACAGGTGGACAAGACTCTGGCCGCTGGGTGGGGTCCAGGCTTTGTCAGATTGTCCAAAGTTGGAAAAAAACTGACCAAGGTGAGCTGGGCAACGCTGAGCAGAAGCACAAAACTGCAGCAGAAAAATCACAGGCACCTAGGAGTAAAATATACCTTCAGAAACAGAGGCAGGAAAAATGCAGAACATTTTGTGCTTTATTCGAGGGGGAAGGGGAGGGTTAGTAGGTCAGAGAATTTCCTGTGCTGTCAAAGTGAAAATTAGGCCCTCTCAGAGCCTGACTGAGATCTGGCATCTAGAATGTGGGCTGCACCCAACCCAGAACCCTGGAAACACCAGGGTGTGACCAGGGCAGGGGGATAGTGCTGCTCTGGGGGACATGGGGGGCACCAGGAGTGGGGGACATTGGCACAAGTTCCATAAAGGGATGAAAAAGAGGAGCCTTTGTGCTGAGTATGAGCTGGAGAATCCTGGAATCATGGAAGGGTTTTGGGAGGGACTGTAAAGCCCATCCAGTGCCACCCCTGCCATGGCAGGGACACCTCACACTGTCCCAGGCTGCCCACCAGGTGGGCTCTGCAGGTGGGGTCTCACCTGAGCAATGGGGCACAGGGGCACAATCCAAATCCCTTCCCTGCTGCCCACGCTGGGGCTCAGCCCAGGGCATAGAGGAGTTCTGGGATGGAGCAGATCCAGCTCTCAGCCCTAAGAAGGTGTAATTGATGCCATGGGACATGGAATGCAAACAAATGGAAATGTTTTAATCCTTATTAACCCTCTACAAGCTGTTGTCCCCTCAGTGAATTGAATAAAGGTGATTGGCGAGACCCAAAATTGGAATCCACCACAGGAGCTTGCAGGAAACAGATTTTTGGCTTTCCATCTTGTCAAAAACAACATCTCTACTGTCACTGGACCACTGAAAGCCAAGATCAAGGCACTTTCATGTCCTTCTGCTTCACTTCGAGCTCCCACATCTCCAAACGAAGAACATCCTGAGGTCCTGAGCTGAACCCCAACACGGACAGGAGTGGAACATTCTGACAGCAACAGCTGCCAAAGGGCCAAGTCTTTCTCCTGAAAGATCATATCAGCCCAAAGAGGCTTTTTTTCCTAAATAGCCTAATGAGCCACTGTCTCTGGGTGGATCACAGGGCCATTGTCTGAGTCAGACCTTGAAATTGATCCAGTTGTTATTCCATTAAGCCAAACTGTCAATGAAGTCAGAGGGAGTTTAATCTGAGAGGGAAGCAGGGAGTGGAACGAGGGGAACAGTTTGCCCCTGGCCATTAGACCTTTCTTCAGTAATGTCTGAAAAGCACCTCAGGTGGTCCATAGGGATTAAATGTGCTCTTTCCAACAGCATTCCAGCCTGAGAACAGGGTATATCCCCCCACATTCTGCACATGTTTCCTGCAGGTTTCATTTTCCTCAGGACTCGAGCACAAAACAACCGGGGTCAAGTTTAAGAGACCGTGGCCTGGTCAAATGGCAGCACTTTATCTTTGGCCCTGTTTTGGCACAGCTTGTTTGGTTCTAAACCACAATTTAAATCCACATCACCTTTAGTCTCCCATTTTTCAAAGTCATCTTCTCTTGCAATTGCAGAACAATGATATCCTTTAAATGTCCAGCCTCTGCTTGCACAACGGGCTGGCTCTGCTTTGCTCTGAGAGGAAGAACTGACCTTAACACTCCACTTGATCAGATGTGATTGTGTGTTAAAGTAAGTTTTAAAGGTCAGATGAACTAAGGAGCTTCAAATAATTGCCTGGGCAGCTGGCATAATAAATGGTGAACTAGCTCTGTGTTTTCTCTGTTCAACTGATCAAAGTGGCAGGATGCTCACCAGCTACACCTCTACAAGAACAGTGTCCAAAACAAGCAAACCCTGGGAGGTTTGGTCTCTTTTCTTGTTTAATCTGGAGCAATTCTTGTTAAAAAAAAGAATTGATCGCAGTGCCTGGTAAGATTTTGTGATTAAAGCAAAAAAAAACCCCAAACCAAAACATGTTGGGTCAACTTTCCTCCAGATGTGTATTTTACTCATTTCCAGAAATCAACTCTGGGAATGCCTCCAATTTGCAGTGTTGCAAATTCACCAACAAACTGATCAATATATTGGTAAGGTAATAAAATCATTAAAAAAAAAAAAACAGAGGGAAAGTGGCCTTGTCCCCAGTCCCTCTCCAGCTCTCCTGGAGCCCCTTCAGGCCCTGGCAGGGGCTCTGAGCTCTCCCTGGATCCTTCTCTTCCCCAGGTGAGCACCACCAGTTCTCCCAGCCTGGCTCCAGAGCTCCTCTGGGCTCATTCCACCAGGTTCTCCAACCTCTTCCTCTAAGAGGTGTTTGAGAGCTTCAAAATATATCCTTGATGTCAGAACTGTCTCGGGCGAGTAACAATCAGAATAATTGAAACAATTCTCACCCGGTCAGAGCTGCTCTCAGAGGGGACAAGGACCAGATGGATTTGAGTCAGCTGCGATTTGCTGGCCTTGGAGGAGGAATTAAAGGAATCATCCTGTTCCTCGTGGTGTTTGTGAAAGGCAGGTTGCAAAATAGAAGAGAGGGAGGGAAGGAAAAAGTGCAGCAGTCGTGTCATGAGTAAAGGCTGAAATTGCAGAGGTGATGTCAGTGTGATTCAAAGTGGCTCATCCTTTCTGAAACTCCAAAGGTCTGTTCCATCATCTTCCAGGAAACCTGGGAACAGAGGAGGTGCAGGGCATTTGCAGGGATCAGGGAGCTCCTGGGGGAAGCTGATCCCTGAGAAGGAGTGGAAGCCATTATCCCCAGTTAGGCATGGCTTAGAGCACTCCCTGCATGGAGGCTGCTATTGCTGGGGACATACAGATATTATCTTTAAAATCAACAGAAAACCACTTCAAACCACATCAAATTGTGCCAAAATCCAAATTCTAGAAATAGGCACTGCAGACTCTGCACCTTGGCTCACTCCAAACTCTATTTTCCCCTTTGTACCCCTTGAAAACTTCCTGTGGAGCTGCAGATCCCACCATGGGGATTCCATTCCCATGCCAGTGGACTCGCCGTCATTAAACAACTTTCAGTGACTGAGTTGAACTCTTCTAATTCTGTTTCAAATAATCAGATTCTCTTAAAAATCCTGTTTAAATCTAAAAAAGTCCAACACAGGTTTCCTAGGTTTGACCTGTGTTATCTCCCTTTTTTTCCTTTTTCCTATGTATCAATTTATATCTAATTGGCACTTGAACAATTCTAGTTCTTAACCCCCATCACTCTTCCAATATTTTCTCCCATTTGTGAGCATTTGCTCACACAAAGTCTTTGAATAACGAGAGAAAAAGAAAAGGAAACTTTGGGAATATTTTCTCCCTCCTAATAGTTAATTATAACTCCAAATCTGAAATGTCTTCCTCCTATCCAGCACCACAAAATATTTAACAAGATTTGGATTCTGAAAAGGTTTATTTCTAGACTTAACTTTGAGCAAATAATTACTGGTGTTCCTAATCTTGGGGTTAGTTTTGTGTGGAAAGAGGAGTCCCAATGCCAGTACATATGGCCAGGGACATTTGAGCTGATTGAGAAATCCAGGATTCTTTTTGTCTTCTATTTTTTTTTTTTCCCTGGAAACAGATATGGCCATTCTAGAACTTTCTAAATTAACCTTGTTTAAATTTAAAGACTGGAAAAATTTCACCCACAAATGGGGTCTTTATCTTTCTCCTTCCCATCAGCTGTTATTCCAAACCCCTGGCCAGTGATTTTACGTGCTCTGGGTTGGTTTTCCTTCACTGGCACCTTCTCCTCAAGGCAGCAGAGCTCGGTGAGGGGGGATTCTCAGCATTTCTTGCAATATCCACTCCCCCTCAACGGGAACCCACATGGGAATGTTTCATCTGGCCAGTTAAACATTAAAAGCTGGAAAAAGCATTTGACAATATCCCATGGAGAAGCAGCTCAGCACTGACAGGGACTGATGAGCAAATAGATTTTCCCAGCCCCATTTCCTGTGACTTGCTCTTCAGAACTCTTTTAGTGAATTACAAGATGCGACACAAAATTATTAATTTTTAAAATTTCTTTGGTGTTCATCGCATTGTGGTGGCTTGAATGATGTTTTAGAGATAAATCAAATGAGAATCCTCTGAAAGGGCTCATCAAATACAAANGCCACAGCTTCTCTGGGCACCCTGTGCCAGGGCCTGCCCACCCTCCCAGGGAACAATTCCTGCCCAATATCCCATCTGGCCCTGCCCTCTGGCACTGGGAAGCCATTCCCTGGCTCCTGTCCCTCCAGCCCTTGTCCCCAGTCCCTCTCCAGCTCTCCTGGAGCCCCTTCAGGCCCTGGCAGGGGCTCTGAGCTCTCCCTGGATCCTTCTCTTCCCCAGGTGAGCACCACCAGTTCTCCCAGCCTGGCTCCAGAGCTCCTCTGGGCTCATTCCACCAGGTTCTCCAACCTCTTCCTCTAAGAGGTGTTTGAGAGCTTCAAAATATATCCTTGATGTCAGAACTGTCTCGGGCGAGTAACAATCAGAATAATTGAAACAATTCTCACCCGGTCAGAGCTGCTCTCAGAGGGGACAAGGACCAGATGGATTTGAGTCAGCTGCGATTTGCTGGCCTTGGAGGAGGAATTAAAGGAATCATCCTGTTCCTCGTGGTGTTTGTGAAAGGCAGGTTGCAAAATAGAAGAGAGGGAGGGAAGGAAAAAGTGCAGCAGTCGTGTCATGAGTAAAGGCTGAAATTGCAGAGGTGATGTCAGTGTGATTCAAAGTGGCTCATCCTTTCTGAAACTCCAAAGGTCTGTTCCATCATCTTCCAGGAAACCTGGGAACAGAGGAGGTGCAGGGCATTTGCAGGGATCAGGGAGCTCCTGGGGGAAGCTGATCCCTGAGAAGGAGTGGAAGCCATTATCCCCAGTTAGGCATGGCTTAGAGCACTCCCTGCATGGAGGCTGCTATTGCTGGGGACATACAGATATTATCTTTAAAATCAACAGAAAACCACTTCAAACCACATCAAATTGTGCCAAAATCCAAATTCTAGAAATAGGCACTGCAGACTCTGCACCTTGGCTCACTCCAAACTCTATTTTCCCCTTTGTACCCCTTGAAAACTTCCTGTGGAGCTGCAGATCCCACCATGGGGATTCCATTCCCATGCCAGTGGACTCGCCGTCATTAAACAACTTTCAGTGACTGAGTTGAACTCTTCTAATTCTGTTTCAAATAATCAGATTCTCTTAAAAATCCTGTTTAAATCTAAAAAAGTCCAACACAGGTTTCCTAGGTTTGACCTGTGTTATCTCCCTTTTTTTCCTTTTTCCTATGTATCAATTTATATCTAATTGGCACTTGAACAATTCTAGTTCTTAACCCCCATCACTCTTCCAATATTTTCTCCCATTTGTGAGCATTTGCTCACACAAAGTCTTTGAATAACGAGAGAAAAAGAAAAGGAAACTTTGGGAATATTTTCTCCCTCCTAATAGTTAATTATAACTCCAAATCTGAAATGTCTTCCTCCTATCCAGCACCACAAAATATTTAACAAGATTTGGATTCTGAAAAGGTTTATTTCTAGACTTAACTTTGAGCAAATAATTACTGGTGTTCCTAATCTTGGGGTTAGTTTTGTGTGGAAAGAGGAGTCCCAATGCCAGTACATATGGCCAGGGACATTTGAGCTGATTGAGAAATCCAGGATTCTTTTTGTCTTCTATTTTTTTTTTTTCCCTGGAAACAGATATGGCCATTCTAGAACTTTCTAAATTAACCTTGTTTAAATTTAAAGACTGGAAAAATTTCACCCACAAATGGGGTCTTTATCTTTCTCCTTCCCATCAGCTGTTATTCCAAACCCCTGGCCAGTGATTTTACGTGCTCTGGGTTGGTTTTCCTTCACTGGCACCTTCTCCTCAAGGCAGCAGAGCTCGGTGAGGGGGGATTCTCAGCATTTCTTGCAATATCCACTCCCCCTCAACGGGAACCCACATGGGAATGTTTCATCTGGCCAGTTAAACATTAAAAGCTGGAAAAAGCATTTGACAATATCCCATGGAGAAGCAGCTCAGCACTGACAGGGACTGATGAGCAAATAGATTTTCCCAGCCCCATTTCCTGTGACTTGCTCTTCAGAACTCTTTTAGTGAATTACAAGATGCGACACAAAATTATTAATTTTTAAAATTTCTTTGGTGTTCATCGCATTGTGGTGGCTTGAATGATGTTTTAGAGATAAATCAAATGAGAATCCTCTGAAAGGGCTCATCAAATACAAACAGAAGCTGTGGGAGAGGATGAAAACAGCTCAGAGAAGGGAGCTCAGAAGGAATTTCCCCAAGGAAAGGGTGCTCAGGCCTTGGCAGGGGCTGCCCAGGGAGCTTTGGAGTCCCCATCCCTGGAGGTGTCCCAGGAAGGGCTGGAGGTGGCACTGAGTGCTCTGGGCTGGGGACAAGGTGGGCATCGGGCACAGCTGGGACTTCATGGGCTGGGAGGGCTTTTCCAGCCTCAGGGATTCCAGAATCCCATGACAGGGAGGTGCAGTGATGAGCAGGGGTCCCTCCAGCAAGGTCATCCAGGAGAGTCTGTGACAAGAAGTCAGAAGAAATTTTAGTTTGTTTGTGTGACAGGATCCTGGACAAGTAGTTGGAAATTTTGTCCTCCTTCTGTCCTCCTGTCTGTCCTCCAAACACCAACACAGTGAACAGAGTTGCAAGACAGCAGCTCCTGTGTAAATTAAGCCATGGATTAATTCCTCAAACCCTTCTCCAATTTTAGAGGGCGCAGCACCGATGGATCTAAATTCCCTGTGATCTTCATGGGCCACCTCAGCCCCTGGAGCCCCACAAGCTCAGGGGCAAACTCCGCCTTTTTCCAAACCAGAACAGAAGAAAAAGCCTTGACTCCAGTTTTCAAGGCTGAGGAGTCACTGGGAGCATGGTGACACGTTGGCATCGCTCTCCTGGGTTCGGGTTACACCTGAGCACCGGCGTCACCCTGCACAACAAGCAGGGACTATCCAAACCTGGCTCTTGTTTCTCCCCCACGCTGAACGACAGATTTATGGACAGCCAGGAGCTGCTGCGGAAGCGCTGCCGTCAGCCCTGAGCAGCACAAGCCTCGGGCAGGGACGTTTCCGTAGCTGCTTCTCCATCACTGAATTTTCCAGCGCATTCTCCACTCGTGGTCTGGACCTGTGAGGTGGCTCCAGCATGGGCACGACTGCAAAGGACAAAAAAAATCGGTCCAGGGTCTCTAAACCAGCCCTCAACAGCCTTGCCTGTGTTGGAAAAATATTCGGGAGGGTGTTACTGTCACTGGGCCAGGATCAGGGCAAAAAAATGCCTGCTGAGATATTTCTGTAATGCATCTTCCATCTTCCAAACCAGATTTTAGGGCTCTGCTATTAAAAATGACTGGATAAAGGAAGGAGTTATGCTATTTTTGTTTTCATTTTCCCCTCATTTAAAAAACAGAAAAACATCTTGAAATGTCTACATCTACCAAAAAAAAAAAAAAAATAAATCCTGATTTCTTTTTCTTCTCTGCTTAGGGGGAGTGTTTCTTCAAATAAACAAACAAAGAAAAAAACACCACAAAAATGAACTCTTTTCTAAAATTCATTTTTCAATTCACTGTGATTTGAAATATAGGCATAAATAAATGTTTCAATAGAATTCAAAGTAAATATAAATAACAGAAATGGGGCCATGAGCAACCTGATCCAGTAAGTGTGATACCTGCCCATGGCAGGGGGGTGGAATTAGAGGATCTTTAAGGTCCCTACAACCCATACCATTCTGTGATTCTAAATGTATTAAGTTATTCTAAATACCTTAAATAAAAAATAAATAAAAATTATAAATGTGAGCCTGCTTCTGGCAATATTTAAAATAAACCTTTGTAGATGTCTTTGTAAGCAAGCCTGGCCTGGCTACTCTGCACCAGCAAATCCAAAGGCAAAATCTAAGGCACAGATTTAAAATGAACACAAAAAGAAGATGCTCACAGCCTTTTTTCCAGCTCAAACAGTTCTCAGAGGGTGAGGAGAGCAATTTGGATCTTGGTTTGAGGATGAATGGCCTGAATTTTGCAGGAAGTTTGATGAGATGATCGTGATGGTCCAAAGGGGTTTAACAGGACTTTTTGGTGCATTTGAATGATCAGCTCCTTTTGTTGCCAGCACAGATATTCCTTTCTCCAAGAACACCTCCCACATTCAGGCCTCAGCAGCAGAGCTAAAGGACAAGCTGACTTTTTCCTTTTCCACCCAGGCTGGATACAAAGGAAAGGGAAATATGCAAATAATTTTTGAGGGAGAACAGCAGCGAATTCACTCCCCGGGGATTTATCTGTGACAAGTTTGTTCTGTTTGAGTTGTTTTTCAGATTACATTGACCCTGAGTCACTTGGAGCCAAAAGGAGGCTGTGACATCTCTTGTAGCACAAAACAAACAATCAAACCTTATTTCTTGCAAATAAATAGAAGATGAGGAAAAAATCAAGCAGGGATCTGTTTGAGGAAGTAGAAAAATTCAAAGTAATAATTGTCGTTTCCCTTTCGCTACAGCGGAGTTTGTAGTGGCCTCCTCCCTCATTTCTCCCAGTAGGTGCCTCCAAAGCCAGATTAATGGATCCTTTCCCCCAGCCAGGTGCTAATGAAATGATGATACAGTTATTTCCAGCTCTGAGCACAACCTCCAGCTGGCAAATTGCTGGGACGTGCCCGGGAAACAGAGACAAAAGTAGGTGGGGCTACTGCTAAATAGGAGCCATAATAATCAGATATTAATGATACCGAGAACTGAATGGTATTTACCATGAAACTCAAAGAGAAAATACCCTTGGGCTGTTTTTTATTTCCAATTTCACTAGAGATTATCTTGTTTCTTTTTTCACTTCTGCCCAGCAGAACAGTGTTCTCCTTTCTGTGCTGTATTTGGCACCGTTTGGGGGTAGGGAGCAATTTATCCTCTGAATTTTGTTGTGATGACTCTCAGCCCTCAGGAAGAGCTGGGATAAGTCATCACTTGGATTAATCATGGAATCACACAAGGTTTGGGTTGCAGGGGACATTAAAGCTCATCTCAATCCACCCCCCCACCATGAGCAGGGACACCTTCCACTACTCCAAGCCCCAGTGTCCAGCCTGGCCTTGGACACTCCCAAGGATGGAGAGTCCAAAATCTTGCTGGACAACCAATTCCAGGGCCTCCCCACCCTCACAGCTCCATCTTTTATGAAGTGACAGAAAGATTTGAAAACTTACGGTGAAATTCTGCATGTTTTTCCTACCCCTTCTGTTTCAGTTACTGCTTTTAGTTGAAGCATTTTGTGGAAGAAATATCTTGCTGAAAATCTATCTGGGTAATCATTTCAATTAAAATGGAAAAAAAAAAAAAAAAGACAGATTATGTTATTTTCTTATCTCACCTGACAAAAAAGGCTGCAAACCCAGGTCTTGTAGCTGATGATGTGCCTGAAGGATGAATTTTACATCTCTGTAGCAGTGGGCTTTGCTCAAAAGTGTTCAGTACATTTCCTACACTTGGTACAAATTCTGAGCATCTTCTCCTACGATTAAATTTGCCTTTTGTACAAACAAAAATCGAGGAGCCTGAGGGAGGGGCTGAGCCTTGAGCACCAAATCTGCCTCAGTCTGCAGCAATTTGGTGAAAAATGGAAGTTCTGTGGCTGCCTTTGTTCTGCTCTTGGCCCAATGCCACTGAACACCACGAGAGCGGTTTCTGTCTCCAACTGCAGTGGCTGAGCTCCTCCCGAATCTTTTCTCATTGATTCTATTCCAGTCTGTATCAAATCCAGGGCACTATTGTGGGATTGCACCTGCTTTACCTGGTTCCAACCCCGAAGCAGAAGGGTGTGCAGGTAACAGGGTGGGCTCAGCTGCAGCTCAACAGCTGCTCTCCAATAATTTGTCAAAACAAGCCCCATTTTGGCTGGTGCTGTCGTGTCTTCAGGTGCCAGCCGAGGGCAGGGCAGCTGTTGGTCTCTCAGACCGTTGTGGGTTCTGCCCCTGTGGTTTTCCCCTCTCACTTCCCTCCTTGCCTGGCTCACGCAATGAGCGCAGCCGACGCTGCACAGCGGAAAAACACAGCCTCGCTCACGTGCCAGGAGCTGTCTGCTGCCTCTCGTCAGCTCCTCTGAGTCCCTCCCCTCTCACCACCTGCTACCAGCGGTCATCTGCCCGAAAACTGAACATCTCAGCATTGAGATTTCACTGCTGCTCAGCCCTGGCCTGTGCAGAGCCTTTGCAGAGGCCTCATCTGCCCTGGGATACAACATCTGCAGTTGCCACCTTCTCTGTGGCTCTGGGGACACGGCTGGCTGCTGCTTGCCTTCCAGAATGACCCCTCAGCCCCTTCCACAATGGGATTGGGTTTCTCTTTTTTTTATGTGTGTGTGCAACAGCTGATTATGGGATCGTTTTGAGGAGCGGGCCCACCAAAGCTGCACTCGTCAGGCTGAAATCCACCTCTGGCTTGGGACAGGATCATGCAATGGTGATGGGATCATCCTGGGGTGGCGAGGGGCCTCAAAGCACATCCAGTCAATATCTCTGGGTTTTGTCTACACATGCGCATGGATTTCACAACAGGATCTCATTTGGAAGGGGCTGCCCAGTGAGCTTTGGAGTCCCCATCCCTGGAGGTGTCCCAGGAAGGTCTGGAGGTGGCACTGAGTGCTCTGAGCTGGGGACAAGGTAGGGATCAGTAGGACTTGATGAGCTGGGAGAGCTTTTCCAACCTCAGTGATTCCATGAATGTGTGAAAGAACAAATGGTAGGGGATCTGCGTTACAGATATTACCCTGTCTGCCACATCACCCTCAATGCTGGTTGTTTATTCACATTTCAGCCGACCTGCACCGTGCCTGGGGCATGGCTGGTGTCCACATCCTGGGAATCCACACACTCAGGGGCAGCCCATGCCTCCCATCCCAGCCTGGGGAGGCAGCACTGTTCAACTCTCACTTTCATCGTCACCCCTCACCCTCACCCCTCACTCACTCACTGCTCACCCCTCACTCTCCACCCTCACTCACCCCTCACCTTCACCCTCACCCCTCACCCTCCTCACGCCTCACGCCTTCACCCCTCTCCCTACCCTCACCTCCTCACCTTCACCCTCTCACCTCACCCTCACCTTACACCTTCACCCTCACTCCTTCACCCTCACCTCACCCTCACCCTCACCTCACCTCACTCACCCTTCACACCTCCTCACTCCTCACCTCACCTCACCCTCACCCTCACCCTTCACCCCTCTCACCCTCACCCTCACCTCACCCTCACCCTCACCCTCACCCTCAACCCTCACCCTCACTCACCCTCACCCTTCACCCTCTCACCCTCACCTCACCCTCCCTCACCCCACCCTCACCTTCACCCTCTCACCTCACCCTCACCTTCCCCCCTCTACCCTCACCTCACCCTTCACCCCTCTCACCTCACCTCACCCTCACTCCTTCACCCCTCTCACCTCACCTCACCCTCACCCTCACCCTCCCTCACTCTCCCCTCACACCTCTCGCCCCTCACCTCATCACCCCGCACCCATCACCCTCGCCCTCTCGCGGCTGCCGGCGGACAGAAATGCCCATTCGCCACGGGAGCGAGCCCGGGAGCAGCCCCGCCACCCGCCGGCAGCCGGCGGTGCTGGCGGCCCATCGCCGCCCGGCCATGTCGCTTAGCAACGCGGCAGCATCGGCGACAGCGGGTGGCACAGACGCGCTGCGGGCACACGGAGCCGTGGGCTGAGCTGTGCCCGGCTCCCCGCCGCCCCTCAGCACCTGCCCGTGCCGAGACTGCCCCGCCATGCTCTCCCAGCCGTAAACAGGCCCCGCTCGCCGTGCTTGCCGCTCCTCCAGCTCTCCGCGCTGCCTTCGCGAGGAGCAGCGAGCAATGGAATTTTACAGCTCCATCCCATGATGCTCTCGCTCGCAATCCCATGGCCTGGCTGTACCTCCAGCAAGCCGTGAAGTCACATCGCCAGCAGCCTGTGAGTCACCCTCCCACTAAAGATAGAGCTCCCCACGGGCATCCCAGAGCCCGGCGCGCACGGGGCTGTTCATCCCCAGGGGTGCGGTGGGTGCGGATCCTCCCCTCGCCCTCCCCACTCCCCAAGTTTGGGGTTTGTCCCGGGCTGGTGGGAATTCCCGGGACCAGGTGCAGCACACACATCTGGGGATCTGCAGGAAAACACGGAGGACCTGCACAAAAATCTGACTTCGGGTGCGAGTTTGGCCTCACTGGGTCACAGGACAGACCTTCACAATCCGGGGACTCCCAAAAACATCGCGTGGGCCCCTGACCAGGGAAAAGAGGGAGAAACATTTTTAGGAGAGGTTTCTTCAATGCCTTACAAACTTTTTATTTCAGTGTTCACCTCTCGCTGTTTGATATCCACCCTGAACAGAGCAGGGCCCGTGCAGGGCATAAAGAGAAGCAGCCAAGACCCCAACCAAGACAAAAGGGCCTCTTGGGTCAGGATCAACAGCTCCTGATAAGGCCACAGAGTGTCCCAGCACGGGATAGGGGCAGGAAAAGGGGCAGGACAGGCAAGACTTGTTGTTTGTCACCCCAGCCACTCCTGTGGCAGGGTCAGGGCAATGGAGACACGGGGAATGCAGCTCTGGTGAAGCTCCATGGGTAGAATCCTGTCCTGAAGGACACCAAAGAAATCCGAATTCCCCCCAGCCGAGCACAGGATTGACTTTTATCACACCATAAACACGGCTATGGAAACTGGCAGGTGAGGGAGCTGGATCCCTTTCAGCCCTGTACAATTCCACTGGTGTCAAAGGCATTACATCAGGGACAAAACCCAGGCATTATTTTTAACCTGGCCATTTCCTTTTATGCCCTTCATTCAGGAAATCCCTATGCAAGTGCATGATTGCAATCATGTGAATATTCTCAGTGTGACTGCTCATGTCCTCAGAATTAAACACATGCTCAGATCCACAAGGACTGGGCCCTTAAACAACATGGGAGGGAAAGGAGAAGGGATGGCAGTGTGGGAATGCCTGAACAGTGTGTGAGAGGGCTCAGCCCATCTGGGCCGTGACAGTGTTTCTAGGTGTTCCTCCTTTTCAGCTTAATAAATTGTTCTAAACCCAGCAGCATCTCTAGGGCAGCAGTTTAAGGTCTGCCTGCTGTGAAGGGGAGAACAAAACAGCCAAAAGATTCCTAAAGTATATTTAAAAAAAAAAAAAAATTAATAAAGCAGCTTCTTATGCAAGGGGACTGCAATCTCCACCTGTGGCTTTCCCGACCTTGCCCTGATTCCCACTCTGCACTTGCAGGGAGCACCTTCGGGGTCTCACAGGAAGGTGGTTTTCTCACCACAGGTGGTTTTCTGCACTACTTTGGTTTCCCATCTCTGCCATTCCTCAAAAATCCCAACTTCCAAACAAGAGGAATTATGGTCTCTGACCAGTGCCTTATGTCAGCAATCCCAGAATTATCAGGGTGGGAAGAGCCCTTTGGGATCACCCAGTGCCATCCCAGCCCAGCAGCATCACCCCAAAGCCTGTCCCCAAGGGCCACATCCAGACTCCTCCTGAGCACTCCCAGAGACAGGGACTGCACCCCCTCCCTGGGCAGCTCATTCCAAGGCATGACCACTCTGACAGGGAAAAAAAATGTTTCAATGCTCTACAGAAAACAGCAACTCCCAAATATTCATATCTTGCAGCGATCCGGAAGACAGCCAGGAAAAGATCCGCCAAAGGAATTTGGCTGATGAATTTTTGTTCAATTTCACAGGAACTATTTTGAAAATCTCTGTTTGCCCAAGCACTGCTTTCAGCACTTTCCCAGCCCTTTCCCCAAAGCCTGAATCCGTTACAATGGAGATTAACAAATCTTGACCCACCAGGGCTATGCCTTCAACATGTAAGCCAAGCAAGGAGAGCTTTCAGAGGTACCTCCCTGCAGAGAAATGACCCAAGAAATCCCCAGATCAGCAGTTCCTGTGGTCTGCAGCAGAGCCAATGAGATCAGCTTGGACATAATAAATGAATCCACAGAGAAGGTGCTCACATGTCTTATGAACAGGAGTCAGAAGACCTCCTCAACTAATTTGTCATTACTGTGGGGTAAAAACTACTAAAAATACCTCTGCCTGTGGGTCCTGAATTAGTCTTTAATTTCGCATGCTCAGCCAAATGAGGGGAAACACCATCTTTATTTTTTTAAAGCCCTGTGTCCACTAAACTTCCTCTTATTTTTTACAATTTAATTTAAATTCACTGCGAGAGCAACCAGCTCAGTTCCATCCCAGCTTTCTGTTTCAGGTTTATGTATTTGCCATTCAAACAGGCAAATCCCTGGAATTCATTTCACAGGACATTGACCAAAGGGAATGTGGAATAATGTTCTTTGGGGTTTGACATATGATCAAGTGCAGGTTTGCTATGAGGAAAGTGGACAAACAACAGCCTTGAAATGGGTAAAACCCTCCACAGTAACCACTTTATTTGAGCATATTGGTTAATACACAAATAAAGTTATTTTATTAGTGTTGGCTTCCCTCTTGTGGCAATGAACAAACGGTAGCCCTAATACCTAACCAGGCCTGCTGCTCCTCCTCTGCTTTATTTCCTCCAGAGCCACTTACATTTCCATAATTTGAGTGACATTTGTGAATTTACAATGATTTTTTTTCACAGCAGCGTGTGTGAGAAGGTACCACTGCTATTAATAAACTATGTTTCATCAACAGAATGGAGAGCTATTTATAAAGGATGTTGGCATCTTGCTTTTTTTTTGCAGATGGGGGAACTGAGGTGCAGAATAATTAGAAGCCAATCAGCAGGTCCAAAGTGGGGCTGAAAATAGATCTCAAATCTCCTGAGCCTCAGGGCTTCAGTTCTGCCAAGGTGGGACATGGTGACACTCAGCTATTGGTGCCACCTACCCCATGCCTGTTACTCTCACAGTTTCCCAAAACAGTTCATTTTACCTCTGATACTTCATGACTATCCTCTGAAGACAAATAAATAAATTAAAAATTATTTTATTTAATCAAATAGTCTCTAATACAATCCAAGTGAGCCCACATCACCTTTTCTAGCTGAAGAATTACATATCAGTGTTTCTTTCAACAACCAGCTCACCCTTAAATTAATTTTTTCTGGTATTCTAGAGCATCTTAAAAGGATTTAGATTATTTTTAAAGTCTACAAGCATGTACTTATGGTTTTATTCCCGTTTTACAATGGTTACATGGAAAATAAACAAAGCCTCCACGAGCTCCCCGGAAGTATCACATGCAAAACAAAATACTAATGATTAATCTTTTTCCTACATAACAACACAAGACAGAAACCTCCCTTGGAGGGCAGGAGAATGTAGGTTCAGGTGCTTGATTTTGCAAATATCCCCACAAAAAGCTTTCAGGGGAGTGTTGTGGTGCCGAGGGCATAAGTTTAGTGCCCCTGTTTGGAACTCCCCTAACCGTTTTTGTGGGTTTACAATCATTCTTTCCGGTTTGCAGAGGGAAAAGGGTTTTCTGTCCCCTGTCGCTGTGTGAAAAACCCTATTACAGGAAAATGAGTCAGGCCATGCCTGGGCAGGGAGATTTCAGTGGGTGGGCACCAGCTCTGTCCCCAGGGAGCACTTGATTTACCTGCCCAAGCGGAACTGCTTGTGAGGCAGAGGTGTGGAAAACACCCACTTGGATGGGATTCAGCACCAACTGTGCCTCTGGAACCCTCGGGAAAGAGGGAGAAACCCCAACAAATCCCCACCAATCCCTGCCCCCCTCCCTCCAGCAGCTGCAGGAACCAGCCCATGGTTGTGATCGGGGTGGGTTCACTCACAGCTTTTTGGGGCCACGTTCTCAGGGATGACGTGGGGCACCAGAAGAGGAAAACTGTTCCACTGCTGGTAGACACCAAAGTTTTTACCGAGGAACTCGTCGGGAAGTTGTTTTCAGCTCCTCTGGGACTCCCTGGTGCCCCATCCTGGGCTCGGGCAAAGGAAAAGCATTGGGTGCAATGAGGGAATAATGGGTGGGGAACAACAGGCATGAGTTCAGGTTTCAGAGGAGCTGTGAGGTGAGGGAGAGGAGCACCTCGTGTTTTCAGCGCCGCTTAAAACCCTGAGCTCATGAGTTTGATCATTAGAGGGGTTTGGGGGTGGTTTTGGGGTTCTTTTCAAAGCTCTGGCCTGGTGGAGGGTGAGCCTGGTGTGTTTGGTGGCACTGCTCTCTGCCCTCTGTAAGGGGGTTGTTGAAAACCTCATCTTTTCATCTCAGCAAGGTGTTTGTGCAGTTGGGCAAGTCTTGCTCCAGTTTTTATGACACCTCCTGAAGCTGGGCCCCAAGAGAAACGTCTCCGCAGCACCACCAAGGCCTGAGAATTGTCACCTTCTTTCTGGAGGTTTCTCAATGAGAGGAAAATAAAACACACTTTGCATGACTTCAGTTGTGAAGTGACTCACAAGAGAAAAAAGTCATGGTTTTTTTTTTCCCCACATGAGTAAAAAGAGCACTTTGAGGTCACAACCCTGCAAGCACAAAAGGGGCAGACCCACAAGGGAATGTTCTTCCATGTTCTTCCTGAGCTTCCAGATGTTCAGGTGCTCATTAAGTGACCAAACTGAAAAGAGGGACACGCTGAAATGTCAAATGGTGAGTGAGGGGCAATATGGGGAATTGAATTGCTTTGCAGGAGGAAAAAACCTCCTAAAAACTCCCATGTGTGACAATGGAGGACTCCATTATTGTGATCGATTTCCAAATATAGGGAGAGGTTTTATCCAGGCTTAAATTTTCCTTCCAGTGTAAGGCATCAAGGTAGAAATTGTTTATCACCTGTGGAATTTTACTGGTCTAAAATTAGGCTGTGAAAGGTGCTCTGATTTTAATTCCCAAAAGCATTATCAGACTTTGAGCCAGTCCCCAGTTCAGTAAAGAAGCCTCAGCACTCAGTGATTTCCCTGGCCTCAAAAAGCCAGATTTTCTGTGTTTTAAAATGCTGCAAGATCACAGAGTATTCTGGAAAAATACTAAAATAATTTGGGACATGAAACCACATTTCAAGTAAATCCATTTGAAAACCAAATGTGGAGGGCACACTTATCACAGAAAGAAAAAAAAAAAAAAAACACAACCCAACCTGATTTTTGCCAAAGAAAAGCGAAGATTTTTCTGCATTTTAGATGTGATTTTCTCAGTGGTGTAGTTATTAAAGTTATTGAAAAGCACAATGATAGAATTCCAGAATGGGTTGGGTTGGGAGGGACCTCAAAGCCCATCCAGTGCCACCCCTGCCATGGCAGGGACACCTCCCACTGTCCCAAGCTGCTCCCAGGCCCAGTGTCCAGCCTGGCCTTGGGCACTCAAAGGGATCCAGGGGCAGCCACAGCTTCTCTGGGCACCCTGTGCCAGGGCCTGCCCACCCTCCCAGGGAACAATTCCTGCCCAATATCCCATCTGGCCCTGCCCTCTGGCACAGGGAAGCCATTCCCTGGCTCCTGTCCCTTGTCCCCAGTCCCTCTCCAGCTCTCCTGGAGCCCCTTCAGGCCCTGGCAGGGGCTCTGAGCTCTCACTGGATCCTTCCCTTCTCCAGGCTATACAATCCCAGCTCTCCCAGCCTGGCAGGTTGTATCTCAGTTATATTAGGCTCAAACCTGTCCTTGTGCCTTTGGGTATCAGCCCGGAACGGCTCCAGGGAGAGAGGAGGGAATGAAATCCCAACAGCCAGGATAAACCCAGTTGGAGACACTGCCTGTTCCTGCTGGGACGCTGAGCTGCGTTTCCTGAAGAGCCTCACTCGAACTCTGTTCTGCCGTCCTGAAACGATCCCTGCGCTTGGATCTCGTAGCGAGAGCAGCACCTAGCGCTTGGCTGCTGCCCTGCAGAATTCCCGCAGCCATCCATCCGAGCCAGCTCCGCATTTCCACGGCAGCCACCGCTCAAGCCCGGCACCGTGCGGCCACCAGGACTGCAGCTCGGGCCAGCTCTGCGGAGAGAAAACCATGGAGGAGTTAGGGAGGGGGAGACTCGAACCATTCCACATAACTCAGCAGAGGCGGGAGCCGAGCGAGCTGCTCGAGGTGACCCAGAGAGAGGGACAGAGCTGCCTTGTTCCACCTGGAAGATGTTGGGACGTACTTTATCCAAGGGGAGGACATAACTCCTGCCTTCTGGAGGTTTCTGTGAGGGAAGCACAGCTGGAGCTGAGCCTGGAAGAACTCCTGGGATGCTACATTCACTCTCCTGAATAGAAGGACAGGTGGGGCTGAGGCAGGTGCAGCCTGGAGATCCATGGGGGAGCTGAGATCCACCTGCAATCCCTGGAGATCCGTGGGGGAGCTGAGATCCATCCACAGTCCCCGCAGATCCACGAGGGAGTTGGGATCCACCTGCAGTCCCTAGAGATTCACAGGGGAGCTGAGATCCACCCGCAGCCCCTGAGCAGGGGGATGCTCAAAAGAAGGTGTTGGAATTCTGCCCTGGAGCAGCTCCTGGCAGGAATCTGTGCCCTGTGGAGACAGGAGCATGGCTGGAGCAGGTTTGGTGGGAGAGCTTGGGATGCCATGGAAAGAGACACACACTGGGGCAGTTCCTAAAGGACTGACCCCATGGGGAAAGGGAGTAGTTCCTGAAGGACTGACCCCATGGAAAGGCGCCCACACAGGAGTAGCCTGATCCCGAAGAACTGATCCCATGGGAAGCACCCATGCTGGAGAAGTCCATGGGAGACACCAGGGCACTGGGACACCATGGGGACAGGCACACTGGGGGCATAGATAAGGATAGAGACATTGACAGTGACACTGAGGGCAAAGGGACAGCGGGGACAAGGGGACGTTCGGGGGCAAAGAGACACCGTGGGCACAGGGACATCAGGCTCAGGGATACTGGGCAAAGGGACACTGACAGTGACGTGGGCACAGGAACACTGAGGACCATAGGGACAGTGAGGGCACACAGAAAATGCAGGAACACTGGGGACACAGGGACAGCACAGAAACCCCACAGGGACACTGGTGGCACAGGAACATCACAGGGACATCGTGGGCACAGGGACCCCACAGGGACCCCACAAGGACACTGGTGGCACAGGAGCATCACGGAGTGGGCGCGCGGCTCGAAAGCGCGGCCCCGCGGAACTACAGCCCCCAGCGTGCCCCGCGGAACTACAGCCCCCAGCGTGCCCCGCGGAACTACAGCTCCCAGCGTGCCCCGCGGCAGGAGCGGCCGCCGCCGGAGCGGGGATGTGCGCGTGGCTCCGCCGTGCCTGCGCAGTGCGCGGTGACCCTGAGAGGCGGCCGGGGAAACATGGCGGCAGCGGCCGGGCTCATCGTGAAGGTGAAACTGAGGGGGCGGTGGGGCCTGGGTGACTTTTGAGGGGGTTCCGCCCTCCAGCCCCGCGCGGGGTCTCGAACCTTCTCCTTTCCCACCATCCTCGAGGGCTGCGCCGACACTGCCATTCTCCCCCTTATCCCCCCAGGTGCGGCAGCTGAGTACGACGGCGGCCAGACCGGTGTCCAAGCTGGTTAAGGTGAGGGTGCACCAGGGTCATGATGAGGGCGGCAGAGGCATTATCAAATTGAGGGGACAGGGAGGGTTTCAAAGCTGGTGGAGATAAGGGGTCAGGGGGCGTTTTGGCGGGGTGTCCGTGCTAGTCAAGGTGACAGGGCTGACGCGGTCAAGGCGGTGTCCGAGGTGGTCACGGTGGGGCGAGGGTGAAGGGCTGTCTCCCGGTTGGCCCAGACGAGGGGTGGGGGGGGTGTCTCTCCCCGAGTCCCCCCGCTCAGCCGCCCCCCTTTGCTCCCGCAGCCGCCCATCCAGGTGTACGGGCTGGAAGGGCGCTATGCCACCGCCCTCTACTCGGCAGCCAGCAAGCAGAAGAAGCTGGAGCAGGTGGAGAAGGAGCTGATGCGCGTGTGGGTAAGGTGTTCCACAGCCGGGGCTCCTGGGGTTGGGAGCAGGGGGGCATCCCTGCTGTTCCACAGTGGGGAGAGCACTGGGCTCCTGTAACCTGTGAGACTCCCAGCCCATTGGCACCCGGACTGCCTGCCCTGTGCCCTCTGTGTGCAAATGGGTTATTGGGCAGGAATTGTTCCCTGGGAGGGTGGGCAGGCCCTGGCACAGGGTGCCCAGAGAAGCTGTGGCTGCCCCTGGATCCCTTTGAGTGCCCAAGGCCAGGCTGGACATTGGGGCTGGGAGCAGCCTGGGACAGTGGGAGGTGTCCCTGCCATGGCAGGGTGGGGGACTAGGTCCATCTAACCTTTAAAGTCACTTCCAAACCAAACCATTCCCTGATTCTATAGCTACAGCTGCTGCTTCACTTCCCATCAGCTCAAGAGCTCTTTGTTCTCACTCCAGTGTTGCCTGTCCTGGCTGCTCCGGGTGGGCTTTGTGATGCCTGGAAAAATCCTGGCCTTTGTCACATCTTTGTGTGTCCCCTCAGAGCCTCCTGAAGGACCCCAAGCTGGCCAGTGTGGTAATGAACCCTCACACCAAGGGCTCAGTGAAACAAAAAGCTGTGAATGATGCCCTGGCAAAAGAGAGGATGTCCCCAATCACTGTCAACCTGATGAGTGAGTGACCTCTGGGCCTCAGGGAAGCATCCCAGCAGTGCCATCTGTTGGAATTGCTGTGGGCTGCCCAAATCTGCCTCTGGTGGTGCTTTACCCCTTGACGTGCGGGTTTTTTACAGATCTGCTGGCTGAGAACGGCCGCCTGCGTTACACCCCGGGCATCGTCTCTGCCTTTGCGAAGATCATGAGCGCCTTCCGAGGAGAGGTGGTGTGCACAGTCACCACGGCACAGGTGGGCTGGGTGTCACGGTGGGGCTGGGTGCCATGGTGGGCAGGGTGTCACGGTGGGGCTGGGTGTCACGGTGGGCTGGGTGTCACGGTGGGGCTGGGTGTCACGGTGCTGGGTGTCACGGTGGGGCTGGGTGTCATGGTGGGGCTGTGAGGGGAGGTGCCATGGTAGGGCTGGGCACGGTCACCACGGCACAGCTGGGCTAGGTGACATGCTGGGGCTGGATGTCATGGTGGGGCTGTGAGGGGAGATGCCATGGTGGGTCTGGGCGCGGTCACCGTGGCACAACTGGGCTGGGCTGCTCTGGATCAAGGCATCAACGAGTGGGGGAAAAGACAAACCCGTCCTGGTTAATGCTGCGCTCTGGGATTGAAGAACTTGCTGTGAGAACAGTGAGGACATGTCTCACCTCTGCCAAGCCGCACAAATTGCTACAAAGAGGGGGTTGATATCCAACAGTTCCTGCTCCACAGTGAAACCTGTTCATCCCGTTGCAGCTCACCAGGCCACTGTGCGAACCTTCCTTTGTGGGAACCCAGGGACTGACAAAAATCAGGCTGATCTGCACATAGACCTGCCCCTGTTCTTTGAAACAGGAAAATGTTTCATGAAATAAGGAGGACATAATGTGGTGGTTGCTCCTGTGTTGCCCTTGGGTTATCCCTGTTGCAGAAAGCTGCCTTCCTGGTAGAAATTTGTCTTCAAAGGGACCTGAGGAGAAAATCTGGGTCCTTGTTATATTGCTTGAATATTTTTAAGTCCTTCATTTTCTTTCTCTTCTGTTGTTCTTTTCCAGCCCTTGGATGAGGCCAGCCTCACTGAACTGAAAAGTGCTCTGAATGGGTTCTTGGCTAAAGGAGAGGTCTTGAAACTGGAGACCAAGGTCTGGATTTTTCATTTGCAAATAGATTATACTAAGTTCACGTTAAAGGCTTCTGTTTTCTGATTTTTATAAAAAAAGTTTTATTGAATCCAGTTGCTTTATTACATAATTCTATGCTTTCTTGTAGACATGATAATACTTTAATTCCTAAAATATTAACTTTGAAACATAGTGACCACAAATGTATCTCAAAAAAGGCCCTTTGAAAAGCTTAATTCATCTTCCTGCTAGTGTAAAACTGGTGTCCTACAGTAACAAACTTCTTCTAATCAATTTTCTGTTCAATGTCCCTTCCTTAGACTGATCCATCAATCCTCGGTGGCATGATTGTCAACATTGGGGAGAAGTTCGTGGACATGTCAACAAGGTCCAAGATCCAGAAACTCACCAAAATCATGAGAGAGAGTGTCTAGAGAGCTGTCCTGGTCATCCCCAGGGAAACCTGGCACTAGAAACAATAAAATTTTTCCTTCTCGTGTTGATGGTGCCGAGTGTTTTGGTTGGGGAAGCACAGCCCTGAGGGAGGAAGATGCTGAAGCTGCCCTGAATTTCTGTAGCTGAACGTTTGTGGCACAGCTTGAAAATGTGGCTCACCCTGATTGCTGGGGAAAGGTACTGGGAAGGATGTGGAAGGAGCACTGAGGGAGCTGTGAAGGGAGTCAGTGCTATGGAGGGTCTGCCACGCTCCCCAGAAAACTGGGTTGGTTTGTACTGCCCTGTCCAAGGAAAGGATGACAGGAAATGACCTGGGGAGGTTCAGATTGCAGATTAGAAAAACATCTCTGCAAGAGTGGTCAGGCCTTGGAATGAGTTGCTCACAGAGGTGGTGGAGTCACTGTCTCTGGAAGTGTTCAGGAAGAGTCTGTGGCATTTGGGGTGATGATGGTGGGATTGGACGATCCTGAACATCTCCAGCCTCAATGAATCCATGACCTACACGAGAGACTGGGACTGGATGTTCAGCCCTTTTTCTGTCCCCAGGGACACCCAAGTGTGTCCCTCCTCCTCTGCCCAATGTCCCACAGCAGAGTTTCCAGGCCAGCGTTCCTCTCTGGGGGAGCAGTAGCGGGGACATTTGAGAATTTAAGCAGCCCTAAGAGAGGGGAAGGCAGGAATTCTCATTTTGCTCTTTCTTTGTTTTGCAACCAAAGGAGATCCTGCAATGGGACAAGGAGTTGTTCTGGGTGGAGCTTGGAGAGGCTCGGGGGATGTCAGGTGTGGTCCCACCTGCAGGTTGGGCTCTCCACAGCAGTGGCAGGAGTGGGAAATTGCAGTGAAAATGGATTATCCAGAACTACACTTGATGTGTCTCCTCTCACTCTGTGGACTTGGAGGAGGTTCTGGATAAATTATGCACAGCAAGCCTATGAAATCAGGAGGAACTCTGATTTTACTCCTTGTGAGCTGCAATGCAGCCTCGGAAAGGAGCGATGCTTTTGTGCATTGTGCACACACGGTTGAAGCCACGAGTGAATCCTCCGGGAGTTCCACATCCATTCTGAAGCCTCACCCCATGATTTTTTACCTTGATGCTGCTCTTTTTTGCTTCAATGTTTCCAAAATAGAGCAGATGAAAAAGAGACAAGGAATTAAGTTTAAAAACCAAGAACAGCCAGTGACAAAACTAAAGATGAAAGATTTTTTCATAGTAGCGTTTTTATTTTATTAAATCTTTTGCCAGTAGAGATGTTGCTCCTGACTACCTCTTTATGACTTTTGAACCACATGGAATCATACTTTTTTTAAAATTGTTTATTATGCCTTCTGAACCCCAGATACAACAGACGAGTGCCATTGAAAGTCATTTTCTCTCCCAAACAGACTAAAAAAGTCATTTCTTTTTCCCAAAGAGACTGAACCCAGTGTGTTTCGTGTCCCATCGCACCCCCGGTGCCGGTATCCGCTCAGGGATCCCGGCCCTGGGGCAGCCGTGTGGCGATGCAGCCGCAGCCGAGCCCAGCCCTTCGGGCCGCTGTCCCAGAGCGTTCAGAAGTGCTCGGACACAATTTCCAGCCCCGGCTGTCTCTGTGCTCCGTGTGTTCGGTGCCCATGCACACAGAGCCATCTTTTCAGGAAGACTTCGGGGTCCAGTCCATGTCCCCATGGAAAGGACATGACAACAAACAGCTCTCCCAACGGGAAGATGGTGAGGAAGAACTTTCCCAATGGGAACACAACGAGGATGCAGAGCTGACAAGGAGGGCTCTGCTCGGTGGAATGGACAGCGATCAAAGCTCTTCACCCAAACTGCCAGAGCTGCAGAGAGTGTTGGGCCATCAGAAGGTGCTGGAGTGGCTGGAAGCCAATTTCCCCAACAATTATGGAGCTGAGAAAGAGGCAGAGAACAAAGATGACACCTACCAAGGACTGTCCCAAGAGAAAGGGGGCAATGACCAGCCAGAAGCCTGGTGGCAAGGCTGATTGGACTCCATGTCATCTCTTGGTTTCAGTATCAGTGACAATTTGCTTTCCAAAGGGAAGCAGAGTGGAGTCCAAGAGCCGGCCCAAGGGGAAGATTCATCCAGGAGAACATGTGGGATATTGGGCAGGAATTGTCTCTGGGAGGGTGGGCAGGCCCTGGCACAGGGTGCCCAGAGAAGCTGTGGCTGCCCCTGGATCCCTTTGAGTGCCCAAGGCCAGGCTGGACATTGGGGCTGGGAGCAGCCTGGGACAGTGGGAGGTGTCCCTGCCAAGGCAGGGGTGGAATGGGATGGGCTTTGAGGTCCCTTCCAACCCAGACCACTCTGGGATTCTGGGATTCTGGGATTCAGACACTCCCATGAAAAGGGCTGCAATCTGAGAGGGGCCCCTGTATGAAGGAACCCCACTTGCAGCACCAGATGAGCCTCGGGTAGGAGCAGCTCCTCGGGGCTCCCCCAAAACCCTGCCCAAAGTTCCTGCATTCCAGCCACGGGATGTTTCTGTCCTGGTGGCCAGTAATGGATACTGGTGAAACGGAAATATTAGAAAAGTGATGCTACTTGTGAAACACTGAGAGTGTTCACCCTGCTGGCAGCTACTGAGTAAAATTAGGACAGCAATAAAAGGTTAGACAATGACATTTAATGGTACTCCAGTAATAGATTTTATCACTTTTTTTATCCTACCACAACAATGTGTATTTTCATATACATTATATTTAATAAAATGTATTGATATGGAATTAGGAAAGCATGGGTTTAGTACTATTTACATATTTTAATTGAAACGATTTTCTTAACAACATTGAAAAATAGAAACTTAAAGTTCTCTTAATTGTGTTTTCAGCCAGTTAGTGGTAAACAAATGCATGCCTAGGAAGTCACACTCCCTCTAAAACGTGGTCAGTTGAAAGTTTCTAACTAAAGTGTGTATCTCTGTTTTGTTTCAAAAAATACATAAGTATGTCTGTCATTTCTGATACAAAATTCTACACTATCTTCAATAAATAAATAATAAAGCGATTCTGAAAAGTATGAAATGTAAACTTTGTTGTCCCTCCAACATACATTTTTTTCCTTCCCGTTGCTTGAAACATTACAGTGGTCTTTTAGGAAATTATAATACACAGACACTTCCCAGCACAGTTTACACTTACTACCATACTGACCTACCTACCTGTTATGAATTTATCCTAATTTCCTAATGGAAACCAATAAGACTTGGAGTGCTAGAGAACACCGCCGACACAGGAGAGGTGGGAACCAGTACTGAAAGGACATGCAAGGAACACCGAAACCTAACAACAGCTCCACGAGAACGTTCACATGCGAATGACACGGGCTGGCACCTCCCATCCGGAATGAAGTCCTTACAAAAATACCAGTGGATGCATGGCAGGGCATGAACAGAAGGGATCCAAGCACAACAAAGAGGAATTTGATTCTCAGGGGCTTTGGTCCCCCGAGCCCAGACTCAGCAGGGCACTGACACGTGGCCTGAGGGACAGCAGAGGTCAGTGCCCGGCCCGAGCTGGGAGCTTTGCCAAACTGGGATGTGGGCCTGGACGTGTGCATCCATGAGGGAAAGCGATGGAGAGCCCCGGCATTCCCCCAATAGCTTTGGGGTCCCCACGCTGCGGCACCACGAGCTCCCCTGGAGCTGCAGGACATGGCTGCCCCCAGTCCTGGCACTCCTCATCTCATCCCCACGGGTGAGCAGGGCACGGCTCCGTACCTGGGCACGGAGGTATTTTTTGCAGATTGCTTTGCAAACCAGGCTCTGCAGGCTGGGAATTCCCTCCCTGAGCCGGAGCCACGATTGTTTCTTCTTCCCCACAGCAGTGATGATCTCCCCGTGAGCAGCAGCAGTGCAGGAGCACCCGAGGGCTGCACAGACACCAGCAGAGCTCCATGCCTCGCCCTCGGCTCCCTGTCCCCTGACAGCTCTGGGGACAGCAGCCACTGCCAAAGGGACCGAGGGGGGACTCTCCTGGAGCACAGCTCATCTCTGTGCACAAGGCCCGGGCATCTTTTATTTTCAGGGGCAACACGAGTCATGAAGTGGTATGTTAATAGAATCTTCTCTGTTTATAGATATAGACTATTTATTTTCTAAGTCTTTTCAGTACCATCGTGAAGATCTTCCAAGACCTTCTTGCTGCCAAACGGCTCCTTCCATTCATACCACATTTACACACCACTCTGCTGAACAATAGGCACAGAACTCCTGAAGGGGAGAACCCTGCAGGAAGCCTCCAAAACACACCCACACCACCTTCTCCACGGCCATGGAAGAGCAGGGCACCTGGAGCAGGCACAGCTACCTCTGTGGTTCGCCAGCCATCCCCACTGCAGCTCAGGATGAACAACAGGCTCTGTTCACCAGCCCAGGACACCGACACCAAGTTCCACATGGACAGATTGAGGGAGATCTCCTCACTAAATTGGGACTCGTGTGTTCACTGAGAATTATCAAGGCACAAAGATGCTCCTCTTTGCTTTGATAACCCTCTGACGTGTGAAGGGCGAGCAGTAGGTTTGTGCCACACCAGCGAGGACTCGGTGACAGCTGCTGCAGACACCCCCTGCAGTGGACTCGGCTCAATTCTGATATCAGCCCCTCTCTCCTAAGGCTCGTCAAACAGCTGCAGGTCCAGGCGCACCACGATCTCTCCCGTGGGGACTTCGTGCAGAAGGAGACACTTTGTAACTGGTCCCTTGGAGCCCTGATCCTTCTTGATGTCTGCCACGCGGATCTCCGTCCTGCCCAAAAAGTCTGCAAGGCAAAAACACGGCTCAGCAAAGGAAAACGAGAGTCTGCAGAAGGAACTGAGCTTCCACCTACACACAAGAGGAAACGAGATTTCAGTCAGCTCTGTTTGTGCAGAGGGCCAAAGGCTGCAGGGCTGCATAGAAGGGGGTTTAGCCACACCATGTTAAACAGCAGCAGCTTTAAAAGCAAGCAGGAAAAACCCATGATGGAATTCACAGCTGCCTCACTTCAGGGACTTCTTGATTCGATGATGTGTTAGAAAAAGGCCAAAAGCTGCTGAGCAGTTACGGCTGAGTGTGAAGCCTCTAGAGATGGCAGAGCCAAGCAGGGAACAGCCCAGCAACAAGGTCAGCGGGCCAGTACCACTCCTATCCAAACACTGCCCAAAATACACCAAATGATGAGCCCAAAACACACCCAGCCACGCTCCACACGTTTAATTTATCCCAGCTTTGGAAAGAAGAACGAGGGAGCTTGTAGTGCTGAACCCTATCAAGACCACACTGGATGGGGCCTGGAGCAGACTGGGCTGGTGGAAGGTATCCCTGCCCATGGAAGAGGACGATCTTTAAGGTCCCTTCTACACCAAACCGTTCTGTGATTCTGTCGGGTTTGGAATCCTGGGCTCATTGTTATCTCTGTTACTGTAGCAGAAACTCAAAGGCATTTCCCTTCCTCCTGCATGAGCCCCTCTCCGTGCAAGCAGCACCCAGAGCTTTCTGGAGTCAGCAGAATTACAAACCACGCTTCAGGTGCTGTAATTGCTCGAGAGAAGAAACTCTCAAAAACCCAGAGGGAGCTGGATTCTTTTTGTGCTGATACTTGGGTGGAGCAAGGGTGGGTTGATTTCCAAATAGGCCAAGGGGGTCAAATCTGGGGTATGTTTAAAGATCATCTTGCAACCCAGCCCATCCCCTGAGATTTCCCTCAGCAGGAATGCAGCTGCTCCAAACAGAGCTTTGCAAACGCCCTGACAGGGGCAGCCCCGTACGCACCATCGGGGGAGAACTGGTCCCGCTCGAACACCGTGATGCACAGCACGTCCTGCTCCAGGTCCTTGATGAAGAACTGGCAGTTGGAATTCCACTTGGGATTGAGGGTGTCCTGGATGGTCTTGGTGATGTGGCACTGAGAGCCCATGGTCACTTCGCAGTAGGGGTTACTCTTTCCTGGGCACGTGGGAACAAACACAAACCAGTGAGGCTTTTTTAGCTGGGTGATCCTGTTCCTGAGTGTCCTTCTACTCCTGCAGCCAACTGAGATGGGAAACTCGGGCTCTGGCCCCATCTTGGGGCTCTGGCCCCATCCCAGGCTCTGCTTCACAGCCTTTGTGATGGGGCACATTAATACCACAGTGAAAGCTCTACTCTGCTGAGCACCCTCAGGACTCCCTTCCCTTCAGGACTCCCTTCAGGACTTCAGGGCTTGTGTGGTGGGAACTCAGCCAGTCTGGAACAAAAATCTAATGCAGGACAGGTGCAGGACCACGGCTGAGCTGCACAGATCCACCTGTGCCTGTCGGACCTTCATTAAACCCACAGCACTGAACAGCAGCAGCATGTCTGGAACAGAGCCTCCTGCAGGGTTGGGCTGGTGTTGCCTTGAAAGGCCAGTTTTTAATAATGACACAGACATGGTTAAGGGGATAAAAAGGGTTTTACCTCGGTATTTGGGATCCCAGGTGCACAACTTGATGGCAGAATGCACCCCCCGTGTATAGCATGGATACAAGGTTTATAGATTTCAGCAATTAGCATATCTATCTAGGATTGTCCAGTAAGATACAAGTTTTATAGATTTCAGGAATTAGCATATCTATCTAGGATTCCCCAATAAGAAACTTCACAAATGCAGTAATGTCCCCCTATTCTAATGAATCTCCCCCCCCCGGATGAGGCCAGAGCGCAGTTTACACAAGATGTTCTGGACAGAAGGCTTCACCCAAAGCTGGAGCCTCGGGTTTAACAGCACAGGGCACACTGATCTCTTCCTCAGGATGTTTGGTCTCTCTGCTCAGCAGAACTCCTAAACTAAGCTGAAATATCAGGCTGCAGGAATTACAATCAAGGGGTAAAGGGGGATCCATAAAGGGTACAGAAAACGTAAAAACGAAAAGCAAAAATCATCAGCCATCAGTGGCAGGAATCTTCTCCTGGTGGAGCAGAGCAAGCCCAGGCACTCACCATGGGACCTGCAGGGCTTCAGCTCAATGCCTTCCACAACGTTCACCATCAGCCTCCCGATGCCCGTGGCTCTCTGAGAGCGAACTGTGGAACGGAGAGGAGAGAGAAACGTTACCAAGAGATTCTCCCGCCCAGGGACTTCCCACAGATGAGACCCCCACACCCTATGCTGTACCTAGGTAGGCCTTCTCCCTCTTCTTCTTTTCAGTCTCAATGTAAAGCTCTGAAGCAGCTTTGATCTTCTGAACCCAGGCAGTCCTTCAGAAGGAAAGGAAAAAAAGAAGTTGCAAAATGCCATTTCCATTTTTCCCTGCTGGAGCACAGCAGACAAAGCTAAAGATGTCCATCCTTCCCAGCCAAGGCTCTGACCCATCCCAGGCTCTGCTGTCCCAGAGATTTCTGCCTGGAAGGATCTTACTGGAATTCACAGCACCTGCAGAAATGTGACAATCCCAAGGCAGCAAATCCCAGCACACAAAGAAAGCTCAAGAAAACCACGAGCAGGAGACACTCGGTGAAAAAACAGAAGGTCCAAAGAACAGGTTGGCTTCCATCCAGCCCCTTGCTTTACTGCAACAAACTGATTTCTTGGAGCCAGGAGGTACAAGCCACGCTGGTGGCTGAGGTGGCCACTGCCCTTGATCTCTGAGGTTTCCTACCAAATTCTTCTGACTCTCAGGATATTAAAAGCATAACTTGGGGAGTCCATGAGTGATGAATGGGCCCTTCTGGGAAATTGTTTCATGCTTAAGAATCACAGAATATCCTGAGCTGGAAGGGACCCTCATGGATCACTGAGTCCAGCTCCTGATCCCACCAATCCCAGCCCGTGCCTGAAGGAGCTGACAGAAAAAGGGTGGCAGAAGGGCTACCAGGTGACCTCAAGGGCTTATTGGTGTGACACAGAAGTCACAATGACTCCCATGAGTCAAGGAAACATGGGAGAGTCTGGAAGCTGTGGATCCATTTCTGAACCCCAAATGAAGAGCTGCTGCTCTACAGGACATTCATGGTTTGGGTTGGGAGGGATCTTAAAGCCCACTCAGTGCCACCCCAGTCATGGCAGGGACACCTCCCACTGTCCCAGGCTGCTCCCAGCCCCAATGTCCAGCCTGGCCTTGGGCACTCAAAGGGATCCAGGGGCATCAGAATTTTGTGCATCAGAATTTTGAGGGCCCTGCATTTTCCAGCTGGCACAACACAATGTCTGCAGTAGGGGGAGGGGTTTGCTGAACTTCCAGTATTCTGTTTTCAAGAAAAGTTTTCTTCCAAGACCTTACATATGGTCTCTGCAGTACAAGTCAGTGTAACCTTTGCAGTGTAAGTCAGTGTGGTCTTCTCTCTGTAACCTTGTCAGAGATAAAAACCTTCGGCTAAGGATTAAAGATTGCCTTCCCTTTGAGCTCTCCAGTCTGAACTGAACCAGGTAAAACTAACTGGATTTAGTGTGAGAGGTTTTGCTTCATATTCCACTTCTGACCTGTTCCTTAATCCCCTTCAACATCCAGCCATTCAAATGCTTCCACTGCACAAACAGCTGGTAGCAGCACAAGGAGGAATTATATCTTTTGGCTTCTTCACATTGCCAGACAATGTGAAAAGCAGCCTAAATATCCAGCCTCAGCCACTTCATTGCTGGTCTAACTACAATTTAGAAAACATCATTATTTCTCCCTCCTTTTCAGGCCACCATATTCTCAAGAAGTTCTTCAGTCTTGTAAAACAACCAGCTTGGAGAGTGCTCTGCAGGTTTCCATCCCAACCATTCCCATCCTACATGCAAAGGCCCATGAAGGCGCTCACCTTTCATTAATGCTTTCGGCCCGGAGTGTGTAGACTCTGTCAATGTGGGAGATGTGGAAGATGGGCTCATCTCCAGAAGGGTCTGTGGGTAATTTTACCAATACCTCGTTTAGGAAGATGGGCTGTAAAACATCAGCAAAGCTGGAGCTGTACTGCAGAGTCTGCACAGGGGCATTCAGCACACATCAGTTTATTGCACACCCTGAGTATCTCGCCTCTCCTGCCTTCCATCTTTCTTCAGATAACAAGAAAATGTTAAAAACTGATGAAGACAGAGGTGCCTGCAGAGCCTGGAATCCCTCCTGGAGGGAGCCAAGCACAGCAGCATCTCCTTCCCCCAGAGAGCAGTGGACACAGCTCTCCCTCCGCTCCCTCAAACACACAAGCTCTCATGAAGAGTTCTGCTCGAGCAAAGCTTCAAAAGCATCTTTTCTGATCTCCCTGCAGCACAGAGCCACTTTTTCTGCCCCAAAGCTGGAGCCCCAAAGCTTTCAAACCTCTTCTCTGGGAAGAGGTTTCCTTCATCTTGCCCACCCCCAGATGTTGTTGTCCCCACGCCCGTGCCAGAGCTGCACTTACAGTTTTGTACATTTTGTATTGCAGGTTGGACTTGGGGCTGAAGACCTTGTCTGTGCCTGAAGAGCCAAGAGGTTTTATGATCTGAGTGAGGAGGAGGAAGTCGTTGAAGAGAAAACCATACAGCTCCTTGTTACTCTTGGCTTTATAGAGCTTGCCGCTGTGCAGGAACTTGCGAGGTCCCAAGCAGTTTGTAACTGAATTAAAAACGAGTTGCTGCGAAAAGTAGAAGAAGAACAACAACGCACTGTATAAAGTGAAACAATCGGGGCTGCCCTGCAAGAGACCAAATAGAGTTTTGAGTCCTGGTTCCAGTCGGGGTCACAGGGGTGACGAGCGATGCCTCGAGCACGACAAGCGCTGCCGGTCACGCGAGGCTCAATGGGGATCCCACAGGGCACGGGCTGGGCAGGCAGCGAGGAGCCAAAAGCGTCTGTGCCCCCTGGGCATGCACCTCCAGGGTGGGACTGAGCCCCGGGGAGCTGTCCTGGAGCAGCAGCAGCTCTGCAAGGGCTTCTGCACAGGCTGAGCTCCCTCCAGGGCTGCATTCTGAACTGGCTTGGAATCTCACCCCCTAAAACACCCCAAAGGGCTCCAGAGAGCCACCACACACCGAGTTAGAGCTGCTGACCACTGGGACCAGCACAATCCCAGACTCAGCCAGGGCTCAGGCTCAGTCAGGGAGGAGCAGAGTCATGCCCCTGCCTCAAGTGCCATTTTCAGGTTGATTTTCACCAGTTCTCAGCCCCCAGGCAGCTGGCAACCCCCAGGCAGCAAGCAGGGAGAGAACTGAGGCCATGGCTTTGGGGCTGCTGCTGCTGCTACGGTGGCAGTGAGCACCAGGGGCTCTCCCAGGGAATGGATTTGCTGTTCTAGGGCCAGGCACCATCGACAGGAGATAAAAGCAGCCACGTTCCTTCAGGCAGTGGTTGTCAGAGAGCTGAACGTGCTTTGACCGTTCTGGCATTGTCACACACACCTTTCTCCCAGAGCACTCAGACTTTCTGAGGTGAAATGCAATTTTCCTACTTGATGAACCAACCAGTGCTTGTTGTTTACCTTCTAGATCAGAAAACCTGGTGCATACTTTGAAAACTGTGATCTGTCTGCCTCTGTTATCTCCACCAGACACAGGAAGGCCATCAGAACATCCTTCCATTTGCAGGACATACAGGCACAGTATTTTCATTATAGTTCCACTGGAAACTTCCATGTTATCTTAAAAAGTAACTTGGAATGGGAGGTAGGGATTCTTTCTGGAATGTCTCTAGAGACTTGATCAGTATTCTTGAATTTTCAAAGGTATAAAAAGCTTTACTAGAGAAAATATTTCTAAATATTTGATTTTCGAAGTACTCCAAAGTGGTCAGGTACAGCTTTGGGGTGGGATGCAGCAGTCCCATAACCACTGTACCGCAGAGAACTGGCAAACTGGGAAGTTGTAGTGGAAAATTGCAGCCTGGAACCCGGAAGCAGTGTGGAGCCAGGCACCCAAGCAGGATTGAGCCCGAGGGAAGGGAGCACGAGCGGGATGAGGGGGGAGGGAGGGAGGAGGGGGAGGGAGGGAGGGAGGGGAGGGAGGGAGGGGAAGGGAGTGCGGGGCGGGAGGGAGGGAGAGAGGAGGAGAGGAGAGCGGGGAGAGGAGAGAGGGGAGAGCAGGGAGAGGAGAGAGCAGGGAGAGGGGCGGGGAGGGGAGAGCAGAGGAGAGGGAAAGGGGGGGAGAGGGGAGAGGGAGAGGACGGGGAGAGGAGAGGGAGAGGGAGCAGGGAGAGTGGAGAGGGAGGGGGGAAGGGGGGACGGGGGAGGGGGAGCGGGAGAGGGGAGCAGGGGAGAGGGGGAGCGCAAGGAGCGGGGCTGGCCAGGCCATGGCGGTACCTCGGAGAGCCCCTCGCACTGCACGTGGGCCTGGATCCACTCGAGCCTGTCCGAGTTCTCCTTCTCCCGCACGCCCTCGTTCACCTGCGAGCACAGCTCCTCTGCCTTCTCCAGCGCGTGTCGCAGGTGGCTGTGGTCGGGGTGGCTCTCGGGGGTGTTCTCCATTATCTGCACACCAGCAAACCCCGTTAGTGTGAAAAACGAGGTTTACTTTTTTGTTAAAATTTAAAAGATTTTAATAAGTGACAATAGGGTATATAAAAGCAAAAGGATACGACACCGGGTGTTCGGTGATCTGCCAGAGGCACACCTGCTACTGACAGGAGACATCTTTAAATATATTTTGTATTGCATTAGCTTAATGCTTATTTATAGATATTTATGCATATTTAAACTTTTTTGAGAACTGTTTAACATGGATCTGCCTTTTCAGAGAATGAGAAGTCATGATGTTTATGCTCTTGGGGTCGTGTGCATGTGACCCCTGTTCCATAATTTCAGTAGATGTTTTTTGTTGATGGAGAAGTGTCCGTAGCAGGTGCCCCTAATGGATCACGACACCCCTGGCCTGTCCATTGCAGATATGGTTGTCTGAAGGTTGGGGGGTCCCATCAGCCAGGTTCCTTTGACGTTCTACAAGCTTTTTTTTTTTCCTGAAGCTTTTGTTTTTTTTTACCCCACCCTTTCACTGTCAGGGTTTGTGCTGGCCTGGCAGCTGATAGTCTTGGGGCGATGGCCTCCCCACCCGAAGGTGTAAAGCATTGTGATATCTTTGTGAATGTATATATATCTTTTTTTTAGATTTGAACTGGTTTTTATTTTTAAGGATTATTGCCGTGACGGCCTCATTCAGGGTTTTGGGGTTTTTTTTGTGATTTTCTTTGTAGCTTTTGTATAGTTTTGTTATAATATAAAAATATTTTTTATGGAAATGTTTAAGTTATATTATAATACTTTAGTTTTAACTGTAAGTATTTTATAACTATATTTGAGTTATAAAAGAAAAATAGTGATAAATTTTATAACTATGTTAGCATAATTAATTTTTTTATAAATAATATTTATATTATGATGCTATATATAGTTTATTTTTAATTTCTGTGAAAAACAATATTATAATATGTGTTTACTATAGTTAGGCTGCTGCCAGCACAGCTCAGTACTCGCTGCCTTCTGATTCTTTGGGCGCAGGTTTCACCTCTGCTTCAAATGGAAATATCAAATGATTTTGCCAAAGCCCAAGGAATTATCCCATTTTTTACACTGGAATGGAGCCTTAAAGGACACCTCCCACTCCCCAGCACATCAGAAATCTGCCAGTGACAAAGCACAAAACCAATAAGGAAATAACCCTGTAATTAAGGTGTAAGCAAAGCAGCATCAATCCCATCCCGTGTGCGAAGGAACGTACATTTTTAATGATTAGTGGGTATCTGGTTACCCGTTGCATAGGCTTTAGTAGAAAACTTGAGAGTGGCATTCCTTTACAGCGAGGATCCATTGCTAACCTCTGAAACATTAGAGAGGTAAAATCTGGTTAGTCAAGTGGTTTAAACCCTGAGAAATGGCCTGAGGAAAAACCCTGAGGAAAAGGGAAGGCAATAAATGAGCACCAATCCTCAGCTAAACCTGCTCTGAGATCTTCCTGCTGGTTTTACAGTGCATCTTCACCTGCCTTGTCCTGACAGGAATCCCAGAGTCACCAGGGCTGGAAAACCCCCCCAAGATCACCCAGTGCCACCCCAGCAGCACCAGCAACACCCAAAACCCTGTCCCCAAGGGCCACATCCAGACTCCCCCTGAGCACTCCCAGAGACAGGGACTGCACCCCCTCCCTGGCAGCTCATTCCAAGCCTGACCACTCTGACAGGGAATTTTCTTTGCCATCTCCACCCAGCCTCCCCTGGTGCAATTTAGCCATTCCTCTCCTCCTTTCCCTTGGGACAGCGGCCACAGAGCCGATCCCCCGGCTGCCCCTCTCTGTCAGGGAGTTGTGCAGACCACAAGGTCCCCCCGACCCCTTTCTCCAGGCTCAGCCCTTTCCCAGCTCCCTCAGCCACTCCTGGGGCTCCAGCCCCTTCCCAGCTCCGCTCCGTGCCCTGGACACGCTCCAGCCCCTCCAGGTCCCTTCTCAAATGAGTGGCCCAGAACTGGACACATCCTCAGGGTGGGGCCTCATCTTTTCAGCTCAGCCAAGAGAAAAGATGCACACAATTCCCAGGGGTCGCTGCCTCTCTCACCTTGACAAACTCCTTGAACTCAGACACTTCATCCGTTTTCTGCTGGATGAGGGCAGCCCCGTTGAGCTGGCAGCTGCAGAAGCGGATGTAGGGCTGCATGTGGGGCAGCTGGGCCGTCAGGATGTCCCCGATCATCTTCACCGGCATCTTCTCCCCGGACATCTTCTTGCGCACGCGCAGGGCCCTGCCAGGAGCAGGGCACGGGGGTTGGACAAAGAGCCTCTCCTCAGTTATGGAATAAAGGGGTGAGTTCTGATTCATTACAGACACCCAGAGAACAAGGAACATGTCAGCCACAAGATTTACTGCAAGGACACAAAAACCAGGGCTGCACCCTCAGGCAGCACCTTCCCCTCCTGTGCTCACCCAGCTGCTGTTTGACATTAATGCAATGCCAGAGCAGAGGTGAGAGAAAAGGAAGGTAATTTTCTTTTCTGTCTGTTTAGAGAGAGAGCTGCTGATGTGTGAGGGAGGGAGGGAAAAACCCCATCACTTGGAACTCAAAGCTTCTCCCAGTTTTCAGCCTGGTTTCTTAAGGAAAGGTTCATTGGCATTTGCCCTGTCACCACCACAGAGTTTCAGCTTGTGGGCCATTTTACAAAACAAAGGAGATGTTACAAAGCTGTAAAATCCCTGTAGGTTCAATGAAAAACACAAGAGCTTTATGAATGCTTTCCTCATCCAGGTGAAGGTTTAACTGTACCCTGCCCCAGTTTCCCTGGCCATGCCTCTCCTGGCAGTAAGCTGGGGCAGCAGCACCCAGAGCCTTGGGAAAAGGGCACTCAGGGCAGGAATATTTGGGGATGCAGGCTCTGCTCAGCACAGTCAGGGCTCAGCTCACGCTCACCTGCAGGAAGGCATCTGCCAAGCTGGGATAAGAAAGGTTCCTGTGCCTTGATCTGCACTCACAGCTAACAGAGCTGGGCCTGGGGCTGGGCTGGGATGGAGCAACACAGTCCTGATTTCAGGGCGGAGGAGGATTTGCCTTCTTTTGCTCAGGAGCAAAGTGAGGGCAACAGCAGAGACTTCTGGGTTCCCCTCAACAACTCACATCCAACACTGCCCACAGTTTGCTTTTCCCCACAAGGAGAAACAGGGGGTGTTTCTGGTTGTTATTGGTGTAAATGACAAATGTTTCCATGCAGCTGAAAGGAGAAGCAGGGAGAGAGGCCCAGGGTTCTGGTTTTACAAAGTACGGGGAAAAAAAAAAACAACTTACTTCAGTAGTTTTATATTGCACATAATCAGCTCCTTCCAATTAACAAAAATCATGGCAACTTCTTTCTCTGTGACCAGCTCAGATTCCATCAATGGCTTCTGGAAGATCTGGGGAGTCAGATAATGAGGCCATTCAGAGTGTACAAGGTGAGAATTGTACAGACAGAATTCCGGCACGCTCCATCATGTTCCCTGGGAATGGGTAGGACTAAGAAGACCCTCAGGCATGAGGGGCTTTATCAGGGAATACTCTGAATTTGTAGGGCTAGTGATGTTAATTTTGATCTGGATAATTCGTTTGAAACCTGGGAATTTTAGCCAGAGATCTCCTGCAAGAGATCCCAGGATTCCTTTGATAATGCAACTGAAAATATATTTTACTTTGGACTGTTTTATGGAAGTTCTGGTTTCTCTGAGAGTCTCAGGTTTGCCTATCTTGAACTCTTCAAAAAAGGGCTTTGCTTCTCTGTCAAAAGCATTTTCTGCAGCTGTCTGAACTATTTCCTTTATTTTCTACAACTAAAGCCAATCACAGGAATGATAACTGAGCCCCACTGTGAGCATGGACAACGTGCTTCATTTAAGAACATTAAGTTTCAGAGATAAAGTTTCTTTGTACATGAGAAATAAATACTGAGAGTCAGGAACAAAAAGGTTTGCTAAAACAATCCTTCAAATATCAGCATGTGGGTGATGGCAGCACAAGGGGTTGGCAGGATTTGCACCCCCCCCGTACCTGAACATGCCCAAATAGACACAAACGAGATGGGGCAGAGATGCCCCAGGGGAGCAGTGAAACCCCAGCCCTTTGCACGGTGGAAGGGCTGATTCCACCGAGGAAGAGGAGGCCCAGACCTTCAGGGCTGCTCACCTCGGTCACCAGCTGCAGGTCATTGACGTAGTTCTCCTCGGTGACAATGAGCTCGTGGATGTAGCCCTGCCTCTTCCTCTCGGTGGGGGTCAGCATGTCCAGCAGGTGAAGATCTGCACACCCTGAAAAACATAACAGAGCCGGGCCTTGATCCAGGGACCACACCTGGGCAGTCACAGCAGCACCCAGGAGCCACCTCCTGTCCCCTCACCCTGTTCTTGTTCCCTGGGAACAGGGACCACACCTGGACAGTCACAGCAGCACCTCCTGTCCCCTCACCCCGTTCTTGTTCCCTGGGAACAGGGACCANGTCACAGCAGCACCTCCTGTCCCCTCACCCCGTTCTTGTTCCCTGGGAACAGGGACCACACCTGGACAGTCACAGCAGCACCTCCTGTCCCCTCATCCCGTTCTTGTTCCCTGGGAATGGCACAGGGACACACCTGGGGCAGTCACCCAGGGACAGTAGCCACCTCCTGTCCCCTCACCCCGTTTTTGTTCCCCAGGCATGGCACAGGCCCAGCGCTGCTGCAGCTCTGGCCACTCTAAACATTCTATTTGACACTTTTTGTTATTTATAAAAACAAAGGCAATCTCTGAGTGGGAACTCTGCCCTGGTCTGAGGTGCCAGCTCTGAGGTGCCCCTCACCTGCCCATTCCCAGCCTCACCCTGGGGTCCCCCTGGGCTGTGCCATTCCAATCCCACACAGATGCTGCAAATGAAAGGGGGGACAAAGAGCTCGTGTGGTGGGAAGGAAATGCAGAGACATCCCACAGGGAATTAGGGAAGAGCTACAGTGACCTTAACACTCCGAGGGGCACTTTGGAATGATTCCCTCCGACAATGGATGCCCTAAGTTCAAGGTTCCTCTTTATCCTTCTGGTTAAGGAAATCCCTTTCAAGAAGGTGCTGCAGGGCCTGTTTGCTTCTTCACATTTCAATTAAAAACTGCTCCAAAATATCTGAAGGGCTCCAGCCAGGACATGCAAAGGTCCTGGAGATCCCCACATTCCACTGAATTCTAGGCCAAGCCAAAGGTGTGTATTTTGTTCTCCTTTCCAATTAAAAGCACAGGAAAATGTTGTCACTATGAGCTCATCTTCCATCAGTTTTGTCCCATATCGTTGCAAACTGCCCCTGCACTAATCCCCTATAGATGGGAATATTTTTTATAAAAATTCCACAATCTCCACTTTTGTTTTCTGTTCTGAATTACCCAGAATATTTAATTCCATTCTCTCATCTGGAGGCCATTATTTTTCAGCTGAGTTTAATTAAATTCTTCTGAGACTGGAACACAGAATGTTTTCTTCCAGTTTTTGTTACTTTTCTGCATAAAATTCAATGCATTTCAAAAAGCAATGTTGATTTCAAACAGGTGGAAAACATTTGGCTCTGAAAATTACATATTTCAGCTATTTTCACTCAACCAAAATTACCCAGTTGAATTCTTTCCCTCACCCCTCAGCAGTATATTCCCTATGGAAACAAACTTTCCTAATGGGAACATCAGGCTCCAGGTAACTCTTTCTGTTCTTTGCATATAAAGTTAATATTTAGGGAGTATTTCCTGCATTTTTAGCTTCCTGAATGTAGCTCAGGAGCTCAGACAATGCCACTGGAAAAGTCCAGGTGTATCACCATTATTTCCATGGAGTACCATCAGCTGCTGCTAGAAATGATCTGTGTTCCTCAATGGGGAATGATGGATTTGACTGAAAAACAACCAAAACCCCCCCCAAAAACCCAATACCAAATGAAACAAACCCAGAATAGGAGTGACAGACAGTCAAGGCTGCTCCCTCTCTGAATCTGAAGCTGGGAGGGATCAGACTGGAAGCTGGGAGAGATCAGATTGGAAGCTGGGAGGGATCAGATTGGAAGCTGGGAGGGATCAGATTGGAAGATGGGAGGGATCAGATTGGAAGCAGAGGCACCTTTGTAAGGCTCCCTTGATGAACAGGACACCACAGCCCTTTACAAGGTGCAACTGAAATTTTGCTTGGAATAAAAAGCAGATCTGGAGAGGTATCGGCTTTATGCCAATCCAGTGAGTTTTGGACCCATTTCAAAGGCCAGAAGTTTCATTTCTGTTGAATAAATGCCTCTTTTCAGAACAGTTTCTTTGGCACCAAGTACCCCAGAGGTCTAAGACGCAGATCCAGCTGTCCCAGTGCTCCATTAGAAGTGATCCAAGTGTTGAAATGCTTCTCCCTGGAGAAGTTCCTGTTCAAAGATGCGATAGCCTTGCTTTGAAGATGATTTCCAACCACCAAGCCTTTGGAGCAAGCGCTGACATTTGGAATGATGAACTGGCTGCTCTGAAAAATGACACTCTGCTTCTGGATATGAAATATTTGGGGAAAAGAGCCCAAATCTGAACAGAACACCCAGGGGAGACTTTTCTCACAAAGGGATTTCCTTTGTGAGTGCACAAGTGCACAGACTTTTATTGTCTTTGTATTAAAAACACTGAAGAAGAACTGGGTTCCTTCCCAAGTGGAAATGTCTGACTCATTTTCTATGGATGCCAAAGAACTTTGGTGAAGTGAATTCCACTGATCATGGAATCCTGGAATGGTTTGGGTTGGAAGGACCTTAAAGCCCATCCAGTGCCACCCCTGCCATGGCAGGGACACCTCCCACTGTCCCAGGCTGCTCCCAGCCCCAATGTCCAGCCTGGCCTTGGGCACTCAAAGGGATCCAGGGGCAGCCACAGCTGCTATGGGCAATTCTTTGCTTCAATTCAGTAAAGTCAGGAAAGGATGGGAAAATGAGAACAATTAACTTGGTTTGTTCTCAGGAGAGTGGATCCATGAAGACTTCGAGAACCAACAGACAAATGCTGTAACTCCAAATCTGTGCCCTGACCTCCAATCACCACAGTCCCTGAAGATTAACGGGCTCCAGAAAAGCAAAAAAATAATTTCAAATCTCTCTGTAGGGAGTAAAGATGTTTTGCCTCATCCTTACAAAGTCAACCCTGAAGATCTGGGTCTCCCAGGATAAACATGAGGCCTAAAAGAACAAAGATGCTGCTTTTTGGGAAGGGAGGTTCTGCTGTGGAACTCCCTGATCCATGTCCATGGGCAGAGCTGCTGATTCCTTTTCATCTGGGGACGTTTTCTAACCAGGGTAAACTCCCAGATTTCCCTGGGAGCCTCGTGCTGGCCCAGTCTGCAGTGACAAGGTCACAGGGGACAGGAATCTGTCCTGTTAGAGGGAAACAGGATCAGCTAAATGATGCCACTGCTTTCCTTCAAAACCTTCAGGAGAAGGGAAGAGCACACCAGGAGAGCACCCATTCACTTGGGTAAATTCCACAGAATTCCAGGATCCCTGCGGCTGGAAAAGCCCTCCCAGCCCATGAGTCCCTGCTGTGCCTGATGCCCACCCTGTCCCCAGCCCAGAGCACTCAGTGCCACCTCCAGCCCTTCCTGGGACTCCAGGATGGGGACTCCAAAGCTCCCTGGGCAGCCCCTGCCAAGGCCTGAGCACCCTTTCCATGGGGAAATTCCTCCTGGTGTCCACCCTGAGCCTCCCCTGGCCCAGCCTGAGGCGTTCCCTCTCTCTGCCCTGTTCCTGGAGCAGAGCCCGACCCCCCCGGTGCCCCTCCTGTCAGGGAGTTGTGCAGAGCCACAAGGTCCCCAGAGCCTCCTTTGCTCCAGGCTGCCCCTTTCCCAGCTCCCTCAGCTGCTCCTGGGGCTCCAGCCCTTCCAGCTCCACTCCCTGCCCTGGATACGCTCCAGGCCCCCAGGGCTCTCCCGCAGGACCCACAACTGGAGGGGTCTCAGCAGTGCTGAGTTATTTAAATCACAGCATTTCAACATTCAACCTCCTTATCACCTGGCTCCAGATGCAACCACCAACTCCCCTTAAATCTTGTGGGATGGACTTTCCCCTGAGAGACCATCCCAGGTTTTTGCGGAGGATATTGGGATCAAACAGATCTCTCCATATCCATGATATGCAATGCCCAACCCCATTTCTCAGCTATTTCCAAAGATTTCAGCAGGTTTGGGATGTCTCAGCTGGAGCAGTGTATCCATTTGCTGTCACTTCCCTCTGAGGCGCACGGAAGGGCCTGGAGACAAGGCTGGAAAGTCGCACTTGGAAAGCTTGAAGCATTATTGAGTGGTGGAATCACCCTCTCAGGATGTGCTCAAAAAGGTGTGGAAATGGCACTGCCAGATGTGGCTCACTGGTGATGGTTCCAACCTCAATTCAACAAGAAATCAATGATTCTACCAATCCCCTTCCAGAGGCTTCTCGGGGAGAATAAAATCCTACGTGTGATGGCATGAATGCAGCTAAAAATGGAAATCAGCAGAGTTACCAAGGCCTGGACTGGTTTGGAACACATCAGGAAATCACATCTCACCTCTTATTTGTGCCCCAGGAGCTGTCTGAACCCTGGGCACTCAGGGCACTGAGGCAGCCAAGAGCCACGAGCAGCAGCCCCGGGTGCAGGGGAAGGAACTGCACAGTCCCATTCCACAGGAATAAAGGAGCTGGAACCTTTATAGGAACTGCAAAGGAATTTGGAACCAGGAATGTGGGAACTAAATGCAGTTCTCTAAATTTTCCAATCTTCTATCAAACAGCATTTTATTATTTTTTTAGTTTCATCTGGCAGAGGGGCAGCTCCCTTCTCTGCTCCCAGGAACAGGGACAGGAGGAGAGGGAACGGCCTCAGGCTGGGCACCAGGAGGAATTTGCCCATGGAAAGGGTGCTCAGGCCTTGGCAGGGGCTGCCCAGGGAGCTTTGGAGTCCCCACCCCTGGAGGTGTCCCAGGAAGGGCTGGAGGTGGCACTGAGTGCTCTGGGCTGGGGACAAGGTGGGCATTGGGCACAGCTGGGACTTCATGGGCTGGGAGGGCTTTTCCACCCTAAATCCTAGGATTTCCTGTAAGTGACAGAGGGAAAACTCCAGACTGTGCCTCCCTTGTCACTGCCAAACTGCCCCAGGAGCTTTCAGGACTCCGTGATTTTGAAAGGCTTCGGTCTCAGCATTGGGCAGACATGAGTCAGAGAACCTGCACCTGGAGGGCATCAGAGGAGCTTTATTTTTCTTCTCAGTTGGTGTAAAGAGAAAGGAAAAATCTGCACCTGAATCCCCTAAAGCTGAGTATTACCAGTATTTTACTCCATATTAAATATGTAGCTCTGGCCTGAAGTCACAGAACCCAAAATATCCCTAAGGACAAATGCTTTTAGGCAAGTTAATTTTTCAACCCAGCAGCTCACGATGGGAAAAGAGATCCTCTCATTCAAATGTCAGTTAATGCACAGAATATTGACAGAGTGGAGTCAGATCTTGCTCCATCTCCTCAGAGCACTGAAAATCACAAGTGGGATGTGCTGTTCCTTTCTGTAGTTGCCAGCAAGTGGCCATGATGGAGAAGAATTATTTTTTTTTCTGGCAGAAATGAATAATGTATTACTATTTAAGTACTATCTTAGAAAGATGGAAAATCTGTGCAACTGTGCGTATTTTCAGACTTGAGCTTCTGGCATTAAACACATCCCAAATCCAGGTAAACCCATGGCAAACCAATAAAGAAAATTTAATTTCTCTATTAAAAAAAATCAAAATCAAGTGATTTGTTCCATGCAAAAACCCTGGATAGGGAATCAGAGAATTACAGAATCTCCTGTGCTGCAAGGGACCCACCAGGAGTCCAAGGACACCCCAACAATCCCCCCACGAGCCAAAGGGGAACAGGCTGCAGGTAACAATGATCAATCTGTGATTACATTGGAACAACGTTCCAAGAACCCAGGCCAGTGCCACTGTGAGGTGAAAAGTCTCCAGGCTGTGCTGGTGGCAAATCCCTTGGTGCTCTCCTGGCCCATGGTGAGCTCAGTGTGACCCAGAACGAGACAACAAACACGTGCCGGCCTCTTTTGTACGAAGGATTTAATTCTCTATACATGGAACTAATTGGAAAGGCTGTATTACAGTTGTTAAAGCTGCAGGTTTTTATATATTTATATAATTTACATTCATAGTGATGAAATACTGAAGTGCAATTGAATAAGGAGCTTCACTTGTCCTTTGCACCGCAGGACGGGTCGGGAGCAGGGAGCTGGGCTGGGAATGCTACAGGCTGCCAGCAGGAACTCAGGAGAGTGAAACACAGAAACCAGGACGTAACTCAGTGGTAAATCATTAGTAGGGAGGCTCTGTTGTGCTTGAGGCATTGGGAGGAGGGCACTGCCAGCACCAGGCATTTCAGCAAGAGCCGGGGACTAACGCTGCAAAGACAGACAGGGCTTGGCTACAGCACAGCTACGACTCCACTGTAAGCTCCATTTCATATTAATTCGTAGAAATTCCACAGTCTAGTTTTAAAAAATGTAAACATTGGAAATTAATTGCAGGGATATAGTTCTATACATTCTTTCTTGTCAGGAAAATGACTCGTTCCCAACGTGTTGTTGCACAGTGAGAACTCCTAGGGCACGGCCCTGAGGCGAGAGCCCTGGAGGGAATTCTGCCATCCCCAGGAGCGCCTGTTCCGTCCATCTCTGAGCCGGGAATGCAACAAACCAGGGACAACACAAACCAGGCTGGCTGCTGACTGCTTGCAGCGACAAGTAATGTGCAAAATCAAATGAACAGAGCTGGATAAAACATCGCTCAGGTTTGTCTCTGGCACGGGAGGAGGGCGTTGCTGCTCTCCGCAATGGGTTACACACTCAACAACAACACCTGATACAAACAGTACAGTAACTACAACAAAATACCTGGAATTGGGCACATTTAAATTCCTTAAATGATTTTAACTCCTTCTGTTCTTTTGTAATTAAAAAAAACAAAAGAAAATTAAAATAATAAAAAAGAGACATATTGACAACACTGGACAAGTGAACAATAAAAAAGAATGATACATAAACTCTCCAATTCATGGACATTTGGAACAATTTTAATAGCACATGCAGCATTCCTTGATAGTGGGTCTTTTTGCACAAACAAAATTGCAATTTAAGAAGAAATTTAATTTATATTTTCCTTTAAAAGGCTAAAATATATTTTCAAAAAATAATTTTTGAAACTACCAAAAGCACCTGTGCAAAGGTGGAAAAATTAGTTTGGTAACTCTGAAAGCCACAAAAGGACCCACTATCCTCTGATTTTTACTTTTTTTTGTGTGCGTGTGTTTTTGCTTTGTTGTTTTTTTTTGAATCAGTTTAATTTTGTCGGTAATTAACTCAACCATTGCGATTCCATGCAACTAAATGTCAAATGAGGTAAAACTGCTGTGCAGTGTGTTCTTGACTCAGAAGGCAGTAGATGATCATGCTGGAAGCCACATGATCAAGGCTGCATCTCCCATCATCCCTCTGGGCACTGCTATGGGATAGTGGGTCTCTTTGAGGACTTTCAAGCCTGAGTGGGGGATGGACAACATATGATTCCTAGAAAAAGGAGGAAAACATCACATAAGCAAAACAAAACAATGAGCAAATTCAAGCTAGGGAAATGAGGCAGGCATGGCAAGGCATGGAGCAAAATGATTGGGGTGGGGGGGGACATGCTACGGGATGGGAACGAAACCAACCAAACACAATGGGGGGGACAGAAGGTCTTCAAAGAGACTGGGCCCCGAGGGCAGCTGGGGCTCCAGGGACCCCAGCAGTGCTGCATGTTCAACCTGAGAGTGGCCCCTAATGGAGCTGGGGCTCCAGGGACCCAGGAACCCCAGCAGTGCTGCATGTTCAACTTGAGAGCACCCCCAAAGGGAGCTGGGGCTCCAGGATCCCCAGCAGTGCTGCATGTTCAACCTGAGAGCAGCCCCAAGGGGCTCCAGGACCCCAGCAATGCTGCATGTTCCACCTGAGAGCAGCCCCAAGGGGAGCTGGGGCCCAGAACCCCAGAATGCTGCATATGTCCATCCTAGAGCAGCCCCAAAGGAAGCTGGGGCTCCAGGGACCCCAGGAACCCCAGCAATGCTGCATGTTCCACCTGAGAGCAGCCCCAAAGGGCTCCAGGAACCCCAGGAACTCCAGAAGTGCTGCATGTTCCACCTGAGAGCAGCCCCAAAGGGCTCCAGGAACCCCAGGAACCCCAGCAATGCTGCACACTGCACCTGTGAGGAGGAGGAGCAGCCGGAGCTGCGGACACTCACACTGCTGGCTCGGGTCCGTGTCCGTGGTCAGCTTGACGTAGTTGGATGGGAAGAGCCCCACGTGGCCGTTGACCTCCCCCTTCCACCAGTCGGGGTCCTCCCTGTTGAGCACGTTGATAATCTGGCCCTTGTTGAAGGCCAGCTCGTCGTCGTTTTGGGCGCTGTAGTCGTACATGCCGATCACCTGGCACACTGCAAGGGACAGGGGTCACCTGGGGGCTGCTGCTGCCACCCCCACCACAGGCACCCTGCTGGAAGGGACCCCAGGATCACCCAGTGCCACCCCTGTCCCTGCCCAGTCCCCCCAGCAATCCCAGCCTGTGCATCCCTGGCAGTGCTGTCCAAACGCTCCTGGAGCTCTGGCAGCCTCGGGGCCGTGCCCGTTCCCTGGGGAGCCTGGGCAGTGCCAGCACCCTCTGGGGACAGAAGAACCTTTCCCTGCTCTCCAGCCTGAGCCTGTCCACGTGCAGAGGCTACCCATGGACACTGCCCACAGCTCAGGACAGCTCCAGGACCCTGCAGTGACCTAGTCCACCCAGCCCTCCCAGACTGACCCCAGAGATTTAAAGAACCCAGAGAGTTTTATCGAATCCCAGAGAGGTTGGGTTGGAGGGACCTTACAGTGCATCCAGCCCCACGCCTGCCATGGGCCGGGACAGCTCCCACCGTCCCAGGCTGCTCCAGCCTGGCTGAGAATCTCCCACCAGAACTGGTCAGTGGGCAGGAAAATCTGGGACACACTGGAACTTCTACTATTGGAAGCTGCACAATCCAACAGAAATCCAATCATGATGTCCTCATCCCACTGAGGATTTCAGAACACAAAAATCTTGGAAAATTAACAGAACAGGACAGCAAGCATCCCAGGCCATCGAGGCTGCCCTTCTGGCATGCCAGGACTGGGTGCAGGAGCTGATTTTCTGCTTCCTTGCAGTGGAACTCCTCCAATCTCCCTGGCGCTCAGAGCACAGCTGCCTCTGCTCACTTCTGACAAAGCACTTTCCTGAACTCTCTGAAGCAGCAGGACTGTTTAGTTAAATAAACAATCTCCTCTATTTCTCTGCTCTTTTATCTTTGCCAAGCCACAGGGCTTCTGGTTTTTCCCACCAGACATGAGGCTTCTATTAATGAGCCTTGCTGGCAGGTTCTCTCCAGTGGATTAATCCTAAAATTTGCTTTTATTTTCATCCTTGTACTGAGCCAGCAACTTACTTCAATTTGCCAAACAGCTTCTCTCTTTCTTTCTTTAAAATGTGGTTTAATTATGATTTTTAGGTTCTACAGGCAATGTAAAAAGTGCCAAAAATTTTATTCTGTGAAATTTAGTATGTGGGAAAAGTCCCAGATTGTCAAAATTGAAATAATTTCAAAAAGATATAAAAAATCTCATCATGTTTCCTTGTAAAAGTTTGTATCAATGCTGAGTTATCATTTCAAACCCAAATTCACGAGGCTTTAGAGAAGACATTTTTGAGATCTTTGTAACAACCAGAGGGACCAGCACACAAACACAGGATTGTGGAATGCGATCTGGAAAGCCCCTTCCAGCCCAACCCATTCTGTGACTCGATGAAAATGTTCATCTTCTGTCACTCTTGTGTCCCTTCCCAACCTTTCAAACGCAGCAGAAGAGCTCCCTCTCCATGGGGGGTTTGTCCCTCATCACCTCAGAACAACGAGGAGATCGCGCAGGAGAGGAGCCGCAGCTGCCCAGCCCTGGGTCACCCTGACCTTCTGGAGCTCCTGTCCCACAGTCACTGCAGGGGTGGGGTGGTGGGATGGATCCATGGAGAGATGGGTATGGGATGGGATGGGATCCATGGAATGGGATGGGACCATGGATACCCAGAGCTCAGAATTCCTGCCCATAGTGCAGAGGGATGAGATGGGATGGATGGATGGGATGGGATGGGATGGGAATGGGATGGATGGATGGGATGGGATGGGATGGGATGGGATGCTTGGAGGAGTGGTGAACATCGCAGAGCTCAGAGCTCGTGTCCTACAGCACAAGAGGATGGATGGGATGGGATGGGATGGGATGGGATGGGATGGGATGGGATGGGATGGATGGGATGGGATGGGATGGGATGGGATGGTGGATGGAGGATGGGATGGTGGCGGTGAACACACCAGAGCTCAGAGCTCCTGTCCCACGGCACAGAGGGTTGGGATTCTTTGGGATGGGATGGTGGAACACCCCAGAGGCTCTGGAGCAGCCAAGCCCTCCCAGCCAAGGGAGCAGTAGGGTCCCAGGGACACAGGGAAGCGTCCAGGGGCAGCCAGGGCTCACCCGAGGGTGCTGCAGGCTTGGGCAGCTCGGTGGGGGTGCTCTTGCTGGTGCCTGGGCTCAGCAGCTTCACGTAGTTGGCCGGGAACCAGCCGATCTGGCGCTTCTTGCCGCGGGCCTGCGGAGACACGGGCACTGACATCCAGGAGCCTTGGGCAGGCAAGGCAGCCAGGATCTCAGCCACCGGGCTGTCTTACAATAGAAAACAAATGCTGGGAGGAAAAAAACAGCTATTTTTGTGGCATTAGTTGAACACTGTAATATCTATATATAATCTTATTAATATTTCTAATTAAACACTATTAAATGCTTCATCATGTAAAGAATTACATTGAAATAGAGCCCCAGGTTGTGACAGAGATTAAGAACCCAAATTGCCTCTTCTTTTACAAAAGCAATATCCAAACTTTTCAATCCTTTGTGTCACCAAAGCAGGAATCCTCATCCTGTTATTTCCCCAACTCCTATGTCCATTGCAAATCAAATCCATAAAAACTCCCTTGGAAGAAAGGTTCTTCCAAAACTTTGAATTCCAGCTTCTAAATCTGTATCAAGAACTGTTTGAACTGTTTATTCTTGTTTGAGTTGTTAGAACAAGGTTGGCATTTGGGCAGGGAGAATTTTTACCTTTTAAAAACAGATTAATGTTAACTTAGGTTAATTTCATCTAATGGATTAATTCTTCTTTAGATACTTTCTTCCCTAAATCTTTACTAAAAAAGAAAGCACTTGATCTGAAGTGTATTTAGATCCTTCATTTTAAGATATTTTTGAATATTGCACTAAATCAGCAATGTAACGCTGAAAATATTTGCCTGGTTTTCCATTGCTTCTGACCCCTAAGTGTGGAACAGGAGAATCAAAAGAACAGTCAGGGAATTGCTAATGAAGTAAAAGCCAACTGTCAAGCCACATATAAGACATTAAAGTATCTAAAGTTACATGTGAGTATTTATACAACCAAAATTTAACTGCTTTAGAGTCTCACAGCAGCAGCTCAGTGACAACTGTGGCAGCTTTTGCCCACAGAAGTTTCTTTTCTGTCTTTAAAAACATTTAATGGAGACTCTTTAGAGCTAAAAGTTACCAACAGCAACAAGATTAGTGAAAGTGAAACCCAGAGGAATCCTGGAGGAGGATTTCTCCACAAAAGATGAAAAAAATATCACCAGGAAAGCAAAAAGGGCAGGTACAATTATGTTAAAAATAATGAATTAGTCTGAGCATCTGCACTGCAGAAATAAATCCATGGCATTTTTCCATCTCCTGTTTCCTGCTAAAAACCCCAAACCAAACAGTTTGGGACCAAATTGTCAAGTTCTACTCTTAAAAAAAAAATTGAATCCTGTGAGGATCCAAAGCAGTCAAACCAAGCCTCAAAATCTCCTCCTTCCTGAGGGCCCTCCAGGGAATCCCCGAGGGATTTCCACCAAGGCCTGATGGCTCCTGCTGCTCTCCCAGGCCACCCCAAGGCCAGGGATGGCAAGGTGTCGGTGTCCTTGTCTACTGAGAAGTGCTGGATTGCAGGATGCTGTCAAATTTATTTCTCATCAACACATGCAGCATGTTCAGCTATTAAAAAATAACCTTTTTTTAATTTAACATGGACTTTGACTAGGAAAATAAAAAAGGAACTAACTTGGAGCTCTCCTTCCCACCAACCACCTGGGTTCTTCTTTCTGATGAGAATCAACTGGCCAGGAGCAAGAGTCAGCTGTTCTGGGCCCGTTGCTGTGTATGAGGCAATAACCTGGGCAATTTCTGGTGAAGCAGAGGAGAAAAGAAAAGGTTAATTTGAAAAACCTGAACACATTCTATCCAACAGGAGTTCTGCTGTAACACCGTGTTATTTCTTTCCATATAACTGTTGTGGATTTATGTATTTCTATAAATGCATGTGGTAACTGTAAGATAAATGAGAGTGCAGAGTACTATAGGAATGAATAAATAATAAACAAGAGGTGCAGTAGCTCTATGGTAGGAGATTAAAAATGTTTGAAATAGAGAATAATAGTAATTATTAGAACTATACAGCTCTTAACATCCAGTGTTTTCCAATAAATATATCTTTGGACTGACCTCTCTAAGGAGAGGAGACACAGCACTGACAACATAAAGAAATTGCATTGAGAGGTGCAAGTTAAGGCTGGCAGAACCTTTTTCACCACTGACCCAAAAATGAATGTTTTCAAAATGCAGCAAACAAGATTTATCAGGAAATCTTTATTCCATGATTTTTTCACAGAACAGGTGCTTTATCTGGTCCCCTCCCAGCACAAGGGGACAGAGAGGAACTGGGAGCTCACAATTCCAGGAAATCACCCAAAGCAGATGTTGGAGTTTCCTCTACTTTACCGTGTTTGTGGAAAGGCAGGGAATAATTCAGGTCCCCACAAAGTGTCCCAGGGTTAACCCATGTTTGGATCCAACTGGAATTGGGAATTTTTGCCTCATCCCAAGGCTGGGTTTAGCCCTGTCACCAAACCATGTGCAGGGTGAGAAAAACATGTGTAACACACACAGAGTGATGTTGGTACTGCTGAACCCTCCCTGCGGGATCCCAGGACAGGAACTCATCCCTTCAGTATCCATCCCAAAAGAAGCTGGAGGCAGAGGAAACCATAAACCCCAAAAGTTTGGGAACAGAGGGTTTGGTGCAGGGAACAAACAAAGAGAGCTGAAGCCTGACATGGAAATGATCAAATGACTGTTGTGAAATTTATAAGGAAAGGACCATTAAGAAAAAAAAAATATCTGAGAAGAATTTGAGATACAAATGAGCAGCATGAGGAGGGCGAGGAAGCAGAGGGACGAGGAGCAATCCAAGGGCACTGCAAACAATTAATAACAGCAGAACCTCCCCGGGGATCCGTCAGCAGGGAGAGGGAGGGACGGGGAGCCAGGCAGGGATGGGAACACCACGAGCTGAGTTCTAAAGGTGCTTTACGCCTGGACCTGGGATCAGCACAGATTCATGGAATCCTGGAATGGCTTGGGTTTGGAAAGGACCTTAAAGCCCATCCCATCCCACCCCTGCCATGGCAGGGACACCTCCCACTGTCCCAGGCTCCTCCCAGCCCCAATGTCCAGCTGCCTGGCACTCAAAGGTCCAGGCACCACAGCTTCTCTGGGCACCCTGTGCGGGGCCTGCCCACCCTCCCAGGAAATTCCTGCCCAATATCCCATCTGGCCCTGCCCTCTGCGGCATGGGAAGCCATTCCCTGTGCCCTGTCCCTCCCTCCCTTGTCCCAAGACCCAGAAGAAGGAATTTCTGTGTAAAACACAGCAGGTGCTGGTAGGAGAGTGAAAGGTTTAAGCAGAGAAGAAACAGGAGCTGAGCCTGTCCTGGCAAAGGCAGGGGTTTGTTGGGCAGGGAACATAGCTCCGCTGCGGGAAAGGCTGCAAGCACTCTGAATTTGCAGGATTTCCACAGAATCCCATTCATCCCTCTACACTAGAGCCACAAAGGAGACAAAATGTGCAAAAAAATTAATGGTTGGAATTTGTGAAAATCAGAAAACCTCCCTTGTTCCCACAACAGTTACAGTATTCACTAGACCACAATGGAGAGGAAAAAATCTTATATTTTCTATCTCTTCATAACAAGAAATGTCTTGTGGTTTACAAGGATTTGGGTATCAGACATCTCTTCCCCTACCAGCAGCATAAAAGACCTTTACTGGGGACTGTGTTCTCAATTAGGTACAATACAAATCTCAGTGGTAACTGTCAGGTCCTGCAGCTCACAGACCAGAAAGTTGAGAGAAAAATATTCAGAAAAGAAAGGTTCAAATAAAACAACCCAGAAATGGGTTCCATTCTTCACAACCTGAAGGGCTTTTAAATTCTGGGGGTTTTAAGTATTGAATTACTGAGAATAGACCTGAGATCCTCTTCCAGTGCCTAAAGGGGCTGACTGGAGCAGGGCTGGGGAAAAGGGACAGAGGAACAGGACACAGTGGGAGAATGGCTCCCACTGCTCTGCCGAGCAGGAAGTTCACATTCATTTTTGAGCAAGCAGATTTTTACTCTCTAGCTACATGTACTTAAGTGATTGACGTGATAGAATGATTAGAGAGGATGAATTCTTTTATTACAGTTATTTATTAACATTTATTCCAGTTATTCTATAACAGTTTTCATCAGTGCAAACTACTCCAAGGTGACCAAGACCAAAAATAATTTATTTTCAAGGAAAAGGTTTTCTTGCCATTGAATTAAACACTTCAGAACAGAGAGAAGGTGCTGTCACAATGTCTGACTCACCAGGTTTCTTCCCTAAACTTCCGTTTTTCCAGCTGCTCCTGGAGCCTTGAAATGGAAAACAAGATGCAAGTTTAGCACTCAGATTTTTTTCTCCAGCACGTGAAAATTATTTACAATGCTTCACTCAACACCCTCAATAAGCATGGGAGTCAAAAACTCACAGAAAACTAAGTTCTTATAGAAATCCTTAATATTTTAGAGGGCAGCAAATGTCTGGAAATAAGTACCAAGCAGTATCGATATTGTAATGCAGAAGTGTAGATTTTTATCTATATTTATTTATTTTATTATTTATATTTATTTTTATTTTATTATTTGCGTCATAGCTGCAAATACCAATGTAATCCCATTTGAATGATAAATCCGTGTATCTAAAGAATGGGAATTCTGTAAAGGTGAGCTGAAACAGCACCACAAGTTTTCAGCTCTAAAAATGGCTGATTGCAAATATTCCTGAGAAATCCCTGCACCCTGGTGAGGTGAGGGATGAAATCAGCATCCAGGCCAAGGGATGGGCAGGAAAAGCCTTTGAAGAGCCACAAGAAATCCAGCAAAACCTGAGATCAGTCAAGTTCTGCCCCCTAAATAATTCCTGCAGATTCCTCCCAGGCCACTGCCAGTTTTATGTCCTGCAATGAAGAGGGTTGAGGTGGCAACCGCAACTTAAATCTAAACTGTGCTGTGGCCAGAAATGTTGGGGAACCATAAATGTCCTTCAACACTTTCACCTCAACTTCACCTTCCTCATCTTCACCATCCTCTTTACAACTTGGAGCCAACATCAAATGACCTGAAGGTCTCCGCAGAATCCTAATTCCTTCATGGAAAAGAGCAGTTTCCACCTCCATATTCTCCCTATCAACCTGATGCTTTGAAAACGTGGGGCTTCTGGCAGAAATGAAAATGAGGAGTAACTGAACAATAGTTTAGTGGCTGAGAGAAGAGGGCCATTCAAACCCCTGTGTTGGGTTTGAGGGCACCTATAAAAATGGATTACGAGATACATCTTAAACTTTTCCTGGTGTTTCAGAGCTCCTTTCCTGTCCCTGACAGATTTTTACAGCTCCACTCCACAAGAGCAGCAAATCTTCCTCTCCTCCCTGCATTCCTTGGGCTCCTCCTCAGTTCTCTGCACCCCTGGGAGCTGCATTCACAGAGCAGTGACCCAGGAAAGCCCCACACAGGGACCAGCTACAAATCCCACTGTAGGAGGTGAAATGGGGAGGAACCACAGGACTGACAGGCTGATGGCAGAATTCCTTCTGCTCTGGGAAGTGTTTCTGGCACAGGAACTCCCCCTGCCCTCCTCAGTAAAGAGAAGTGACTGGACCTTCAACAAAAACCCTCCCCCCAAGCATCTCTTGCTCAGCATCCATGCTGCTGGATGAGCACATGGACAGGTCAAACAGGCTGGGACAGTCACCTCAGAAAGTGAGGTGAGACTTCTTTCAACCAGAAGCTTCAAAACCACCTTGACCACACTGAGTGAATTGTATTTGAGGATTCTGAGTCCTCAGTGAAAAAGCAGAAGAAACACATGGAGAAGTCCCACAGAACTTCAATAAAGGACTAAATAAATAATGCATTTAGGATGGCCCCAATTTGTGACCCATTCAGGAGATGGAGAAGTAGCTCTTACTCCTTCTGCAGAGAGGAAAGACAGCAGCAAGGAATGACCCTGTTCTGCTCCTGCATACCTCAGACTGCCACCAAACCTTGGAGGAGATTTGGTGACATGTGAGGAATTTTCCTGAACCAGCAGAGCAGAACTTGCTGTGTCACTGCAGTAAACCCCAGCAAGGACTGGCCAATTGTGCTGTTCAGCAGGACCCTTCATAACCTGATCCGTTCAGGGATTATTTTCTGAACTCTATGCAAGATTTCATACCAGAGGAGTTGGAATTGTTGTATTTCCAAGCCCCTCATGAGCTCCATCCCCACAGAGGGAAAGATCACCAGGGCCCAGAATAAAACCCTGTATCCATCCACCTCCCCCTAAAGAGAACCCTGAGAATGGACTGCTATCATTGTTTCTTTGAAGAACAAAGACTTTCACACTTTTTTAATAAGCTGAAGCATGAAGGAACAGGGAATGGTTTATTTTAGCAGCCTGAGGTGAATGGGCACAGCCTGGGTACAGAAGAACAAATTAAAAAAATTCTTCTGCTGTAGAAACCATTCAGATTTTGAGTCGTTTCTACACACTGCCCTTGCTGCTGAAAGATCACCTCTGTTTTTCTTTGGGCCTGTCAACAGTGCAGAACACATCAAATCATTTCCATTTTCAGAACACTTCCCACCCCAGGCAGCTGTCCAAGCACAGCAGCACATCTGAGTGACCAGATAGGCAGGACTGTGAAATCCTATGCAAAAACTGGCTCTGGGCATGGGCTGGAGAGCAAAACCCTGATGGCCCACTTGGAGCCAGATCCTGCAGGCACAGGAACCCCGGGATGAAAACAGGGAGCAAGGGCTCCACCAGCTCTGTGCTTTTTCCTCCCTCTCTCATCAAGATTTCAGCTGAAGGTGGGATTTTCACCAGCAAAAAGGGCACTTGGAGCACTTTTGGGTGAACTGCACTGAGTTGGTGCAGCCCCAGAAGGCTGAGAGCAAACACCAAACTGAGCTCTCTGGGAATAGGGGAGCTCAGAATTGAACACATGAGCTCCCCACAAAGATGTACCAACAGTGTCCCAATGCCATCTCTGCCAAGGACTGCAATACTGAACATCACTACCCCAGGTTTTTAATACTGTCCCAGAGGATGTTGGAATTTCCTGACACTCCAAAAACTTCTTCCTGAAAGGTTTTCTACAGCTGTAGATTTCACTGCAGGTTTTATCCTTTGGCTTCTCCAGCAGCAGAAATGGCTTGAAGGAGTGACTCTGCCCAGGCTCTGTGTTGCAGTCTCTCACTGAGTTCCTGTGCAAAAAGCTTTACCACCCAGACTCCCAAAAATCAAAAATCCAGCAATTATTATTTATTTACCTTTAACCCCCCATTACTCCAGAAAGATAAACCAGAATCCTTCTCATCAAGAGATCAGTACTGTACCCAACTCTGACTCTAAGCTAATTCCTACTAGCAGAAAAATTATCCTTTCAAACAATATAAATGAGAAAATATCTCTCTTTAGAATGCCTAAAAAGAAAGAAATAAAAAAGGGGGGAAAAAATGATGCGTTCTATGGAATTATTTCAGGATAAGAAGAGATGAAACAAAACCTCTATTTTTCAGTCAAAAACTATCAAACACAGTAGGTAGTAAAGTTTTTTTTTATATAAAATTTGTTCTCCTTGACTGCAAGAAAATGTCAATACAGAAAAAAACACCTTAGAGTGAAATGTTACTCTCTAAATTTTTGGGTTTTTTTAAATACTGGCAGCTTTAAATAAAGAGCTCAGCTCAGTCATTACAAACTTACCAGGGCAATAAAACAGTTATGGCAGCTCTGATCAGTGTCTACAAAACTGCCACGGTGCCTATTAATGTAGGCATTATTTTAATCTATGATCCCCAAAGTTATTGATGATGCTACATGGTAAAATGCAACCATTATTTTTGTTAATTGTCATTGTTCTCTCAGTCAGTACAACTGCTTATTTCCCTTATGAAGCCCTGCTTTGCAGCTACCACTACAACCCCAAAGAAAACATTTCTCTACCTCAGAATCTTTGAGTCTCACATAATTAGATGGGAAAACTCCTGATTTATCACCCAGCGTGCCCGTCCACCAGTCACCATCTTTCTTTGTCACCAGGATCAGGTCACCTTGTTGGAAAGTGAGGTCCCCCTGCTCCGAGCTCTCGTAGGTGTACATGGCAATGTACTCTGGAAAAGGGAAATACACACAGGACATGGGAAAACTCCTGAGGAATCCCCAGGGATCCCTTGCAAAACCTAATGAATGTCATGGAATCTATTCACAGAACGACAGAAGACAAATTGATTATTTATTAGTCATAAATCTCAATATTTAATGCATGCAATTGTATCTGTCGAATAGGATCGACCAAAAGGCTGCCTCAGGGGGTTTTGTACAGACTTTGCTATTACAATTAAATGTACAGAAATCATTCATTTCTATATTAGCCATGTTTGCCAGTGGTTTCTGGTTTGTGCTGACGACTAGAATTGTCAGTTTGGGAAGGAAAGTCCACACAGCTTCAAAATCACCCTCTACACTTCTTAAATCCTCTCACCAGAAGGTGTTAAACCCCTGATTGATTATTTCTCACAAACACAGCTGTTTTGAAGTGTTTAAACAAAAGCTGTGCTCCTTTTCAAAACAAACATAACACCTGAGATATCCCACCTGTGACAAGACTCTGCATGTCCCCAAGTCCTTTCCCTCAAACAGAAGGAAAACCAGACCAAGGTGATCTTTAAGGTCCCTTCCATCCCAAACCAGCCTGGGATTCTATGGAATATTTACTGAGCAAGAGCAGCTATACTTTGAAATAATTGATTATCTCCCTTTTCTTTGCTGTCCCCTCCTTTTATTTCCTGTAGTGCTCATGGCAGAGGTAAATTACATGTAAATGTACCTAAAACTGCCCCTAGAACTGCAGTTATAAATGTCAGGTGTGCTGCAGGGATGATACACAAATGTTCACCTGGAAGTTATATTTAGATTAATTGATTTTCTCCGCTGTGATTTAATTAACCTTTAGCTGACTCTGCTCTGGAGTGGATTAAGAGTTAAAGCAGCTCATGGGGGGGATGTTCCCCTCCAGCTGAAGGGTGGCAACAGCCAGGAATTCCTTTTTTAAAAGCTTTCAGAGGCCTGAAAACAATTGGTAATTCTGTGTCTGTGCCCCAGGCTCCAGTTTTAAAAAGGAGCTGACCATAAGGATCCCAATATTCTATAAATGACTGCCCTGCCTTAATTAAGAGCTTTAATGAAACATTGGGAATGAGCTTTTGGGGGACACTGAGACATTTATCCTGACATGATGAAGACATGGACAGATGTGCTTATTAAACTCTGTAAAAACCCATTCCAGATCAGAAATTGTTATCAAAATACTGGTAAAACATTTCAAATATTGAAAAAAGTACAAACTACAAAAGATATTATTGTGTCTTTTCTGATATGTGAAATTAGTCCTTCTATACACACAACATATATAAATTGTTACAATAATAATAATAATAATTCTAAATTATTCCAGAAGTGAATTGGTTTGAACTCGGATTTTAACACCACCTGAACACCAAAGTCTGATTGTTGATTCTGGCAGAATTCTTGTGTTTAATGCCAGAGTAAGATGCTCCCAGGGCTATCCAGGACTCACCTTCCCCTGACATCGTTGCCTTGGCTGCTGGGGATGCTACTCTTTTCAGACTAGCAGGACTTTCTGAGGAACCAGAATCCATGCTTTAGAAGAAAATAATGGTTATGTAAGAAATTAAATCTCTTCAGAAAAATTATTCTTATATTTCAAACTCAAAAACGCACATGCACCAGAAGAACTCCCTGTGTTTTAAAAGGAGAGACAGTAAATGTGCAAAATAAACCTTTTATGTCCAGTGGCCTGTCCTGGTTACATTTAAGGAACTGCCTTAAATACAGAATTTTCTGCATCTCCTCTTTTTCCTCAGATAAAAAAAAAATGACCTAATATCATTCTCATTTGTATTCCTACTGTTCATGTTGCCTTCACATGACACAGAATGAGATTTTAAATGTTTAATCCTCCAAGAATAATGAGAAGTGATTTAGATTTGAGGAATATTTTTTAATTTTGGGCAGAGAGAAGTTCTGAATTACACAGCTCCACTTCATCAAATCCAATACACTCATTTTTCAGTTGCAAGCCACATAAAATTAAGAAGGTTAATTAATCTTTTATTGGGGAGCCCAGACCCAAGGAGAACTGAGGTCAGTCTTTTTATTGCTGACACAGAAATTCAGGATTGGAAGTCAAAACCCTCCAGATAATAAAAAAGGGCACTTTTACAGGGCTGAACTTTAAAATTCAAATGTGCATCCCTTCCTATTTCCTCATCCATCCCAGTACAGAAGTAAAGGACAGGAAAAGCACACACAATACCTTGTGGACTTCCTAATGGGGCCTGAAATGAGCTTCACGTAGGATTTGGGAAACCAGCCCTTCTGGCCCTGCACCTCCCCAAACCACCACATGTCCTGCTGCTCCAGCACCGTGATGACATCGTTCTTGTTGAAGTTCAGGTGGTTGTCTTTCTTTGCTCTCCAAGGATACAGAGCCTGGGCTTGAAGCCCTTCCACTTTTTCACCCTTTAAAAAAGGCACAGAGAAGAGTCAGTCACGCTCACCTTTCATCAGGAAAGCTGTTTCAGGAATTACATTCTTAGGCTGCTTAGACAGCAACAAATACAGACTCTCAACCAAAGCATCAATTAAACTTGCAAACGAATTCCAGAAATGTTTACAGCCCTCCTGCATTTCTGTCTGTTAACACATCATCAAGATTAAATTAATTACTCTTACAATTAAGATATACATGTACTAAACTCACATTAAGCTGCTCTGAAAACACTTAAAGTCCATTTTACAGAAAATTATGCTTTGCTGCATGTTATTCATGGAACATTCCAATTTCTTTTTGCTCTGAGGTAGATATCTAGAACCTTCCAGAACATGAGTTCCCAAGAACAGTTTATTGTTTCACTGAGGAAATGGAAGAGCCTGTTGGACAGAATTCAGCTGTGAAGCTCTGCCACTGCTGTTCCACTTCACCACATAATCCACTGGGAGGTGATTGAGGGAGTCAAGGAAGCCCCAAGGAAGTGACCCAAAACTGGACCAGCAAAATCTAAAAAAAACATCCCAGAACTACAAAACAGAAACCGCTTCGTGTTAAATCCTGTTCCAGATGTTGCCAATGGAATGCAGATCTGCAGAATGGCCTTGGTTGGTGGGATCTTAAAGCCCACCCAGAGCCACCCCTGCCATGGCAGGGACACCTCCCACTGTCCCAGGCCGCTCCCAGCCCCAATGTCCAGCCTTGCCTTGGGCACTCAAAGGGATCCAGGGGCAGCCACAGCTTCTCTGGGCACCCTGTGCCAGGGCCTGTCCACCCTCCCAGGGAACAATTCCTGCCCAATATCCCATCTGGCCCTGCCCTCTGGCACTGGGAAGCCATTCCCTGACTCCTGTCCCTGCAGCCCTTGGAAATTCTCTCTCTCCATGGTTCCTGTGGGCTCCTTCAGGCCCTGCAAGGCCACACTGAGCTCAGCCCAAAGCTTCTTCTGTCCAGGCTGAACAATCCCAGCTCTCCCAGCCTTTCCTCCCAGCAGGAGGAAAGGAGCAGCTCTGCAGGTGGGACCCTCCCTCTCCCGCTCCCAGAAGAGCTCCCCCATCTCAAGTAAGGCTCACACTTTGCTCTCCAAGCCTCTGTGCTGGCTCATAAGCTCGGGGGGAGCCCAGGAGCTCACCTGGCCCAGGACGGGGGAGGGAGATGAGCCTGTGACAGTGGCAGGAGTGAAGGCCGAGCGCTGCCGGAGCTGCCCCGCACTGGGCACGGTCAGGGATGGCTGAGCTGCCCAGGCATCCCAGTTATCGCTCTCTGGCTTCTCACTGCTGTTTGTTGGCCAACTGGGAAAAAAAAAGGAAAGAAAAGTATTATGTAATTCCTTCTGCCTGTAGCTGAAGAAGAAATTCATGCAGAACAAAACTTTCTACATTCTACAGTAATTTCAATGAGGATCCATGAGTGGCATCACTCCAGGGGCAGCAGAGCAATCAAACACTAGTTAAACACAACTTTATCCTCAAATGCAGCCCGCGAACTCAGCTGCTTGTCCTTGCCACTGAAGGGCAGGTTTTTATTTCATTTCTTAGTGTGATCTTTGTATCCCAGCAAACAGAAGTTCAAGCAGTGAGGGCTGCACTACACACAAGGGAAAATAAAATAATTAATAATTATTCCAAAACTGGTTAGAAATCTTCCAGCCTGCATGTCACTGACCTCTCACATTCCTTTCTTTAGACTGGAATCCCAGAACGTTACAGCCCATCCAGTGCCACCCCTGCCATGGCAGGGACACCTCCCACTGTCCCAGAGAAGCTGTGGCTGCCCCTGGATCCCTAGCAGTGTCCAAGGCCAGGCTGGACACTGGGGCTGGGAGCAGCCTGGGACAGTGGGATTCTGTGATTCCAAGAGAAGTGAACACCTTGGGATTCCCACCATGCCCACATCCCCACTCAGGGATGTCTCCTGTCCCTGCTGTGCCCAGGCAGGTGTGATGGGAGCAGCCTCAAGTCCCACAGGATGCAATTCCAACTGATTCCTACACAAAACCTTTCCCTTTGAAGGGATTTTCACTCTGCCCTCTGGCTCCTGTGCTCACTGTCTGCTCCCAAGAACTCCCCCCTCGGTCTGCCCAGCAGCACCCAAACCTACGTGGAGCTGAAGTCTGCCCAGTTGTTGGTGGGTGCAGGGCCCTCTGGAGGGGCAGGGGCTCCCAGGGGGGCGGAGGTTTCCTGCACGGACACTTTGGGAGCAGCAGAGGGCTCGGCCGCTGGCTTGGCAGAGGCTGGAACTTCACTGTCGGGAATTTTCTCGGCGTAGTTTGCAGGGAACCATCCAGTTTTCCCCTTCAGCTCTCCACCAAGCCACCCTGGCTCTCCAGTCTGGCTTTCATCCACCTGCAGGCACAGAAGTTGGAGAGTTAAGAATCACATCCTGCAAATGTAAATTTTGTTGAAAACAACTCATCTCCTCTATAGTAACTAACTTTTTGAAATGCAAGAGAGCTTGACAATTGTTATTTTCTTTTCTGTTTCTCCCAAGCTAAAATCATGGAATAGCTGGGGTTGGAAGGGACCTCAAAGCTCATCCAGTGCCACCCCTGCCATGGCAGGGACACCTCCCACTGTCCCAGGCTGCTCCCAGCCCCAATGTCCNGGGACACCTCCCACTGTCCCAGGCTGCTCCCAGCCCCAATGTCCAGCCTGGCCTTGGGCACTCAAAGGGATCCAGGGGCAGCCACAGCTTCTCTGGGCACCCTGTGCCAGGGCCTGCCCACCCTCCCAGGGAACAATTCCTGCCCAATATCCCATCTGGCCCTGCCCTCTGGCACTGGGAAGCCATTCCCTGGCTCCTATCCCTGCAGCCCTTGGAAACTGTCTCTCTTCATGGTTCCTGTGGGCTCCTTCAGGCCCTGCAAGGCCACAATGAGCTCACCCCAAAGCTCACCTGAGCAATGGGGCACAGGGACACAATCCCAATCCCTTCCCTGCTGCCCACGCTGGGCTCAGCCTGGGCCATGGATGGATCCCTGTCCCTGCACTTCTCAGAGGAGCTGCTGGCAGTTCCTTTGCTTCAGGCCATTTGCTGACTCTTTCTCCCCCTGCAATCTCCATCCACCCCGTTTTGGTGCAAACCCCTCCATCATTGCTGCATTTTCTGGGCCCTCCTCTCTCAGTCCCTGCCAGCCCAAGGCAATCCCAACAATGAAGGCACTTTGTGCATGAACAGTTCCACGGGGAGGTTTCTCTGCAGTGCAGAGCAGAATTTCAACTGCAGCAGGATGGGAGAGGGAAGGGCATGGCTGAGGGGAATCTGGGGGAAATGGATGACAGCACCCGAGAATCCAAACACAGGGCAAACACGGCCCGGGGTCACCCAGCTGCTCACTGGGGAGGAACTGCAACCACACACACAAAGGAAACAAACAGCACTGAAAAGGCAAACTGGGCTTGTGGAGATGCTGGAAAAAGAGCATCTTCGAGGTGAACCACAGGCACACAGAAACCACTGGGATCTTTCAGGCAAAAGGAAAAAAAATCCCAACCAAAGGGTTTTAGAGCCATCCCATTAGTGTCTCTTCTGGAGAGGGTTTTAAGCTACAATAATTCTTAAATTGCCTATGAGGATACTCAGATTTCTGCTTATTCAACCCAATTAAATTCTCTATGTACGCTCATGAAAAGACACTTTAAAGGATAATTTAAACTTCGTAATTCAGATCAGCTCTGGTTTCTTCTTTCTATAAAATACAAGTCACATCTGGTTTTGCAGTGCGGTACTGGAATTTTAAATAGATTGCTTTGAAACTTTTTAAAGTTAATTTGTTCCAATTTCCCTATATTTTTACACCCACCCATCCACAAGTCCCAACAAAAAACCCAGATTATTTTTTTCTGAAATACAATCCAGGTTTTAGAGGTACACCTGAATAGTGAATTACAGTGTGTGGGAGGTAATTCTTTGTTTATTCAACTGTGCTTTAGAGCTGCAGCTGACAACTCCTTAGTTCTGTGGATCACATAAAGAAGATTCATTCCAACGCCAACAACCAAAAACTAGGAAAGCTGATGAGAAACTGTCATAGAATTTGTTGCAGATTTTTCAGGTAAGAATATCTGTTCCCACACTAAAGCTTGGTTGAGTTTTAGCCAGGATTAAAATCAATCTAAACTTACAGTGGAAGTAATTTAAAGTACATTGAAGGAATAAGATAATTAAAAATTGGGAGAATTAAAAAAAAAAAAAAAGAATAATTCTGTAATGGCAATAGATCCAGTGGTGCCACAGGCTTTTGCCAGGAGTCAGGCAGAGCAAAGCCCTCCCCAGACTGGCAAATCCTTTTCCTTTTCCATCCTGAATAATCCCCACCCTCCTCCCTAATTCCCCTCAGCATGAAATGTTTATAATCTGGGAAAGGTCATTCCCAAACTCTGTTAAAGCCCCAGCTCCTTGTGACAGAATGAGCTCTGAAGTCCCGATACCAGCCTGGATCCCAGTCAGGATATCAGCCAGGATCCCAGCCTGGATCCCACTCAGAATCCCATCCAGGATCCCAGCCCAGGACTCCAGTCAGGATCCAGCACAGGATTAGGATCTAGCCCTGGATCCCAGCCTGATCCAATCCAGGATCCCATCCAGGATCTCGGCCTGCTCCCAACCCAGGATCCCAGCCCAGGATCCCAGCCCAGGATTGGGATCCAGCACTGTGCTCTGGGTGGATCTCCTGCCCTACTGCATGACAGGACCTGCCCTAGGTCAAGAATGGGCCAGACTTTGGGTTCCAGGTAGAAGTGCTCCATTTGTGCAAAGACAGTCATTCCAAGGAACACCGAGCTGGGGTCACAGGAACACTGAGATGGTGGCACAGGAGCACTGATCTGGGGACACAGGAACACCCAGCTGGTGGCACTGGCACATTGAGCTGGGGGCACAGGAACACCAAGCTGGGGGCACAGGAAGCTCCCAACACAGTTCAGTTCCACTGCAGCTGCACTGCTGTCACCAGTCAGCCTCACCTTAACACTGAGCTCACAAATAGGTTTTTTCCAAGGAAAGGCATCCACTGGGACCTTTGGAACCACAGGACAAACATGGCAGGGCTGAGGGAGGAGCCAAAGGCAGCATCAAAAGTAAACCTCGGTGCAGGGGTGTTGAATTACTTTTGATAACGAGCTGGGGTTTGTTAGCTTGCCCCTGGGAGGGCTCAAACCCCAGGAACTGCACAGGAACAAACCATGGTGATGGAAATGGAGCCATGGCAGAGGCTCCAGGCAGCACTTACCCATTCCCTTTTAACCTCCAGAGGGAAGCAGGGATGCAAAGCAAGGCACAGTTACACAGTCAGCACTGAGTGCCAGCAGCTGCCTAGAGCAGGGCATCTAAACCATTCCTGAGGCCAGGAGGGACAGTCAGGGACATTATGGTCAAAACTTCAATATTCCCCCAGGAATCAGGATCATTATTTAGTCAAAAGTAACTTCAATATTCCTCCAGGAATCAGGGTCATTATGGTCAAAAGTAACTTCAATAAAGACAATAGAGAGGAATTATCCTTCTAGGGTAGAGTAGGTTAAAATCAAGTCCGAAAGCAATGTATAGAAAGACCCAGAGGGTCTCAAAGTCTCTATTTAAAATACGTGAAGTGCTCCTTAGAATCATATATTTCAGGGGAAAATCTTATTTCCCTGCAAGTCTCTCTTTAAAAACTATTTCAGTGGTCTTTAGAATTGCATATTTTGGGAAAAAATTATGTTTTCCCTGGAAATTCTTTTCATATATGTGCAATGCTCCTTAGAATTACGTATTTTGGGAGTAAATGTTATTTTTCCTGCAAATCTCTGTTTAAATATGAGTAGAGCTCCTTAGAATAACACACTTTGGGGGAAAAATGTTATTTTCCCTGTAAATCTCTTTTTAAAAATGTGTGAAATGCTTCTTAGAATCATGTTTTGGGGGAATTTTTTTTTTCTGCAAATCTCTATTTAAAAATTATTTCAGTGCTCCTTAAAATAATGTATGTAGTGGAAAATTGTTCTTTCTCCTGCAAGTCTATAAATGAGTGATCACTTGCTCAGGGATGATGACCTTCAAGCCCAGGCCAGCCCCTATTTCCCAGGAAAACAAAGCATCCCAGCATTTCCCAGCACTCCCCATGTCTCCTCCCCTCTTTCCCAACTGCCTGCCCAACACCATTTCTTACTGCAGCTTTACAACCTGTTGTATCCTTACTCAGTCCTCAGCAGGGACCCCAGGCCAGGATTCACTTTGGATTTTCCACAATCAAATTTCAGTCACAAAGGCCCAACAAATAGAAACCCAAACCAATCCCAAAAGGTTCACTTTCCCAGAACAGCATTTTAAAATATTAATCATTACAATTTAGGGGAATCTACAAAGTGTATTTTTTCCCAAATCCACTGTTACTAAACTGAGCTAAAATGTAAAAGCTCTCAAAATCAATTTTGTTGGGTCAATTCACTGTTGGGAATAAACTTCACCCGGTGAACAATATTTAAGAATTCTCCCAGGAATTTTCATTCTGAATGTCAAGAACATATTAATGATTAATTAACATTAATATTCACTTAATCCCTGCAGCCATTAACACCAGAACTGTAACTTAGAGAGATGAAAGCAAATACTGCTTTAGAGTCTGAGACACCACACTGACCCTATCCCTGAAAAATTAATATTCTGGGAATTATTCTGTATCAACATGCTCGCAACCAAACATTTAGGATTTAAAGTTTCCTTCCTCGCCATATAAAACTGAAATCACAAATGGCAGAAGCTGCAGTAATTTTCTCAAGGAACATCCCAATCCCTGCTTACCATGACGATGTCTCCAGGCTGGATGGTGATCTCATCGTGGCTTCTGGATTCAAAAGGATACAGAGCTCTATAATACACTATTTTTACATCCTCCTGAGCAGAAATGGTTAGAGGAGCTTTTTCTGAGCAAAGGAAACAAACACACAGATACAGAGAAGAGAAATCAAACCACCTTATTTTTCAACAGTGAAAAACGGGGTGAAAGTGGAGACAAGAATCATCAAACCTGGCAGGGTCTGCAGGAAGTACTTCATCCCCTTTTTACACAAGGGGGAATGGAAAAATGAATTATTTAAATAAAAAATTCTTATTATTTTCTCCCCTGAACAGCAGGGAAAATCATAGAACCCCAGAAAGGTTTGGGTTGGGAGAGACCTTAAAGCCCATCCCTGCCCTGCAATGGGGACACCTCCCACTGTCCCAGGCTGCTCCAAGCCCTGTCCAACCTGGCCTGGGACACTGCCACGAACTGGAATTCCACAGCTTCTTTGAGCAGGATTTAGATATAAAAGTGGTACAATTCTTTGGACAAATATTTCCACCAGTATTACATTCCCAAACAGCTCTCATGTGTATGCAAAGCCACTTAAGAGGGAGCAGAATTCCCAACACATGCAAAAATCAGGATATAACGTACAGAAAAGGCTCTCAGCTGGAAGTGACTCTGTGGAAAGCAGAAAAGGGGGATTAAATCTTAAGATTTCAGGTCATTTGTCCAGTGAACAAAGGAAGGCAGGAAAGGGAAAAGGGTGACTAAACAACATACTGTTCCTGCTCTGTAACGTCCCAAGGCATGTATCCCACACCAAAATAAAAACTCAGAAATCATTTTGGACATCTTGCATCCAGCCCCTTCCAGCTGAGACTCCTTCTTCCCTTGGCCCCGGAGTCTCAGCTGGAAGGGGCTCTCCCCTCTGCCAAACAGCAGCCTTTTGGGAAGAACAGCGATGCCTAAAAACCATTTTTGGAGTCTAGAGCTCAATCCATGCCTGATTTACTTTAAGACTCACAATCCAACCCGGGACACCCCCTGCTCTGTGTGAAATGGGCAGAGAACAGAGAGCTGAGCTGTCCCAGAGCATTCCCTGCTGCCAGCCCCTACCTGCATTGGACCACGGTGCCTGGCCGGGCTTGTGGGGCTCCTGGTGGGGCTGGAAGATTTTACTGAGCTTCTCCTGCATCTCCTGTTTGCCCTTTTCCTCACCCTCCTTCTTCTTGGGCACTTCTTCCCTTTTTTGCTTGTCATCTTCCTGGATTTTTTTTTGCCACTGCGGTTCCTCGTCCGGCTGTCCCCGATCCAGCCGTGGTTTGTCCCGTTCCTGGATCCGCCTGTGGGACAGTTGGGGGGTTTAGAGCCACTCAAACCAAACCCCACCAAAGCTTTTGGTGATCTCCAGGACCAAGTGTCCTCTTTAGGCTTTTCCATGCCCTGATTTTATTTTGGTGAGTTATCAAGCACTCCCCAGCACCTCGTGACACAATGATTCCCAAAAAAACGGGGACTCATGGAATGGTTTGGGTTGGAAGGGACCTTAAAGATCATCTCATTCCAACCCAAAGACACAAACATCCTTGGGTAATACTCCAAACAGCCAAATCAGAAAGGAAAAAGCAGGAATTAGAGCATGTGGCCATCTTTACCCTCGGGGACAAGGAGAAGTATTTGCAAGTTTCACGCAGCACTCCAGAGAATTATTTGAAATATTTTGCATTCCCAGCCACCAGAATTTGCAAATCCTTCCCCTTCAAGAGGGGACAAGACCACGAGAAATTAATAAATATTCTCTGCTAGAAACAATTTGGCCCAGATAACTGAAGATCTAAAGCATGCCCAGTGTGTTCCAGTTGTTCCATGGCCTATTCCATCCCAGGAATTTCTTCAGAATTAGGGACAAATCCTGAGAAGCAGCTGCTCATCACACACCCGGTATGCTACAAAGAACAGACTTTGTCCAAGGACAACATGAATTCCTGACCAAAAATGCTGTGAGAAAAAAAATTAATTCATGGAATCCCAGGATCCCTGAGGCTGGAAAAGCCCTCCCAGCCCATGGAGTGCCAGCTGTGCCTGATGCCCACCTTGTCCTCAGCCCAGAGCACTCAGTGCCACCTCCAGCCCTTCCTGGGACACCTCCAGGGATGGGGACTCCAAAGCTCCCTGGGCAGCCCCTGCCAAGGCCTGAGCACCCTTTCCATGGGAAAATTCCTCCTGCTATCCAACCAATCATTTCCAAGCATTAAGCATGGCCCTAGAAGACCCTGGAAGTCTGGAGCAGGAATATTTTTCAAGAAGTGCCACGGAAGGTGTCACAGAATGGGCTCAGTTAAAGCAGTTTGGTACCTCTGAACTTCTTTTTGCTTTTCCAGCTCCACTGTCTTCCTCTCTTGCTCCTTCTGTTTCAACCTCTCGGCTTCCAAGCTCTTCTGCTTCTGCAGCTGCTGTTTGTTATGGATTTCTCTCAGCTCCTGGATGAAAGAAATGAAAATAGGTGTAAACATCCACTCTGTGAATCAGAACTCAAGGCCCCAAGGAGTTCACTGTGGGGAAACCACACCTGGGAATGGCTGGGGATCTCTGTCCAAACTCACTCTCTGCCAAATGCAGGTATTGAAGGGTCATTTCCAAGGTCTGCAAACCACTTACTGTTTTCCTATTTTTATCCATTTAATTGAGATATTAAAGACAGAAAACCTTTAAATGTGGCTCCAAAAAAAATGGGACAATTTTTAATCTGTAAAGTCCTTTCTGTTTTGTTTGTTTGTGGAAGTCATTTATTAAATTCCAAACAAAAATCTGCCTTCTGTGCTCTCACAACAGCAACACTCAATCAGTTTCATTTTCTAATTAATGCTAGTTTACTAAGGAACCTTCAGGACTGGTTTATACTCAGGAGACTGAAATCCTTAAGGAATGTCTTTGGGATGAACTGCAGTACAGAAAATATTCATTCATATCCAAGTCAGTTTTTCTTTAATAAACTGGAAGGCCATTGCCTGAAAAAAATTATAATATAAATAATAATAACAAAACCATAATATTTTCCTCAAGATTTGTTTTCTGCATTTCTGGAATCTCTTTGCACAACCTGGAATTTAGTATATGAACTCTTCAGCATCACAGGGAAACAAAGCAAAATTTTACCTCTGGCCACTGAGGATTTTCATTGACAATAGTTCACTTCAAAAATTGGTATCTTTTAATAAAAATGTAGTACAGGCAGAAATTGAAATTTTGAAAGTATCTGGACAGTTTTTTTAAGAAATTCACAATCTACAAACCAACCACAGGGGGTTTTCATGTAAAAATCCTCATGCACTGACCCAAATGTGAAAATTGCGTAAGAGACAAAAAAAAAATTATATATCACATGATCCAAACCCACTGGATAGAGGGATAAAAGCTTCCAAAGTGAAGCTGATCCTTGTCCCAGCTGAGTCTCATTCCATTAATGCTCTTCAATTTTAAATTCAATGAAAACGGAGCTCAGCATCATTAAGAAGAGAATCAGCTCTCAGGAAAGTTTGAATTAAAACCCTGCTAAGGCCACAAACCCAGTGCAATCCAGGGATAATCTCAATTTGGGCAGCACTTTGTTTTATCTGCCAGACTGTGATGGGCAGGGGGATCCACAGTCCCCACGTCCTCCCCACGAGCTCCTGAACCCTTCTTTGACCAAACCACGCTCAGGTGCATGGGGCCAGTTCAAGAACATTGGCAGTGCTGGGATTAACACCCTTCAGCTGAGGAAACCCCAGACTTTTGGGGTGGAAGGGATTTTAGGGATCATCCAGAACCACCCCAGCCATGGCAGGGACACCTCCCACTGTCCCAGGCTGCTCCCAGCCCCAACCTGGCCTTGGACACTTTGAGGGATCTGGGGCAGCCCTCTAAGGGTTCTCACCACTAAAACAGGATTTTCACCAGTTCCACTGCCAAATGTTAAACTGGGGCTGCTGCAGCTGAGCCACACTCTCATGTCTGCCTGGAGCAGGGGCTTCTGCTGTGAGCACAAGGAGTGGGATCAGTGAACGCTGCTGCCAACCCTGGCACAAATAATTCTGTTACTCTGTTCGCCTGTTTTGTCATTTCATCCACCTGCTCAGCTAAGTCAGGATCTAACGAGACATTTTAATAATTATTTAAGTTTTCCATAGACATTTTAACATCATTCCCTCCCAGCCAAGCAGATGTGCTGGGTCAGTGCTCTGTGAAGGGATTTTTCTGTGACAGAACTGTGTTTCAATAAAATCAAACCTACTTTGTAGCCCTGGCACTGGATGGAGCATTTCTGGAGGTTAAAAATTCCCATATAGATCCCTTTGGACCAGATAGGAGGAAACAAAGATGTGATGGGCATCTCATGCAACAGAGATGCTGTGCAAAGTGGGAGGATGGCGAGGAAGAGCCAGCAGCTCCCACAGTTCTGTTGGAATGCAGTTGAACAAAACTCCAGTAACATCTCAACAGCCCAGAAATGAAATTTTCCCAGCTGGATTCAGCACAGTCCTACACTCATCTTGGACAGACACAGCCTCCAGCTGTACGTGTCTGACTCATGTCAGACAGAATTCCACAGACACACCAAGGCTCTGCTCCTTCCTGGGATGCAGGACAAGGAATGTCTTACCTTAAAAGCAGAGAAGTTGTCACCTTGGCACTTAATTTCCAAACAGACCAACAAGGAGAATTTTGAGATGTTACAAAGCCACAGTCAAAACACTGAGTAGGAATTAAAGCATTTTGCAGAGCAATATTCACTACAGACAGACAAGTGATTTGCTCTAAAAACCCTCATGGGGAGAAATGGAGTTGTTTAAACCCAGATTGTGCCTTCTTGACAGCAGGACAACAGGATTTGGGATTTTCAGGGATTACAATAAAAGGTTTCCTTTGGATCTTCTCCCCTTGAGACAAGCAGAGCATTTGATCCCAGAGGAAAGGACCCTGCAGTTCTGTGCTCCCTGAAGCTTTCCCAGAGCAACCCTTTCCTGGCCCCATTTCCCAGCTCCCAAAGCTTTGGCCTTGCCAGACAATTTCTCCCTTCACCCCATCCTGGGGGAGGCTGGACAAAGGACAGATGTTGCCATCTCTCTTCTCCCGGGAAACTCAAATAATACAATGTGTAGGCATATTTCCCATCCAAGCATTTGCTTTTGAAAAATTCTGAAAATCATGACCAAAATAGGCAATTTCCTTAAAATCTTGACGTTCCAGATAAGCAAAGATAGAAGTAACTCATTTGTGGCTTGCCCAAGTTGCCATTCAAGGCACACTCCTCAGGTGAGCATAAGGATTAGATCAAAATCCAATGCCCAACTCTTCTCTTTGGTTTGCTTTGGCGCTGGCACCCCTTGGCAAACTGATTTTTTCATTGATTCAGTGAAACCCTGCCCACTCATCTGCTTAGGGAAAGGTGAAGCACATAACTGGAGGAGGCTCGTCCCTCAGACAGAGCGGGGTCCTGCCTGAGCAGGGCAGACCTTGGGGAAGGAGTGGAAGTGCTGAATGCAGCCCAGGAGGAGCGCCAGGCACTGCAGCATTGCCTCTTGCACTGCCACTGACTGCAAGAAAGAAATGCTCAGATGTAAAGAGGCGTTGGGCAGGAGCTGCTCCATCCACACGGACACACAGACACACAAACACGTGGACACACAGACAACACCCAGACAGCTGCAGCCCCCGGGGCCTCCACTGCTTTATCCAGGCAAAACCTCAGCTCACAAACAGCAAGTCATTCATTGGGCTCCAGTGAGCAGGAAAGCAGCACCAAATCCTGCGTATTTCCATGTTCTGGGAAGCCTCTGGGAGTGGTCAGGAGGAGTCTGGATGTGGCCCTTGGGCACAGGGTTTGGGGTGATGCTGCTGGGGCTGGAGTGCCACTGGGTGATCCCAAAGGGCTCTTCCCATCCTGACAATTCTGGGATCCTGTGACTGCCCCTCCTAAACTTAGCCCTTCCAATAAGGGCTTCCACCCCTCTTCCAATCCCCATGTTCAGCACCAAGTCTGCTCTTCCTGGCAGAGGAGTTCCACAAATCTCCTCAGGCCAGAGGAGATTTTCTGCCCTTTCCAAAGAAGGGTCTCCACTCTTGTTACTGATCAATTGACTGAAACCAATTTTCCTGTCCAACTGCAAAATCATTTACCTTTACTCAAGGAATTCTTGGTCTCCTGGCACATTCTGATAGATTTGTGTTTAATGGGCAACTGCAATTTCTAATTATCATTAGCTTGTTATCTGCAAAGTTCAAGCCTTCAATATTTACAAGATTGAGTTTTGGATGACTGGTTGGTTGGTTTGGGTTTTTTTGCTATTGTCACAGTATTAAGACAGTTCAGCCCCTTTGCATATTTATGTTTAGGTAATTTATGATCAAACCAAATATTGGCATTCATTCCAGAATTAATATTCTTTGATCCAATTTATCACTTTTCAAGGACTCCATTAAAAAAATACCCAAAAAGCACACCACGTTAAGGATGTATCAAAAAATCATATATAAGGAAAAATTAAGTGAGGTCTAAACTTCAAGGATTAATTAAGCAAGGATTGAACCATTCTATTTTCTTTTACATATAAATTGTGCCATTCTGTTTGTTCTATGTGCCATTCTGTTTGACTCTGAAGAGATTCTCCCCTTCCATTCTCCCTCTCTAAGACTAGGAGAGTCACCTTCAAATAAACCTTAAAACAGAGCTACAGCTTTTAATTTTTCCTATAATTATTATAACTCTAATTTAAACAAGCTATTTGTTGCTTAAATTCAAGCCCACCTTCCATCCTGAACTGTTTGATTTAATCCCAGTTGATGAAGTTTCAAAACAACTCCATTAATGTCTTTGTCACAGTGATTTTCCTGCTGAATACTCATAGCACAAATTGTGACACCTTGCAGGAAATGGAGTATTTTTTATCAGCTTTCAGGAGAACCCACCAGTGGAACTGGCAGACAAAGTACTTGAACATTGGAATATTTTACAAAAAAAAGGAATTATATTAAAATCTTGTAATTAAAGATTGATTTCCAACTTCTCTCTGCAGAAGCCTGACATTTCTAGTGCAGAAACACACACAAAAAAATCACAATTTTAACAAAGACTGAGCATGAAACCACAAACCACAGACAGCTACACTCAAGGACAAGCAGGGGCACACGGACAGCAGATAACAATTCTGTGTGACAGCAGAAAATCAAGTCTCTTTTATTCAAGACTTCAATTTGAACTGCCGATTCCAGCAGATTTGCTGTCCTACACTTCTTGGATCCAAAAGCACAGAAATTGGTAGTTTCACATTTGCAATCACAGCTCCAGAATCAGGGCTCAAATTTCCTCCTAAAGAGATTATGCAGATTAAATTGATTCAAACCCTGAGTTTCAAAGGTGAGCAGCATTTTCTTAGAAATAAAATAAAAATTAAATCCCCAAAAGACAGATTTGAGAACCCTCCCAAAACTGACATTCTTCATCATTTCAATTCATGTTTTTTTTCCATACAAAAGGTTAGAAAACTATTAAATGAACATTCAGAAAGGCTTAAGGAGTCCTGGGTTACCTTCAGCTGATTATTGAAAATATCAATTTCCTGCAGTTTCGATCGGGTTTCTTTCTCCACCTCATCCAGCTGGTCCCGGAGCTGCTGCCGTGCCAGTTCCTTGGCTTCCAAGGCTCTTTTGATGGTGAGAAGGGAATCCCCTGGTTTCAAACACATTGCCAAGTCAGTATTTTCTTCTGTGGAACAGTTTAGGACACAGAAAGCAATGTTCTCCCATCTGCATCTTGCAACACCCAGAAGGCAATTCCAGGGGCCGGTGCAATGAGGGAATGTGTCCTGCCCCACTCAGACAAGCCCTAAATGTACTCACTGTGCAAACTGTTCTGCTGGACCTGCTTGAGCTGATCATTGAGCAGCTGCTTCTCGGGGATCAACCTGCCCAGCATCTGCTGAGACTCCTGAACCCGGGACAGGGAAAACAAGAACAGAAACAGGCAGAAGGTGAGTGAGGGACAAGAGCAGCCACAGGAGCTTCCATTTTCATTTCTGTTCTGCTTTTTCTCTCCCTGACTGATGTATTATTGCTTATTTCCCTCATGATGTGTTACTGCTCCATCCAAGCACTGTCTGGGCTATTCCCACAGATCCCACACATCCTTCTCTGCCAGTTCCAAAAGAATGAATGAATCAAATTCAATTGATCCCCACAGAATATTGAACAGGGCTTGGAATTATCCAAAACTGATGGCAGAAAGACAAGGATAAATTTGGGGAAACGTTCAAACAAGCACTTAATAAATGTTTAATTCTGATTTCAATAAATGTAAACAGAATCTCAGAATCCCTGAGGCTGGAAAAGCCCTCCCAGCCCATGGAGTGCCACCTGTGCCCAATGCCCACCTTGTCCCCAGCCCAGAGCACTCAGTGCCACCTCCAGCCCTTCCTGGGACACCTCCAGGGATGGGGACTCCAAAGCTCCCTGGGCAGCCCCGCCAAGGCCTGAGCACCTTCCATGGGCAAATTCCTCCTGTGTCCACCTGAGCCTCCCCTGGCCCAGCCTGAGGCTTCCTCTCCTCCTGTCCCTGTTCCCTGGGAGCAAGCCCGACCCCCCGGCTGCCCCCTCCACTAACAGTTGCCAATACATAATGTTAATAACAGTGTTAATAATTATTAACTTCGATCAAGAATAGAAAGACAAATACTTATAGGAAGAGAAAATAAAGGCTTTTCTTTTAAAGGAATATATTCTGGTCAAAAGGCATGAAACATAAGCCCTGTGGGATGAGAGCCCCTGACTCCTTGATCTCTCCACTCAGAGCTCTTGGAAGAGGATTCTGATCGCTGTCAAACTCAGCACATGGTTGGAAGGTGAACTGCTGTGTTACAGGGGTCCCTGCAGATGATCCCAGCCCTTTGGAGGACCCCATTTATCTATTTCCTGTAGAATCCTGGTCCTTTCCAGAGCATGAAGTGCTATCTGCCACACTTTTCTGGAGCCTTGACCTCCAAGCTCAACTTGTCAAACAACTTCAGCAGCATGAGGTGAAACAGCACCTCAGTATAAACATCCCAGCTTTCCCACAAATCCAGTAATTTCTCTGGGCAGTTCTCTGGGATTGCAGGTTTTGAGGAATCAAGCAGCTGACAGCTTCAATCAGTCACAGAGGATTGCAAATGACATCACTCAATGCTAAGAATAAACGTCCCCTGATCCCTGAGCACCAGAGTGAGCCCCAGGGATATCATGGACTCCCCAAGGCTGGCAGTGCCCAAGGCAGGCTGGACATTGGGCTGGGAGCAGCCTGGGACAGTGGGAGGTGTCCCTGCCATGGCAGGGGTGGCACTGGATGGGCTTTGAAGTCCATTCCAACCCAAGTCATTCTGTGATTCCACAGTTCCATGGGAAGTTTTAATTTTGGTTCCAGTAACCCAGTATTGAGTGCACTGCCATGGCTTTGGGCTGTCCCACTTTCCTCTGCCAGACCCTGACTGGGCTCTGCAGTGCCCAGCTCAGCTCTGAGCATTATGCAATGACTGCAGCCTCCTGTGATCTCCTTATGTTCCAGAAAATACCCTGAGACAGCACACACAGTCAAGGACTTAGAAATTCACTCGAACTACAGATTTGATTACCAGGAGCTGCCCGTGTCCCTCACTGTTCAGCTGCAGGGCCTGCTGCACCTACAGCACCTACAGAGCTTTCCCAGCCCCTCAAAGAGATCCCAAAACCTGGATACTCACAATTGCTCTGCACTGGGGTGGCCTCACCTCCAGTCCTGGGAACAGTTCTGGGTGTCTCAATATAAGAAAGATCAAAAGCTGTTGGAAGGTGCTCAAAGGGATGGGAAGGGTCTGGAGGGCCACACAATCACTCGGTCAGTTGAGCCTGGAGGAGCCGGAGGGCAGAGCTCCCCGGGGGCTGCAGCTCCTCCCAAAGGACAGAGAGGGGACAGCTTCGATCTCTGCTCTGGGACAGGGACAGAGCCAGGGAGTGGCTGAAGCTGGACCAGAGCAGGCTAGGCTGGAGAGCAGGTTCTTCTGTCCCCAGAGGGTGCTGGCACTGCCCAGGCTCCCCAGGGAACGGGCACGGCCCCGAGGTGCCAAGAGCTCCAAGGAGCGTTTGGACAGCGCTGCCAGGGATGCACAGGCTGGGATTGCTGGGGGGGCTGGGCAGGGACAGGGGTGGCACTGGGTGATCCTGGGCTCCTTTTCCACTCAGGACATTCTGTGACTGTCATCCTGGGACTGTCATCTACCTGCAGCAAATGGCAAACAGCTGATCTGTAATCTCGATCTGCTGGGAGGGTCCCTGCCCATGACACGGGGTGGAACAGGATGAGCTTTAAGGTCCCTTCCAAAAACCGCTCTGTGCTTCTGTCAATCTGAGATTGCTGCACATCAACCAAACAGCAGAACAGATGTCAACGTGGAACAGAAAAATTTCTACTCCAAGCACAAGAAGCACCACAGGACAGCATTTGAGGGTGGAATGTGATCACAACATCAGCTGCTTTGTTTCTAAAGGCCAGAATACTTGCAAACATCCCAGATTACTCAATGCACTGAATAGTTTGGGAGTGTGTAAGGACAGAGAATGCCAAGGGATCGTGAAGGTCAAGTCCTGCTTCCTGAAATCACAGACAACCATGGAAAAAGTATCTACCCAAGAACCCCCCCCCACATGGATTCCACATCCTTGCCTTGTACTGAAGAAACAGATGAAATAAATTAATAGCATCAGTAACTCTGGAAACTCATACAACAAGAAATGGCCAAGAGTTGAGCAATGTCCCACACGGCAGGGGAAATCAAAATTCAGTTCCTGTCCCTTGAATGAGGGAAAATTCAAACCACTTGGGAGCCAAAGGGTTCATCAAGGAGGCAAATAATCCCTGCAGGTAATGAGCAAATCCCACACAGCATAAATGTGTTTCAAACACAGCTTAGGCATTTGGAAGGCAGGATCCTTCTCAGCATCCCTGCAAATACCACTCAATCAGAGACCACAGATCCAAAGACCTGGCACACTTTTTCATCACCCAGGATTAACTGGGACACAATTTCTTTCACAAGCTTCATTAAACACGATGTTGAAACTAATTAATAAGTTGAAGAATAATTACTCCTCTGAATTAACTCATCTTCCCATAGGAAGTGTCAGCTGTATTAAACTAAACTATTTCCAATGAAGATACATCACCCTACAAAGATAATGACTTTTGACTTTTTAACCTATTTGGGAGTCTAGAGGAAGAAAATATTTTTTAAAAACTCATTTACATTTTTAGTCAGTCGTCTATGGATGACATAGGAAAATTCATGGGACATTTAAAAAACAACGTCTTTTTTTCAGGAGAAAGCTTTACAGCTCTCCCCAGATAAAATCTGGCCTTTTCTCATAGATACTGACACATTTCCTGGGATCACAACTGGGATAAAAACACCTCAAGTGACAGTTTGTGAATTATCAGTGGTGCAGATCAATGACAGAATAATTACGACACAGCCCCAGTTATTGGTGCCAAACCATCTCAAAGCCCAAAACCTGACAGAACAAATGCAAGGAAAAGCAGGAGTGAAGCTGGGATGGAACAGTAGGAGTGGGTTTTAAGACAGGTTTTACACCTCAGCCCTCATAACATAAACGAGAGATTCTGTTTGTAGTGGTAGAAACATACTGAGAGACCCCTTGACAAGCCAAGCATTAATTTGAAGCAATATGAAGAATTTAATATAGAGAAAAATTCCTAAATCAAATCCTAAAACCCACTGAAAAACCCTCACAAACTACAGAGAATGTTCTTTCACCAAAGGCAGACACCTACCCAACTCCTCCTTTAATCTGACACAGAATTTTAGATCAGTAAGAATGGCAAATGCCAGGGTTAGAACAAGAACTCCCTGGTTTCACTGGGAACTTCCATTTTGAAAGTTCATAACCTTATAATTAAGAAAAAAACACCAACAAGCCACTTCATTGCAGTCAATCCTCTCCCCCAGCACACAACAGCAAAATACACACTGTGAAATTTGCTTCTCCCCATCCCCAAAAACACCTGCAGCCAAAGCATTTCCTGCTCCCCACAAGGAGTCCAGGAGGATGAAGGGATAATCAGACACACCCTCAAGGGTAGGAAGCAATTCCCAGCCACGTCTCCAAGACATTCATTACAGCAATGACAAGTTATCTACAGTGATTCTATAAGTGTGAGGAACAGGTCAGCCCAAGTTTGCTCAGGATATCGATGTTTTTGAGGAGGTCAGCATTCAAAGCTAAGAATAAAATTAGAGAAGGCTTTTTCACCTGTAGCTGCTGCTGCAAATGGGTGATTTCTGCAATTCTGAGTTCTCGGGATTTATTTGTACTTTCAATTTCTTGTCTTTGGGTCGACAGCCGACACCTGATGTCCTGAAGCTTCCCCTCCAACTGGTTTCTTTTATCGTTCTTTAAAAGAAAAGAAAAACATCTATTTTATTTTTTTTTAACCAAAACGTTTGGTCATGCAAGTCAGGATCTAAAACCTACTTTTATTTCATATTTTAAACTGAAATTATAGAAGATAAACATGGCCAGGGTACAGTCACCACCACACTGTGTTTGTGTGTTTGACCTGCACCACCACCACCACTCACGAGAGCTTCCAGCTCGAATTCCAAGGTTTTCTTCTTTGCCTTCAGCACCACAATGTCCTCCTGCTCCTTGTTCCTCTGGTTCAGCAGCTCCTGCCGCCGGTTGCGCTCCCACTCCAGCTGCCGCTGCCTCTCCAGCTCCCGTTTGGCAGCCTGCAGAATTAAAAAGAAATATCCATCATTTCTGATATTGATCATCTCACATTCAATTAAAAGGTTGGTATAAACAGGGGCTGCTCTGTGCCTCTGCACACATAAATTGCTCAGTGGTTGCGAGGCTTCTGCGCACAGCACAGATGAGTGAACAGCAAATCCCTCTGTTTTCCTGTTTTCCAAGATCCAGTTTGCCAATCTAATAAGTTGTTTCATATTAGGATTTGGAGAACTCACCAGGACATATCCAAACCCCTTTCCAATCTCCAACATTCGACCTTCTGCACTTTGCAAAGAAAAGCCAAATGCTTCTGTGCTGAATTCATCCTTGTTTGGCAATGGGAGAAAATACGAGCTTTTTGGGTTAACAAGGGTGCCTTTTCTTCAATAAATTAAAGGCCTGGCCCAAATTAAAGGACAGGTTGGATGGAACAGCCTGGTCTGGTGAATGTTATCCCTGCCCATGGCAGAGAGTTGGAACTGGAGGATCTTTAAGGTCCCTTCCAACCCAAACCATTCTGGGATTCTATAAAATGAACTCATCACTGGAAAATGAACACCCCAAGCTTTTCTTCATTCATTCAAACACCTCTTAACATCAAATATAATGATAATAGTAATCATTTTTTTTAAGAAGTCAGAAGCAGCTGTCCCAGATGTCAATGTCTCCTCCATTCTTTTCGCAGGCCAAATGAAGCAATAAATGAATTGCTTCCTTGCCTTTAACACCCCAGAGATCTCAGCTCATGGTTTAAATGTTTGCTGAGTGCCCAGCTCCCACCCGGATCCCCCAAACCCAGGGAATAACCTCTCCCTGCTGCCCTGGCTCACCTCTCTCCTCTCGATCTCTTTCCTCCTTTCCTCCTCGCGCTGCCGCTCCAGCTCCCGCTGTTTCTCCAGTTGTTTCTCCAGCTCCAGCTGCCGCTTGCGCTCCTGCTCCTGCCTCTCGCGCTCCTTCCTCTCCTGCTCAGCCCTCTCCAGCTGGGCCAGGCGCTCCTGCTCCTTGCGCTGCTGCTCCAGGAGCGCCTGCCTGCGCTTCTCCAGCTCCAGATTGCCCCGCTCAAAGTTCTCCCGCTTCTTGTCTTCGAAGGTCACTTGGTGCACGGAAACACGGGGCAAAAAGGACAGTTATACTCTGCTACTGACTTCAATAAATCCATATAAATCCAAATGTATTAAACCAAACTATTTCCAGTGAAGATACGCCACCCTACAAAGATAATGACTTTTGACTTTTTAACCTATTTGGGAGTTTAGAGGAAGAAAATATTTTTTAGAAACTCATTTACATTTTTAGTCAGTCGTCTATGGACGAGATAGGAAAATTTATGGACATTTGAAAAATCCAAATGAACCCCCAGCAAAGTGGAACAGCCTTTGTGCAGGAGTGCATGCAGCCCCCCACAAAGGATAACTGAGCTCCACAGGCCAGCCAGGGGTTCAGCACTAACACAGACATTGCTGATCCACTCAAACCCTCATCCTCAGCAAAACAAGGAGGGAATTTCCATTCCCATTCCTCAGGCTTCCATGTTTCTCCACAAAGCCCAGCAAGTGGGGATAATTTAGACAAGCCATTCTCCAGCTGATCCTCTGTGAGGACACAGATCTGGAATTCCTCTGCCCATTGGATAACAGAAGCATTCCATTAGTGCAAGGCAAAGAATTCAGCTGCTGACATCATCAAAAAGCCATTATGCAAATGACCAGAACTCATTTAAAGTTGCTGCTCTCATTAGATTACTCATTACTGTCAGGAGAAGAAACCATTTAGGTTCTTGAGCAGCTGAGCCCAGGAAATCTGGATTCCTGCAGATGCACATCCTCATCATTTACCGTCCTAAAAGAATGGCCTCAGTTCCAGCACAGTTCCCCTGACAACCCTCTGCAGTCCCAGGGACTGTGCTTCCCCTGTTCCTCACTCCTTGGCCCCTCCCTCCAAATTATTCTTTCACTTCACCTTCTGTTCCTTTTCATTCCCACAGCCCAAAGTCCAAATTTTTCTCCCCTGTAAACCCATCATGGACATTTTTGGGATGCAAGGCAAGGGAGAGCACACATTTCCTTCCATGTGTGCACCCACAGTTGGACACATCGGTCCAACACCTGCTGAACCAGCTGAATTCTTGTCTTGCCAAGTTTGTCCCCCCTCCAGCTGCCTCTTCCTTTTTTTCTTTTCCTGGGACTGCTGAAATTTGTACAAAGTCCCAAACTGTTCCACAGATTCCAAGGAAATGGGTTTCTGTGGGAATACTGGGATCTATCACAGAGCACCTCAGCCAAGCTTTGCTCCACCCAAGCCAGAGGAGGAAGGCAGCAGGTATTCTTCCTGCCAATCCTGTGCCAAGGCAGCCTGTGTGGGCAGTGCAGCAGATGAGCAGCCTGAAGCTCCTCCCACCCCCAGTGTCACCAACCCCAAGGATGAGGCACCAGTCAGGAATGAGCTGGACCCAGCAATGTCTTGGTTGTGCCTCTGACATGTCCCAGACTGCTCTCAAAAGCCATTTCTCAGTCAGCCTGTGTTTCCTCCCAGGCTGTGACCTGATGGGAACATCCCTCTGGGAACAGCACACTAAACAGCCCTGTTTTCCATTGCCCACCTGGTAATTTCTTTTCCAGTTGCTGCTGCTCTTCTTCCAATGCTGGTTCTTCTGGCAACCTTTGGTCTACAGACACTGAACTGGCAGCAGAAATCCCACTGCCAGAGCGGACTCTTCTGCCAAGGAAACAGGAATGTCAGGTGCTTGACAGAACCCAGGCCTGCCCAAATGATTTATGATTTAATAATGAGATCAAATTAAATGCAATGATGTAATGTTTAATGGTATTAATGCTCATTCAGTGCTGCCCAGAGGGTCCCACTCAGGCATTGCCTCAGGAGAACAGGATTTTCCAGGGTCCCAGCAGCTACTGGTGACCTGAGAAACCCAGTCCCAAGTTCTCCATGCAGCTTCCAGATGTGTTCAACCCTGTCCCCAAGATCACTCACCTGGGGGGAGATTTTTCCCCTACCAGTCTGGAGTTGGGGAAATGCCGACCTAAACTACAGCAAAAAAGGCAGAGACAGAGGAAAAGCTCACTATAGTTAAGCTAAAAGCAAGATCCCAAGTGTAATACACAAAAATTGGGAATCTTTAGGAGGATACTTGAAGAACATGGCAGGTAAAGATTTATTTCCATTGCTGTTACTGTCTTCCCACCTATTTCTCCACAAGAAAGTGAAATGGAGGAAGAGATGAGTGACCTCACTGCTCACAGATCCAGCTGTACCAAAAGAGGTCTGGAAGTGGAATTCCAATATATTCCATTCACTCTACAGAATTATAAGCCTGAAATAAAATCTGGATTTCTACGGGCAGACTGAGCAAGCTGTGGTAGGTCTGAGAGCAGAAGCATCCACTCAGACTCTGTTCTGACAGGACAGAAGGGGGGTCACTGCTCTTTGTCCTGTACTTGGCACTCACAGGAATTTCCCAGATAAAATACGAAAGTGAGGAGTGAGATCCCAAGGGATGAGCCTTTACCTGAACGAGGGTGGGATGTACTCTGGAGGCAGTGCAGGTGGCAGTGGCTGACCAGACATAGCTACATCAATGAGGTGCATAGCCAGGATAAACTCCTCAGCTGTCAGCTTCCCATCTTGATCAATGTCAGAGAGATTCCTTGTTAAAGGGAAGGACAAAGTAATTATTAAATATTAAAAATCACTCTTCAAAGGCATTGCTTTAACATGTTAAGTTCCAAATTAATTCAATTTTTTCATTTTTTTCCACACTACTCTGTTTTTCCAAAACAATGGAAAGCAAACCCCAAATGCTTCCCTATTCCCCCATTCTTCATGGCTGTCTGCCTTAAACCCAGCCTTGCAGCCATGGTTTCTCCTTCACCTGCTCTGAGTGCTGCCTGGAGCATTGCCAGAGAAGGAACATAAACAATGGAGTTCTCTTGAACACCTTGTGAACACCCAGCAGAACAAGCTCAGATCTTTGGCAGAAATTTTGGGTTTGGTCTCCTTCCTCCCCAGAGCCTCCTATCTCACATTCCAAAACACCCACTGGCATTGAAATCAAAGCCATGGATGTTCTAGTCCTGACAAGCACAAACCAACCCTGGCACTATGCACATATTAAAAATTATGGAGTAACATTTCTGGATGGCCCCAAACCAGACCTCCAACAGAGCCACAAAATGCTCTTACTCCTACTAATGTAGTATTGGTCAAAATTAACAGCCTAAGCTTTGTCAAGGGACAGGAAGCAGCTGGAGCTGGGCCAGGGCAGGCTTAGGCTGGAGAGCAGGGAAAGGTTCTTCTGTCCCCAGAGGGTGCTGGCACTGCCCAGGCTCCCCAGGGAACGGGCACGGCCCCGAGGCTGCCAGAGCTCCAGGAGCGTTTGGACAGCGCTGCCAGGGATGCACAGGCTGGGATTGCTGGGCAGAAGCTGCACTTGGATGATCCCTGTGGGCTCCTTCCAGCTCTGGATTTGTTTCTCCAGCATGCTGCACTCTAATTGTGAGTGAAATAATGTCCATGATGCCATGAAATTCAAAGGGAAGCAAGTGATAAATTCTGTTGATGCCCCAAGGCACAGACTTTGTTGGTGGGATTTAAATTTGGGAGACAATCACAGCCTCACTTAACCCACAATTGTGTCCACATTGAACTCCTCTGGCTGGAGCACAAGAACAAGCCAGCATACTGAGAATCCACCATGCAAAGAAATAATGGATCAGCTGGGTGCACACCTTGGTTAGGAGCTGCCAGACAGCGGGGAGGCTGAACATCAACTCTTCCCTTTGTGTGTGTGAGTCAGGATCTCAGCCCAGCACAGGCTGACAAACCTTGTCCCAGACAGGAGAGGGCTCAGAAAAAGGACAACAAGAGCTGCAATATCCATTCCTTATCCCAATGGATTGGCAGCTGAGAATGACCCCAGCTGAGGGAGTCTTGTTTGGAGCTCCTGGAGTGAGCTGGTGGCAGCAGCCTGCCCACACAACTACTCCAAGGCTGGCAAAAACAGAGCATTTCTTGCTTAATCATCTGCTGGGGGACTGGGCTGATTTATTTTTATCCCTTTGTTAGGAAACGAAGGAAAGAGTGGTTTTTAATTTATAACACAATTCCCAGTGCTTTGCAAAGAGAACAAGTGCAGCTGAATGGCCTTGTCAGAGTGACTGCACCAATGCCATCCTCACACTGAGCTCCTGGGTCAGCTCCAATGCTTCTCAAGCAAACATTCCTAAAGGTTGAAGTTAATTAGGAACAACTTTCCATGGGGCAAGAAAAACATAATACAGTTCTGCAAACAACAAGCTGGAAGGCAAAAGAGAAGCTGAGACAAATCCTTTTAAAATCCCCTATTGTAAAGGTCTGTAACTCCAGCCCCTGGGAGATCAGCCCTTCCAATCTCAGGGAAAAGGCAGAGAAATCCCACAGAAAGTGTGGTTTGGGTTAAGTTTCCTGTTCTACCACCTGTACAAAGGTAAATATTTCCCTGGTACAGTATCAGGGGATGTGGCAGACACAGAGTGCTGAACATCTGATCTGCCTAAAAACCAAGCTTTGAACCCCAACTTCTGAAACATCCCACAAAAAATGCCCCTGGTACTCTTGTGGAATGGTATTAACAAAGGCTTAGAAGTACAGGTGTTGTTTATAAAGTTACACATGACAAAGAGTAACGTGATTTATCAGTGGGACTGAAAATGGAGAAAACCCCACAGACTCCAGTGCCAAGATTTCAGAAAAGTTTGTTTTTGGATGGAAATGGAAAGGTTTATTTTTACCATATTGTAGCCAGCTGAGCCTGGGGTAAACTTGACTGCATGAGAATCGTTCTTGCTTGGGGACCTAAAAGGAAAACAAATATTAACAAAATAAGCAAGAAGTGTGACCAGCAGGAACTTGGCTTTCCCAAATAACCAAGAAATAATGCCTCCCTTCAGCACAGTGACCACAGAATACCACCCTGGGTTGGGAGCCCATCCAGTGCCACCCCTGCCATGGGCTCAGACACCTCCCACTGTCCCAGGCTGCTCCCAGCCCCAATGTCCAGCCTGACCTTGGGCACTGCCAGGGATCCAGGGGTAGCAACAGCTTCTATGGGCAACCAAATCACTCAAATTAAAACCCAAGAAAGTTTTAAAACATGAAGAGATGCACCAGAACTGGTAAAATTAAGCCAAGGTACCAGTCTAGTCTACCCCTGGAACTGCACAGGTGCTCTCAGCAGTGGATGAACCAAGCACTGGAAATGGCTGCACAAGGTTTCACAGAACCCACTGTGTCCTCTTCCAGAAACATTTCCCAGTGTCAGCTTTGCAGAAAATAAAGGAAAGATGGTGATAAAATTATCCCAGCCATGATGAATACTTGCTTCTTAACAAGAGCATTAAGCACTTGGGAGATTCAAACAGAAAAATACTCATGAGTCTCTCACTATGTGAACAACATCCTCAGTGGCATTAAATTGGCCTCTTATAGCTCAGAAAAAGGAGACAACAAAAGCTGGTGCAGTACCTGTCAAGTGTCCACTCATGGTTTTGTCATGGCTGTTGAAGAGCTGCCGGTACTTGAGCCGTGAGGACTGAGGCACAGCCCACTCTGCCGCGGCAGGAGCACTGCAAACACAGCACAACAGGAGAAACTGGAAAGTGAATCTCAGGAATGCAATGGAACAGAATCACAGAATCATGGAATCACAGGAGGGTTGGTCTGGAGGCACCTCAAAGTCTATCCAGAGCTACCCCTGCCATGGCAGGGATACCTCCCACTGTCCCAGGCTGCTCCCAGCCCCAATGTCCAGCCTGGCCTTGGGCACTCAAAGGGATCCAGGGGCAGCCACAGCTTCTCTGAGCACCCTGGGCCAGGGCCTGCCCATCCTCATCAGAGGGTGAAATGCTGCACTGAGATCATGTTTTATGCCTGGAATGGTTTTTTTTTTCCCCAATTTTGTTGTGAAGTTGGTGAGGTACTGAGGTGTTCCAGGTGTTCCACCCCTGCCATGGCAGGGGTGCCACAGGGTGGGCTTTAAGGTCCCTCCCAATCCAAACCATTCCCTGCTACTCCTGAAACCACCACAGGCTGGACCTTTTGTATGCAAACATTTATCATAATTCATTCTCTCGGAAGATGGTTCTTTTCCTAAGAGTTTTGCTTTTTTCTTTACTGGCAGAGAATGAAGGAACATACACTGTTAAGAGGAGCTACAAGCTTTTACCTAAACATGTGACAGGAAATGAAGAATAACATCCCATTTTACTCTGTCTTTAACTCGTTCTCTTAAACAAGTAATTCATAAGCTGATGAAGGAAAACAAATGTAAAATATACAGACTGGAAATGTAGGGAAAAAGCCACACTTGAATGTGAAGTTTCTCATAATGGAACTCAAGTGAAGAATGTAACACTCCCCATTTTAATTCACTCCCAAAAATGGTTGAGTTGTAGTTTTAATTTCTCATTTTTGAAGGCTGACAAGTCTTAACACTGAAAAACAAGGAGCAGAGTTTTTCTCTCTTTAAGCACATTCAAACTTTGTCCTTTTTTGACCTTATAAACCATTCTCACATGACAAGGCCCAAATCACTATCTCTATTTATATTTTAGATTTCCAAACTCTTGAGCTTTAATAATACCCCTTCATGGAAGCATAGCAAAAACAAGCTGCTCCTTCAATAACAAAAATAAGAAAAAATGCTAAACATTAAATTTTTACCCATAGGAATTTCTCCCAATTTTGCTGGATTTTCTCCCAATTTTGCTGGATTTGGGGTTTCCACACATTAAGTTTACTCTACACATAAATTGCATCAGAGGAATCGTGCTCTGTTCCTGACAGGTTTAGATTTCAGAGAGAACATGAATTGTCTTGAATGACTTTTAATTCTATTTGCAGATACTGAGTAGTGTCACTTATCTAAGAGCAGGGCAATAGACAAGCCTGCAGATGAAAATAAAACCAAACCATTAAATTATGTCCCAAGCCATTTTCCTCTTGCAAAAAAACCCAGTGCCATAGATCTCTGAGACAGTTTGACTTACAAACACTTTTGGGAAATCCCTCTCTTAGCTCCTCTAAGGAAGTTTTATTTCGTTAGATCCATTTCTTCAGACCAAAGTAAAATCACTTTGCCCAACCACACATTCTTCTAGGCCTTGGAATAATCTAAAAGCTCTTTAAGTGATTTTTCATGCAGATCTTGAAGAATATACAAGAAACAGTGATGCATTTAAATGCATTTAAAATTAAATGCATTTAAAATAAAACATATTAAATATTTTGCTACTAGGAATAACCCTAGTGTTGTTAATTTTAAATAATATATTACTCATCTTGTTTTCACAGTACCAGCAGTGTCTGTGAACAATGCAGGTTACGTTTACAGAAGCAAATACTGTTCTAAAAATTAAGTGAAAATAGTGTCAACACTGTTAGCAGTTAACCATTTCATTTCCATGATTCCTTGCTCCCGGAGCATTCCCTATAAAGCTACAGCATCTCCTGAAACACTGAAGTGATACCTCAGCAGCAAGTGATTTTTACAAGCTTTTATTTCAGACAACAGCTCTCAGAAAGGGAAGGGGTTTTTCCAACCCTGGGACCCAAACCCCCCCAGCTGCACCCCCTGCCCCAGCCCCACCTGGCCACGTCGAAGGATTGTGCCTTTTGCAGCTTTGCATTGAGCTGTGCTCCCGGCCCAGAGCGGCTGAAGGAAGAACTCTTTGGCAAAGTGGCTGCGAAGAGAGAAAACCCATTTATTGCTATTCACATTTCAATTGTGCAATTTCCATGATATTCATTTAGCTCCTAATCGAGTACAAGCACTATGGGTCTGATGGGAACTCTTTGACAATTTAAAGATCACGGAGTCCAGCAGGGCAGGGGAAACACAAGGGCACTTCCCTCATTTCTCTTTATTTGCACAGTTTTAAGCAAACCCTGCTGATATCAGATTATATTTTGATAAATGTTAGATGCCATATGTAGCTGAGTACTAAAGTCACTCTAACAAACAGCAGTACTTAAGTAGCTGTGAAGAGACAGGAGAGGCCCAATTTCCAGGCAACAGTTTCCTGGCAAGTTCATTTCTCCAAGTGCTGCTTAATTTTCTCACCACGAGGGACTCCTGCGGGAGGCCATGTCCACATTCCTTCTTTTAGCTCTTCTCCAAGTGCGCCAAGTGGGGTAAAGCAAAGCCCAGTCCTTCCCCAAAGGCAGCACTGGGAGTGCCTAACTCCACGAGTCCCAAGGAAATGGCAGGGGAGCTGTTAGAGCAGGAGACAGAGAGTGAGAGCAGCGTACCGGAGTGAGCGAAAGCAGGCAGGGGCTGGATGACAGCAGGAGCTCCGTTAGCCATGGGAGGGACAGCTGCAGGGACAGAGGATACCAGTGGGGGGGACATCCCCACGACTGGGATAGATGCCATGGGCACCGGGGCCACAGTGCTGAGGGAGGGCATGTTGGCAATGCCCCCGAGACCTACGGGCGAGAAAAGCACAGGTTGGTTCTGATTCACACACCAGACAGAGCCTGCAGGGACTGCAGAGTCACAAACTTCAGGGGGATCTCCCACAGCCCTGGGAGAGCCCTCCCAGCCTGGGGCAGCACCAGCAGGGCACAGGAACGGGGCACAGGGCACCGGGACACCCCCATGCCAGGGGCAGCACTGCCCCACACAGTCCAGTCCATCAGCACTGGCTGCAGAAAGAAACTGTGTGCCTTGAACTGGCCGAGGAGCAGCGCTGGCAGCCCCAGGAAGAGTGAACCCCCAGCTTGACAGAAGCTGCAGGATTAGTGCTCCAGCCTTTTGTTGGGATGAAACAAGGCAAAGCTAATGGGGACAGCACGGGAATGAGAGGTTCAGGGGTAAGCACAGTTCAGGGCACCAGGAAGGTTAAGGGGGGCCAGTGGTGCCAGGGGAAGAACAAGGGGTGTGCAAACAGCTCAGACCAATCTACAGGGGATGAGAACAAGGAATCACAGATTTGGGTGGGGTTTGTGCAGGGTTCATTTTATTTTGCCTCTTCTCACTTAACCCGGTATTTCCTCTGTCCAGTTTCACTATTTCCTTCCAAAGATTTTAACTTCTGACTGTAAAACTTGTGGAAGTTACAGTGGATCAAACCACACTGCTGCAAGCAGTTTATCAAAGGCACTGTCCTGTTCCCTTTTCTCAGGACATTTAGATGGGATATTGGGCAGGAATTGTTCCCTGGGAGGGTGGACAGGCCCTAGCACAGGGTGCCCAGAGAAGCTGTGGCTGCCCCTGGATCCCTGGCAGTGCCCAAGGCCAGGCTGGACATTGGGGCTGGGAGCAGCCTGGGACAGTGGGAGGTGTCCCTGCCATGGCAGGGGTGGCACTGAATGGGCTCTAAGACCCCTCCCAACCCAAACCACTCTGTGATTCCATGATTCTCAGGCACCAACAACCTTGAATCATAGCAAAGACTAAACCAGAATGGCAAAGAACCTCTCACAACAGGACCAAGGCGTCAAACATGAGGTTCACCTTCATTTAGTTATTTTCTTTCCCCACCCCATTTTCCCTACTCTTTTCCTTGAAATGATGGTGATTTTGGCAGTACTTCATCCCCAGCTGTTCAGCTCCTGCCACAGCAACACTGTTCATAAAAGCAGAAGGTGTGGAGATTGTAAAAACTCAAGAAAAACAGAGCTGATTTGCCAAAGCTGGAGATCCAGCAATAACAAAAGTTTAAATCAAAACTCGAGCCCATTGGCATGCACTAGCCCCATCGCCTGAGCCATGGTTTGTTTGAAGTAGTGCAGACCTGAAGCAAACAGGAGCTCAGCTCAATTGCTCAGCAGGGCTCAGGTTTAAAAGCCCAGTGCAACTTGTCTCAGTCCACGTGCAACATCTGGGGTTGAATCCATGTGCTTCTACAAGCATTTTTTCCTAAAATTTTCTTGGAAAAACTGCAAAATGACAATGCAATTGCTGCAGACCAAGGTGAAAAGGAGGAAAACAGGGATCTTACCAAATCCTGGGGCTCCAGGCAGGGTGAGGGGTGGCTGCTTCATGACGGGCGGCAGCGCGGCCGGGAGCTGGTAACCCTGGAGCTTCAGTTTGATGAGTTTCATAGCGATGGAAAACTCCAAGGGATCCATCCTCCCATCATTGTTCATGTCAGCTAGAGCCCTGCAAAACACGTGCTCTGATATTCACATGGGGCAAGCAGGAATTGCAGGCTCTGCCCTAGAACAGGCTCACATGGGTATGGATATTCAAGGGAGGAAGGGGCTGGAGCCCCAGGAGCGGCTGAGGGAGCTGGGAAAGGGGCTCAGCCTGGAGCAAAGGAGGCTCCGGGGGGACCTTGTGGCTCTGCACAACTCCCTGACAGGAGGGGACAGCCGGGGGATGGGGCTCTGTTCCAGGGAACAGGGACAGGAGGAGAGGGAACGGCCTCAGGCTGGGCCAGGGGAGGCTCAGGGTGGACACCAGGAGGAATTTGCCCTGGAAGGGTGCTCAGGCCTTGGCAGGGGCTGCCCAGGGAGCTTTGGAGTCCCCATCCCTGGAGGTGTCCCAGGAAGGGCTGGAGGTGGCACTGAGTGCTCTGGGCTGGGGATAAGGTGGGAATGAGGCACAGCTGGGACTCCATGGGCTGGGAGGGATTTTCCAGCCTCAGGGATTCTAGGATTCTCACTAATTTTCACCCAAAATTATGGCAAGCCAAAAATAAGGTACTGTTTAAACTTAGAGCTCTCTGATTTGTTTCCGGGGTGATTAATAAATTTTAAAGTTGCTTTCCAACTCTTGGAGGAATTACAACAAAGCATCCAGGGAAAGACAAATATAGGCACACAAAAACATTCCAAAATCCCACCAATGAAAGCATAGGGTCCTCAAACGGCACCACAGAAAAGCAAATCACTGTAAATCCATACTTCAATTACACGTAAATACAACATTCCTGAAATCTGTGTCTCCCCTCAGTACTGCTCCATCTGCGAGTGTGCAAATGTGTTTTCAATTAAACAATAGCACTCAAGATGAAACATTGAGCCTAGGCCTTGAATAGGCTTTCAGGGAAAGGAGTCTGACTTAAACAGTCTGTTTTTTGTTCCTTCCTTTGCTAGTTAAGAAAACCCAGCTCAGCAGGGAATAGGGGTGGGAGCCTGGGGGGAGAGCAGCAGGAAGAAGAGTGTCAGTTCCTGCCACTGCACACCAAAAAACCCAGAGCAATTGCATATAAATCACAGAATTAGCTGGAAACTTAGTTTTAAACATTATGCTTATTTCCTTATATTTGTTTGAAGAATTCAGCACTGAGTTTAGCATTGGAATAATAAATTTAAGTTTATGTATTTATTTATATGTCATGGATGTGTCAACAAAAAGGCCTGGGCAGGGTGGCTGAACTAGAGCTTTATTTTATCATCTGATCAAGTCCCTCTCAAGGAAAGCCTTTGTGCAACTAAGTGGAAAGTTATCCCAAAAGTAGCCCAGTGAACAAACAGCTATTTACAATTGATGCTTACACAGGGACACAGCCAGGTAAAGGCAGTGGCAAAATGCAAAGCCCCCCAGTCCAAAAAAAAACCCCAAAACTTGAAAATCTCCACAGAGAGGCAGAGCCCAGCAGGGACTGGCACAGCTTTAGGTCCCAGCGGCATCTGAGACAGTCCAAACCGCCTCAGTACCCCTACTAAACTATTTTCAGTGGTGGAGCTGCCTTAATCCACCAGTTCTGATGTCATGGGACTAAATAATAGAAATTAAAATTTGGGAACAGCATTTAAAGAAAGTCTGGAGGGGAAAGCATCAACACTGAAGGTTAGATACAGATATCCTTAAAAACTATGTGCTGACAGATGCTGGATCACAGAATCCCAGATTGGTTTGGACTGGGAGGGACCTTAAAGCCCACCCTGTGGCACCCCTGCCATGGCAGGGACACCTCCCACTGTCCCAGGCTGCTCCCAGCCCCAATGTCCAGCCTGGCCTTGGGCACTGCCAGGGATCCAGGGGTGGAATTCCATCCCAGCCCCTCCCAGGAACAATTCCCAATTCCCAATATCCCACCCATCCCTGCCCTCTGGCACTGGGAAGCCATTCCCTGGCTCCTGTCCCTCCAGCCCTTGTCCCCAGTCCCTCTCCAGCTCTCCTGGAGCCCCTTCAGGCCCTGGCAGGGGCTCTGAGCCCTCCCTGGATCCTTCCCTTCCCTAGGTGAGCACCCCCAGCTCTCCAGCCTGTCCCATAATAGTCTCACCAGCGGCTTCCACATCTGCAAATACTTTGATTTATAAGATATAAATCTTTCCATTAACGAGCACATACAGACCCCCAATGGGTTCTATCCCTAGCTATGAAAATGTAGGAACAGTAAAGATCACCCTGCAGGAACCTCAATTCTCCAGCACCATTTCCTGCTGGGACACAGCGAGTTTTTGCATCCTCCATGAGAAAACATGAATTACCCAGCAATTAGAAACTCTGATGTGCACCAGTGTCATTGCTCACATTGAACTCCAATCCCCATCAACAGCAGTAACATTTCATTCAACATCTGACCTTCTGTGAACTCCTCTGCTCAACACCAACAGCTTCATTACTGAAATTACCAGCACAAATTTCAGTGCAAAGTCTAGGGGTGCAGAGAACTCTTTCTCCACAGTTTTACAGCATGCAAAGAAAAATCAGCTTTTGTCTGACAAAACCTTGCTGGAAAAATAGGGCACATTTTCATTTCTAGTTGCAGAACTTGGTGTCAGGCTGTTGGATTTTACTGTGCTGCTTTGGAACAACTAGCACCTGAAATGCAGGGAGGGCCTACCAGCAAACACCACCTAATTTCACTAATTTCGGCTTCTAATGAAATTGGGACCATGTGGTGTCCTTACATTTGTTTTGTTTGCGGTCTGGTCAGAACCAGAGCAGAGTAAATGGATTAAACACTGAGTACATATTTATTATATTTTATAGACCAGGCCTGTATTTGTCTCTAATGACAAGAGCTGCAGTGGCCTCAGCACCACCCCAGGGCTCAGGTGCTGACAAATCTCTCTCCATGGATCTTTCCTTCCTCCCTTCTCTCATCTTTTCTGCAGAACGAAAAGCCAGCTCGATTCCTTTTGCATTTATGAGGTGCAGCAACTGAGCAGGGGCAGTTTTTCCATCAAAGATGCTGTAATTAGCACACAAACCATCCATCCATGGAAGCACACCAAGGGAATCTCGTACAGTTCCCAAATCTGGATCAATTTAGTGAGACACTCCCATATTGGATTCCACAATCCCAGACTGTGCACAAAGCTCAGCCATGAACAGTGAGGAGCAGTCAGGTCTGGCCTCTGTCAAGCCATCAATGCCTGTGCAGTAAGTTGCAGCTCCCAAAATCACCCCCACTTTTGTCCACCCTTGGGCACAAATTCAGGAATGTTGGGAGGGAAGCAGATGTCAGGAACAGGAAGTCACCCAATAACTCTGTCCTGGAAAAATAATTCCAAATGCATGGAGAACACCTGGCACTGATTATTTCAGCTCCCCTTTCATTGCAGAGGGCCAGGACACAGAGAAGATGCTCCCTGAGGCCCCCATTCCAGAGAGCTCTAAAGAGAGGCAGATTATTCTGCTTAAGCACAGTTATCTCCCAAGCCACTGCAGGCCCAGCTCAAAGAAACCCCAATTAGAGGCCTCTTAATTGATCACCAGCTTGGAGGAGTCTGGAGCTACTAAAGGGTAGAACAGCACAGACGCTGTCATGGCAGACCATAATACTGCACTCCTTTGCTCACTGAGGTCTCGGGCACAAAAGGAACACAGGAATGCCCAATGCTAAAACCAGGGAGCTGCTGTTTTGAATCCTGTGAACTCTGGGGAAGCTGTTATGTGCACAGAAATGAGGGATTTCGTGTTCCTTCTGTCCATCCAGCTGGGAGTGATCCTTTAGCTAACACAGGCCAGGCTTTTCTCAGGTTACGAAAATCAACTGCAGTTAAAATCACCAGAATTATTAAGAGTAGGAAAACACCCCCAAAACACCACTCACAGAGACCCATACAGACACTTCCACATGGACTCCCCACCCCTGGCAGTGCCCAAGGCCAGGCTGGACACTGGGGCTGGGAGCAGCCTGGGACAGTGGGAGGTGTCCCTGCCATGGCAGGGGTGGCACTGGGTGAACTTTAAGGTCCCTCCTAACCCAAACCATCCTGGAATTCTATGATTCTCAGAGCAGAAAACAAATTTCAGAGTTTTACAAGTTGCTCTAACTTGGAATAACTCAGAATTACAACCTTCCTTCTGTAAGGACTCCTGTACCTCCCCTTCCCTCCCATTAACAATCAAATGCTACCCACAAAAAACCCAACCCAGCTATTCCAGGAGTAAATACCAATGGAAAAGCACTTTTCTGCAGCTCATATCTCTCAGACACTTTGGGCTCATTACTCCAGAACTTCCCCTCTAAAGTACTCAAGGATCTATATAAAGATTTTTACTTAAACATTTACTTCTCTGAATTCAGAAATGATTGAAAAAATAGGAGAGACAGAGAGAAAGGCATGTCTACAAGCGGCTTTATGATTTAGAAAGGCAGCTTGAATAAGTTTTAGTTCAGCTTCATTAACAAAAATGTGCAGGTCTTGTCTCTATGACAACTCCAGAGGGAGTGGAATGATTCCCTTCCTCTCAAGAGCTTGGAAAACTGAATAATTCAGAGAGGAAGAGATCCTTAGTCAGACTATTTACAACTGTTTGGTTTTGTTAACACCTATTTAAAACCAATGCCTATGGAAGATTTTTGGAGAAAGGATGTCTTGTTTAAGACCAAACTTCTTTCCTTGTTTAATTCAGAGGCAAGAGAAATTCCAAAGGGACATTTGAACACTCATTGAAGCTTCAGCAAATAAGAAAAGCAGAGCAGCTTTGATATTTGTAAGATGAAGATAATTAGAAAAGAAAATAAGCTCTTTATTTAAAAGCCATGTAGATCTGGGTATGCAGACTTCCAAAGCCATAAAATAATTCTCCTCTTTCTCCAATCAGAGCAAAACTCCACCTTTAACAGTCCTTACTGCACCAGAAAGATTTTGTAATGGCAATAAACTCCCTCTCAAACAGTTCACAGAGGAAAAGGTAACAGATTTTTCCAAAGTTCTCCATCCCTCTGCTGCTTTTACCAATCTACAATGAAAATCAGTTTTCATTTTCTGTCTAGCACCAAAATATGTGTTGCAGTAATATTATTAATGAAAATGATGAATAACCATAGAATCATGGGATGGACTGGGTTGGAAAGGACCTTAAAGCCCATCCAGTGCCACCCCTGCCATGGCAGGGACACCTCCCACTGTCCCAGGCTGCTCCCAGCCCCAATGTCCAGCCTGGCCTTGGGCACTCAAAGGGATCCAGGGGCAGCCACAGCTTCTCTGGGCACCCTGTGCCAGGGCCTGCCCACCCTCCCAGGGAACAATTCCTGCCCAATATCCCATCTGGCCCTGCCCTCTGGCACTGGGAAGCCATTCCCTGGCTCCTGGCATTCCATACACAGGTCCAGGTCTGGCAGGGCCAAAGAATTAGGAGCAGAAATACTTTCACTCCTGCAGGAAAATCTGGCAGTGTAGGAATGTTTGTGCGGTGTAATGTGCAGCAGATTTGGATCTGACTGAACTTAGCAAGGAGTGACAAAAACTTCCAGCTTCAAAGCTTTTACTCCAACTCCAATTGAACAGTCTGTGTCAACTGTCTCTATTGTCAAACGTCCTCATTTTCAGAACAGATAATCCAGGTCTTGCCTAGGCTCTCCCATTACACTAATTAATAAATACTAATTGTATTAGTCCAATTTTAAGAGATCTGAAAACATTTAGCAATTTGAAATGAGGATTGGAAATTGCCAACTTCAAAAATGCTGTTTTCTAGGAGAGCCCAGGGGCCATCAGCCTCCTGCACACCTGGGCACCCCTGAGCTCATGTGCCCAGCACCCCCAGAGCCTTTCCCAGCTGCTCTTCCCCAAGACTGGAGTGTTCCATGGGGCTGTGCTCACCCCAGGACAGCACCCAGCACTTGCCCTCGTTGACCTCACCCGACTGAGCTCAGCCCATGATTGGCTGCAGCCTGCCCAGATCCCCCTGAAGAGCTTCCTGCCCTCCAGCACTACCACATCCCACCCAAGCTAGCAGTGCCCACAAGTGCCCGAGGAAGGCATGGATCCAGTCCACCCACAAACACAGTGAGCAGGACAGGGGAACCCTGAGCCCTGGATCCAGCCCAACCACAAACACAGGGAGCAGGATAGGTCCCAACCCTGAGCCCTGGATCCAGCCCAACCACAATCACAGCGAGCAGGACAGACCCCAACCCTGAGCCCTGGGGAGTCCCAGGGGAGCCCAGCCCCAGCTGGATTCACCCCATTCAGCACCACGGCCCAGCCCCTGCCCCAGTGCGTCCCATAAACGCCGCTGTGCCCCGGCTGCACGTGTCCCATGCCTCCCATACTCACCATATCTGCGCTAACACTGGCTGAGGTAACCCAGATTGGAAAAAAAAGTTCCTAGCTTGATCACCTGTAAAATAAATAGGACATGGCTTGAACTACAGCTCCAAACACCTGGCAGAGGGAATGGGGAATCAGCAGGCAAAAATACCTGTAACAGAAACCCAACCCATTCATGACTGATGATCATTTACAGAGCACTAAGAAAATTAAATGTCACAAAACAGACTAACAAAGAGGAGGCCTCCAACTGCCTTTGAGACCAAAGTTTGATGAAAATTTAGTAGGATCAGTGCAATTCCTTGATTTCGAGCTTTGCTTCCCACTGCTCCAATCAGTTTTGCATTTAGATCTTTGGAGGAGGTCAACCATGCTGGTGTCAGTGCTTTGCAAATTGAATTTCTAAACCTGATTTCAGTTAAATTGACACAGATTTATTTAATCAGATCTTTTATTCATCACAATATTAGTGCGGTGGGCTGTCCCAAAGCACGGACTAAGAACCGATCACTACCTTCCCTTCCACAGCAGGATGGGGAAGAAAAAATATCAAAAAATAACAGAAAAATTGGGCCTGATGTGGCAAGACATATGAAAACTGGGATATAAAGTAAGAAATATCTGTTCCAAGTTGTTAATTCTTACACCCATATGTCTCTCAGGCAGCTCTGTTTAGGCTCACTAGTTCAGATAGAATTAAACAAAATCAGAAGTGAAAACTATTTGTTTACCAGTGATAAATCCAGCTGTTGGTTTCAGACTATGGAACTGCTGATCATGTTTCGCTCTCTCCTCCACAGTAATAGCCCAGATATCCAGGTTGCCTGGTTCAAAAGAAATTTAGAAAAGACATTAAGAAACATTACCATAAGAACACCCTCTTTTTATTTTTGAGTGTAATTATCTCTTATCATTCTGGGTCTCAGAAAATAACCCAAGGATGAGAGGTCATTTGCCCCCCAGAGCACACAGCTGAAATTCCAGTTCCTTTAACTGCAAAGGTACCTCATGCCTTCCCAAAATCTCATCTTAACCTGCCCAAAGAAAAGCCTTGAACAGACACAACATTTAAGTGGAACCAGAGTTTGTCTCCACACTGACATTTCTGTTTGTAATTCTCCTGCAGATCAGCTGCAAAACTGAGCTCGAATGTATTCCCACGATCTGAAGGGGCCTACAAAGAAGTGGGACTGCTCATCAGTAACTGAGTGACAGGACAAGCAGGGATGGGCTCAGATCAACAGAGGGGAATTTGGGTAAGTTATACAGAATTGTTCCCTGGGAGGACAGGGAGACCCTGGCACAGGGTGCCCAGAGAAGCTGTGGCTGCCCCTGGATCCCTGCCAGTGCCCAAGGCCAGGCTGGACATTGGGTCTGGGAGCAGCCTGGGACAGTGAGAGGTGTCCCTGCCATGGCTGGGGTGGAATGGGATGGATTTTAGGGTCCCTTCAATCCAAACCAATCTGGGATTCTGTGATTTCATGTGAAGAGCAAAAATCACATCCCTACTGCACTGCCAGCGCCCATCCCAGATTTTTAACTGCAGTGCCAGATCCTGCCACTTCCCCAGTTGTAAATGAAGAGCTAAAAAGGTGTCACTTTTGTTCTATCCACACATGGGTGATGGAACAACAAGGAAAAGAAACTGGAAGTGATACCACACGAAGGCATCTGCTGGACCTTTTAGCAATTAAAAAGTTCAGGAACCCTCAAAGGAAAAACCATCTGCCCTTCTCCAGTACAAGTAGAGCACAATGAGGCGGTGCCCCAGTGCCAGGGGCTGAGTGGCCTGGATGTGCCTGGATGTGCCCTGCAGGGACAGAGTGTGGAGCTGGAAGGGATCGATGCAGGACACAGGGATCTGTGCTGTCGGCTGAGTTGGGTCTGCAAAGCCATTACGAAACAGGGAAACTCAGCTCAGAGAGACACACTCTGCACAAACACTTCCCTATAGAACATTCTTGGAAAGGAACACGTTTATGCCAAGTTTTTGCATGTAGGAACAGTTCAGAACATACTAGAAACCACTTACCCCCAAAAGGTGTTGGAAACTGAGCCATGGTTCTGTCACTTTTAGCTTGTTAATAGATGCCTGAAAAAAAATAAACATATATAAACACAGTATCTTCTATTTTCTGAATTATTAATAACTACAGCAAAAAAGAAGGCACTGAAGAAGCAGGAGTGTGTCAATACTTGCCACACCAACTGTGACTTACAGAACTCAAAGTGTGATTTTTGCACTTCCCCGCACATCCATGAGGGCATCTCCTACTACCAAACAGCTACATTTCAGCTCTGCTTTAAGAATGGCCTCAAAACCAGCCTTTATTTATAAATAGTCAGTGACTGAGTGAAGAACAGAGCTCAGTGAGATCCCAAGGATCCAGGACTTTCCCGTGTGCGACAATCTCTGCTCCTGCTTAAGAGGGAAGTTGGCTCCATTTCCAGCTGTTGAAACCCAACATATCGTCACCAATCTAGTTTTTATGCCTGACAGAAAATGCTCTGCCTTGCTCAGGGTCCCTCTGTTTTAACTCAAACACATTATAAAATTCAAACTCCTTTTCCAGGCTGCTTTACCCTCAGCCCAGCCCAAAATTCCAGTAGCACAGAGTGACAAAGGTGCCGTCGGAGGGCTGAAGAGCCTCCAGGAGAGCACCACTGGCTCTGCAAACAAAGCAACTACACAGGCTCCAAATTTAATCTGGAGAGAGAAAAGGAAAAACATTTTTCTTGCTGCACACAAAGCCTGACATGAGCTGCCCGAGCCAAGAGACAATGACCAGCACCGCAGCCGCACAACAATGAGCAACGGCCTCTTGTCCCGGGAGATTCCACTTGTGTCTTCCAGGCAACAGCAGAAAGGCAAAGAGGAACAGAATCAGAAGGACAATAATTTAGGCTGCTTGAACAGCAGCAGAAATTTATCAATATCCCTAAGAAAAGGCATTCACTTGCACCAACAATTTCCTTTTGTCTGAATTCCTGTTGGTTCCCCTCCCCATCCCCCTTTCACACTTCCCACATTCTCTTCTGGCTTCCAACTTGGGAACCTCCTCTGTCCCCTCCCCAGATGTCCCTGCACAAACCCCTGGCACTTCTGCCAGCCAGACTCCCCAGCAGTCGGAATTTAGGGAATGACAGACACAATCCTGATTTCTTTCCTTTATCATTTGGCCAAGAATGTGACTCCAAAGCCTTGTCCAAGGCCAGGGAACACAGCTGATGCTGCTCCATGCACAGAGTTACCTCCAAAGTTTCAAATTCCAGACACAGGGATCCAGAGTGTTCAGAACGAACTCCCTGAGGTGTGGGGCTCTCCCAAAACTATTCCTGGGGCTCTCCCAAAACTATTCCTGAAGTGCTACAAGATCAGCACTTCTATCTTTGCCTGTATTTTCTTATTGTTCTCTGCTGTGGGCAAGAATTCTGTGATCTACTCGGGTTTACAACTTGCAACGGAACTACTGAGGACACAAAATTAAAGGAAGAAAAAAGAGGGGAAAAAGGAGGAAAAGAAAGTAAAAAAAAACAAAAACGAAAAAAAAAACCCAACCAACAAAAAAAAACAACAAAACACAAAAAGCCCCCACACCACAAAACAAACAAATAAAAAGAAAAAACAAAAACCAAACCAAAACAAAAAAAAAATACAAAGAAACAAAAAAAAAAAAAAAAAAAGATTAAAAAAAAAAAAAAAAAAAAACACAAAAAAACGCCCCAAAAAAACAAAACCACAGCCCAGGCAGAGTATTTACAGTGCTCAACCCTTCAGGGAAGATCCTGCTGCACGGATTGCCAGGATTCCAAAGGCATTGGCAGTTTACTCCCCTTTACCTTGAAAACAGAGGAAGAGGAGAAGGAGTGGGAAGTCTGAATATCAGCCCCAAGCGGGATGCCAAGGAAAGCAGAAACTATTCCAAAAACTTTCCAGAGGGGGAAAAAAAAGAAGGAAGAAAGAAAGAAAAACAAACCCAGATGAAATAATGATGTGGGAAATGGAGAGGAGCAGAAAACTGTGTTTAAACTTGAGAGTTTAAACCAAAATCTACTGTGAACAGAGTGACACCAGGAATCGAACCAAGGGAAAGACAAATCTCTCACTAACTGGAATATGTTGGGGTTTGCTGTTTATTGCTGATGGATCACACAAGTTCCAAAACCACAGGTTTCATTTTATATCACCAAGGTGACACCAGGGGCCCAAATTCCCTGTCCCAAAGGTTGGACCAAATCGTCTTTTCAGGTCCATCCTGGCCCAAATTGTTCTGAGATTTTATTTTTCAGGTTAGGGAAGAGCTCAGGGATGGAGACGCAGATATTATCTATCCCCAAAAATATCTGGCACAGTTGCTATATTATAAATTACCAAATATATGTAAAGTATTGTAAAGCAAATAAAACAGCACAGAATCCCAAAATCCCTGAGGCTGGAAAAGCCCTCCCAGCCCATGGAGTCCCAGCTGTGCCTGATGCCCACCTTGTCCCCAGCCCAGAGCACTCAGTGCCACCTCCAGCCCTTCCTGGGACACCTCCTCCAGGGATGGGGACTCCAAAGCTCCCTGGGCAGCCCTGCCAAGGCTGAGCACCTTTTCCATGGGCAAATTCCCCCTGGTGTCCACCCTGAGCCTCCCCTGGCCCAGCCTGAGGCCGTTCCCTCTCCTCCTGTCCCTGTTCCCTGGGAGCAGAGCCCAACCCGCCCGGCTGCCCCCTCCTGTCAGGGAGTTGTGCAGAGCCACAAGGTCCCCCGGAGCCTCCTTTGCTCCAGGCTCAGCCCTTCCCAGCTCCCCTCAGCCACTCCTGGGGCTCCAGCCCCTTCCCAGCTCCGCTCCCTGCCCTGGACACGCTCCAGCCCCTCAATGTTTCTACTGCAGCAAGGAGCACAGAACTGACATTTCAATTTCCAGCCCCATTTTCAAAGAGTAACCAGTTGTTTACATCTGCAATCCCATACTCCAGGCTCCACCAGCTCCACAGCAGCACTGACTCTTCTTCTCCACCTTCCTTGCCTCTCCCAGCATCCCCAAGAAAGAACCCACAGAGGGATAAAACAAAAATCATGGATAAACTAAATGGATGAACCAGAGAGCTGCCAGAAATCCAAGATGGATGAACTGAGCTCTGTGCCATCCCTTCCCTTCAGCAAAGCTGTGATTTCACTCCAGCTCCTGGTTTTTGTAGGAACTTGGATGTCTCAGCAATTTTTTCAACTCTAACAAATGCAATTGACATTGACCAATCAGTTCAGAAATTATTCAAACAGGAAGAGGAGGAGACAATAAGGGGAACCACAACTGCACGGTCAGTCATTTGCACACAGTTCCCTTGGAAAGAACTCCCACCATCAGCAAAATTACACCAATAAGGAAATGTGACCCAACAGTCCATCAAAGGTGTACATATATTTTCCACAAGAGTCGGAAGATGGAACAGATTCTTTATCCTACTTTTAGAGAGCATAAGGAACTTTAAGCTACTCACCTGTGCCTGTCACAAAGGATCTTAACGCATTGCTGCACTCGGATTTGCCAAACCAATCCAACATTAAACACCTCCTTCCAACACAAATCCCTTCCTTCCTAAACAGGGATTCACATCTCATCCACACAATATACACCACTAAACACTGGGATCAGACATGAGTTCTGTACTCCCCAACCCTCCAGAAAAGACAAATATCCAATTTCCAATTCCCAGTGTGGTGCCAACAGCAGCCGTCCCACAGGCTCTCTCCCCAAGCTCAGCCCTCCCAGCCCATGGAGTGCCAGCTGTGCCTGATGCCCACCTTGTCCCCAGCCCAGAGCACTCAGTGCCACCTCCAGCCCTTCCTGGGACACCTCCAGGAATGGGGACTCCAAAGCTCCCTGGGCAGCCCCTGCCAAGGCCTGAGCACCCTTTCCATGGGCAAATTCCTCCTGGTGTCCACCCTGAGCCTCCCCTGGCCCAGCCTGAGGCCGTTCCCTCTCCTCCTGTCCCTGTTCCCTGGGAGCAGAGCCCAACCGCCGTGGTTCCCCGCTCTGGTCAGGTCTGTGGGGCACTGGAGCGTGTTGGTGCTCCCAGGTCAGGGAGAGCACTGTGACAGATAAATGACATTCCCAGAGATCAATAATTTGAAATGTCCACAGGACCATTCCACAGCTGCTCTCTGTGATTTCCTTCTGTTTGGAGTTATTGGTCTGTGCTGTTCTGGGCAGGCAGAAAGAACCCTGGTTGTGAGAGTTGTTCCAATTTCACTGAACATCTCCTGGGTCATGGGCTTGGCCTCTGTGTCATCTGGGAAGCCCAAAAATCTGGGAGTGAACACAGAATCATGGAATGGTTTGGGTTGGAAGGGACCTAAAAGATAACTTCGCTTCACTCCCTATACTATGTACATGCATTATGTACAATTAGAATTTCCATCACGACACAATTATCTTTATTTACAGAGAGTGTTAAAACAGACACTAATGACAAACATTTGCTTACCCCCAGCTCTGAATGAGGGAGACAAGGTCCTGCCCAGCCAGCCCAGCTGTCAGGCTCTCTTCCATCCTACTGCTGTAGCTAAGCCCAGAAATATTACAATTCTGATCCTCACTCCAAATTATTTCTTCTCATAAACCAATATTACTCTATACACAAGTAGTGTTCGTATATATATATATATATATATGGAAAACAAGGAGCATCTAACCCTAAAAGTTGTTCATATAAAGGTAAGACAGAACCATATACAAACTAACTCTGTATATATAAAAGCCCAGATCATATCTAAATTTAAGTACTGAGGTTGAAAGTTTTTACCTTGAAAAATGAGCAGGTTGAAAATAACTCCAGTAAAAACATTTATTCATAGGAGTCAGATATGTATCAAAACTCCTTTCATGGTGTATTATATATGGACTTTAAAAACACAACTCAGAACTTTTATTACAGTTTCTATTTAAAGTTATCTGTGCTCTGCTGAGGCCATGTTTACAGAGACAACTGCAATTAAGCCACAGCAGGTATAAACTAAGAATAATTGAGCTATTTCAGTGCTGTGTGTCTTTATACAAGCACGTTTCACACAAAAAAGATCCTATTTTTTTTCCTAAAATGCAACACAGCATTTCTATTTCTAAACAATTCCTCACGAGATAATTCTTGATTTGATTGCCAAAATTAATTCCTGAGGCTATTTATCAGTCACTTTCCTCCTCTTACAGGAAAACAAAAAACAACAAACCCAACCAGATAAAGTCCCCACAACCTCCAAGAATTCCAAATGACAACAAAATGGCCCCAAGCAAGACATCACATCAGAATGTTTGCAGATGTTCCATGGGAAAGCCTCTGGACTTGGATCAACCAAGGGACTCAGAGAGTTTTAGCAAAGCCTGGTAATTTTAGATCAATGTTGGAAAACAAAAGCAATTTGAGACCTTCAGGGAATTCTGATTCTTGCTCTTTGGAGATCAGGTTTTAACAGTCACCAGTTTGCAAAACTTTCCAGGGTTTCTGCTCCTTACAGGAACGACTGGGAAGGAAAAAACCTTCACAAATGTCAGGTCCTGCCATTTCTTCTATTTTGTACCAAGCCCCCAAATGACATTAACACAGCAAATCCCCACTGCAGATGCCTTTCAACACCTGTGGCAATGATCAAACTGCTGAAAAGTCACTTCTGTATTCCAGAATCATGGAACAGTTTGGGTGGCAGGCAGTGCTTGATAAACTTCTTCCCTCCCTTTCCTACAGGTGCTCGTGACATAGCTCTGCATGAACTCCCATGTTTCAATCCATCTTGTTCTTAGAGGAGTTAGGGCAGCCAAAGGAATAGGTCTGAGCCATCAAGCCCGTCTTAAACAGCAGTGGTGGCCTTTCAGCCCAAGATTTACTCACTTGTAGGCCTGACTTAATCTCACAAAGCTATACTATGAAAATCCATGTGCTTGTCTCAATGTTAGAGATGATCCTTTGAAATGGGGACAGCCGAAAAAAAAATCAGATGTTCTTGAGTTGTTTCACTTCACCTTCTAAATCTCTGCCACTAAATAACGCTCTGCTGGAGGAGGGGTAGGAAGGAAGAAAAAGCCCTGAGTCAGCACAAGCGTTAAGTCAGGGGAGTTCAGATGTGTCCATCTATTCCCTTTTCCCTCCTCTGAGGCAAAAACAGCAGATAAAAGGTCTGGTAGGGCAGGGAGAGGCTCAAGTTGGTGATAAAAGCAAATGCTCTGTCCTTTGAAGGACTCAGTGGAGGTCACTCCTTCCCCTGCAGGCAGCTGCTCTCCTGAACTCTCCCAGTTACATAAGTGCAGGGCTCTGCTGGTGCCGATTTGGGAAGATTTTCAAACCAGTCATTTAATAGGAGGAATTATTCAGCATCTACCAGGCCTTATCAGCATCTCAGTAGCTGTGTCAGCCCACGTCACCACTGCCTGAGGCAGCTCCGATCTCTCACCCAAGGACATTTTGCTCTGAATTTCTTCCAAGCTCTATCTTCTCAACTTCTGCAAGCCATGAGATCTTCAGATGCAAGAGCAGACTTGAGTTGTGGCACTTTAGATGAGGATTTCTGTTATTTACCTCCCTTCTGGTCTCACTTTACTCTGTTGCTGTGACACCAGCTAATTGCAAGGTATCCAGCAGACAAGAAAAAGACAAAACAGCACTCGAAGCAGCAGCTTTACTGTGAAGAAAGGCAAATATTGGAGGAACAGACAGTAAAAGTCCCTGGGTTGTTTTTTACACAGCTAGGACAGGCCCTCCAGCATTTGTAAAATCAAGGTATTTCCTTACACTGCAAAGGAGGATGAGCAGGCACCAGTTCATACGGAGGGTCAGGGACTCTAGCATTGCCAAGAATGCAGAGGCTGCATAAAGTTTAAACAAGGAACAAAACATGGTAAAGTTCCATTGCTCAAGCTCCTGTATCCTACTTAAGATAACCTTAAGCACACACTAAGGAAATGAAGCAAAAAGAGTTTCACTGCATGAGATAGGGAATATCCCTAAGCAAGGGTTTCCTGTTTCCTGGCTCCGTGAGATCAATTCCCTTCAAAATGCCTCAAAGCAGTTTTCACACAAGAGCAAAATAATTTCAGGTGTGACTACAAAACCAGGCAAGTGATACATGCAATGGGATAAGGAAATAAAAAAAGTGGTTTGCAAAATAAAATGTAAACTGTAGATCATATGTAAATATACACATATATTTTAAAAGGCAAAATCCAACTTAAAAATTCTATTTCTATAGTCAATAGAATTATTAATTGACTAAAAATACATTCGAATAGCATGAAAACTGTGTAAGAGCATGTACCAAGCTTTCTTTCCAGATGACAATTGTGCTTTCCTACCAATCCACATAAACTAGGCTCCTACGTCTCTACAACAACAGAAAAAGGTTCAATCCTTTGCTGCAGTAACAGAATCATGGCATGGTTTGGGTTGAGAGGGATCCTAAAGCTCATTCCATTGCATCTGGGCAGGGATACCTCCCACTGTCCCAGGCTGCTCCCAGCCCCAATGTCCAGCCTGGCCTTGGGCACTCAAAGGGATCCAGGGGCAGCCACAGCTTCTCTGGGCACCCCTTTGCCAAGGCCTGCCCACCCTCCCAGGGGAAAAATCCCTGCCCAATATCCCATCTAACACTGCCCACTTGAAATGTTAAGATACAAGGCCAGGAACAATCCTGCTGAATGCATTACCACTGGCGATGACAAGTTCAGACACAGCAAAGAAATGAGCAAAACAGACACAAAACAAGGGAAGACTTTCCACGTATTTCAATAGACTTGAGGTGTGAGCATTTATGGAACAAGACTTCCCCAAAGCAAACTGAGAGACTGAGGTTCAGGTTTGTCTCTACACAAAGCTACAGGTCAAAGCAAGAGTTTATTGGGAGAACAGCCAGATTTCAGCTTTAGCTCTGTCCCACTGCAGCATCACAATCGCTGAGGGAGCAACAGGATGGCTCCAAGTGTCTCCAAGTTCCAGCTACTCTGCATTTCTGCCAAAGGCTGCGAATCATTTCAGGCCACGAAAGAGAGAACAAGGACATGCACACAAAACCATGCACTGCAAGGAAAAATCTAGATATGGAAGACAGGGTCTTTTTTTTTTTTTTTTTTTTTTTTTTCAAGATCAATATCAAACAGTTAGTAAAGAGATGCTCATCTTCAATATATAAATAGATGGAGTTGCTCTGAAGGATGCAGGTTATGGGGAATGCACCATGTGCACACGTATTTTCCATGCTGGCTCTGGAAAACTTTGTTATGGTCCTTCTCTAAACAACCCAGGAAGTCTGAACAGTTAATAACATGCAAAGAGTAATTTTCCTGTCCTGAAATGCTTTAATATGCCTTTCCAGGATAAAAATTCCTTTCCTGCAAGAGGATAAGAACATTAAGGCTGTTGTTAGTGCTAATGGTTTATTTACTGTAAGTCACAAATCTGAAGCATGGGGAGGTTTGTTTACTGTAGCTCACAAATTTCTCCCCTGGGGGTACTTCAAAAGTCGACTGGTTTGCAGTTCCCTGTAATCAGGAAAATTTGCTACAAGGTTGTGGGGCAGCCTTGGACTGGGGAAAAAATCCAATTGCAAAATTGTAACATGATGCTGATTTCCCAGCATAATAGATCTAAAAAGCCTTTCAAGTTTGATTCAAGAAGAAAGCCGAGGCAGCTATGAAAACAAACCTCCTCCTTAAAACCCTCACATCTGCAAGTTTTTAACATGCTGGCTGATAATCAGCACCCAAGTACACCCACAAATTGTTCTCCTGGGACGTCACAGCCTGATCCTGACTCAGTGACGCTGTGGGGGCACAGCAGGTTGGTTACTGCACGGAGACACCCTGAACTCTGCGTCCTCAAGAGAGGATCCCAAAATCCCTGAGGCTGGAAAAGCCCTCCCAGCCCATGGAGTGCCACCTGTGCCCAATGCCCACCTTGTCCCCAGCCCAGAGCACTCAGTGCCACCTCCAGCCCTTCCTGGGACACCTCCAGGAATGGGGACTCCAAAGCTCCCTGGGCATCCCCTGCCAAGGCCTGAGCACCCCTTCCATGGGCAAATTCCTCCTGGTGTCCACCCTGAGCCTCCCCTGGCCCAGCCTGAGGCCATTCTCTCTCCTCCTGTCCCTGTTCCCTGGGAGCAGAGCCNCCACCCTGAGCCTCCCCTGGCCCAGCCTGAGGCCATTCTCTCTCCTCCTGTCCCTGTTCCCTGGGAGCAGAGCCAGACCCCCCTGGCTGCCCCCTCCTGTCAGGGAGTTGTGCAGAGCCACAAGATCCTCAAGGGGCCTCTCCCCACCCTGCCCAGGGGGACAATCCCTGCCCTGGTCCTGCTGGACACACTGGGACTGATCCAAGCCAGGATGTTTCCTCAATAAAGGCAGGAGAGAAAAAAGGTAAGTGAACAGATGAAACATGATTAAGAAAGGTCACAGAGAAAAGGGCCAAGGAATGACAGAACACCAGGAAGGGCAGGACGCAGCAACTCCATGGTGCAAAACACAAGTCATCCCCTTCCTCTCTTCAACTCCCACAGCTCGTACAGCACTCCGGTCAAACCTCCCAAAGAGTGAGCTTTCCAAGATTCACACCTCTGGGCAGAGACCAAACCTGCTGTGAAGTTGCTACACCCACTACAGAACAATGCTCTGAAGACAGAGGTTTCCTCTAGGGTTTGACTTGACAGCATCTTTGACAGAACCTTCTCCTGATCTCCAGCCCAGACGTCCCTCACACAGCTCCAACTTTTCCCTCCTGTCCCTGCTCACAGAAAGCAGAGATCAGTGTTTGACAATGATAGATACGAAATGTTTGTATAATTTATAGCACAGGAGTTGCACAATTTACAGCTCCGATTCACAGCAGAGGATTAAAAACTGATGATCCAAATTCATCCTGGTGACTTCAGAAGCTGTTGCCACTTTGAAGGTGCTATCACTCCTGACTGTGCATCAGGATCCTTTATTTCTCCATCTGGCTCGTTAAAAATAGGGGCAATTCACCTTGGCAGTGGAGTCTTGTGACTCCAACAGGAGATGGTTCGAGGGCCACTTGCTGCAGCACACAGACCCCAGCAGGGCCTGGGGCCAGCTGAGGAGGCAGCGTGAGGAGCAGAGGCTCTCCCAGCTAGCACTGCAGTCAGCAGGAACCACTCAGCTCACACTCCTGGCTCGAGCACAGCACAGCATTCTCTGCGAGCTGGCAACTGCCACCATCTCCAAAATAAACTCTGCATGCTAAAAATATATTTCTGGTTATTTACCTTCTGAGTTGAGACCTCAAACTGGAAACTGGCAACCTAATGATGAATCCATAATTTCATCAATCATTACCTTCTGAAACAGCAAGCAGAAATTTATGACAGTCACTTGGCTGCAGAACTAAAGATATTTTACAGAAAAAATTAAGTTGTCATATTTCAACTGTTCAAAACCACCCTATACTGACACACTTACAATCAAATCTTCATAAGTCAAAAAGCCTTTCTCCAACTCAGCAGTGTAGTTTTCAATTGTCCTGAAAAATACCACAGATGTTTATTGGCGCTTGAAGTGAAAAGAGAAAATCCCAAATGAACTCACTGGGGTGAAGAGTTGACTACTTGCAGAGGAAGGAATCTGAACTTCTGCTTCAAAACAAACAAATCATCAACAAAACCAGAAAAAAAAACAAACAAGACAAAAAAACATAACAAAAAAACAAACACAACACACAAAAGAAACATAAAAAAAAAAAAAACAAAACACAAAATAAAACCAATCAAGTCACACAAAAAAAATCACAAAAAATAAACAAAAAATAACTTGTCCCCGCTTTGGGAAAAGGAAAAGCATTGACATCAGGATGCTGAATATGTAGAACCAGAGAAACGCTTGGAAAGGACCTTAAAGCCCATCCAGTGCCACCCCTGCCATGGGCAGGGACACCTCCCACTGTCCCAGGCTGCTCCCAGCCCCAATGTCCAGCCTGGCCTTGGGCACTCAAAGGGATCCAGGGGCAGCCACAGCTTCTCTGGGCACCCTGTGCCAGGGCTGCCCACCTCCCAGGGAGGAATTTTTCCTAATATCTGATCTAAACCTGTAATTTTTCACTTTGAGGCCAATCCCCTTTGTCCTATCCCTGCAGCCCTTGCAAATTGTTTTCTCCATGGCTCCTGTGGGCTCCTTCAGGCCCTGCAAGGCCACACTGAGCTCAGCCCAAAGCTTCTCCTGTCCAGGCTGAACAATCCCAGCTCTCCCAGCCTTTCCTCCCAGCACAGCTGCTCCATCCCTCTGACCATCCTGCTGCCTCCTCTGGGCTCTCTCCAGCAGCTCCACATCCTTCCAGGGCTGGAGCAGCTCTACAGGTGATGTCTCACCTGAGCAATGGGGCACAGGGGCACAATCCCAATCCTCTCCCTGTTGCCCATGTTGGGGCTCAGCCCAGGGCATGGGGGGCTCTGGGATGGGGCAGGTCCAGCTCTCACCCTCCAACACCCTCAAATCGTTCTCCCAGGGCCAGTCCATCCCAGCCTGTACCGATCCTGGGATTGTCCTGACCCAGGGATTGTCCTGACCCAGGGACAGCACTCTGGACTTTCCTAATCCAGAAGCAGCAGAGGCACTGAACACGCTAAGGATGAGCCACAGCATTTTCCATGTGATATGTTCCATTCCCAAGCTGTGACCAGCCAGACCAGGCTCTGTGGAGCACTTACTACATCAAATCCACTTTGCTTTCTCACAGAAATGAGCAGTAAAGTACCTGTAGAGATAAAACTGCATGAATATGCTTCAGTTCACATGTGCTTGAATGCTGCTGCTGACAGTTTGAGAACCCAAGGACTCAGAGCACTCCTCCAAATGTTCAGTTGGACTGGTCCAACTTTCAAGCAAGAAACCCCAAATCACACAAAAGAAAAAAAGAATCCAGTAAAAAAATGCCACTTCATATATTTAAAGGAGAAAAGAGCTGCAGCAAATAATCCTCAATTAAGGCCCCCAGCAAGAGATGTCCTCACACTCTAAAGAGGCCATTTATTTACACACTTCTGTTCTTTTTCCCTTTTATTTGTAGTTCTCCAGCAAACAATGTCCATGACAACTCCTCGAGGCTACAGGAGCTCTATATGGCAACAGGTCCTGGCTTCAAACCCTGCTGAAGAATCTTACTAATTGTTTCACTCTTGGTATTGAAATGAGGACAAATGAAGGAATAACACAAGTATCTGGGATATATGTTTGTCTATGGTTCTTTTAATCATTGCTTGGACAGCTGGGAATTGAAACGCTTGAGGAGTAGGGATAAAGGGGGAAAAAAGCCCCAAGCAGCACCTCCCATTCCTTCAGATCATGAACAAAGGAGAAAGATTTTTTAATTAGGCCCAACAGAGAAAATCAGCATCTTCCAACCCTGAGATCATTCCTTCAGCTTTCTGAAAGGTTCCTGTTTGTTTAAGAGCCCGAAATGAGAGGCTGCAGGGACCTCCAAAATCCTGATTGCCAGCAGCCAGGCCAGCATCAACGCACAGCATTAAAACCCTCCAGGAACTGGAGGAACAAATGGGGAGAATCAGGTTGGAATGAGGCAAAGAAACTGGGCAACAGCACAAATCTCCCAGGCTGAGGAGGAAATGCAACTCCTCAGGACAACGTGCATTAGAACCTGTCAGGGACCACTGGGAAGACACCTAGTGTCCAACAACCACCATGGAAAAGGGAAGAAAAACTTCCTGAAACAGACTGGAACTGGAGAGCTGAAGCCAGAAATCACAGAATCCCAGAAGGTTTGGGCTAAGAGGGACCTTAAAGCTCATCTCATTCCACCCCTGCCATGACAGGGACACCTCCCACTGTCCCAGGCTGCTCCCAGCCCCAATGTCCAGCCTGGCCTTGGACACTCAAAGGAATCAAGGGGCAGCCACAGCTTCTCTGGGCACCCTGTGCCAGTAGTGCACATCAGGCTACACAGAAGAGTAATTTTCTGTTTTGCTACTTCAAAATCTGGAGAGTCTTTCTTTGAAATTAATTCCATTCCTGACAGTTCAGGAAGCTGTTAGACCACTTCCAAATAAAACATGAAGAATATTAAGACACATCTAAACACACCTGCCTGAACAGGCAAACACCACACGTGGCTTCCCCCAAACCCTGGAGAGAACATTCCTAATAAATCCTGAAGGGATCCTCGATGAAGGGCATGAAGCACCCTGCCCACATCCTGTCTTTCAGGCTGGTTTCCCTAATACTAAATACTAAAAAAGCTTTGATGAGATAGGCAAAACCTTTACATTTGATATTCCATGGGACTGCATATGGGAATTCAATGGAACCCTGGAAAACACTCTATGTGTGACAGAAGAATTGATCTGCTTTGGCAAGCAGTAGTTGCAGAGTTTCATGCCCCCATAACACACAGAAATTACGTGTGAATTAAGAACTATGAAGAAAAAAAAACCTCTCAGAAAAAAAACCCAGAAAGCCTGAGAGAGTATAATAGTTGTTCCAAGCAGAATCTCACAGTTGCAAGAGAAATTTAATCTGGTTTCAATGCAAAGTCCAGTGTTTTGAGACCCATAAACTCAGACAAAACTCATTTTTTAAATGCTTCTTCCTAGTCTGGACAGACTGAACAGATACACAGAGATCTAAGGGTGAAAAAAATGAGCCATAACATTAAAATGTAAGAGCCTGGCCAAAAATATGAGTAACCAGATCCAGTGCCAGAGGTCAGAGATCCACCAGGCATTGCAAACCAGGAATAAAGGAGTCCTGCAAGGAGGCACTAAGCCAGCACTGTCCCCAAGGACAAAGAACTTCACACATTTTTTTCAGTTACCTTGCCAATAACTTCTCCCCTGTATCCAACAATAACCATTGAATCTGGAAGGAATAAAATAATTCTATAGCAACCAGCTGTGGAGATATTTTTCAAACAGAACAAACTGAATACAAATGCCAAATATTTTCCCAACAAATTTAGCCTATTTCTAGCGGGAGGAGAAAACTCAGTTCAATGCTCTGATCCAAAACAGAATGCAAATCCGAGTTCTGTACAAAAGTAGCACAGTTTAAAACAAATCTGATAACCAGGAGCAAATAATCAGACACCCAGGTGTGCAGCTTTTGTTACTCTGCCAGGACATCACTCCAGCAGTTCTCGGCTCTGGTGCACCATTTCCATGAGACTTTTTCACTCTGGTTACACTCCCAGCACCAACAGGCCAACTTTACTAATATTTCCACATCCCTGGGAACACTTTGTCAGGACGTCTTCCGGGGATGTGAAGCAGTCACATAACACAACAGGTCTACAGTGGCACCTGCACATGAATCACAGCAAGAGAGACTTTGAGGGGCTGGAGCTTATCCAGGGCAGGGAGTGGAGCTGGGAAGGGTCTGGAGCCCCAGGAGCAGCTGAAGGAGCTGGGAAAGGGGCTGAGCCTGGAGTAAAGGAGGCTCCGGGGGGACCTTGTGGCTCTGCACAACTCCCTGACAGGAGGGGGCAGCCGGGGTGGGGTCGGGCTCTGCTCCCAGGGAACAGGGACAGGAGGAGAGGGAACGGCCTCAGGCTGGGCCAGGGGAGGCTCAGGGTGGACAGCAGGAGGAATTTGCCCATGGAAAGGGTGCTCAGGCCTTGGCAGGGGCTGCCCAGGGAGCTTTGGAGTCCCCATCCCTGGAGGTGTCCCAGGAAGGGCTGGAGGTGGCACTGAGTGCTCTGGGCTGGGGACAAGGTGGGCATTGGGCACAGGTGGCACTCCATGGGCTGGGAGGGCTTTTCCAACCTCAGTGGAATTCTCTGTAATCTGGATCCTGGAAACTCTCAAAACAATGAAGTGATGTGGCTGTCTTGGTGTTCAGATGAAACCACTCCTGCTCTAGGTTTCCTGATGTGCAGAGCCATAAAAAGATCCAATCTCCCTCCTCTAGGGTGACAAGCACCTCAGCTGAGGCATTTTTCTCAGCAAAACAAGAATGAGACACCATGGAAATTCACAAAATATAGGAAACAGGTAAACATGTGAAAATAAGGAAATAAGGAAAATCAAGCCTAAGTATTAGGTTTATGTACATTATCCCAAGTGCACATTCTCAGAATGCTTATTATAGAAGTCTACAAATCAAAAGAAAGGTGGAAGCCACCTAACTAGGTAACAGCTCAGCTTCCTTCTATCACAACAAGGCTTTGTTTCTATTTAAATCTTCAGAGAATAAAACCTTTAATCTTTAATGAGAGACAAAGCCAACCTAATGCAATATGCAATTACTGGTAGAACATATTCACCTGGTTTCATAACATTGTAACAGGGATAACAACAGAACTCAACAGGTAAAGGTTCAAAATCACAGAATGCTTTGGGTTGAGAGGGACTTTAAAGTTCATCCACTTTTCCAGATTACTCCCACCTCCCACTGTCCCAGGCTGCTCCCAGCCCCAATGTCCAGCCTGGCCTTGGGCACTCAAAGGGATCCAGGGGCAGCCACAGCTTCTCTGGGCACCCTGTGCCAGGGCCTCCCCACCCCCCCAGAGAAAAATTCCTGCCCAATATCCCATCTAACACTGCCCTCTTTCAACAGCCATTCCCCTTTGTGCTGTCACCCCAGGCCCTGGGAAAAGTGCCCCTCCAGGGACTGAAATATCTCAGTTGAGACAGGATCCCATTTCCCCCCTTGGGTAAATTCTGTTCACCTGGTGTTTTCCCATCTCTCCTCTCCAGCCACAGAGCCTGGCTTCTCATAGGGATCTCAGATACTTCAGAAAAGTGCTGGAGAGCTGGCACAGGGTGCCCAGAGCAGCTGGACCTGCCCCTGGATCCCTGGAAGTAGCCAAGGCAAGGTTGGATGGGGCTTGGAGCAGCCTGGGAATAGTGGAAGGTGTCCCTGCCCATGGCACTGGATGGGAAGGTCCCTCCCAACCCAAACCATTGTGGGATTGTCAGAAGAGCCAGGGCTGGTACTGAACCAGACACTGCTGCTGCCACGTTAAACTTGTTCATCAGAGTAAAGCCAGCCTGGGAAGCCTCACCCTGCTGTATCCAGGCCACCTGCAGCCTTCTGTCCTTTTCTAGCCCATATATTTATTTACTGCCTTTCTAAACCTCTCCATCTAAAAAGTATCTCAGGTGGGGAGGAATTGCACACATGGTTCTCTGTGGAGGGTTCAAGGAACCTCTGAGTAACAAGTATTTTTTTATTTCTCCCCCCCCCCCCTTCTGAAGCTGGGAAAGGATAGTAAAGCACAATAAACCTCCCCACAAAAGGAAATGAAGTGTCACCAGAATTTCAGTGCTCAAGTTTCCTCGGTCTCATTTCAGTGCACAAAGCTGGACTGAGTCAGCATTTTTCATTCATAATGCTGGCAGGACTTTGAAAGGGGTGTTTTAAACACAAGGACTAAATTTCTGTCACTGGTTTGAACTTTCCAAGCATAATGTCTCATTTTAAGATAACAACTGTAGAGATTCAGCATGATTATATTGCCAGCACACATGTAGTTGTTACTCTGCTCCAGCTAGCCTGTGCTTTGCTTTTGCTAACAAACCCCAGGTGGTTTAATCCAGGATTGCTTCAAAGTAATCCAGGGAAAGCCGGAACTTGGCATTACCATAACAGATTCTAGAAACTCTAGGAACTGAGCAACTCCAGCAGGATAGCCTGATTTCCTTGGAGTTAGAGAGTAACATTTTCCTGGTTGAAGCACAGAGAGCAGGAAAAAATGCAACATTATTTCTGAAGCTTAATGTGATTCCTGTTTGCAGCAACTTTATTACCCGTAAGAGGATCCTCCCTGCCTCTTACTTCCACAGAAATCCTTAAAAACCCCCAGCACACAATGGGCACAAGGTTTCTTATTCAGCCATCAGCAGAGTCTGCCCAGCATCCAGCAACAACTGCAGCTGAACAGAGCGCAGCCTTTGAGGCTGCTGAGATCCCAGCTAACATGTCATCCCTGGAAAATGCTCAACTCTGCAAGCCAACCACCAACACGAGCCAAGACGCCGAAAGGTCAGAGCTCCAGTTCTCTCAGCCCTGCCTCCAAGCAAGCAGAGAGCCCAGCAAGGAAAAAGCAAACCTACATAGCCCTACTCTTTTCAGCTCTGCAGTTCTCCTCTCTCAGCAAGGACTCCAAAGTCTGTCACAAAAGACAGGGGGAGCAGAGTGAAACCAGATCAGATCCCACCAGTTCATCTGAGAAATTCTGAATTCTCCAACTGAAACCTCAAGGTTTTGGCTGCAGTTTGACCAAGAAGCATAGCCCAAACACATCAACATTGGAAGGCTGCCCAGGGAGCTCTGGAGTCCCCAGCCCTGGAGGTGTCCCAGGAAGGGCTGGAGGTGGCACTGAGTGCTCTGGGCTGGAGACAAGGTGGGCGTCGGGCACAGCTGGGACTCCATTGGCTGGGAGGGCTTTTCCAGCCTCAGGGATTCTGGGATTCTGGGAAATGGTGATGTCTAAAAGCTCAGAGATGGCACATCACACCACATTTTGCTGTACAAAGACTGTATTCAAATTAAAAGTGAGATTAACAGAAAACTTTGCCTGATTTCCTAAAATAATAGAATCACAGAATGTCCTGAGTGGGAAGAGATCCACATGGATCGAGTCCACATCCTGTCCCTATCCAGCCCCCCCAGCAATCCCAGCCTGTGCATCCCTGGCAGCGCTGTCCAAACGCTCCTGGAGCTCTGGCAGCCTCGGGGCCGTGCCCGTTCCCTGGGGAGCCTGGGCAGTGCCAGCACCCTCTGGGGACAGAAGAACCTTTCCCTGCTCTCCAGCCTGAGCCTGCCCTGGCCCAGCTCCAGCCGCTCCCTGGAGCTGTCTCTGGCCACCGGAGAAAAGAACAGGAGTGGGCACCACATGTTCATGTAGAGTTGTGGGGGACAGGAGTGGTACTCATGAGTTTGGTTTTAAGTTCTAAAATAGCAGATTACATTTGTTGGATTAAATTCCCCCAGTAGTTGATTAAGTGATTTTTTTAAGCCATACAATAGAATTTATCAGCAGCTCAGAGTAATACTGAGAGCACTTCACTCTAAAGGAAGCCGTTTTTTCCCTCCTCACAAAGCAAAATTGTTCTGCTTGCATCATCTGCAGACAGCATGAGTTTGAAGCAATGCCCTCAGATTTAGATGCTGAGTAGAAAGAGAAGCACCAAACAATCCATGTCAGACAATTCTTCCAGACTGCAGCTGAAGAACTTCCTATTCCTGTGGGACAAGAGCTTTCCAGTCACCGTGCAGAGCTCTGGGATTTATGGGTCATCCCTAACTTCTGACTCTGCAAAAAGGATGACTAAACAACCTAAAAAAAGCATGGAGCTGGTAAAGTGAAAATGCTATACCTGCTTCAGCTCCATCCAGATTATTCTGATAACAGCTGTGATAAGGACGAACATTGGAGCATGGATAATACCCCAGGCTTCCTGTCAGCAGGTTGGGGTCAGAGACCAGGAAGCACCAAACGGGAAGATCCATCTGGGTCAGTTCCATGTCAATTAATGATCTTCACAAGCCATACATCCCCCTTTTGCCCCACCAAAGCCATCTGAAGGGGCCTTGGCCAACAGGAATTTCCAACCCTGGGACAGACTCACTGATCCTAATGAAGCCAGAGATTCCTGAGCACAGCCAGCTGGAGCTGATGAAAAATGCCAATATTGCATCAAGTGCTACACCACCCAAAAAATTAACTGCATTTGCCTTCTTCCTCTGGCCATGCCATCATCATTTTGCAACATTTCCTTGAAGCAACCTCATTTCTCACCAGACAATGTCCACAAAAACTAGATTTCAGTCATATTTCTAAGAATTCATGTATTATATTAAATAGAAGGCTGCTGTTTGTTCTTCAACAAGGCCATTGTATTAGTGTGGTTTGAAACAGAATAAGAACAGAACAGCAGAACATGAAGAAGTTTCCAAGCTGGATAATGGTTTTTCCCAAACTTTGTCCTTAAACACTTCAAAAATCCACAATGAATCCCACCATGAATTAAAGTATAGATGACCTTATGTGAAAACATATTTTAACGCTCTTACGCTTTCAACTCTTCCTATGAATAGAAATTTTACAAACCAGAATTAAAAAAAAATACATATATATAAAAGACAACTAAAAGGAACAGTTGGAAAAGAATAGGGGAAAACCTTACTAAATGCCTGCTTTAAAATTTAGTACTCCCCTGAATACCTACAGTAACTTCATGCCACACTACTTTATTCTAACAAAAACATCTGCCCTCTTCTCTTTGATGTTTATTCTGTTGTTTGCAATTCAAGCCCACACTGAAGAACAGAAGTGTTAATGCAGAAGGATTTTTTTTAAAGTATTTCAAATCTCTCTACAACTCAGTTCCAGTTACAAAGTTTTTTCTGGTTGGGACTGGCCCTTACAATCTCCAACAGAACAAAAACCATGAACATCAAAACACAAAGGGTAAGAGGGATGGAACACCTGCCAGTATCCAGATAATGCTGGAATTCATGAGACAATTAAAATGAAGAAATGCAGATGCAGGACTAAAGGGAAAAAAAAAAAGGACAGGTAAGAATGGGGCTGGCTGCAGGCAGGGAGCTGGGAAAGCAACCACAGGCACAGGCAGCAGCTGCACCAAACGTGCAGAGCAAAGAACTGCCTCTAAAAAAATCTGATTACACCGAATGCCCATGGAAAACCAGCCAAGCACCAACCCCAGCCCTGAGTATCACAGGAGCCTGTCTGTCTGCGTGAGAAGTCCAGAGAATTGAGTTCATCCAGCTGGGGCTCACACATGACTCGAAGGAAAATGTCAGGATTTTTGCTCAAGAAATTGAACGATTACATCATCCCATTTGGTACATGACCAGATTACTGGCATTTTATTACAAAACACAGCTCTCAAGTTGTCAGCTTTTATGATTCTCTGTAAGAATTAACCTTACTTCCTCAAAATACCCTGAGGATTTATGAAGTTATTAGAACTTGTACTAGGTAACCGAGCTCCTGCCCATATCTCCTCGCCACAAACAAAGGAATCCCTACAGAATCTGTCCACACCTGAAGGTCACATGCAAAACTTATTTAAAAAACATTAAATATTGCACTTTGCAGTTCACAGACCAGCCCATAACATGGTGCTTGGGAATTTGAAATTGGAATACAAATTTTAAAACTTATTTTTGCCTTTAGAATAAGAGGCTATATCACCATAAAGAGATGATGATTAACATAGTTTTGTGATTATCACAAAACTAGCACTTCAGTTTTCAGATCAGTCATATGAACACTTAAGATACAAGCGGTAATTTTCCAAAACACAACCATAAGTGTTAAATTGTACCACAATATAAAGATTGCCATCAAGAGAGCCCTCCCAACCTCACCTTGACCTCTGAAAGCTGAATGTGCAGCTGCCTTTATCCAGCCTCAGCTAACTGGGCAGCTGAGGCTGTTCAGGCTGTACAGACACAGCTGAATTCCCTGCCCAGCAGCCAAGGTTGGATCTTTCCTTCACAGTTCAGCTGAGAGGCCAAGGAACAAAAAGTCCATGTGTGCTTGGCAGGATGAGCATCAGGCAGAAAACAAGAGATCCCTTTTCTCCTTCCCCCCAAGATGGGTGGGTGTTCTTTTCCAAACATACAACCAGACACCATTTAAACATTTCTCTCGTGTACTGGTTCTAAGGACTCAGAGAGACTTAAAAGCAGTGTCAGAAGAGACTAAAAGTTCTTGCTTCCCAAAGCAACTCTGCCATTGGCACCCTCTGGATGCCAGCAGCCCTGCAGGATCCCAGAGGGATGCTGCAAAACCTGGAGTACACACTCACATGTGTGATTCTAACACAAGGTAGTTTAGGTTGGAGGGATGTTAAAGTTCATTTCATCCCACCCCTGCCATGGCAGGGACACCTCCCACTGTCCCAGGCTGTTCCCAGCCCCAATGTCCAGCCTGGCCTTGGGCACTCAAAGGGATCCAGGGGCAGCCACAGCTTCTCTGGGCACCCTGTGCCAGTAGTGCACATCAGGCTACACAGAAGAATAATTTTCTGTTTTGCTCACCTACTCCAAAATTTGGAGAGTCATCTGCAAGTCTTTCTTTGAAATTAATTCCATTCCTGACAGTTCAGGAAGCTGTTAGACCACTTCCAAATAAAACATGTGCCAGGGCCTGCCCACCCTCCCAGGGAACAATACCTGCCCAATATCCCATCTATCCCTGCCCTCTGGCAGTCTGGATTATTTCACAGGAATATTTAAATGCTGTAAATATTATTTAGAGTACTGTATGGAAGTATAGGAATCCACATGCTCCACAGTGGTTCATTCTGAGAGGTCCCAACCATTCCAGGTGGCCCCATGGAAACCCTCCTTCAGGAACCACAGGTTTAAATTCAGGTGTATTTTGAAAGAATATTAGTAACTATTTCCTACAAATTGTGCATTTATATGGAGCAAGTGAAATCGCACCTTGAGAAGATGCAATAATAATTACCTGTCCAGTCATTTACAGCCAATTAGTCATGCCCAGAACTAGAGCCTTCAAAGACATGGAGGCAGAGAATCTCCATGGAAATCTGAAGGGTTAAAATACATAGGAAAACCCAAACTTTTGAGACAACGGGTCTTCAATGGAATTATTTTAATAGTATTATTAGGGTTTGCTAATCTACCTTATCAGTAGCAGTGTATTTACCTGCAATATAGGCCATTGATTATCAAGGATTGCCATCCCACAAAACCTTACTTCTATAAATTCACAGGATTGAGAGGTCAGCTCTCACAACTGTGGGCACACATAACCATGAGGGACAGTGCAGGGAAAGGAAATTGGAAATTACTGTGGAAGAGAAAAGCACTGCACAGACTGAGCTTCCAGACACCCATGATTATTTCACAATTCCAGACATGCATTTTACCAACAACTTGTGAAAAGTTTACTTCACAGAGAAAAGATGTCTACATGGACACTAACAGTAATTAATTCAATTACCTTAAAAACAGCATATGAAAAAGGAAAATATAATATCCAACACAATTAAGTTTGATAAGAGAAAAAAAAAACCTATATCAGTTAAGTTTTCTGTGTTTTCATTGATTGCAGCAACAGGAGTGCTGTAAAAATGCACCTATTGCATCAAAAATAGAATAACTTTTCTTCCTGGGAATGCCTAAGGATACCTCTCTTCACTCCTTCCCACTCAAAATTATTTAATTGCTATTAAGTGGAAATTTTCTATTCTGGTCAAGAGGCTGATTCTCTGGAGGGCACAGACAATGCACTGTTTGCATAGGAGAGATTAGTTTCTAATTACTATCAGTAATTAGTGCATTCCTACAGCTAAAGCTGGAATTCCTCAGTCAGGAACCTGACCACCTCCAGCCCTGCCATGCACAGAGCTCAAGAGGGATTCATTCCAGACAGGTGGAACCACCAGACACCAACATGTGCTGTCCAAAACCTCTCAGCTCATGTTTGTTGTATGAAGGACTAGCAAATACTGTTATAAATCCTTCTATCTGCAATTAAAATCCCAACACACACCTACAGCAACAGAGCCACCCAAAATTAATCAGTGGAATTGAATATATTCTTTTTGAACTACACAAAGTGCACTTTTAAAAGAGGGAAACTCCTTGTGCCACGGATCCTATAGAGGTTTTAGCACCTCACAGTGAGGTTTTCTGTGCCCAAGCCATTTATCACCAGATCTCAGCCCGGACCCCATTCCTGATGTCTACCCACCCACCCTCCCCCCCCCCCCAATTCAGCCTGGCAAGTAAAAACAAACCACATTGCTGTGGAGGGGGCATCCCAAGTTCAGCAGCCTGTGTCCAACACAACGGCAGCAAGCACTCAAAGCTCCCAGCACACAACAGGAGCTGAGGAAGCCCTTGGTTATTTTATGGTAAAAATAAACCAAAATCCCTCACTTCTCTTGGGTTCCAAGCAGATCAACTCTGAGCCACCTCTACCTGAAATGTGCCCCTCAAACCAATCTGCTGATGGTTTATTCTGATGTTACTGCACACAGCAGAGGGCAATGCTCATGGCTGGTAACTCCTGATCACAGAATCACACACTGGTTTGGACTGGGAGGGATCATAAAGTCCATCCAGTGCCACCCCTGCCATGGCCAGGAACACCTCCCACTGTCCCAGGCTGCTCCCAGCCCCAATGTCCAACCTGGCCTTGGGCACTCACAGGGATACAGAGGCAGCTGCAGCTGCTCTGGGCACCCTGTGCCAGGACCTCCCCATCCTTACAGGAAAGGATTTCCTACAGAAAACTTCCATCCTGCTGATCTCTCCATTTCTCAAACCATTTTCCTTATTTTTCTTTTTTCTACTAACATTACTCTTCTATTCCTCTCTTTCCTGGTGTTATCCTACTAAAAGCTAAAATTACAATCCCTGATTACAGTACAAAGACAGACCAGCAAAGACTATTCAACGTCATAATTTAGAATTATTTCATTGCTAGATTCACATTCTTTCCTGAATCCAAATCTACCCTAATTGCATGATTAGAGGCATTAAGGAAAGGGCACCAAACAGCAGCAAGAGATGGAACAGGCACTGCCGGTCATGGCTTTGAGACCCCAACTCTTACTTTAGCTAAGAACCAGGATACAAAGGAAAATTCACAAAGACAGCTACTCTGCAAAGGATGTTATGGGGAATCAAAGACAGCGGGGTATTCTAGAGGGAACACAGGAACTGAAAGAATGGAGCGTGGTTTGTGAAGCAGCGAGTGCAGGGAGCAGCTCACTCAGCTCCAGGGAAGTCTGAGCCTCAGACACTGGAGAAACTGTTCGGAAACTGTTCGTCTGCACGAAACATGACCCTTGTCAGGCTGCCAAAATCAGGGAGGGCACACCAGGGCTTATCACGTAGGCTGGAGTGGCTCAGCCCGCTGGGATTTACAGCGATGGCTGCACAGCCTGAGCTGGGAGTGAATAGAAAGAATGCAGCTGTTTTCTGTACCTGTACTTGGGATACTGATACCTGTTCAGCATCCACAGTCAGGTACCACCCGCTGCACCTGGGAATGCAGAGACATGCAAGACTCCTCCTCCCACACCTCAGACCCTCAGGGAGAGCTCTGGGGGTGCAGTGGGAGAATTCTAACAGAGAAAGGAGAAAATGGTGTCAATTTACTGGTATAAACTATCACAGAATCATGGGATACCCTGAGCAGGAAGGGACCCCCAGAATCACCCAGTGCCACCCCTGTCCCTGCCCAGCCCCCCAGCAATCCCAGCCTGTGCATCCCTGGCAGCGCTGTCCAAACGCTCCTGGAGCTCTGGCAGCCTCGGGGCCGTGCCCGTTCCCTGGAGAACCTGGGCAGTGCCAGCACCCTCTGGGGACAGAAGAACCTTTCTCTGCTCTCCTGACCTTGCCCTAGCACAGCTCCAGCCGTTCCCTGGGTCCTAAGGAAGTGTCCTTTGTAAGAACATCATCAGATCATACTCAGCAAGGAAAGTTACAGGTGACTACAACAAAAGGCAAACGAAAGAAGGAAATACCATGTGGATAACACTCTCCAGAGCCATCAACACCCAAAAGACAGTTTGGCTTTTTGACTTAAGAAAATGCATCCTTTAGGAGCTTGACTCCACTGTATACTTAGTTAATATCCACAGCTATTGCCTTAAATATCTATTGCCATATAAACTCTAGACAAAAAGCACTTTGGAACTAGGTAGGGGGAGAAGTAGAGGAGAACACACTGTTTCTTGTTTAAACGAGAACCACACTGTCCCACCTGGAATGCTGGTTGGTTTGCTAGTAGGAATTATTCACTAAACAGTACTCTCTGATAAGCCATGGAAGTGTTCTCCCTTCATGCGGCATAGATAGAATTCACAAAAATATTGCTTTCTATAAACATACCCCCTATTTCACCCCAAATAAAGCAGCAGCTGAACCAGAACAAAGGACATCCAAAAGGAATATCAGCCACAAACTTGTCTGTTCCTCCAAGGCAGAGGCGCACACAGGGACACAACCCCAGGCGTGGACCGGTTTCCTTTACCTCACTCCCCGACAACATTCCCTCGTTTCACTGGTGCCCTTCTCCAAGACGTAAGGGATGGCACTCCCAGGGGATGGCGTTCATAGGGAATGGCATTCCCAACGGATGGCACTCCTCAGGGATAGCATTCCCAACGGATGGCTCTCCTCCCTCCCATGGCTCAGCGCAGCGGGCGCAGGGAGCGGCGGCCGGAGGCAGCGGGAGCAAGGGATTTAAGGCGCTGAATAAAGCCCGCGGCGGTATTGCCACACGTTATGATAGTAGGAGCAGGAGAAGGCAGCCGGCCCGAGCAAGGGGCTCAGCATCACTGCCCGCCCGCCCCGGCTACCGAGGGAGGCGAGGAGGAGGAACCGGGCCCTGGCACCGCGACACGCCCGGGCACTGTGAGGGGCTGAGGCGGCGCTGCCCCCCCGCCGGCCTGGGCGAACCGCCGCCGCTCGCAACCCGCGACCCCGCTTGCCCCGCCCGCCGGGCAAGTACCTCATGTCTGTGCGGCCCTACTCACAGCCCGGCCAGGCCAGGGACCGAGGGCCGGAGGGCCGAGCGCGCCCGCCGCCACCTCCGCCGGACGCGCCATCGCCGCCCTCGCCCCGTCTGAGGGGAGCGGGGAGGAGCCCCTCGCGGCCGCCGTACTGACGCGCGGCAGTGGCCCCCACGTGACGGGCACAGCGTGCACCAAACACCAGGAAGGAGGCAGAGCCCCGCCCCCTCCGGCCAATCAGAGCTCTGACAGTCCCGCTCTGACGCGAGGCCTCCGCCCGCCCCCCCACGTGACGGACAGGGCGTGTCACCAATCAGAGACCGAAGCAGAGGCAGGCCCCGCCTTCCCGGCTAATCATGGGTCTGCCCGGCTGACGGGGTCAGCACTCAGGGAGCGACGAGGGGGTGGCCGCGATCCCTTCTTGTCGCCTGCGGGAGGGGCCCTTATTGTGCATACGTTGTTAATTCATGAGGTAATTGCAGATAGCGTCTCCTCCCTCTCCCCGGCGATGTCCCAGAGGTTGCGCTGGGAGCTGCAGCCTTCCTCCGCCTCTCTTGAAATGAGTGACAGCCTGGCTGACCAATCGTACCTCGGCTCTCACGACGAGCGGCGGCGGCCACTGCCAATCGCGAACGCCTGCGGGTCCGCCGGAGGTTGTGATTGGTTGCGTAGTGAAGGGGCGGTGCCCGCGGGGCGAGGCGGAAGTGAGGGAGTGTCATGGCAACCGCGGGCGCGTCGCGGCGTTCGGGAGTCCCGCGGAGCCGGAGACCCTGAGCCCCTGAGGGTCGGCCGGGACTGCTGGAGCCTCTCGGTGCGGGACGGGTTCGCTTGGAGCCCTTGGGGGGCTGCCAGGTGATCGCAGGGCGGACGCGGAGCATTCATGCGGGGTGTCTCGGAGGGGGTCCCTCAAGGATTAGTGTTGCAAAAATGGTCGCGTGATTTCCTGTCTTTCTACTCCGCTTCTTTCCTACTCATTTTCTTGGTCTTTTTTTTTTTTTTTTTTTTTTACTTTTTCCTTTCTAAAAGGTCCTGTTTATTGAGACACACACGCCGAGTGGGGAGAGGAGACCAGGAACCCAAGTGGTGATTTTTGGTGAAGTCACACGTAAGGTTCGCTGTATTCCTGGACAGGAATTCCCTATATTCCCTTTGCACTGCCGCTGTCTGAATGGTGTAGCTGGGTGGCAAAGTGCCCCTCTACTGCATGGGACATCCTTCAGTAAATCCTGTGTCACTCAATGTTGCTTTTGTTGTACATACATCAGTAACTGAAAGGATTCTCCAGGAAAGCTGGAGATGGACTTTGGCCAAGAGCCTGGAGTGATGGGATAAGTGAGATGGCTTCCCAGTGCCAGAGGGCAGGGCCAGATGGGATATTGGGCAGGAATTGTTCCCTGGGAGGGTGGGCAGGCCCTGGCACAGAGTGCCCAGAGAAGCTGTGGCTGCCCCTGGATCCCTTTGAGTGCCCAAGGCCAGGCTGGACATTGGGGCTGGGAGCAGCCTGGGACAGTGGGAGGTGTCCCTGCCATGGCAGGGGTGGCACTGGGTGGGATTTAAGAGCCCTCCCAACCCCAACCATTCTGGGATTCTGTAATCCTCAGTGCTGTGGATTTTCTCTGTTATGGCAAACTAAACCTGTTGATCTGGTCTAGAGCTTCTGTATCACAAAGACTCAAATTGCCTGCCAACAATGGCTGTGTTTTGTATAGAGTGCTCTAATTTAATTTAACAGGGTTTTAATTCCCTATTTGCCCTCCTGACATTGCAGGTGTCACAGTTTGATTGCTGTGTTTTTCAGGTCACCATGAAGGCCTTGTATGGTCAGCAGAATTCTCCTGGAGAGGAAATGACATTTGTGTTCCAGGAAAGAGTGAGTTCCCATCAGAGCCTCTCTATTAATCTGTGGTAGGGGAGAGTTTGGCCAAATGCCACGGGGGAGCTGAAGCACAGAAATCTTCTGCAGGCTTGGGAAAGGATCCTTGCACACACAGRCAGGGGAAGGAAGATAGGGGAGGGATATTTTAGCATCAGGCAGCACATGCCAAAACTAGCACTGGATTTCTCTGCAGTTTTGGTGTCCAAACTTTACAGACAAGCTTTGCATACATGAAAAAATGAACCCTAGGTCCACATCTCCTGGTTGGATTTGCTGATCACTGAAAAAATAAAAATAGAACTTGAGAAATTTATCAGGTTTGGGCTGAGAACTCCAGTTCTTATTGGAGTTGTTTCTTTGCTATCAGTTGGACTTGAAAATTTACTTCAGTGTCTTTGTCAGGATAAAGATAAAGGGAAAGATAAAGATAAAGTGGAAAAAAAACCTTAGCAGAAAAATAATGCCAGTCTCTGTTGAGGTTTAGTAAGGCCTGGTGGTCAGTTTGCAATAATAATATAATAATATATGATGATGAGCACATCTAGTGACCAGTACCAATATAATATTATATATATACCGGTTTATTATATTATTTATATTATACTATTATAGTATAAGTATTATAATAATACTATATTATATAATCTATAATGATATTGGTGATAAAATAATTATAATTATAATAAGGTGTACTCAAAATGGTTGGCAAAAGCCTTTTCATTGAAAAAATCTGTCTGTC